>CM033470.1:224137195-224875691 GCA_019447015.1 Hymenochirus boettgeri | reverse complement strand
GTAAATGTGTCACAGTTTGAATGCTGTATTCATTTTGTCAGCTACTTTATGTCAATCCCGATTTTTACATTTAATTTCAATTACTTTATAAGGGCCATTTAAAGTTATGAAAATATATGACAAGTTTGTATTTCCAAAAGAAGGAGAATTAATATATATGTATATTAAAGGGCATGTCCACCCCCCAAATCATGTTTAAACATGTTATTGTCCATAAAATACGTTTAAATGGCCCACATCCCTTCTTGATCTAATGTTCCATTCAGGAGATATCTATTTACTGCTGCCCTTTTTCAGATACAGTACAGTATACTCATAAAAAGTGCAAACGCAATATCGTTAACATTAAAATGTGTTTGCCATTGTGAAAATATTCCATTTGAGTGAAGAGGAAGCGTCGGTGGAGTGAGGAGCTTGTAAGTATAATAACTCAGGCTGGGAGCAAATTTCTAGCTTTTGACTAAAACGAACTTTAGGTTTTGGGGGGCTATCTATAATATATGTCTTTTTGAAAAGTGGGGTGGACAGTCCCTTTAAACTACACCCCACAAAGGCACTCGACAGTGCCGCAGGGGCACTTGTAATTGCAGGGTAGTGGGACCCAGTTTCGAGCTGCACTTTAATTGGCCCTTTGCCTCTGTCAGTGGGATTGCGTACTGAGGTTATACATTTTTTCTTATCCTGAAGTTTTAGTATAACGTCTTGGTCATGTGACCAGTGTTCTTTACTGTTCCTGTGACCCAGCGTTATATTACTGATGTCATGTGGCCCAATTTTTACTGTCATGTGACCCGTGTTATTTACTGTCATGTGCCTAATGTTATGATGTCACAGAGACACGCATGACATAAAAACAATTAACAGCTAAGGATTTTATCAGAACTTGGAGCTGTTGTTGGTAAGTGGATGCTCTCTTTTTTTTTTTATATTTGATTTTGATGTTTTTTTCTCTGAATGCCCGTCTTAGTGCAGTAGATTAATTGAAGGAGAGACAGGGACATGTGGTTAAAGGTTAGTGTCTTTTTTTTTTAATGCAAAAATATATTATACATTATCATAACTGATTGCCGTAAATGGCCCTTATAAAGTAATTAAAATTTTATGTAAAATCGGGATTGACATAAAGTATCGGACACAATGATACAGCATTCAAACTGTGAAATATTTATCATTTGATTGGTCTTTGCTTAAAGGTTTCCAAAACACATACTATTTCCATCGCAATGTGCTGACAAGATCACACTTGGTATCTGTCCGCACATTGCGATGGAACCGCACACCTGACCACCGATCGCCCATACGTAGATGACACAGTCGATTGTATCAGATCTCTTTACTTTAAAGGGAGTCAATACCAACAGACGAAATTTATTGTCTTTCCGACTGACCATAAGTTGGACCATGACGTTCATCAGCTTACGATTGATTGATTTTGGCCCCTATCCAATGCCAGTATTAGGTAAATCCGTCGGTCCATGCGGGATTTACCTAATTTACCATGTCAGTGACTCCAGCACTATCTTTAATACAGGATTAGTCCAGGACTAAACTGGCAAATAAAACTGTTAGTGCTATAGCTTCCTAACAAAACGATATTGTGAAGTGTCAATAATCAATCCTACCTCCATGCTCAGAACTTTCCATTGTTAATAAGTTAATTTATAGAGTATAGTATCCTTTAAGGTATGAAAGATAATTATAGGATATTTTTATTCATATTTATTTTTCTTTAAAAATGCGTGTCAAAAATATTGCTACAATATTAACTAGTAACCCTTAAATGGTTGTGTCATAAATGGGTTTATACCAAGTTACCATAGCCATGTATGTAGTGTATCACATTGGGACAGGTCCTTCCCAGCACCCTTCACCTATGAGAGTGGATGAATTCCATGTCATTAGCCTGCTCTTTTCTCTGAGCAAATTTCTGTGCCTTTAATTGCGCAGTTGTGGATAATGATTTGGTTATTATGTCCTCCTTCTGTGTCTTCCACTGCACAGGAAAAAATCCATCTCTATTGAAAAAAAAAATGTATTTGCCATGGGATTTATCCATTAATCAAACTACCTTTGCCATCATTTTATATTTTAGTGTTAACGATTACTGCTAAACCATGGCGAGTCCAAGTTTATCCAACACGTGACACGGCTTAAGAGTGGAATAGTGAAGACTTTTCGATCATTATTTAGTATTAAAAAGACTGAGAAGAAGAAAATAGATAAACCAGCAGCCTGCACATCTTGCCTACTACTTCCAAAAATCTGCAAGTTATTCAAGAAGAAGAGGAAGAAGACACAAATAGATACTAAGGAGACTGGCAATGACCACACGATATAGAGATGTTGACTTTCAATGGAAGTTTATGAAGACCAGTCCCTTCCTATGAAAGAAAAAGACACCATAGACACAGATGAGACAAAAGATGATCTTGCAACAGTGATGGTCAAAACTTCAGAGAAAGAGAAACTTCATGTTTCCTTGTAGATGAGCCAGGCATGGCCAAACACCAGAGAATGGTGAAATAGTTGGCACTGTCCCAGTCTCGTCTACAGATCAGTGTTTGTCTAGAGAAGACATAGGCGTTGACTGTGCAACAGATAATATTGAGACTGTCTGCATTTTAAAGATAGACATGGAAGACCCTTAAAGAGACAGGTAAAGAACATACTGCAAATAATATTGAAACGTCTGCATTTCAGAGACTGACATGGGAACTGCAGTCTCATCTAAAGATACTAGCTTTCATAGAGAAGAAACCAAAGAAAAAAGTAAACAAGAAGAAGAGAGCAAAAAAGAAACAGAGCAGCAAGTAGACCACCGAAGAAAGAGCGAATTCGTATATTGCCGACCTCTGAAAATGTATATTCTATAGACAATGCAGACATAGGAGAGATGGAATGTAACAGCACACAAGAACAGGGAGACATCAGGAATTTCAGAAAAAGATGCAAAAGTTATAGTCTCACTTAATGATCAATGTGAGGCCAGCATTGCAGAAATAGAGATCAAAGCCACAGTGCCATACAAGCATCAATGCTCCCTTGAAGATGAGACAGGCAATGACCCTACAACAGAGAATGTTGAGATGGCCTGCATTGTCTGAGGGAGCTGTGAAAGGTAAGTCTCATGTAAAGATGAATGTTTGTCCGAGAAGATATAGCCTGGACTATGTATCAAAGAATATTGATATAGTCTGCATTTCTGAGACAGGCACAGAGGTCACAGGCTCTTCTAAAAGTCAATGTTTCTCTAAAGAAGAGACCATCAATGACAGCATAACGCGAACTAGTGAGATGGTTTGCATTTCGGATACTGACATGGGAGCATGGGAGTAAAAGAGACTTAAGAAAAAAGCTCAGAGACAGCAAGTATTAAATGTCCCTAGAAATGAAACAGGCAATGATGGCCTTGCAACAGAAAATAGTGACATGTCAGTATTTCTCATAATAACCTGGTAGCTACAATCTCATCTAAGGAAAAGTGTTTTGCTAGAGATGAGACCAAGAAAAAGAACAAGAGGAAAAAAAGGAAGAAAGAGAGGCAGCAACTAGACCAACAAAAGAGATGCCACGTGTCATCTAGTTCAATGGACCCCTGGAATGACATCCAGTGATACATGGCTTCCTGAATTCAATCTCACTCTACACAGCAAAAAAAATCTTCAGGGAAAAGAATGTCTAGAAGATGATATCATAGATACTGCACAAAGATTGCTGAAAAAACAGTTTGGAGTAGACGGCCTTCAAACCTGCTTACTATCTAATCTAGAGTTCCTACCAGTGACCAGACGAGCTGCCCAGATTCATTTGATATTCAAAAACACTGGTTGGCATCTTGTTTTAAAAACAATAGAGTGGAGATTATGGATAGTGTGAATCCCATAAACTCACCGCATCTATACAAAAACAGATCATGGATATGCTATAGAGATGTGGTCCAAGATCCAGTAAAACGGCGATACAGCTCAATGTGCACCAGCAGCCAAATGATTATGACTGTGGAGTTTATGCCATTGCTAATTTATTTGAGATACTTGATAATGGAGACCCAACCTGGGCGTACAATGAGAACACATGAGAAGCCACCTCATAAAATGCCTTGAAAAGGGAGAAATTACTGCATTCCCAAAAGTACTAGAACTAAGGGCAAATAGAGGCAACGGAGCAAATATAGAACACAGAAGAAATGCAAAGTACAGAATGTTACATTTCTCTAAAATTGAATCCACTACAGAGAATGAAGAAGAGTGAGAGAAATGGAATTTGAATGACAGATATGGAAGCCACACTCATCTAAACATTCATTTTATTGCATCAGCCCAATATAGTTTGTGCCATACTCTTGTATATACTATGCAATATGTATATTATGTAAAGTGTAATTTTGTATAATGTTGAAATATGTAATAAGTGTTAATAATTTTTTATACTTAATAGATGTATTGCTTTATCCGTGGTGGGGTTGTGCACTTTTAATTTGTGAGGTAGGGTGAGAGGGGCTGTAGGGTGTCCCACTAGTGCCATCCCATGTGCCTGGGAGGGGGTCCTGAATTGGAGCTGCAGAACCCCTTAAGTCCCAGGCACTTGTCACTGCACATAGGTGCTATCAGTGCCGGGGAGAGGGGTCCTGGTTTGAGCTATGGGACCCCTAGCAACAATGCCCTTATCGACGCTTTATTAAAACGATCAAGCTTGCGCCAAGAAATAATGAAAGCATTGAGTCGGTAATGACTTTGCGCTGCCGGTTATCTCTGTTTTATAACAGGTAGGTAAATAGTTACCCCACAATATCACCAACATTGTATAGTTGAAGTAATATACGAAGTTGTGTATAATTCCATGCTGTACAAACCTGATGGTATTATATGGGCGATCGTAAATCTATGATTGTTTAATGTTGAATTTATCATTTTATTTTTTATATTCAATATGTATTTTTGTTTCTTCTTTAGGGGGGTGCGGCGTTTTATTTATGAGTTAGAGTGAGAGTGGCTGCTGGGAAGGGGTTGTCCCACTATGCCATCCCCATGGAGGGTGAACACTTAAAGGGGTATTCCCCCACCTCCACAGGCAGGGACCCCACACCTTACAGGGGCCATTAAAAGAGCTTTTTGGGCTTAAGGGGGTCCCACAGCTCGAAACTGGTCCCACTACCTGCAATTACAAGTGCCCCTGCGGCACTGTCGAGTGCCTTTTGGGTGTAGTTTAAAGGGACTGTCCACCCCACTTTCAAAAAGACATATATTATAGATAGCCCCCCAAAACCTAAAGTTCGTTTTAGTCAAAAGCTAGAAATTTGCTCCAGCCTGAGTTATTATACTTCAACTCCTCTCACTCACGACGCTTCCTCTTCACTCAAATGGAATATTTTCACAATGGCAAACACATTTAATGTTTAACGATATTGCGTTTGCACTTTTTATGAGTATACTGTACTGTATCTGAAAAAGGGCAGCAGTAAATAGATATCTCCTGAATGGAACATTAGATCAAGAAGGGATGTGGGCCATTTAAACATATTTTATGGACAATAATGTTTAAACATGATTGGGGGGTGGACATGCCTGGGAGTGGAGTTTTAATATACATATATATTAATTTCTCCTTCTTTTGGAAATACAAACTTGTCATATATTTCATAACTTAAATGGCCCTTATAAAGTATTGAAATTAAATGTAAAAATCGGGATTGACATAAAGTAGCTGACAAAATGAATACAGCATTCAAACTGTGACACATTTACCGCTTTAATTGGCCATTTTGCTCTAGTCTGTGATCGTACTGAGGTTATACATTTTTCTATCCCTGATATTTTAAGCTGTAACCTTTTCTTATCCTGACAGTTTTAAGCTGTGCACCTTGGGTAAAGGGGTTGAATTAGAAAGTAATACTGGATAATATAGAAAACTGTTTTTTTCACCATAAGGTTCCTCTTGTGTTACATAGCTTATATTATGTCATGTGACCTAGTGTTACTTTTAGTAACCCTTAAATGGTTGTGTCATAAATGGGTTTATACCAAGTTACCATAGCCATGTATGTAGTGTATCACATTGGGACAGGTCCTTCCCAGCCATAGCCATGTATGTAGTGTATCACATTGGGACAGGTCCTTCCCAGCACCCTTCACCTATGAGAGTGGATGAATTCCATGTCATTAGCCTGCTCTTTTCTCTGAGCAAATTTCTGTGCCTTTAATTGCGCAGTTGTGGATAATGATTTGGTTAGTTATGTCCTCCTTCATGTGTCTTCCACTGCACAGGAAAAAATCCATCTCTATTGAAAAAAAAAATGTATTTGCCATGGGATTTATCCATTAATCAAAACTAACTTTGCCATCATTTATATTTTTAGTGTTAACGATTTACTGCTAAACCATGGCAATTTCCCCCACCTCCACAGGCAGGGACCCCACACCTTACCAGGGGCCATTAAAAGAGCTTTTTGGGGCTTAAGGGGGGGGGCCATTAAAAGAGCTTTTTGGGGCTTAAGGGGGTCCCGCAGCTCAAAACTGGGTCCCACTACCCTGCAATTACACGTGCCCCTGCGGCACAGTCGAGTGCCTTTGTGGCACTGACAAATGCCTTTTGGTGCTTAAGGGGGCCCACAGTGTGAAACCGGGACCCCCTTCCCGTTACTACTAAGTGCCTTTGTGGATCACAAGGGCTATTTTTAGAGCCAATGGGGGTCCTGGTTTTGAGCTGCGGGACCCCCAACAATCAGTACCACTCTGTGTGCGTATTTTGAAAAGAACTTGTCTTGTTTTGCTGTGTGGTTAGACTAGTGCTATACTATTCTTGTCAAAATGTTTTCGCAAGAGGATGGTTTTATCTTCGAGATTCTGGAGATGTTGGCTTTGATCCTTATAGCTGTTATGATGGATTACAGAAGGATTACCTGGAGATTCTGGGTTCATCTTCTGCTGAGTACGTCAGCACCCAGAGAAGTTTTTTCCCTACACCAGGATGTCTAATCAGATGTAATTACCTTATATATATGTCTATCCTAATGTGATATAGTATATAATATGCCCCCTTAATGACTCAACTGTAACAAAATATTGTTATAATCGGTGTGCTCCTACATCGTAGCGCGCAGATTTTAAGTTGCTCACCTCTGCATCCAACTCCCCGGTCTGCTCGTCAGTTGGCGCAGATGGCGCGCCACCAGCAAAGTCAATGTAAGTACACTACTAAACTCCTCTGTCCGTACTTTGCTGCTTTCCTGCGTCTAGAAGAGGTGATTGCGCATGAGAGGTGAACTGAATTACTGTGCCGGGTGAGTGGGAGAAACGAGCGAACCAAGGAGTTGGATACATAGAAAGTGAGGAACCAAGTTTGTGTCTGTGGTGTGTGTGTGTGACAGTTTGTATCTGTGTGTGTGTGGGGAGGGGGGATAGTGGCAGTTTGTATCTCTGTGGGGGGGGATAGTGAGAATTTGTATCTGTGCATATGGGGGGCCTTAAAATTAATGGGGAAAAGGGGTAAATTATAAAAGATAATGTACCCCCTACTATAAATATATGGACATCAGATGTCACCTTGGAGTTCCGTGCTTTAAAAAAGCCTGCGGCCTTGTGCTTTTATATATTCATAGAACTCCTCGGTAGCATCTAATATCCTTATAATTTACAGTAGGGGTACATTATCTACTATATTGTGTACTAATATTTATTAATATTTGTATTTTATTTAAATTTTTTGCACTTTAAAGATTTGTTGGAGCTCATAAAGGATGTCCTGCAGAAAATTATATATGCATAATGGCTTGTAGTGATGAATGTTGGGAGCTAGACTGGTAGGGAAGGGGTGGGAGCAAGGCTGGTAGGAAGGAGGGTGGGAGGAACGGATTGTAGTTAAGAAGGTTGGGAGGAAGTTTGGTAGGGAAGAAGTTGGGTGGAAGGCTGCTAGGGAAGAGGGTGGGTGCAAGGCTTGTAAAGAAGAGGGTGGTAGCTAAGGATTATAGTGAAGAAGGTTGGGAGGAAGGCTGGTAGGGATGAGTGTGGGAGCAATTGCTGTTAAACAAAAATCAATGAGAAGGTTTTTTTAAAAAAAATATTACCACCTTTTTTGTTTCTTTCAAGGCTCTTCACCTTGACTTCAGGATGGGCAAGACAACTATCCAGAGGATTTTCCATCACACTTGTCGACTACTGTGGCAGAAATTGCAACCTCTTTAAATGGCATTTTCCAACAAGGACAAGTGGGAAGAGATCAGTCAGCAGTATTGGCACAGACTACAGTTTGTGAAGGTGCAATCAATGGGAAACATATAAGGATGGTTATGCCTCCCTACAGTGGCAGTCATTACTTCAACTAAAAGAAGTACTTCTCTAAAGTGCTGCTCGCTGTGGAATCACCTCATTTGGAATCTTTCTTTCATCAGGCTGTAGATACCTTGTCTTATCTGTAGCCTGCTATTGGTAGAGGACCACAGAGTGGACTCAGTGTAAGGGACGCACTGAGCCACTACTTTATGTATCCCAAAGGGTCCGCATCTTGGCAAGACCATATGTAAAAATTGGTTAATGAATTATTTAATTTTTCCAAAAAATATTTTTGTGTGCATATTGCTTTTCCCACCACATCTATTTGATACACACACATATAAATAAAACTCAAAGTATAGTTTTACATAAAAACATTTTTATATCAAAAAAACCTTTAATTTATATATCCCTTATATTATATAAATATATTTATATCTTCATAGGAGATTGCATTGAGTTTTTAGGAGCTACCAATGTGGTGGGGGGTATAGGATATTACATATAGGAAAGTTGTATATGTATGTGTGTACTATCTCACTATTACCATTTAAATGACCATCAGCAAATGTATATAAAGTATAGCACTGACTTATATTAGGTACAACACAAAATATACAAAATACATAAACTTACTTACAAAGCTGAGATCCCTATTTCAACATGGAATGGTCAAAATGGGAGGTTAAACCACATCCCTGTGTCTGCTCCATTTGAAAGGAAGTGTAATCCAAAAAAAGTTTCTGTCTGCTACACAGGATGTGATATGTATTGTAATGGACATATACACCAAGGCTCCTTATATACCACCTCCAGCCTGCAGGTGGTATCAGTGAGTAATAAAAGACAAGGCCCTGCTCTCTATGGCTAGGAGTAGAGATAGTGAAAGTAGATTGTGGTGTGTGCTTTGGAGTTATATTGACTCACTGCAGCACAAGATCCTGTGTATAAGATCCTGTTAACACCTGTTGGGAGGACAGATTATTGGACAGACAATTTACCTTATTGGATACAAATCTGAGGCAACAGATAAGTGTACACCAACTTACAAGTACACACAATATACAGGACTGGTCAATATACAAAGTGGTGCACTATAGACAGGGACACCCCTGATTACTGCATATGTTATGTGGGAACCTGTTTATGTGCACTGTCTGCTTTGTGCCAGACCACCAGAGTAACCCACTGTGTGCCATGGTACCCATAATCATTTCATAAAGCAGTGATCTGGTACAAATTGGTGGCAGTAGTGCTGGTAATACCATTTATTCTACACTTCCTTTCATATGGAGCAGACACAGGTGTGTACTTACTTACAGAGCTGAGATTCCTTTTTCAACATGGAATGGTCAAATGGCAGCTTAAAGGGAAAATCATCCCCTCTTTTCAAAAAGACATATATTGTAGATAACCCCCCAAAACCTAAAGTTTGTTTTAGTCAAAAGCTAGAAATTTGCTCCCAGCCTGAGTTATTATACTTACAAGCTCCTCTCTCCACCGCCGCTTGCAGGTTCTTCTCTCAGTCTCCACTGCGGCTGCTCTATTCTTTTTGTGTTCCCGAGCAGCCGCAGTGGAGACTGCTCCGGGAATGGCAGTCAGTGATTGGCCGTGACGATCACTGACTGCCTTACCCGGAAGTGCAGAGCTGCGGCAGTGGAGCGAGGAGAAGCATGTAAGTAAGTATAATAGCTCAGGCTGGGAGCCGATTTCTAGCTTTTGACTAAAACGAACTTTAGGTTTTGGGGGTAATCTACAATATATGTCTTTTTGAAAAGAGGGGAGGATTTTCCCTTTAAGCTGCCATTTGACCATTCCATGTTGAAAAAGGAATCTCAGCTCTGTAAGTAAGTTAATGTATTAACTTAATGTGTTATACCTAATATAAGTCAGTGCTATTCTTTATATACATTTACTGATGGTCATTTAAATGGAAATAGTGAGATAGTACACACATACATATACAACTTTCCTATATGTAATATCCTATACCCCCACCTCATTAGTTCCTCCTAAAAACTCAATGCAATCTCCTATGGAGATATAAATATATTTATATAATATAAGGGATATATACACACACACAAACAAAAAAGATGCACATTCCTAGGCCCCATACAATAACAATGTTATCTGCACACTGGCCTACATTATAAACAAAGGGGTTTTAGTATATATTACTTTGGCCACATGAAGTAAAAGACTTCCCACCACTTCAAGGTAACCCCAGTATGGAAGGTCCTAACTTCTAACCTCTTTTACTTTAATTATCATTAGCAAACTTTTGCATTCCTCATACTTGGACACTGAAATCAACATAGCAGGCTTTCTCGCTTCCCCCCAGACCTTTGGATTTGTATGACCAGATCAGTAGCACTTCTGCAAAATGTAGTTGTAATTTAACCTAAGGAGTGCAGGCACACAGCTTCAACACTCTCCCATTGCCCTGGTGCTCCTGGTAATCAATATACAAAGAAAAAAGAAAGGTTCAGCGCACACATGGGTTTTTCCGAACATATAAACAGGGAGATTCAATAAAAGCTCTTATTGTTTAAAATGGTGCTTATTTTGCCCCAACCAATCAGATCTTATTTAACATTTGAAAGCAAACATCTGGTTGGGGCAAAATTAGCACTATTTTAAACGATAAGAACTTTTATTGAATTACCCTGAGAGTGCTTTATTCACAAAAAAACGCATAATCGGAAACATTTCCCGTTTGTGGGGAATCTGGGGATTCCCCACAAATGGATACTGAGAGTAAATGGCCTATGTAAAGGTGACTCTACTATTATAAAAACCGGAAAACATTTTTAAGGAATTGCTTCAAGATCTGGGGGAAGAGCAAAAGGAGCAGGAAATGCACCAGACGGGGGGGGGGCTTCAGGAATAAGCAGCAAGCCCCGAGAGCAAAACTGCCAAGGAAGACGTAGTGTTTAACCTTAGCTCATGGCCGTTGTCCATTCATGAACATAAGCTACTAAACTGAGGCCTCACATTAGTCCCCACTCCAAAATATGACCCTTTCCAGGATGAGGTGGAACTGTATAAGTTTAATAGATCCCTTAAATGAAAGGAACTATTTGGAAATTCCTCACAAATTAGTCACAAGTTTAGACCAGAGCAACAAGCCCTTAAATCCCTTCAGGAGGATTCTGAGATCATCATCCGCCTTGCTGATAAGGGGAAAGCAGTGGTAATATTGGACCATAAATATTACCATTCTTAACTGCTCACCCAACTATCTGATGAGGGGGTGTACAAGAAATTGTTTAGAGATCCCACCATGATATTAAAGAAAATAGTGGATACTATTATTGATCAAGCCACACAAGCTAATTGGATCACTGAGGATTCCTTAGATGCAAGGATCCTAAATTTCCTCTAATTAACAGTGTTACCAAGATCCACAAATCTTTAGTCTATGCCCGGACCACCCTATAGTGGCTTCCAGAGGATCTATCTATCTATCTTTGTGGATTCCTTCTTGCAGCCATTAGTCCACAGTATGAGATCTTACCTTAAAGGGCATGTCCACCCTTTTAAAAAAAAATTGTTACATTGTAGGGCTTCCTCCCCCAGCCCCAATCGCCATAATAGAATTATCAGAAAGTCCCTCGATCTTTACTTACCTCCCCTCTATCCTCCGCGGAGCTGCAAGCAGGGGGCTGGACCAGCAGTCGCGTCCCTGATTGGCTGAGAGGCAGCCAATCACGGTCATGGCTGCCGGCTGCTTAGAACACCGGGGGAGAGAGGGATTTTAAGTAGATTTCAGGGGACTTTCTGATAAATCTATTATGGTGGTTGGGGCTGGGGGAGGGAGACCTACTATATCACCAAGGAGATTGTAGCTAGGGGAAGGGAGAAATAAATGGGAGGGAGAGGGAGGGGGGCTTTACTGTGCATGGCAAAATTCTCCCGGAGGAGAGACAGGAGGCTTCCTATATGGACTTTGCTAGGCTCCTGGTGGCCAGTTTTTGGGACTTTGGAGGGACATAGCAGGGCAGCCATTTTGAGCAGGAATGTAAGGTAAGGATTTTATTACACTACATACAGAGTGGGGCCAGTAGTGGGTTAAATTATAGTTTTGGGGGTGGACATGCCCTTTAAAGACAGCAAACATATTATTAAAATATTAAGGGAATTTGAAGTAGATCTCTCCAACTATATACTATTAACGTGTGACATCAGTAGTTTACATACTGTTATACCTTATGCTCAAGGAGTGGTTAACTGTAGAAGAGCACTAAGTAACCATGACTGTGGGGTGAAGAAAAACGGGGGCGTTGAATAATATCCACAGAGATAAAAATTAGTGTATACCAGTGTCACTTCAGTATTCAGTGCACACTTTTTGGAAGTCTAAATAAAGTTGTGTTTAAGCGGAATGGATCAATGGATAAATAGAGGAGGATCCTGGAGTAATGTCACTGCCTGACGAAGCTTGCTGAAAGTGAAACTCATAGTGGTGACGTACCCGGAACAGGACACATGTCTTTTATCGATACACGCCAAGTACCAAGGGAGAGCTTTACCAGAGGGGTCCTGATGATTCTATATCCACAAGTGTCCCAAGAGCTTAGGCCACGGACGAGCTGATTACTTACTACTCGTCTGGGGGAGAGGCAGGATAAGACAACGGACCTGTGCAGCCATAGAGCTGAAGTGGTGATGTATTCTGCATAATACTTGTTCATGTTTGCTATTGTAGAAACCATTTTACGTATGAATATATTGTATGTATGTATTTTATTTCTTATATAGCGCTACATATTCCGCAGTGCTTACAATTATTTATACTCCATACACCATCAGATGGCAGCACACAGGTAAATTAAGGGTTGAAAAAGGGGGTACGGGGGTATTTGTAAAAGTTGTAAAGTAGCCTATGTTTTTTTCCAGGTCCTGAAATGTAAGTATGCGAAGTCTTATTTAAATTGTCCCAGCCATTCGGAAGTTTTTCTTGGAACATACATATATTCAAACATACACATATATTGACTTATATATATATGAGTCTGGAAAGTGTGTGTGTTTGTATAAGGGTTTATTCTTATTTCATTTCAACCTATTCACAAACTGAATCTATTCTCCTTTATTAGAAATCACCACACTTGTCTACTTTACCTTTGTATGTTTTCCAAAATTCTTTCTGAAAAATAAATGGATATTGAGAATATTAATATTAAATATATTATAAGAAGCATCTACTGTGGAATTTGTATTGTTAACCTACCAAAAATGTAAGGCAACTACACACTGTTATATAAGATTACTGCATCATCTTATTCATGTCAACATTTCTGGTTTCCTTACTATTGTGGTATTATTTGCCCTCACCCCCTTCAACTGACTTTTTTGACATTACAATTACTTCATTTAGTCATCAAATTACAGTCATTCCAGGGACATACACATATACACATTGATCTTGCTCTTACTTTGAAGGGTTCATTGGAAAGGCCTGAAAAGCCAGTCAAAAAGCAAAAAAAAAAGTGAAAAATGAAAGGAGCAGAGATTCCATTATTTAGGACTGGGTACATGAGCTGATTTCTATTAAATTTTCTATTTAAAAAATGTACTTACCTAATTGATTAAAATCCCCTTTTAGGAAGCGGACAAAGGGGTGGCATTAGAAAGTATGAAGGAGGTTTGTAGAAGAGGAGGAGAATTCTCCTCAATACAATCATGGTTGGACTAGTTCTAGGTGTTTTGAAAGCAATCCTATTTATATCTCATTATGGTGGGCAACCAGCTCAGTTGTTTTTAGAATTTTATTGCATTTAAGAGATCATGATCTACGAAATACAAGATAACCCCCCCCCCTTTCCATTCACTAATACATTAATATAGTATTTCCTTAAAGGGCATGTCCACCCCTTTTTCTAATTTTTGATATATAGTAGGGCTAGTTCCCCCAGCCCCAACCACTATAATATATTTTACAGAAAGTCCCCTGATCGTTACTTACCTTCCCACTCTCATCCGCCGCACTGCGCACCACTGAGAGGCGCACCACTGAGAGGCAGCCAATCACGGAAGCGACTGCCAGCAGTTCAGAATGCCGGAGGAGAGAGGGAAACTAAGTAGAGTTCGGGGTACTTTCTGAAAAATATGTTATAGCGGTTGGGGCTGGGAGAAGAAGCACTACTGTGTGCCTAAGGGGATTTACACTAGGGGGAGGGAGAACAAAATGGGTGGGAGAGGGAGGGAGGGTGAGGGAGTGAAGGGCTGCTCTAAGCAAGCCAAAAACCTCTGAGAGGACATTTCAGAGGCCGAAACAATTTCCCTGGTGGCTAGGGTCCTGCTGGACAGTTTTCTGGACTTTGGAGGGACATTACAGTTGAACCATTTGGAGCTGGGATGTAAGGTAAGGATTTTTATTCACTACACAGTGGGGCCAGTAATGGGCGGGGGATTATAGTTTTGGGGGTGGACATGCCCTTTAATGTTTTTGACTATTTCTCTTAATTTTGGTCATTATAAGATTCATTTTGTACTAGAAATCCATGTACTACATTTCAGCCCATAAAAATAGAACATACTGTGCGTCGGTCATCCCAGAATATTTCCCTGGCCTCTTCATAGGAGCAGATTTCTTCAATACATTCACGTTCAAGTGATCCTGCACTGAACTCTTCCAAAAATGAATTGGCTCTTTTTATTCTACTCCTCAACATCGCATGGGCCTCTCTGTGCTGTAAGAAAACTGCAAGATGGATAGGGGATATAAGATGTAGAAAGATTGTTATTCTTGGACAGTAATTTATGTACAATGTAAAGTGCTCTTGAGTTACTTACAATCTATTGACTTTCTTGCTTCATCAGCAGAATCCTGGAATTGAGGCAGATTGGCAGCTTCTGCATTTTCACAGGAAAACATAACAACACAAATATTTTAGATTTAATTTTTTTTTTACTAATTATTTGATTAAAGGGCAGCTATGCCCACAAAAGTAATTTTAAAAGCTTTTAAAATTTTCCCTTCCCCAGATAGTAGCCTAGTCCTACTTCCCTGGGTGGCTGCAGCTCTATTTGTCATTCTCTGAGTCTGGACACAGAGCGATGAGCTATCAGCTGCAGCACAACAAAAAACACCCTAGTTCGTAACACGATTGATATCAAAAGGATTGATATTTGAAATCGATTATATTGCATTAAGCTTTATGTATACATAGGCAGAAACGGCTGGAGAATAAATGGTTCACACAACAATCTTAAGTGTGCGAAGAATCCTGTCATCATTGTTTAGTGATCTGTCCTACTAGCTTGCTAAACAACATCAGGGAGTTGCAGTAGATCTTCCAGTCACCCCCCCACACCCCCACCCCTTAGAACTAAACAGCCTATCAATCTTTATTTTATATATGTACAAGACCTTGTACAAGCTTGACATTTAACCGAGCCCCATTCAATAGCAAATCAAAACGTTTTACTCTGCATTAGCTTTCTATACTGAACTGTGAAATGTACAGTTTAATTAAAGCATGACAGGCTACTGAAAGAGCCAAATAGGGATTGATCCCTGTAAACAGAGCAGAGCAATGAGGATAGGCTGCATTCACGCAAGTGCTTTCCCTGTGGTCCAAGACTTTGAACTGAAAAAATGCTTCATGAAGTTTTTCACCATCGGCAGCCAGTAACCAACAGGAAAATGACAGAAATCACAAGAAAATGAAAACTTGCCAATTCTGAATGTGGTTTTAAGCTGTCCAATTTATAAACTACCACCCCCGGCATATTTTTTTAAAAAAATTGTTGGGCTTAATCTTTCTTCAGAGGGACAATTACTTGATTCACAAAAAGATGGCAGTAAAAGGGTCAGATTAGAGTCCTGCGGGAAACTGCAAAACCATTACCCGCATCCGAAATTAAACAGACACCCTACTCACACCCACAAAACCGTAACCTGCACTCGACCCACACTGCTCTGCTGGTGGGTTCCACAACTGCACCCAATCAACCTGCAAATAGCCAGACCAGCAACCCAAACTGCACCCAAAATTAAACAGACCCACACCTGCTATCGGAAAAGACCTTCACCTACAGCAACCCACACCCAAAATGTAACAGTTCCAGCTATCAACATTAATAAAAAGAACTCTTTATTTGTCATTGTATACCAGACACAACAAAATATTTCAACACAATACACAGTAACAATAATAATTTAAAGTGGAACTGTGGTCTCCAAACAACTTGATCATATCTTTAAAATAAGCCATCAACCACCTCTTTATGTGCTGCACAGCCCAAGATATGAAGAAATCCCCGATCAGAAAGTTAGGGGGTGGGATGTTCGGAATCTGTGGTCACAAATACTGGTTTCTCCTTCTCATCTGTGGTTGGCACATGGTCAGTTCAGAAGAAAACAGAAGAAACCAGGAAGAAATCGAGCTACAGTGACTGAAGGGGGGGGGGGGTACAGCACAGCCCACAAGAAATGAAGTAAATTAAAAAGTAATTTTTAGACCAGAGTTACCCTTTAAAAAGCACATTGTTATTGATCTACAGAGCAGTAAAAATATAATTTATCCCTTCTTACATTCCCAATTTAGCTGTAGGGAAAAGGCTGTTCTTTAATCTAGATGTCTTTGCATAAATTGATCCTATCAGTTTACCTAATGGTAATAATTTAAGCAAAGAGTAACATCCCCCATAATATTTACAGTTTTCCTAACAATACTTTGTATAATATTCTTCTCTGCAACAGTGCAACTGTTATGCCAAGCTAACAGGCAGTAGGTCACGACACTCTGCTCAACACAACTATAAGAATTCACCATCACCGATCGTGGAAGATCACGTGCACTCACACTTGTATTTAGTAAACAGGTTGTTCAAAATACAAAAGGATTTATTTTCATTGCTCCTTAAAGGGTATCTCCCCCCCAATTAATAATTTGATATAGTGTAGGGGACCCCCCTTAACCATGAATGCTAGGGTTATTTACTTTAAAATCTGCAAAGAGACTTTCCCACCTTTGTTCCCTCGTTCTCTGCTGCTACTTCCAGGAATAAAAGACCAGTAAGGGCTGGACACAGCTGCCGGTTAGTAGGGACTAGGGAGCCAAGGGAACAAGGTCAAGGTAAGTCTAATTCTGTGGTCATTTTAAAAGTTATATCCCTAGCGTTTAGGGTTGGGGGGAGGTCCCCTATATTATATGAATGTTTATTAAAAGATGTATGCAGCGTGGAGGGATCCAGAGGGGGGGGGGAAATCTCCCCTGTGCATGCCAGAGTCCTCAAGGAGGACAAGGAAGTAGCTTAATTAGTTTTAGTTCTTGAAGATGTTTCGCTAGTGATCCGACTGGCTTTCTCAATTCAGAATGACTTGTACAAGAATCTGTGGCAATTATGTACCCTGGAAAATCCCAATTAGCATATCACAGCCAAGTGTTAAGGGCGTGATTGGATAGTGGCTAAGAGGTGTTATAGGAACGCCCAGGGTAAGGTCTTAAAACAGCATTGTACATGGCAGACAGTTGGAGTATAGTCAGCAGCATCAACTCTGTAACATACAAGGTGGCAAAATACCTAGCCAACATCTTAGGACCTTTGGTGGGAAGTTCTAAGCATCACATCCAGAACTCTCAGGATTTCACCAACAAGATTGAAGATATAGTACTCGGTGCAGAAAAAACTATGGTGTTCTATGATGTGACATCTCTCTTCACCTGTATACCCACCAAGGAGGCTGTTGACATGGTGAGAAAACGGCTAGGCCAAGACTGCACTCTTACCAGCAGAACTGATCTCAACCCAGAATAGGTTTGTTCCTTACTGGACTTGTGCCTAAATACCACCTATTTCAAATACAGGGATACGTTCTATAAGCAAAAACATGAATGTGCTGTGGGATCTCCAGTTTTACCCATTGTGGCCAACCTTTACTTGGAGGGGCTAGAAAAACAGGGGCTTAAAACCTTTAAGGGCATAGCACCCAGCCACTGGTTTAGATATGTGGATGACACCTGGGTTAAAATCCACCAGAAGGAAGTACAAGCTTTCACAGAACACATTAATGCTGTAGACCAAAACATCAAATTTACAAGGGAAGAGGTACAAAACAACACACTGGCTTTCTTGGACTGCTTGGTAGAAGTCAGGGTGAATGGCAAACTGGTAGAGGTTTACAGAAAACCAACACACACAGATCAGTATTTGATGTTTGACTCCCACCACCCTTTAGATCACAAGCTGGGTGTCATCAGAACCCTGCAACACAGAGCTGAGAACATTCCCACTAGCACAGAGGCGAAGGCTAAAGAAATTAAACATCTCAGAGCAGCCCTTAAAACTTGTGGATATCCAGACTGGGCCCTTGTCAAAAGAAGTAGAAGGAAAGAAAAGAACACGTATACCAACAGTGAAGGGGAAAAGCAAGACAGGAGAAAGAACATGGTCATCCCATATGTAGCAGGGGTCTCCGAGAAATTAAGAAGAATTTTCAAAAAACACCGTATCCCTGTCTGCTTTAAACTGAACAACACACTGAGGCAGCAATTGGTACATCCGAAAGACCCAATACCGAAACACAAGATAAGCAACATCATATACGCATTGCAGTGCAGTGCAGTATGCTCTGATTTGTATGTAGGGGAGACCAAACAGCAACTGCATCAACGTATGGCCCAGCATAGAAGAGCCAATTCCTCGGGTCAGGACTCAGCCGTGTACCTGCATCTTAAGGATAAAGGACATACCTTTGAAGATAATGTAATGTAAACATACACACAAAGGAGTGTGACTGGTTCAAGAGAGGTGTCAAGGAGGCCATTTATGTGAAAATAAAGAAACCAAGCCTAAATAGAGGTGGGGGGGTTCGACACCAACTGTCTGCCATGTACAATGCTGTTTTGACACTTTACCCTGGGCGTTCCTACCCCACCTCTTAGCAACTATCCAATCACGCCCTTAACACTTGGCTGTGAAATGCTAATTGGGATTTTCCAGGGTACATAATTGCCACAGATTCTTGTACAAATCATTCTGAATTGAGAAAGCCAGTCGGATGACTAGCGAAACGTCTTCAAGAACTAAACTTCAAGTTCAGTTGATCTAATTGAATACAACTATTACTAGTTTGGAAGAATTGGAGACCACAGTTACGCTTTAAGCAACTTACCCGGTCCCTTGCTCCTCCGCCACATCTTCTGACAGGTCCCGACGCACTTAGCATTCTATGTGCATGCGCATATGCGATGTGCATAGAATACAGAATCTGTCGGGACCTGTCAGAGGACGCAGGGGAGGAGCAAGGGACCGGGTAAGTAACTTCATTCCCGTCTCCTGAATGTTTTATTGAAGAATGGGAGGTAAGACACAGCTCCTTTACCTCCTGTTCTTCAATAAAAGTGAATGGCAAAAATTGGTTTTAACTGCTGGAGATACCCTTTAAATAAGACTAAAATCATTCAGATTTAGTCTGGATTCACAAGAGTATTCGCTAGGCAAATTAGAAACACATACATGCTACAATTAAAAGTGATAGATTTACAAATATACTAAAGCTTGTCTCTCTGAGACTGATGGCCGTAGTTAGAACAGATAAGGACAGATTTATGTTGAAATATGCTGACGACATCCTGTTTGAGAAAACATGTAGGAGATTGAGGATCCTGTTAGCCCAGAACTCACATTGTGCCATTTACAGCATCATAGGTGGTAAACCCCAAAGGGTGGCCCTGTACAAATGGAATAGATGTCACAATTGCCAGTACTTTACATACCTACCTTATTTAGAGGCAGACAGAAAACTTAAAAGATTTAAAAATAATAATTATAATAATTTAAAAAAAAATTTAACAATAGAAACAATTTGATAAAACAACAGCAAAAATGTGAATATTTTATAGTGTATATATATATCTTGTCCAGTCTCTCTCTAGTACTCTAGTTTTTGGAGACAGACTAACATAACCATTACATCCAGCTCTGGAATCGTTGTGCTCTTCTCACTCTAATTAAAAGATTAATTTCAGGAAGATTGTAAATAATTTCTGTGAGTCAGGGATCTGCTATTATATCAGGGAGAGTTCCTGAATTTCAGGAAGAGGTGGGATGTCTGTGATGAAAACAATTTACCGTATCCTCATATTTCCCTGTAGGTCACATTAGATTTTTCTACTCTCCCTACATTACTATTTACTGATGCTTGTGAATGTTCTTAATATACATCATTTTAATGCCAACTTTCAGGAGAAAAACTCTGCATCCTTTTTATTACATTGATTTACATACCTGGACATGATGCATGATATGTAAGCAGCACAATCATACAGAAGTGAATACATTTGTTCAGCCTTGGATCCATGATGGAAACAATCTATTTCTATTTCAACACACTGACAGGAAACAGCAAAGTGTCCAAAGTCCTTTGTTTAAACTTTTGGTATGGGGGAGGAGTACAGATGGCCCTGACTGTGCAGACTGGACAATCATTATACACTTGTTGATTTGCAAATCAAGATACACAAACTGTAAGGCTGGGGATCTTTCGACCAGGACGAAGGTGCATAGAGGACCAAATGATTGGCCGTGCTTTTCCGACCCGTCCAATTGCACATTGGTATTGGTCTGATTCTGACAAACGAACAGTCACACAAAACCAGCAAATGTTTGATGCCAATCTAAAGATACACTGAAATGTCTGTTGGTTGGCCAAAATATTGGATGGTGTGTACACAAAGGACAAGATTTGTCCCGGTCAGTCGTTTGCCACTAAGGAGCGTTCATCTGGGAATATTCACTGTTGGTTGCGGTAAAAGTAGCTGCAACTGATCATGCGGTCCCATAGGGCAAGATTTACAAACATACCCAATCCTCCGTTTGTCCAATCTGGTCGTTCACGGACTTCCCAATCTACACCATACAATATTTCTGGCCGAACAATCAATACATAGTAATGTATGGGCAAAATGTGTGTGATTTAATCTGTTTTTGGATGGCATCTCCTTTGCTCTCTGCATAGACATAGCAATTACATGGAAATCTTGGTGTCCATGTCCCACTATCTGTCCTGCCATCGCCTTTTTTGCTTATGTGCAAAACTGTGCATCCTACTGCTCCAAAAACCAAAAAGTGATTTTGATCCCATTGGGGAACATGCATGAACATTCGGCTGCTGTATTAAACATTAAAGGGCATGTCTACCCATAAAACAAAAAACTGGTGACTTTCCGTTCTGTCAAAGGTATCTGCCTCATCCCTCTGCTCAATGACCTTTTAATAAGCTTTTGCATGTGCAGTGAAGGCAGCAGAAGTAACAGGAGTCATTCATTGTTTGTGATATCAGCAGGCAGAGCCATGACGCTAGGTACACACAGTACCAATAAAGCACTGATACCAACTGTATCGGGGCTTTATCGGCTCTGTGTGTGGGCACTTTCCTGGACGAGCGTGGCTGCCGAACATTCGGGTCAGCCGAGCGCTCGTTCGGAAAAGTCATTCAATTTCCCTCGGCCGCGGTAACTTCCTATAGAGGGAGTCTGCCGTGGCTGAGGGAAATACAGTCCCGAGAGTTCTCCAATAGGGACTGTGTGTATGCAGATCTTTTGAAATAGACATGCAGGACCTGCAAGATCCTTTCTGTCATCTTTCAAAAATCTGTGCTGTGTGCACCCAGCTTTACTCTGCCACAATGGAGGTAATAATTATCCTTAAATATCTGGTTAATAAAACATCCAATAATGTTCTGAATATAGTTGGGGGTAGGTAATGGACATTTAAGGGAGGATTTGCCCTTTAAAGCCAATTTGTTTTTTTTTGTTCTTTTTAAACACTGAGTTGGCTTTATTGTCAGGCAAGCTTAAGGCTGTTACACAAAGGCAAACTTGGAAATTCTGTCTGTCATCTTTGAAGGATTGGTTCAGGAAGTACCCACCTTAAGCCAGTTTAAAACCCACAATAACCACATAATACATCGGTAGCGTGGGTTTTACACTGATTTGGCCACTTGGCAACCATTATTGACTCACCCCAAATGCAATTAACGTAAATTTGTAGAAATCTTTCATCTCAATGCTTACAATATCAACAAATCAGAAATGTTTCATTTTAGTTTTAAATAAAAAGACATATACCAGAGAAATAACATGGTCAAATATATTCATCAAACCTTCATTATATATTTCACATTATGTAATAAAATTTACATCAGCAGTAGAAAATAAAAGGAGATGTGACCTGTAAAGTGCAATTACAAATATTCATCCATTTATCCAATGACAATGGGAAATGGTTTTATCTACACAATATAATTAAGAACAGTCTTATAATTTACAATTTATTTACAAATAACTTACAATGTAAAGTCAATTTCTGTGCAAACTGCCACATATCACTATTTACTCTACAACAAAATGTTTACATGGTCTGATTATTATTAACAGTGGTTACAGATCGTAAGAGATTGTCATGGGTTCTTTTGTAAAGGATTAATAAACCTTACTCATAAGTAATGTATATTTTACATTTGCTTCTCTTCAATGAACAGTAACAAAGCAATGTGTAAATTATTGTGAGCAACAGCTTTTCTGCAGGCCTTAAAATAACCTATCACGTATGCCAGAGGGGAGGATCAATATGAATATCCAGGTATGTGCACAGAATAATCTGTGTCATAAGAGTTTAGCATCTGATAAAGGTAATATACTAATATTAGCATCTTCCTTTAAGGATTTTTTTTAAATGGAATGATTCCTTTTAAAATGTAATGATCTTTAATTACAAACCCAAAGAAACAAACATATAGAACCACAATGTTACTGTTTATTTACCAATACTTATTACAAGTAGTGCACCAATGGGATGGAGGTATAGAAGCATCTTAACTGGAAACACTTGTAGGTGTTATATGGTGATCAGTAATTCAAGGCAAACAGCAGTGTTTGAATAGCAAATATACAGTATCACTGCTGATGATAAATTAAGGAGAAATATATTATTTACATAATAGAACACAAACTAGTTTTCATCTAATTTCTTTTGCCTGGCATTGTATGGGAATATTTATGAACCATATAAAGGCACCAAGTTACAGACCAGGCCCTTATTAACTAGTTATTATATGATTCCGGGTTGAAGACTTATATGACCTTTCACTGCAGACAAAATCTGCATAGATAATTATATGCACATACATATGGGGGCTTGAATATATAATATAACTATTTTCCTTTAATAACTAATAACAAATAAAATGGATTTTTAATAAAACAAAGGATGTATAGATACTATACATGTCCTGGGATATTTGTGTTTCTCATATGTAAGAAATGATGCATCACACAATAGGGACCTATTCTAAATTTATACTATAAATATCCACCTATATTTCACATACATATATTATATGCTTAGCAGTGGCAGTATTAAAGTGGAGTGTAAAATGACACGGGCAGCATTGACTTTGGCACACTACAAGTAAACAATTGACATCAAAATCTTCAACATAGTGTTAAGGGTAACTACTCATGTAGAATGTCTACAAAGCAGGCTAGCAATAGCCTTTAGTTCCATTTTGCGTGATGATGAGCCACTGCACAATAAACACTATAAAGATAGGTAAAACCGGGTCAATGTTTTGACCCGATTAAGTGTTTGGCCAGGCCAAAATACTGTTGGTTGGGCGAAAATAGCCACTGACAGTTTTTGGAATAACTAAGTGTGCAGTCTATAGAAGACCACACGACTGGCCCCAATTTACTGACACGTCTGATCCAATTAGTGCCCAACATCTGTCTGTAGGGCAGACAGAAATATCTGCGAGGGAACAAAGGCTGGTAAGTACATTTGGGGACAGCTTTGAGTTCTACAAACCTTGTGCGGTCGAGGTTTATGGCCATTTCCTGCAACATATAAAATTTTAGTTTGGGGGTGGACATACCCTTTCAGAGGCATTTTAGTGGAATTCTACACAGTGTAAAAGATATTTCCAGATATAACTGTCCTAAAACATATTTTTATATCATTTCTAAATAATGAAATATGAAAGTGTGGCACTATATGACTGGCTGCCCTCTAAACAAACCACCTGATGCTAGTGCTGTAAACCTCATTGTGCCCATATCTGTTTTGTGGACTTACTATTGGAGTTTTGTCACTAAACACAGTGTGACAATAGCGTAAGTAAGTAAAAAATCTCTGGTAAGGCCTCATTTGGAATATGCGGTGCAGTTTTGGAATCCCATATACAAAAGGGACATCTTGGAAATGGAAGTAGTTCAGAGAAGGGCAACTAAAATAATAAAGGGAATGGAGGGGCTTGACTATGCCGGCAGATTAGACAAGTTTTGGCTGTTTACATTAGAGAAGCGTGGGGAAATGATCACTTTATACAATTACATTAATGGGCCATACAATAAACTCTCTGGTGTATTGTTTACTAATAGGTCATATCAGAGGACACGGGAACATCCTTTAAGATTAGAAGGAAAGAAGTTTTATCTTCAGGTTAGGAAAGGTTTCTTTACAGTGAGAACGGTGAAACTGTCTTCCCCTGGATCAACTGCAAGGCTGATCAACTGCAATGCCTTAAGGGCATTAAGGTTGAACTAGAATGAGGTAAGTCTTTATTTAACCTTCATTACTATGTAAAGCCACAGCTTGGCAAGAAAAGAATTTAGGAAAATAAAAAAAACCTATGTCATCAGAAGAAGAATCTCACAAAATTCACAACTACTAATAGCACCTAACATAGGTGGGAAAAGCAGCTGAAATAATGAAGACCTGAGATTCCTGGACCCTTCCCTGGTTCTTATGTACAGTGATATCACTAAATGTACCCAGGCAACAGCTTGAGCGATCACATTATGGACTAAATAAATATATTTCTATGTACTCATACATATTTATTACAACATTCAGTATTAATGTGTAGAATTCGGTCTCTAAACTGCCCCATGGTAGAAATCTTTCTTATTGGACTTGATCATACTTAATACAGTTTAGCATGGTATTAGCACTGGTCAACATCTCCTGGAATCTTTAACAAGCAGCCACTCTGTGCAATGGATCAATTTTAGTAGGTATTTCTTAGGACGTATTCATAGTTGTGTCCCTTAGTTGTGCCATTCATACAAACATATATACAGTATATTCACATAGCTATACTTACATTCAATTTAGAATGTTTTCAATTTGTATTTTTATATGTACTGTATATTTTAGAGCAAGTAAAACAGCAGTATATATAACTCATCATTAGAAAGCTCCCTTTGCCCCCAAAATGTATATTTTAATAACCTAAAGTTCTATTACACCAAGCTGGCAGCAATCTGTCTTATATGTTTATAAATCCACCATTGGCCCGCAAAGTCAAGTAAGATGCAGCCACTTCAACATGTATGGAGATGAATATCCCACACCACACACATACACTTTGATATGGGTCAATGGATAATTTGATTTCTAATTTGGAAGCTCAGAAGAACTGTAGAGGAGACGGAGTCCAACACATTCAGAGCATTACAATTGTCTAGTTAAGCTGCTTCCCATATTGGCACCTTCGGTTTATCTCATCTACTGGCACTGGCAGCAAATCCATGTATTGCAGTTTATATGTGATCAGGGTGACCTGGATGCTGTTTCCAGGTATGTGATAACTAAATAAAATGCTCATTTTAGATGGAAGTTAAATTGGGAGAAATGGGCTATAGTTTTGGGGACTCAAATTTCTGTTCATAAATTGTAAAATCCATCATTAAATAAATGACTGGAGCTACAATAATCTTCCAAGTAACAGCAGCATGCCTATAAACAGCATCAACGGGAAACATTTTAACTGTGAACACAAAAGAAAACATAGAAAATGTAAAGATTGTTAATCCACAAATACAAACCTAGACTTTACAAGTGTGAAAAAATAACTTTGTATCAAATAGTTTTGTAAATTGAATCTTGTAAAACTAGACATGGTATATACTTTTAGAAACTGATCAATGGCAACAAGTGACTTCAATCATGCCTGTGAACACATTAAAAAGGTGTAAAATTGTTTTTTGCTTCTTAGGATTTTGTGAATGGAATTTCTTGTAGACGAACATTTTGTGGAATTTTATGGCCAGATGTTCCCAGCTATAGTAAAAGTCCATATCTTACAGCAGTAGCACACCACCATTCTCTATAAGAGGGTGCAGTATGATGGTGTAAACACTATAAAGTTTTTTTCTAGAGATGTAAACGATACTCCAAGTAAGGGCAGCACTTGAATTCAGATTTCTCTGGTACACAACATCCAAATAACTCTTTAGCACCTCCAAATAATGGCTTGGTTTGCATCATGCATTTGCTAGAAATGACAATTGTGGTTGGAGGGAAATTAAACATTTTCCTGTTATGTTTCATAACGGAATCATCCTCAACACAGCAGCACTTGTCTTATTTGTAAGTAGAAATGCTTTTTCCTCACATCTTCTTCCTTCAGAACGTTAGGCTGATTGTGACATAATCCACTAGGCTCATACAGACCTCTGATTCAGATCTTTATATCAGAGTAGCTGGTGGTTGTGCCAGCATTGCAGCTCTCACTAAAGCTAGATGATGTGCTTAAAGTTCCTGACGCAGTTCCTGATTCTAAATGGCAGAACAGAATAGACAGAGTGATAAGCACAGGATATCTGAAAGTAAGCCAACCACAAAACACAGATAACTGAAAGTAAGCCAACCACAAAACACAGATAAGTAATCAGATCAACCTACCAGAGCTGCTTATAGAGTGGGCAGATTTGGAAGTACCTATGATAGTTATTAGTTTGCTGGCCGGCAGCATATCTTCTTTATTGGTAGTCAGGTTCTTCACAAACCTGGAATTAACAAAACTAATATCACTGTTTTCTCCAATTATTCCCAATAAAGTTACAGACAACAATTACCACTGGGCAAATGTAAAAATCCTTTACCATTTACTGAACAGTTCTTTTCATCATTCTATAATCAAACAGTGCATATGGTGTTTAAGAATGCCTTTCAAATTTCTTTACCGATCGTTACAGATGCGGTATCGTTAAAAAGTGATACCGCACCTTTAATGATCGGTAAAAAAATTATCGTTAATTTACGATCAGCTTAACAATCGTTAATTTACTAAAGTTATCATAAATTTACCGATCGTTACAGGTGCGGTATCGTTAAAAGTTTACTGCCGCATGGAATTTACGACTGAACGTTCGTTAATTACAGAACATTCGGTCGTAAATGTGCGTAAATTAACTAACTCTAACGGCTTTATAAATACAGCCCTAAAATCCCAATATTTTAGTATGTCTTTTTAGTACATTTTTCAGACTGCAAATTTATTAACCCATGGATGACATATCGGGGAGATAATTCTTCCTAACAAGATGTGCTAAGATTTGTGTAGCTACACATTAGATTTTGGACAAACATAAATGCGTGTTTATATTTTACAGTTATTACAGGGCATGATCTGAGGACCCAAAGAAATATATTAATGTATTTGAAGTCTAGGGTTTTATATTACCTACTGCCAAGTTATCTGCTAGTTAAGAACTATAGAATCCTAACAGGATTATTTATAGTTTAGTTTTAGTTCTGCTTAAAGTTAATAGGTTATTTACGACTCATGCACAGTATGCAAAAACCCTTCAACAGTCCCCAATTAAGTGTTAAGGTAGGGTAAAGGTGGCCATACATCTGTGCGATATTACTTACCCGACCGAGCGCTCAAGTTCATCGATCCTGCCGGAACCGCCTCTCCCGATCTTACATTCGACCGACATGCGATCGCAAAACCCCATTCATTTTGCGATCGCATGTCGGTCGAATATCAGATCGGGAGAGGCGGTATGGGCAGGATCAATGAACATTGCGTGAGTGCTCAGTCGGGTAAGTAATATCGCACAGATGTATGGCCACCTTAAGAGTAGCTAGTTGGGCATCAAAAAAGTAAAATGACCTATAGGCACACATTAGAAAGATAAGAGAACTGCTTGCATAAATGAATGGGCTAGGCGATTCATAGATAGATAGGGCTTTTGTCGATAGAAAAACATCTAACCTTTCTAATGTCTAAGTAGTGTATGGGCACCTTAAGGCTGGGTACACACCAGCAAAAATTTACATCCCGATTTACAATTTGGTGAGACCAAACATGCAGTCCATTGGGGACTACACGATTTTCTGGTCCATCCTTAGTCCGATCTGGATGAACGGGCGATTGAGATTGGTCACCTGCAAATACACCATCCAATTTTTGTCATGACCTACCGATAAAAGGTCATATGGAACAATTGCATGGTGTGTACCTACAAGGCCTTTAATTTAATTTAAGTGTTTTATGGAACTGGAAACAAGTTACCAAAGTCCTTTTGCATAAAAACAATGCCTGTGTTTAGTTTAACATTTTCTGGCTCCCCAATATATCTGGGAAAATTTATCACATAATTCTCTATAAGCTGGGGTTTAAAAAGTCACACAGAAGAGCTGCAAGCATGACTATAATTTGCTAGCGGTGACTGTGCAAATGACTTTTGCGAAACACATACAGGCACCACAATACCCTTCTTACATTTACACTAATTCTTTGTGAATAGATTAGCGTGACAAAGAAGCAAGTCTGAGCATTATGGCTCTTGGTGTCTACCATATTACATAGAAATTCTCCCTAAGTTGGCGAAGAAAAGTAGAGCTGTGATACCTTTTATTGGCTAACTAGATAAATTATGGCTAACACGGCACAAACCTCAACTATTGCCCTAAGTTGAAATAATGAAACATTATTCTGTTTTATTTGGACATATTCTTACCTAGTGCATGACTATAACTTTACTCTTTAATCTTCCAAGACCACATATTGTTGTGCTCTTTGCATGAAAATTAATTTGATTGTGTCATTGTTTTTATTCTCCTGAATAGTTTAGTTCAGTGGCAATACAGGGCCTAATGCGCTTTTTTAATATCGAAGTACAGACAAAATCAACTTAAGTACATACCACAATCCACCATCTTCTTCATGAATTAAATGAACTATATCCCCACTCCTCACCAGGAGCTCCTCTGAGCCAAAACAGTCAGCAGTTGCAGAGTATTTTCCAGGAGTCTGCAATTCAATCAGAACAATGTTTATATGTAAAATATAAACGCTTTACAAATAAACAATGGCTCCTTGTTTTATTTGTACGTGTGGAATTACCCAGTCTTTAAATACTTACTAGTCTCCTCTCTGGGATGTCACCTCCACCATCATCTTCTCCATCTGAAGAGTTCATTGGATCTTCTCCACTTGACCAGTCATCATTATTTTCCTCTGAGACATCAAGTGACTGAGATGCCCTGTTCCAAACTAAAAGTTACCATACAGAATTAGTATCCTGCAATTCCAATAACAAAAGACAAAATACAAATTGCATATGTGCAGTTCAATGTGTTTGTGCTTTCTTAGTTGAATGCATTGTCTCCTGATATGAAAGCTCTTCTACCTAGAACACCTATACATTATCAGACACTTCTCGAATAATGTGCACTTAAGTAGATACTTTAACTAAGCCCATGTAGTCTTAAGAGTCTTGAGAACAAGTGCACCTATTGGCCACCCCCCAAGCCCTCTATTTACTGACAAATAGCAAACATTTTCTATACAGATGTCACCACACCAAAGTCCCCTGTTACCCTGTTTATTTTCCAGACAGCATGAATTGCAGACAGCCTACTAGGAACTATTACATAACTGTCATCTGATTTTACTGCCATTCTATTTTATTTATTTGTTTCCATTCTGTTTTTAGCAAAATATAAACAGGGCGATGTATGGACAGTTCTCTCTAAATTGTAAATGGGTTACCGGTAACCCATTCCGCATCTTTATTGCTAGCCGTACGTTTGCTAGCAATAAAGATTTTGTACAATAGAGATGTTATTGAAGGGATGTCCAACCTGCTGCCCTCCAGATGTTTGAAAACAACAACTTTCAGCATGCCTTGGTTTCTTCTGCAATAGAGGAATGCTGGCAGTTGTAGTTTTCAAACATCTGGAGGACCACAGGCTGGACATCCCTGCGCTATTTTGTGCAACATTGGTTGCACAATTTTCTTTGTACACACTGCAACCATCATTATTATAGTCTTAAAGACATGTTAGCACTTGGTATATCACTACAAAGTGTTTAACGTGGCTTTAAGACTATAATAGCTCCTCGTACATTGCCCTTAAATTTCTGAAAGTACCTGTTTTCTTTGTGTTAGCTCTAATGGGTCCCCCAGACAGCCATGGGTAACATGTTCAAATTACATACATACATATGGAATTTTTATTTTCTCCTTAAAAAAAAAGCTTCAGTCAGTGTAGCTCCCTTTCAGATGCAGCATGCATTAGAAAGATATAAATGTTGGTCAAGGATTGAATCATTTTCACGGTACCTAGGGATCTAAGCACCATGGGAAATTCAAAGCTACCAAACATGTCTTTCGCTAAGAACAACCTCAATTTTAGATGGATGTATTGTCACTATGAAACTATTCATTAATTTAAAGGTCTGTAAATAGTGTAATGTGCTAATTGCAGCATTTCTAGCTTTCAGGCTTAAATGAGATTTTTCCACTATAGTCCCCCTTTAAATATATTTTAGTGGAACATACTCTGAGACCTTCATAATGCTTACATTCAGCTCAATAGACCATTAGTTGAAGATAGTTGAAGAAATAGAATGAAACCCAAATTACGAAGGCAGCTCCTCACACTCTATAACTGTCACTTTGTAAAACAATTTGTCTCTCACCTCTAAATTCAGCCTGTTAGTGTAGAAATCATTTATAGAACATTTTGGAGTACTGGCAATCTATGATGTCACTGCTGGCTTCTAGTATTGCCTCTTCTTAGTGGTCCTTGACCCAAAACTCCTTCTGCACATGCTAACTAGGTGCCTTGATTACAGGTTAAAGTGAAGTAGTATGTAATGTTTGAGAGTTTGTAATTGCAAAGAGACTTCAATAAAAGAATAAGTACACTGTAATAGCAAGTTAAGTTAAATTGAAAGCAGCAGCAGCAGCTTTTTGGGGGGGGGGGGTGTTTAGATTTTTATCAGCTTCTGCTTCCGATTTAACTTAACGTGCTATTATAGTGTACTTATCCTTTAAACAGCATTAATTCTAAGGCCTCACACATCAACAATATGGTGCATTATTAACAATTCTAAACCGAATGGCTTCACATGTGCGATTATCGTGCTAAATGGCCATTTACCACTGTGTACTGTATCATACGAGTCCACGTGGCTTAAGGCTGGGGCCACACTGTAGAATGGATGTGTGCACAGGAAACAGACATGCAAGCACATTCTGCACATTGCAGACTCTGGTGCACTTGTGCGTGTTGTGATTGGGCAACCAGGGCGCAATTGTGCAAAAAAAAAAGTGGATCGTATGCATTCAATTATCAGATCACAGTGCAGCACACAGTGTGGCCACAACAATTGGCCCACCCTAGTGTGCGCTTTGTAACGTGCAATGTTAAAACCTGCTGGTGTGGCCTAGTCCTAACTTAGCGGTACTTTTAATAGGTGTCTCTAAATGTTTCCCTGATCAGGTGATCCTGACCCTTTAAATCGGTACACTACTAAGAAATGCATTGCAGAGCTGTGGCCTAGTCCTAACTTAGCGGTACTTTTAATAGGTGTCTCTAAATGTTTCCCTGATCAGGTGATCCTGACCCTTTAAATCGGTACACTACTAAGAAATGCATTGCAGAGCTGTGCTGAGATCAGGTTCACTTCATTATCCTCCCCCTACAGCTCTGCACCATGTTGTTTCTATACATAGAGCATAAACAATGACACACTCTTCCTACCCTCCAACATTCCCTTTAAGAAGGTACACTTTCCACTACTAACATTGCTGCAGCTAAGAGCTAAGGACCATCATACTATGACACTGCTACTAGGAAAGTGTTAATCAGCGAATCTCTCTGCACCAGCCAGACACTTCTGAAAGAAGAAAGGGCAAATGTCAGCTTTAGCTTTGGGGAACAAACAGAACCTAAAAGCTCATAGAGGAAAAGGAAAGGTACCTGAGTGGAATCTTCCATGCTGAGAAGGTTGTACTTCCTACCCAAACTTAGATTTTTTAGGTTTCCTTCTCCTTTAAACACCAAACAATATTGAATAAGTGATTGCACCAATGTTTTTTTTCTGTGATTTGTGTTCAAATCTGTACAAAATGTCACGCTGATGTCATAATGACATCATTAAAAAAATGGACCAGACACATTTGAATATTATTAAAAGATATAGAATAAGCATGCTTTTTTGAGTCCAAATCTATATCTGTACAAAATGCTGATGTCATGCTGATGTCATAGTGACATCACAAAAAAAATGCACCCAGACACATTTGAACACTATTAAAAGATGAAAAATAACATGTTGCACCAAGTGCAATGCTTTTTTGGGTCAAAATCCAAATCATTATGTCATGGTGATGTCATAATGAAATTACTAAGAAAAATCCAGACACAATTTAACACTCTCTCTCTCTATAAATATAAAATAAGAAATTACACCAAGCACAATGCTTTTTAGGTTCAAAATCCAAATCTGTGCAAAGTTGTGATGTCATGCTGATGTCATAGTAACATCGCTAAAAAAATGCACCACACGCATTTAAACGCTAATTAAATAGATAAAATAAGAAGTCGTACCAAGTGGAATTCTTTTTTTTTTTCCTTTGCCGACCACTTCATAAATAAAATAGAGTCCATCTGTATGCAGATTCCTAGTCCTCAGGATAGCACTCAGATTATTTTACCCACACCTCCCTCTGCTGCTCTTGAATCTTGAAAATTACTCCAAAAAAGAAATTTTCAGAGCACCACCTTTGGTATGAAATGTTTTAGACCTGTTAGGTACACTCTAATACCTGTCAGAGTGAGCGAATTCTATGGACACTATTTTTTTTGTCTGCCTTGAATCCTTTAATCCCATGACCCAGTCAGAGTTCTGTCACCTGCTTTGATCCTGTCTGCTTACTACATGACCCCTATTGTCTTGCTAACTACCGCCCGGTTTCTCTTTTACAAATAGCCTCTAAACTACTGGAATGTCTTGTCTTCTCCTGTATCACTAATTATCTTCATGCTCATAACCTACTGGACCCCTTGCAGTCAGGGTGTTGTCTGCATGGAGACAGCTCACCTCTTTATTCTCATGCTTCTTAACCTCTCCTCTGCTTTCAACACAGTAGATCTTTCCCTCCTAAAGCAAATTCTTAATTCCCTGGGCATCGGGAATGATGCAGCATCCTGGCCATGACCCTACCTCTCTAACATACCCTGTTTCTTTTAATAATAAAATACCCTCTCCCCTTCCTCTTAGTGTAGGAGGTACAGCAGGGCTCTGTTCTTGGACCTCTGTTCTCCCTCTATACTATTTCCCTGGGAGACATTATTAGCTTATTTGGTTTTAACTTCTGCATGCTAATAATACTCAAATATATATTTCCACCCCCACACTAAATCCTGACATATAATGTATTATTCGGTGTAGCATATGACTGCACAGAACTGTTGCTGTGTATAAAAAGATTTATTTAGACAAAACATGCGTGCAACATGTTTCGGACTCATGGTCCTTTCTCAAGCAATCCTGACACCCAATCACGCATCTCTGACTGTCTTTGTGCTGTCTCCTCGTGGAAAAAACACCAATGCCTAAATTAAACCTTGCTAAAACAGAACTAATTATCTTCCCACCTAAACCTGGTCCTATCCCACCCTTTTCTATTTCTGTTGACAACACCCCCATTTACCCTATTCATTCGGCATGTTGCTTAGGGGTAATTATTGATTTCTTGCTCTCCTTTTCTAACCATGTTAACAATATTGCTAAAACCTGTTACTTTTTTCTCCTTAATATTTCGAAAATCCAACTACTGTTATGCTTATCCATGCTCTCATCCTATCACATCTGGACTATTGTTACCTTCTGCTTTCGGGTCTTCCTACTTCCCAACATTCTCCCCTTTAATAGATCCTTCACTCTACTGCAAGCATTGTCTCGCTCTCTAACAATCTGGAAATTATATCTCCTCTGTGCCACACATCTACCTGGGTTCCCATTAAACTAAACATTATCTACAAAATCCTTTGCTTAACATTTAAATCACTTCGCTCTGCCACTCCTTCGCATATTTTTTCTCTTGTGTTCCTATATGTCCCTGCCCGTACCCTCTGCTCATCACAGAACCATCTCTTATGCAGACCCCCCCACTCATACTGCTCTTACACATACCCCCCACTCACGCTGCCTTTTTCTCTTGTTGCTCCCATCCTCTGAAATTCTATTCCCCTCTCTCTTCATGAAGAAACCTCAATAAACAAGTTTAAATCTAACCTCTCATCCTATCTCTAACAGCACAGCACAGCATAGGATTGACATTGCACAAGTTCTTACTATGGCACTTCTGTATCTGTATGTTACCCACCTAATTGCTTGTATGCTCTACAGGGCAGGGTCCTCTGGAATTCTATTCCCCTCTCTCTTCATGAAGAAACCTCAGTAAACAAGTTTAAATCTTACCTCTCATCTTATCTCTCACAGCACAGCACAGCATAGGATTGACACTGCACAAGTTCTTACTATGGCACTACGTTACCCACCTAATTAGCTTGTATGCTCTACAGAACAGGGTCCTCTGGAATTCTATTCCCCTCTCTCTTCATCAAGAAACCTCAATAAACAAGTTTAAATCTAACCTTTCATCCTATCTCTCACAGCATAGGACTGACACTGCACAAGTTCTTACTATGGCACTATGTTACCCAATTTCCAAACATGTGCAATGATCCTGACAGGCAGAACTCTGAGGTGCACTACTAATTACCTGTGCCACAGCAGGTGAGTAAATTCAATCATGTAAAGTTCATAAGTAGGCACACTCACTTAAGTCTTCAAGAAATATTCATTTATTCTAGTGCTGAAAAACAAAAACGCCAAATATACACACAACGTTTCGGTGGGTTTAGCCCCCTTCCTCACCTTCCTCACCTTCCCACCTAATTAGCTTGTATGCTCTACAGGGCAGGGTCCTCTTGCCTCATGTTACATGATTTTAACACTTGTATATTTTATGATATACATACATATTTATGCATGTATTTATATTTTTTGTCCCCCTTGTACGGCTTTTTGTATTTTAATATTGTACAGCGCTACATCCCCAAGTGGCGCTATATAAATAAACATATACATACATATATATAGAATAAGAAGTTGCACCAAATAAGAAAGCACACCAAGTGCACTGCTTTATAAGGGTCAAATTTGATTCTGTACAAAATGATGTCATGCTGATGTCATAGCGACATCACTAAAACATGCAACCAGACATATTTGAACACTATTAAAATATATAGAATAAGAAATCACACCAAGTGCACTACTTTTTAGGGTCAAAATCTAGATCTGTACAAAATGATGAGGTCATGCTGATGTCCTAGTGACATCACTAAAAAATGTACCAAGACACATTTGAATATTAAAAGATATAGAATAAGAAGTCACACCAAGTGCAATGCTTTTATGGACAAAAGCCAAATCTGTGCAAAATTATGTCATGCTGAAGACATCGCCACATCACTAAAAAATGCACCCAGGCACATTGAACACTATTAAAATATATAGAATAAGAAGTCGCACCAAGTGCAATACTTTTTTGGGTCAAGTTCCAAATCTGTGCAACATTATAAAATTATGATGTCATCCTCATTTCATAGTGACATCATTTAAAAATGCTCCCAGACACATTTAAAGGAGAATGAAACCCAAAATATAAAGGCACCTCCACATACTTACTTGGTACTCTGTAACTGTCACTTGGTAAAACCACTTACCTCTGAATTCAGCCTGTTGGTATAGAAATCATTTATAGAACATTTCAGGGTACTTGCAATCTATGATGTCACTGCTGGCTTCTACAGTAGTGTTGCCTCTTCCTGGTGGTCCTGAACCCAAAACTCCTTCTGTACTTGCTTACTAGGTACCTTCAGGGATATTCAATAAAGGTTCTTATTGTGCGATTCTCATGCGCTCTGATCCCCAAAAAATGACAGGGATCACGGCACAAGCGGGCACCAACGCGCACAAAGTTTGTCCGCACGTGCATGCTTAATGTGGGCTCTGCCTTACTGCTCAAACAGAGTGGGGGAAGGTGTTAACTCTTTTCATTCATGTATTTATGAAGCAAACTGTTAACCCTTTCTATTTGTGAGCATTTGTGCAAGAGACTGTGCATTCTCGTGTGTTTATTTCTGCACTCTACCATTTATATTAGTGTATATTGCTGCAATATATATTTAGAAGTGTAATGCTAGCTGCATTGATTTCAGGGTAGCCATACAGCATGTATTTAGAGCAATTGCACTCGGTAAAGCAGCATGTAGATCTCATACGTGTTCGGTTCTTAAAGGCAGGGCCGGCCTTAGGATAAATAGCACCCTGTGCAAGATTTGTTACTGACGCCTAGCACCAAACCACCACCCCCCAAAAACCACCCCCCTGGACACACACAATACTCGTTGAATGCTGCTTGCCTTCAAATCAAGTACCCCACCTGCACTTACTGTCTTTCAGTACCTTCAGTGCATGCTTGTATATATGGTACATCATTATGTAACAATTAACGTACTAAATGCACTGACAGAACAGCACAGCATACAGACATCTTAAGTAAAGCTTATATGTGTTGGGGCTTAGTATGTGGTGAGGTGCTGATACATATATTTGATCTGGAGGACCGTAACTAGAGGGGCTGTGGCACTGATGCATAACTTTGAGCTACAGGTCCGTGACTTAAGATTCCCAGCTGTTGCCCCCCTGGTAATGCAACCCGTGGGGGTCGCACAGGTTGCCAATATCAAAGACCGGCCCTGCTTAAATGAACTTTGCATTATTTTAATCTATAAATAAATAAATGCAAGTAGCACTTATTCTGAGGTGTGTGTGTTGCGGCATGCCTTCAATAAATATTTTTTTTGCTCAGGATCTTATGTCAATACTGCATACAGTATACAGCACACCAACTATCAAACCATTCCAGCTACAGCAAAACAGCTTACAGAAATGCTGAAATGTAAGATGTTTCAGATTGGATATCTAAAGAAATAGGGGGCAGATCAACAAAAAAAATGATACAGTGGTGGTTGGAATGACTTATAGTTTCCACTAATGGACAATTTAAAAAAACAAATTTGCCAGTTTACATACCCATTAAAGACAAAGGTGGCAACCTTACCTGTGGGTGGGGTAACAAAAATAAAAAGGATTTTAGCACAGGTCTGTGCTACCTTATTAAAGGGGAATGTTGCATACATATATCATAAAATTGATGCAGCACGAAAGAGGTCTGTGGGGAAATTTATCATAAACAAAAACACACTCTCCCTACACTCCAACATTCCCCTTTAAGAAGGTACACTTTCCACTAACATTGCTGCAGCAATTCGGCAGAGCTAGAGACCTTCACGCTAGAACACTCGTACCAGGAAAGTGTTAATCAGTCAATCTCTCTGCACCACCCAGACATTTCTTTCATTTGAATATTGAGGATTTAATATATTCATACATCATAGTTGTTAAGAGGTGGGAGTGAAAATTACACAGGTGCAGAAAATGTAATCAAGGCAAAAGTACTGGCAGGCAAGGGAAAATGTCAGCTTTGGGGAACAAACAGAACTGAAAATAAGCTAATACAGGAAAAGGAAAGGCCCCTGAGTGGGATCTTCCATGCTGAGAAGGATGTTAAGGTAAGCTTGCGAAGGTTCTCATTCATCCAGGTCATGGTATATCTGTTGTATTTCAGGAACTAAACTTTAAGTCCAGTTGATCTAACTGAATACAACAGATATGTTATTAAGGTAAGTACTTTCTAACTCAAACTGGGGGTTTCATTCTCCTTTAAATTTCCTTTAAATTTTCTTTAATTGAGGTTAGAGAAAGTTTTTATCTTATAAAATAAACACAAACATAGCCTCTCAGCTATTCAGATCGCACTAACTGATTTATGATCAGTTAGTGCAACAGTGGCTGCACATGTGCAGCCATCACAAACCATTTTACCAGAGGCTGCACGGCTCTTTTACCTCCATACTGTAAGTTCCACACAACATGTTTCTGGTGGCATGCTCCCTTTGTGAAGTGCAACAGGGTGATAGTAGTGATATTACCACAGACTAATCCTACCCTCTCCACCTCCCATTCAATTTCCTTCCAGGTTTAAAGGAGTGATTTAAGGGGAAAGTTTACCCAAAATAATAATCCTATGACAAAGTTAAAACATTACACAATAGAGTACTAATTTCTAATGACACAATTTGTGTTTGATCCTTGTAGTATTAGAAGTCCAACAAAAAGGAAAAATTTTTTTATTTTGACACATATGCTATTTAAGAGATAAACTTTCTTTGTGCTCCTAAAAGTTAAAAAGGTGGTATTTCTCATTTTCTCAGGTTTATTTACAATAAGGAAGACTCTGACCTAGTTTTGTGTAATGCTTTACTACAATTAGTGGCTTTTTTGGGGGGGAATTGTGGTTATTCATCTCCAAGAAACTACTACTTGGCCATGGGATCTGAGACATATCATCACTATATGTGTTAACTCAGCTGTAGATCCCAGATTCTTTGCCTCAATTCCATTAAAGCATACTCCAGAAGCAAGACAGGTATTGGCAAGCAATAAAGGTACAGTCCAAAGTTCACTTCACTAAGATTCCTATTACTGTATATTCACTCCAAACCACACAAAGCATAGCCCTTTTATACTATACCTTGCCTTCGCCATTCTGCTTGGGTTAAATGAGAAATGCTATGCCACCTGGCCTTTGTCAGTTTAAGCACCGAACTTTTATCTGTGAAAGAACTAATGATTAAGCACCTATTTCTATGAAAAACCCCTGCATTGAGCCACCTGAAATTAACAGTACGTGAAGAACTGGTTTTTGGGGTAAAGTTAAGTTACTCTTTGCAAGCACATTTGTAGTAATACAAGCTGTATATGAATTATATATATATGAAATACTTTAGCACTCTACCTCTTAAACCAAAGGGAGTTGGGTCACTCTTTACTTCATGGCGTTTAGCTTTTTTGTCTGGGCTGGTAGAAGAAGCTGCAGAAAGATTAAGATGCAAAAACAGAGAAGGAGATATTGAAGAACTGGAAAGGACAGAATGCTGACTGTGCAACTGTAATCGCTTTGAGTTTATCCCAGAATGAGTATTGTTTGTATGCAAACAGCATAACCTTAAAATATCTACTGGCATAATGATATGTTGGAGCCTTTAATTATAGAGCACATTAAATCCCAATATGACAGTATCAGTATGATATCACTAGTTTTGGTCTTGTGCTTTCGATATGATGCACATTAGACCTTTGGCATTCATATTAAACAACTAAGAGTGGGTAGGAATAATAGAATTTAGCAGCAATTCAAATATTTCAAGCTAGTTGGTTAGTTAATATCACATGGCATTTGTATTAAATTAGAGGGAAAACTGTTACAAGGCAGAATTACTATATTTCACAACACATTATTACATCTAACCTGCAAATTATATTAACTAATAACCAACCAATTGTACACCAACAGTAGAAAATGCTATAGAATCTCCTAATTACGGTTATAACTGCATAGAGGGATTGTATTAACTCTACATTTTGTGTATCTGCTAAATTATTTCAAAAGCAGATGTGTTCAATTGAATACATCGACCAGAAGAAAGATGGTAGCAACGTAACTAAATAAAAGGTACAAAACATGACACTAACCTAAGAACCATAACTGGCACACAACTTAATATTTATTTAAATTTGAACATTTTAACTCCACTCTGGCAATCAAAATCCATTAGGATTTTATATAGGTGCAGTAGAAAGCACTATGTGAAAAATAAATCATACTTAACTAAATTTAACACAGCAAAAGAGCTCATTTTGTAAGGAATTTAGTACAACTGGATTATATTGCTTTGTGCAATAAATTCTAATACACACAACAAAATGATTTCTATTTTGCTAATTTGTTGAAATTGTCAAGGGATCAAAAGGAAATTTATTTTCCAACACTCCCTAGACATTTTCTCCCCATTACTAGCTGTTTGAAATCAGATATGCTGGTAAATCTTGATGAATTGTTCATATATACTTGTATTGCAAACAATCGATCAGGCCACATATTGACTGTTTCTTGCAACTCCTGAATACTGATCATTATAATGACAGGCTGATTGAGAGCCTGTCCTTATATTATGGGCCTAAAGGCTATAAACTAGAAGGATTTTACTTTCCCTACTGAGTAATCCTCCAACATTAGACCGATCCTTTCCAGTTCTTCTTTGTGGCCGAAATGCAATCGGAAATCCCATTAATTTTGCGATTGCGTGTCAGTCTCAAGGAAGAATTGTAAAGGCAGTTCCGGCAGGATCGGTCTAATGTCGTAGGATCGCTTGGTCGGGTCGGTAAAATCTTTCTAGTGTATGGCCACTTTAAGAATATATGCACAATAATCCTAAGAACTCAATACTACTTTTGTAGACTTTAAACTCTCTTCAGTGTTTGATTGATGGCCACACTATCAGCAAAACCGTTTACAGGTTTTTACATTAAATAATTTCATTCTAGGAAAACTCAAAGGTTAACACAGTAGACAATTAGGAGGTTCTTTCATAGCATTATAGATGTTAGCTGAAAAGATAAAATTATAAACATGACATTCATTCACAGTATGTATAGATGGGTTAGTTGACAAGAGAATAGACATTTGTTATGACCATACAATTGCCCTACATTGGCAATGCTCTAGTAAAGTTGTAGACTTGAACAGTGTGTCCATATGGAATGTGTTTCACAACTAGAAACAGTTTTATTATCATTCCTATATGGTCTATGGTTTGAAGGTATGGTAAAGAGTGCTTGTATCCACACAGTGACTTGTAGAGAGGAGGCTACGAATAGTGTAATGATCTTGCTGTACTACCATTATGTAAATGTTAAATGGCATGTCCAAGTAGGATATGTTGGGCTATGAAAGTAGGTTTAGAAGCATTTTTGGTAAAGGTACATATAGCAAAAAAAAAGTATTTTGGGGGGGAAGTTTACTAAAGCAATATATAAAATTATGTTTGGAGTACGCACATGCCCTTTAACAGATGTATTAAAGCCCCAAAGAATATCCCACTCTAGGTAATTAATAAGGTTTTATGGAGTTTTCTTTAATTTGGAAATAAGGGTTTATTTAGGATATTTCTGATGTAGCCACCTACCACCCCCCCAGGTACTGTGACCAGAGCTGAAATATAATGTGATGGGGAGCAGAGAAGAAATTACAGCTTAAACAGGCTAAAAATCAATTGGAAACGGAACATAAGCTATAAATAGACAGTGCCCTGTAATAAGTAATAAGACACATTTGAAATCTAAAAACCTGATTGCCTGCAGGTACTGATTGGAATATCTCCTAATATTTGGTACTTGGACATTTACACCGATTGTCATGTCTTGTTACATTATAGTGATTTGTGACATGAGATCTAGCCACTGTGACCAGTACTGTATATATTGTAAATAATAATAAACCACAGGTGCAATACAGAACTAGCTTGCTTCCTTTTTACCTTTCTGAGTTTTGAGGTTAGAAAAACCCTGCAAAGTGAATCGCTTTTTTGACAATGCAGAGGAGTCTGAGGTAGGAATAGAAACTGTGCCATCTAGAAATGAGAGAGATAGAGAGAAAAGGGCCAGACAGCAATAAAAATATTGTCTATTGGTGGAGAAAAGGATGAAACGGAGTAGAGTTTTATTTAGAGAAATTAATGGCAGGTGAAGCAGCTTTATTAAGAGCCCAAAACAATGTACAGTATTAGGAGACTTCCACCTGGTCTCTTACTATGCTGCCTAAGGTTACTGTATATAATAGATTATTGCAAACACTGAATACTGACCTTTAACCCTTTCATGGTACTTTGGTACTGATACTAATGATGCATCCGGGCTCAGCAGGGGCTCAGTTTTCCTTTCCTCTAGCTTTTTGACATTACCAGATTTACTTCTGATTGGACTGTAAGACACAAATCGAGGAAATTATTTGTATCATAATTATTTCAAATTTAGTTAAAAGTGGAAGTTCATTGCGAATACTTCCCCCCCCCTCATTTCAGCTATTTTAATCTGCTCATCCAGTGATTTCTCTGTGCAGAAATAAAGTTATAAGTAATTAAGTGCTTCCAAATGTTAGTATTTGTAATGTGCTTGCATATTGGCTTAGCCCCTTGTGCAATTTAGTTCCTCATTGCAGATATGAGCATGTTTGACCCACCTAACAGCCAATGAAGGAGCCACCTAACAGCCAATGTTAGGAGCATTGCAAGGAAATGTGAATCCTGACAGGAAGAAGGGTGAATGCAGAACCTGAAATGTCAGCTTACAATGGAAACCAACAGGGCATAGGAAAAGATATAATCAATTGATTTTACAAAAATAAAGAGAATATGCAACATACTTATAGGTATGTTTAAAGGGAAAGTTCAGCCCTAAAATTAAAACTTACATAAAAGGTAAATCACCTCCCAAAACTCTAAATGGTAATAGTTTTTAATCTGAAATATATTAGTCTAACCTGAAATCCTGCACAACGTCTTGTTTCCCCTGTTTCTGCTTCCTGGTTCTTCCAGTTAGCAACTATCAGTTATGGATTTGACAGTTGACATCACAGCCAATGACTGAATGTTAATCCCCTGTCTGCCTCTACTGAGCATGCCCAGGCTCAGTACAGGTTTCTAAATTGCTCAGTTTCCATGAGGCATCCGGAAGCATAGGAGGCATACAGTAATAAATTCATAGGACAAACTATGATATATCAACATATTTTAAAGAGGCCATTCTTTCTAAAAGATGTTCTTATGAGAGTGGAGTTGTCCTTTAATATAAAAAAATCCACTGAACATCACCTTTAAAGGGACACTTATCTAAAACAACAGATAAAATAAAAATAGAAAAAAATAAACTATTTTGTATTTAATTATATAATTGTCGAGGAGGTAGGAGTCACTACTACATTCTGTTCTAACTGGACTGAAGCAGAAAAGCTTAAGCACTTGTACTACAACTTTACAAATCTCCTGCTGGTCCCCCATTTGCTGCCCCCTTTCTGTGCCATATATACATGTAGTAGAGATGGGAGGGACTGTCAGGAATGTGGATATTGTAAGTGGAATCTGCAGGACAGCTGTCATAGTAAAAACCATAGTTACACATAGAACTGTACTTCTTCTAGAGGGGGGAAAGTTAACATACATAAACATCTCCTTTAAGGAATTATGAAGGATCATTTTAATTAATTCAATAAGAAAAGTACTAGTAAAATGTCTAAAAATGACAAAGGCCACATTTTTCTCAGACAGGTTAAACATCTCTAATATAAATATACTGTGACTTGTGTGAGTAATTGGAAAATTACTCAGTTTGTTGCCAAACACACTTACCTGCTACTTGATGTGACAGGAAAAGGTGAGCTGTTTGCCTGCTCTACTGACTTGTGTTGGCTTGCATCTGTATAAAATGTATGATCCAAAATATTTAAAGGCACAGAGATACTTTAAACAGTTTTTCTCATATACATAAGGCATGTTATGGCATTAATATAATTAAATAGTATTGTGCAGGGTGGGAAAGTATTTTTTCTTTACACTTGGCCAGTGACTAGCACTTGAACCCACTACAAAAGTAGGCAATACATTGGAGTGATTTTGATGTAAATGTTATATTAAAAAAATCATTGATTTTAAGGACAAGTCCACCAAAAAAATGTACTTCCCAAAAATTAAAAGTACCTATGGGGCAGGGAGGTAGAATTTATTATTCCTACTATCAATTTGTTGAGTGAAAACTACCTGGAGCATGTTTTATACTTGGATCTTACATTTATCATATAATCATACCACGCAACTAACTAAACTTGGTTTCCTCATGCAGACATTATACTTATTTCCTAACTATAACTCCAATAGTTTTCAACACTGAAACAGAAGGCATAGCATCTTGATATAACAGCAGTAGTCTGTTCACAGCCACCTCTAATTTTCTCCAGCACTAACAGTACTTAGCCAGTAACTGGCACAGAATAAGCAGCCTGAGCAGGTACTGTATAATAAAACTGCTCTCTAATCTTCATCTATTACCTCAAACAATAAATATTCCCATGTCTTCCTGAAATATGTACCATGCTATAAGAGAAAATTATGCTATTTTGTGATTTGCTCAAAGACTGTCAAAGACTGTCAAATTTATATATAACAACCACCGGAGAGCTGACATCCATTTTTTGTTTTAAGAGTTTACTTGCACCTAGGGTTGCACATTTTTTTTTTTTTAAAAAACCTCGTTTATAGAACCACCATAATGAAATGCTGGTCACTATTTACAGTACATAAGCATGATGCAGACTGCACCATTTTTAGGGCAGCACTACAGCATCTATGCAATAAACTAGTACTTAGCCTCCATGCAGCATGTAGATTTTATATGTGTTTGGTTTCAAGGGGAAATTCAGTACAAATAAACATGCTTACAGGAATAAAAATATTCTTATTCCAACAATCTTAATTTGCATACATAAATGATTCCAAAGTACTTCTGTATGAAAGACCCCTAATAGAGACTGTTATGGTCTTGCCCTTGACCCTGGGTGTTGAGTTGCTCAGTAGAAATCCAGTATGTTTGAATCACCCAACAGCTGCTGATGTAGGACTTACTGTTGGGGACATTCCAAGGAATAAACAAGAATGGTTGCAGGACCTACAATTGCAGCTCACTACCAACTAAAGCAGGACATGGGAATGAAATATAAAATAAGGAGACTGAGGTGTGCATAGTAGAAATAACTGTTATTTCTATTATTGTAAATAAATTACAATAATATTTTCCACTTAAATCTATTAAAACAATTGAAAAAAATGTCACCAAACAATATTTACATATTAAACACAATCAGGGTTATTCAATAAAATTTCTTATTGTTTAAAATGGTGCTAATTTTGCCCCAACCAATCAGATGTTATCTTTCAAATGTTAAATAAGATCTGATTGGTTGGGGCAAAATTAGCACCATTTTAAACAATAAGAACTTTTATTGAATCTCCCTGTATGCATTTTCTTGCTAGGAAGCAACAATTTTCTTATCCAAACAATCCACCATCAGAATTCCCCATAAAAGGTAAACATACAGCACAACAACTATACCATTAAAAACATTTCCCGTGTTCATTATCATGGAGACAGGTACTGGATACTTACCGCGACATGCCTTCAGCTGGCAAGTCAGCACCTTTCTGATTTCATTTACCCAGGTGGCTTTTATTTCTGGTGTTTGTGCCTAATAGAAAAACAAACATTCAAACAAGTCGTATTACTTACTCCAATGGTAATTTATTCATCTTGCAAAATCCTGACTAGGTTAATTTGTATAATTTGTTTTCTTATTGGAAAGGAACAGTACAAAGCTTAGCTAGTTCTTCCTTATGTGCTTTTTGTTAAAGGTTGAATCTACCAGTTCTGCTTGTGAAGGTTCTCATTCATCCAGGTCATGGCATATCTGTTGTATTTAACTGGACTTAAAGGGCATGTCCACCCTTTAATACATCTTTTAGTATGTGATAGGCAATGCTTCCCCAGCCCCAAATGCTATAATATTATTGCCAGAAAGTCCCCGATCATTACTTACCTTACCTCTTTCCATCGCCTCACACTCCCAGCCCTCTGCTTGCATGGAACTGCAAGCAGGGGTGGGACCGGCAGCCGCGTCTGTGATTGGTTGAAAGGCAGCAAATCACGGACGAGGCTGCAGGCAGTTCAGAATGGCGAAGGAGAGAGGTAAGGTAAGTAATGATCGGGGGACTTTCTGGCATTAATATTATAGCGGTTGAGGCTGGGGAAGCATTGCCTATCACATACTAAAAGGTTTTTACACTAGGGGAGGGAGAGAGGCCTGCAGTGCGCATGCCAAACTTCTCCCGGAGGGGAGACAGGAGGCAGAGTCCTATATGGACTCTGCTATCCTCCTGGTGGCCACTTTTTTGGACTTTGGGGGGGATTGTAGGAGAACCATTTAGAGCTGGGATGTAAGGTATGGATTTTACTACACTACAGAGTGGGGCCAGTAGTGGGGGGAATTATAGTTTTGGGGGTGGACATGCCCTTTAAAGTTTAGTTCTTGAAGACGTTTTGCAAGTCATCTGACTGTCTTTCTCAATTCAGAATGAATTGATTTGATTTTGCTATTGAAATTTGGTCTTTTTGACATCACAATTCCCTTGTTTCTATGCAGAAAATACTAAATTTTTCAACAGTGGAAAATACTAGGATATTTCTGAAAGCCCATCAGGGAAAGAACCCCAGCAGGGGTTTATTCCCTATACCCTTTTAAAATATTTATATATGTGGTCTGATCTCCGCTGCTATTTTTTACTACCAAATGGACAGATTGGGTAGATCAAAAATTTAACGGCTTCTGTTTACTTTAATCAATAATTATAGCTCATGCCCATGCTGCCAAATGCATACATTAAGAGATGAATATATAATGGTATCTATACAGATTCTACCCATAACCCTCTTTATCCCCACATACTGTAGCCCTCTTGTCAGGCTCAGATGAGTGTTATAACCATTCAGCACCAGAATAATTTGGTATGTTCCAAAGACGGTGGAGTGTTGCCACCACCAGGCAATACTAACAATAAGAATACAATTACCAACGATAATTGTATTGCAACGTTGGCTCAGTGGTTAGCACTGATGCCTTGCAGCACTGAAGTCCTGAGTTCAAGTCCACCCTTGAACACAACTGCAAGGAGTTTGTATGGCCTCCCCATGCTTGTGTGGGTTTCCTCCGGGCACTCCCACAATCATAAAGACATACTGATAGGTTGTATGTGTCAAATAAATGTGTTTAGATTGTAAGCTCTTCAGGGCAGGGCCTGATGTGAATGTATACATGTAAATGTAAAGGGAAGATGTTGGCGCTATATAAATCCACAATAATAATAAAAAAGTAATATATATATACCGTTTAATCGTATTGTTGTGTGGACGGCGACCTATATAGACTCACTGGCAATACATTTACCTGCACAATGTAAACCTCCTCCCTTGCATTGTACCATATTTCAAATTTCTTATTGTCTCCCTTTACATACTCAGTAATGCCAACAGCTGCCATCTATTAAATAAAAAACAGATAATCAGTCCAATCACTAGATCTGTCCACAATACAAAACACAACCTTTAGGTGACATTTATAAATAAAATGTTTGACAGGGAAAATCACTTGAATATTGAACTAGGCTTAGTTGCACTGTTTGCAGGGTTAAAATATTATCTAATGTTAGATTTCTCCACAAACTCCTATATTGGTAACTTAACAGTGTTTTGGATATTTTTAAGGTAAGTAGCGGGGAGACGCACACACATAGGTTTAAGTGCTTTTATTGTGACATTCTGTGAGCACGGGGGGGGAATAAACCTAAAAAAAAAATCCAACCCCACTACGGAATGTAGCACATACAATGTAATGCTGAATCCCCACAGATAATATATCCCAATAAATTATTAGTGCGTACATTGCTATTATAAATTACCAGCATTTCCATCAAAATTTATAATGCTATGCTTGCATTCCATTGTGGAGTAATCAATTTGTGTTTATATATTACCAGACAAAATAACTGGAAAAGCCAAAATGCTGCAGAGTGAATGGACAGAGTGTAATGAAGCATTAACATATGAATTCTATTGCCAGTGTGGCTAGATGTGGCACAATTAACAGGATCAGATTTACACTTATTTTGTACTGTGGCACCTTAATTACCAATGGATGCAGTACTGTATATCGTATTGTTGTACTTAAGCCTAGTCTGGTTTTACAGTCTCAGAAACACATACAGGGAGATTCAATAAAAGTTCTTATCATTAAAAATGAAGGCTAACATCTAAATGGTTGGGGCAAAATTAGCACTATTTTTAAAGATAAGCAGGTTTATTCAATAAAAGTTCTTATCGATTAAAATGGTGCTAATTTTGCCCCAACCAATCAGATGTTAGCTTTCAAATGTTAAATAAGTTCTGATTGGTTGGTGCAAAATTAGCACCATTTTAAACAATAAGAACTTTTATTGAATAACCCTGTGTGTATTCATACATTCTATAGGCTACAAAAGTTTGTGTAAACAAAAACTTACATCTAAAGAATGTTTGTAGCTGTAAGACGGAGCCTTCTCATATCCCTCCCCATTCTCTTCCCTCTTCTTACAGAAGAGTACTGCCTTGTCATGCAGAAATAGATGCCTTTGCATTGGTTTAAACCTGGCAAGGTCCTTTACTTTGGAATGGCCCTTCTTGTGTTCTGTCCATACATTGAATGATCCTTGCATCAAAAGTTTGCCCAGTTCATTTAAGTTTCCCTGAAAGAACAGAAAACAATGTTGTAAACCAAAGAAGCGTATAATGCTGCAATGTCAATAATCAATTACAATAAAAGAAATTTATGTTTTGCAATTAATGCTCCACTTCAAAACAGGGTATAGCATCATGGGAAACTTTTAGAGGTAAATAAAGCTGGTTGTTTTGGTTTTACCAAAACCAACTAGCTTATTTTGGTTGTTTTTCTTTCAGACAGGGCATTTTAATGTAATTTCCCTTTTTTATTCAAATATCGGTGTTGGGAATAATAAAACATGGTTTGAATAATCCTGCACTCAAAATGATTACTCTCTACTGGTTATATTATGACATCGTTGTATAAAATTTCTCAAACAACTAAAAAGCCTTCATAGACATTTTTAGACAGTCAGATATTTGCATTACAATATATGTTTACCAATCATGTTTAGGAAAATTACTGTAAACCTTCGTTTTTAAATTAAACCCAGTTACTATATATTTAAATCAGACATACAATATCTGAGGAACAGTAACTTTATCAATATGGTTTCTTTAAATAAACTGATCTGTGCTGGCACATCAAAATAAATTACAATGAATGTATAATACACAATAAGATAAGAAGTACCACCATTTATAGATACACAAAGGGTAATGGGACAGAAAGATGTGTTACACATATGAAAAATCAATTCAAAGTGCGAGGGTTGGGTAGGATAGAAGCAATCCTTTTTATTGTAGGGAATATCTGGAAAACAACAGGAACATTCTTAGTCCTGCACATGGTAACTGGTGCAACAGATAAAAGTTCCCAAAATCTTAATCATATACTTTTAACACATATATTTCAGTATATGGTAACATCATATAGAACTGTATTAACAACAATATTCTGTCAATCTTATCTCCTGTAACACCAATCAGTATAAATATAACACAGACCAATCTATATCTTACTGCATTATGGATCTGTGACATACATAAAATACTTTACACTAATTCTACAGGTATGTAAGCCTGTCTGCTGCAGCTTACTGCAGGCTTTATATGCTGGAGACACTATAAAACGATTTTGCAGTGACATATAAATAGTTTTTAATATCTTTATAAACCATTAAGATAGTGATTACTACCTGGAAAACAACAGGAACATTCTTAGTCCTGCACATGGTAACTGGTGTGGAGCCTTTAATTATAGACACATTATCCCAATATGACAGTATCATTAGATATCACTAGTTTTGGTCTTGGCTTTCGATATGTGTCACATTAGACCTTTGGCATTCATATTAAACAACTAAGAGTGGGTAGGATAATAGAATTTAGCAGCAATTCAATATTTCAACTAGTTGTTAGTTAATATCACATGGCATTTGTATTAAATTAGAGGGAAAACTGTTACAAGCAAGCAATTACTATATTCACAACACATTATTACATCTAACCTGCAATTATATTAACTATAACCAACCAATTGTACCACCAACAGTAGAAAATGCTATAGAATCTCCTAATTACGGTTATAACTGCATAGAGGATTGTATTAACTCTACATTTTGTGTATCTGCTAATTTTTCAAAAGCAGATGTGTTCAATTGAATACATCGACCAGAAGAAAGATGGTAGCAACGTAACTATAAAGGTACAAAACATGACACTAACCTAAGAACCATAACTGGCACACAACTAATATTTATTTAAATTTGAACATTTAACTCCACTCTGGCAATCAAAATCCATTAGGATTTTATATGGTGCGTAGAAAGCACTATGAAAAATAAATCATACTTAACTAAATTTAACACAGCAAAAGAAGCTCATTTTGTAAGGAATTTAACAACTGGATTATATTGCTTTTGCAATAAATTCTAATACACACAACAAAATGATTTCTATTTTGCTAATTTGTTGAAATTGTCAAGGGATCAAAAGAAATTTATTTTCCAACACTCCCTAGACATTTTCTCCCCATTACTAGCTGTTTGAAATCAGATATGCTGGTAAATCTTGATGAATTGTTCATATATACTTGTATTGCAAACAATCGATCAGGCCACATATTGACTGTTTCTTGCAACTCCTGAATACTGATCATTATATGACAGGCTGATTGAGAGCCTGTCCTTATATTATGGGCCTAAAGGCTATAAACTAAAGGATTTTACTTTCCTACTGAGTAATCCCCAACATTAGACCGATCCTTTCCAGTTCTTCTTTGTGCCGAAATGCAATCGGAAATCCCATTAATTTTGCGATTGCGTGTCAGTCTCAAGGAAGAATTGTAAAGGCAGTTCCGGCAGATCGGTCTAATGTCGTAGGATCGCTTGGTCGGGGGTCGGTAAATCTTTCTAGTGTATGGCCACTTTAAGAATATATGCACAATAATCCTAAGAACTCAATACACTTTTGTAGACTTTAAACTCTCTTCAGTGTTGATTGATGGCCACACTATCAGCAAAACCGTTTACAGGTTTTTACATTAAATAATTTCATTCTAGGAAACTCAAAGGTTAACACAGTAGACAATTAGGAGGTTCTTTCATAGCATTTAGAGTGTTAGCTGAAAAGATAAATTATAAACATGACATTCATTCACAGTGTAGTATAGATGGGTTAGTTGACAAGAGAATAGACATTTGTTATGACCATACAATTGCCCTACATTGGCAATGCTCTAGTAAAGTTGTAGACTTGACATGTGTCCATATGGAATGTGTTCACAACTAGAAACAGTTTTATTATCATTCCTATATGGTCTATGGTTTGAAGGTATGGTAAAGAGTGCTTGTATCCACACAGTGACTTGTAGAGAGGAGGCTACGAATAGTGTAATGATCTTGCTGTACTACCATTATGTAAATGTTAAATGGCATGTCCAAGTAGATATGTTGGGCTATGAAAGTAGGTTAGAAGCATTTTTGGTAAAGGTACATATAGCAAAAAAAAAGTATTTTGGGGGGGAAGTTTACTAAAGCAATATTAAAATTATGTTTGGAGTACGCACATGCCCTTTAACAGATGTATTAAGCCCCAAAGAATATCCCACTCTAGGTAATTAATAAGGTTTTATGGAGTTTTCTTTAATTTGGAAATAAGGGTTTATTTAGGATATTTCTGATGTAGCCACCTACCACCCCCCCAGGTACTGTGACCAGAGCTGAAATATAATGTGATGGGGAGCAGAAGAAGAATTACAGCTTAAACAGGCTAAAAATCAATTGGAAACGGAACATAAGCTATAAATAGACAGTGCCCTGTAATAAGTAATAAGACACATTTGAAATCTAAAAACCTGATTGCCTGCAGGTACTGATTGGAATATCTCCTAATATTTGGTACTTGGACATTTACACCGATTGTCATGTCTTGTTACATTATAGTGATTTGTGACATGAGATCTAGCCACTGTGACCAGTACTGTATATATTGTAATAATAATAAACCACAGGTGCAATACAGAACTAGCTTGCTTCCTTTTTACCTTTCTGAGTTTTGAGGTTAGGAAAACCCTGCAAAGTGAATCGCTTTTTTGACAATGCAGAGAGTCTGGGTAGGAATAGAAACTGTGCCATCTAAAATGAGAGAGATAGAGAAAAGGGCCAGACAGCAATAAAAATATTGTCTATTGGTGGAGAAAAGGATGAAACGGAGTAGAGTTTTATTTAGAGAAATTAATGGCAGGTGAACAGCTTATTTAAGAGCCCAAACATGTACAGTATTAGGAGACTTCCACCTGTCTCTTACTATGCTGCCTAAGGTTACTGTATATAAATAGATTATTGCAACACTGAATACTGACCTTACACCCTTTCATGGTACTTTGGTACTGATACTAATGATGCATCCGGCTCAGCAGGGGCTCAGTTTTCCTTTCCTCTAGCTTTTTGACATTACCAGATTTACTTCTGATTGGACTGTAAGACACAAATCGAGGAAATTATTGTATCATAATTATTTCAATTTAGTTAAAAGTGGAAGTTCATTGCGAATACTTTCCCCCCCCTCATTCAGCTATTTTAATCTAATAATGCTCATCACCAGTATTGTATTGTCTCTGTGCAGAAATAAGTTATAAGTAATTAAGTGCTTCCAATGTTAGATTTGTAATTGCTTGCATATTGGCTTAGCCCCTTGTGCAATTTAGTTCCTCATTGCAGATATGAGCATGTTGACCCACCTAACAGCCAATGAAGGAGCCACCTAACAGCCAATGTTGGAGCATTGCAAGGAAATGTGAATCCTGACAGGAAGAAGGGTGAATGCAGAACCTGAAATGTCAGCTTACAATGGAAACCAACAGGGCATAGGAAAAGATATAACAATTGATTTTAAAAAAATAAAGAGAATATGCAACATACTTATGGTATGTTTAAAGGGAAAGTTCAGCCCTAAAATTAAAACTTACATAAAAGGTAAATCACCTCCCAAACTCTAAATGGTAATAGTTTTTTAATCTGAAATATATTAGTCTAACCTGAAATCCTGCACAACGTCTTGTTTCCCCTGTTTCTGCTTCCTGGTTCTTCCAGTTGACATCACAGCCAATGACTGAATGTTAATCCCCTGTCTGCCTCTACTGAGCATGCCCAGGCTCAGTACAGGTTTCTAAATTGCTCAGTTTCCATGAGGCATCCGGAAGCATAGGAGGCATACAGTAATAAATTCATAGGACAAACATGATATACAACATATTTTAGAGGCCATTCTTTCTAAAAGATGTTCTTATGAGAGTGGAGTTGTCCTTTAATATAAAAAATCCACTGAACATCACCTTTAAAGGGACACTTACTAAAACAACAGATAAAATAAAATAGAAAAAAATAAACTATTTGTATTTAATTATATAATTGTCGAGGAGGTAGGAGTCACTACTACATTCTGTTCTAACTGGACTGAACAGAAAAGCTTAAGCACTTGTACTACAACTTTACAAATCTCCTGCTGGTCCCCCATTTGCTGCCCCCTTTCTGTGCCATATATACATGTTAGTAGAGATGGGAGGGACTGTCAGGAATGTGGATATTGTAAGTGGAATCTGCGACAGCTGTCATAGTAAAACCATAGTTACACATAGAACTGTACTTCTTCTAAGGGGGGAAAGTTAACATACATAAACATCTCCTTAAGGAATTATGAAGGATCATTTTAATTAATTCAATAAGAAAAGTACTAGTAAAATGTCTAAAAATGACAAAGGCCACATTTTTCTCAGACAGGTTAAACATCTCTAATATAATATAACTGTGACTTGTGTGAGTAATTGGAAAATTACTCAGTTTGTTGCCAAACACACTTACCTGCTACTTGATGTGACAGGAAAAGGTGAGCTGTTTGCCTGCTCTACTGACTTGTGTTGGCTTGCATCTGTATAAATGTATGATCCAAAATATTAAAGCACAGAGATACTTTAAACAGTTTTTCTCATATACATAAGGCATGTTATGGCATTAATTAATTAAATAGTATTGTCAGGGTGGGAAAGTATTTTTTCTTTACACTTGGCCAGTGACTAGCACTTGAACCCACTACAAAAGTAGGCAATACATTGGAGTATTTTGATGTAAATGTTATATTAAAAAATCATTGATTTTAAGGACAAGTCCCACCAAAAAATGTACTTCCCAAAATTAAAAGTACCTATGGGGCAGGGGTAGAATTTATTATTCCTACTATCAATTTGTTGAGTGAAAACTACCTGGAGCATGTTTTATACTTGGATCTTACATTTATCATATAATCATACCACGCAACTAACTAAACTTGGTTTCCTCATGCAGACATTATACTTATTTCCTAACTATAACTCCAATAGTTTTCAACACTGAAACAGAAGGCATAGCATCTTGATATAACAGCAGTAGTCTGTTCACAGCCACCTCTAATTTTCTCCAGCACTAACAGTACTTAGCCAGTAACTGGCACAGAATAAGCAGCCTGAGCAGGTACTGTATAATAAAACTGCTCTCTAATCTTCTATCTATTACCTCAAACAATAAATATTCCCATGTCTTCCTGAAATATGTACCATGCTATAAGAGAAAATTATGCTATTTGTGATTTGCTCAAAGACTGTCAAAGACTGTCAATTTATATATAACAACCACCGGAGAGCTGACATCCATTTTTGTTTTAAGAGTTTACTTGCACCTAGGGTTGCACATTTTTTTTTTTTTAAAAAACCTCGTTTATAGAACCACCATAATGAAATGCTGGTCACATTTACAGTACATAAGCATGATGCAGACTGCACCATTTTTAGGGCAGCACTACAGCATCTATGCAATAAACTAGTACTTAGCCTCCATGCAGCATGTAGATTTTATATGTGTTTGGTTTCAAGGGGAAATTCAGTACAAATAAACATGCTTACAGGAATAAAAAATTCTTATTCCAACAATCTTAATTTGCATACATAAATGATTCCAAAGTACTTCTGTATGAAAGACCCCTAATAGAGACTGTTATGGTCTTGCCCTTGACCCTGGGTGTTGAGTTGCTCAGTAGAAATCCAGTATGTTTGAATCACCCAACAGCTGCTGATGTAGGACTTACTGTTGGGGACATTCCAAGGAATAAACAAGAATGGTTGCAGGACCTACAATTGCAGCTCACTACCAACTAAAGCAGGACATGGGAATGAAATATAAAATAAGGAGACTGAGGTTGCATAGTAGAAATAACTGTTATTTCTATTATTGTAAATAAATTACAATAATATTTTCCACTTAAATCTATAAAACAATTGAAAAAAATGTCACCAAACAATATTTACATATTAAACACAATCAGGGTTATTCAATAAAATTTCTTATTGTTTAATGGTGCTAATTTTGCCCCAACCAATCAGATGTTATCTTTCAAATGTTAAATAAGATCTGATTGGTTGGGGCAAAATTAGCACCATTTTACAATAAGAACTTTTATTGAATCTCCCTGTATGCATTTTTTGCTAGGAAGCAACAATTTTCTTATCCAAACAATCACCACAAATTCCCCATAAAAGGTAAACATACAGCACAACAACTATACCATTAAAAACATTTCCCGTGTTCATTATCATGGAGACAGGTATGGATACTTACCGCGACATCCTTCAGCTGGCAAGTCAGCACCTTTCTGATTTCATTTACCCAGGTGGCTTTTATTTCTGTGTTTGTGCCTAATAGAAAAACAAACATTCAAACAAGTCGTATTACTTACTCCAATGGTAATTTATTCATCTTGCAAAATCCTGACTAGGTTAATTTGTATAATTTGTTTTCTATTGGAAAGGAACAGTACAAAGCTTAGCTAGTTCTTCCTTATGTCTTTTGTTAAAGGTTGAATCTACCAGTTCTGCTTGTGAAGGTTCTCATTCATCCAGGTCATGGCATATCTGTTGTATTTAACTGGACTTAAAGGGCATGTCCACCCTTTAATACATCTTTTAGTATGTGATAGGAATGCTTCCCCAGCCCCAAATGCTATAATATTATTGCCAGAAAGTCCCCGATCATTCTTACCTTACCTCTTTCCATCACCTCACACTCCCAGCCCTCTGCTTGCATGGAACTGCAAGCAGGGGTGGACCGGCAGCCGCGTCTGTGATTGGTTGAAAGCAGCAAATCACGGACGAGGCTGCAGGCATCAGAATGGCGAAGGAGAGAGGTAAGGTAAGTAATGATCGGGGGACTTTCTGGCATTAATATTATAGCGGTTGAGGCTGGGGAAGCATTGCCTATCAATACTAAAAGGTTTTTACACTAGGGGAGGGAGAGAGGCCTGCAGTGCGCATGCCAAACTTCTCCGGGGGGGAGACAGGAGGCAGAGTCCTATATGGACTCTGCTATCCTCCTGGTGGCCACTTTTTTGGACTTTGGGGGGGATTGTAGGAGAACCATTTAGAGCTGGGATGTAAGGTATGGATTTTACTACACTACAGAGTGGGGCCAGTAGTGGGGGGAATTATAGTTTTGGGGGTGGACATGCCCTTTAAAGTTTAGTTCTTGAAGACGTTTTGCAAGTCATCTGACTGTCTTTCTCAATTCAGAATGAATTGATTTGATTTTGCTATTGAAATTTGGTCTTTTTGACATCACAATTCCCTTGTTTCTATGCAGAAAATACTAAATTTTTCAACAGTGGAAAATACTAGATATTTCTGAAAGCCATCAGGGAAAGAACCCCAGCAGGGGTTTATTCCCTATACCCTTTTAAAATATTTATATATGTGGTCTGATCTCCGCTGCTATTTTTTACTACCAAATGGACAGATTGGGTAGATCAAAAATTTAACGGCTTCTGTTTACTTTAATCAATAATTTAGCTCATGCCCATGCTGCCAAATGCATACATTAGAGATGAATATATAATGGATCTATACAGATTCTACCCATAACCCCTCTTATCCCCACATACTGTGAGCCCTCTTGTCAGGCTCAGATGAGTGTTATAACCATTCAGCACCAGAATAATTTGGTATGTATCAAAGACGGTGGAGTGTTGCCACCACCAGGCAATACTAACAATAAGAATACAATTACCAACGATAATTGTATTGCAACGTTGGCTCAGTGGTTAGCACTGATGCCTTGCAGCACTGAAGTCCTGAGTTCAAGTCCACCCTTGAACACAACTGCAAGGAGTTTGTATGGCCTCCCCATGCTTGTTGGGTTTCCTCCGGGCACTCCCACATCATAAAGACATACTGATAGGTTTGTATGTGTCAAATAAATGTGTTTAGATTGTAAGCTCTTCAGGGCAGGGCCTGATGTGAATGTATCATGTAAATGTAAAGGGAAGATGTTGGCGCTATATAAATCCACAATAATAATAAAAAAGTAATATATATATATACCGTTTAATCGTATTGTTGTTGGACGGCGACCTATATAGACTCACTGGCAATACATTTACCTGCACAATGTAAACCTCCTCCCTTGCATTGTACCATATTCAAATTTCTTATTGTCTCCCTTTACATACTCAGTAATGCCAACAGCTGCCATCTATTAAATAAAAAACAGATAATCATCAATCACTAGATCTGTCCACAATACAAAACACAACCTTTAGGTGACATTTATAAATAAAATGTTTGACAGGGAAAATCACTTGAATATTGAACTAGGCTTAGTTGCACTGTTTTGCAGGGTTAAAATATTATCTAATGTTAGATTTCTCCACAAACTCCTATATTGGTAACTTAACAGTGTTTTGGATATTTTTAAGGTAAGTAGCGGGGAGACGCACACACATAGGTTTAAGTGCTTTTATGTGACATTCTGTGAGCACGGGGGGGGAATAAACCTAAAAAAAAATCCAACCCCACTACGGAATGTAGCACATACAATGTAATGCTGAATCCCCACAGATAATATATCCCAATAAATTATTAGTGCGTACATTGCTATTATAAATTACCAGCATTTCCATCAAAATTTATAATGCTATGCTTGCATTCCATTGTGGAGTAATCAATTTGTGTTTATATATTACCAGACAAAATAACTGGAAAAGCCAAAATGCTGCAGAGTGAATGGACAGAGTGTAATGAAGCATTAAATATGAATTCTATTGCCAGTGTGGCTAGATGGGCACAATTAACAGGATCAGATTTACACTTATTTGTACTGTGGCACCTTAATTACCAATGGATGCAGTACTGTATATCGTATTGTTGTACTTAAGCCTAGTCTGGTTTTACAGTCTCAGAAACACATACAGGGAGATTCAATAAAAGTTCTTATCATTAAAAATGAAGGCTAACATCTAAATGGTTGGGGCAAATTAGCACTATTTTTAAAGATAAGCAGGTTTATTCAATAAAAGTTCTTATCGATTAAAATGGTGCTAATTTTGCCCCAACCATCAGATGTTAGCTTTCAAATGTTAAATAAGTTCTGATTGGTTGGTGCAAAATTAGCACCATTTTAAACAATAAGAACTTTTATTGAATAACCCTGTGTGTATTCATACATTCTATAGGCTACAAAAGTTTGTAAACAAAAATTACATCTAAAGAATGTTTGTAGCTGTAAGACGGAGCCTTCTCATCCCTCCCCATTCTCTTCCCTCTTCTTACAGAAGAGTACTGCCTTCTCATGCAGAAATAGATGCCTTTGCATTGGTTTAAACCTGGCAAGGTCCTTTACTTTGGAATGGCCCTTCTTGTGTTCTGTCCATACATTGAATGATCCTTCATCAAAAGTTTGCCCAGTTCATTTAAGTTTCCCTGAAAGAACAGAAAACAATGTTGTAAACCAAAGAAGCGTTAATGCTGCAATGTCAATAATCAATTACAATAAAGAAATTTATGTTTTGCAATTAATGCTCACTTCAAAAAGGGTATAGCATCATGGGAAACTTTTAGAGGTAAATAAAGCTGGTTGTTTTGGTTTTACCAAAACCAACTAGCTTATTTTGGTTGTTTTTCTTTCAGACAGGGCATTTTAATGTAATTCCCTTTTTTATTCAAATATCGGTGTTGGGAATAATAAAACATGGTTTTGAATAATCCTGCACTCAAAATGATTACTCTCTACTGGTTATATTATGACATCGTTGTATAAAATTTCTCAAACAACTAAAAAGCCTTCATAGACATTTTTAGACAGTCAGATATTTGCATTACAATATATGTTTACCAATCATGTTTAGGAAAATTACTGTAAACCTTCGTTTTTAAATTAAACCCAGTTACTATATTTTAAATCAGACATACAATATCTGAGGAACAGTAACTTTATCAATATGGTTTCTTTAAATAAACTGATCTGTGCTGGCACATCAAATATAATTACAATGAAGTATATATACACAATAAATAAGAAGTACCACCATTTATAGATACACAAAGGGTAATGGACAGAAAGATGTGTTACACATATGAAAATCAATTCAAAGTGCGAGGGTTGGGTAGGATAGAAGCAATCCTTTTTATTGTAGGGAATATCTGGAAAACAACAGGAACATTCTTAGTCCTGCACATGGTAACTGGTGCAACAGATAAAAGTTCCCAAAATCTTAATCATATATTTTCAAATTTAAAAAATTAAAAAACAATAATTATTTAAAAAATAAAAAAAATTAATAAACATAAAAAATAAAAACAAATAATTTAACTAAATAATAAATAAACACATAGAGTCAGTAATATGGTCACATCATATGAACTGTATGCACACAAGCTTCGGTCAATCTTATCTCCTTAACATCAATCGTAGAAATATACACAGACAATCTATATCTTACGCATTAGGATCTGTGACATACAAAATACTTTACCCTAATTCTACAGGTATTAAGCCTGTCGGCTGCAGCTTACGCAGGCTTTATATGCTGAGACACTATAAAACGATTTTGCAGTGACATATAAATGTTTTTTAATATCTTTATAACCATTAAGATAGTGATTCCTACCTGGAAACCAACAGGAACATTCTTAGTCCTGCACATGTAACTGGTGCAACAGATTAAAAATTCCCACCTCAGCTGTGCATATAGTTTCCACTGCTGTAGCAGAACAGGAAGTGTTCCTGACAATACCGTCTTGCAGGAAACAATTTATGAGTGACTTCGAACACAAATTTTATATGGGGGGGTGTCTATTAACTTACCCTCTTACATATGCTGCTAGAGAAAGTGTTCAGAAATAGGACAGCAAAAGACTGATACCAACTAAAAATGCTTGATGTATTTACTCTGCTAGCCATATTCATTAAGCAAGATCAACGACTGATGCATATAAACTTAATCAATAAGAAACCGAATATCTGCCTCATAAACCAGTAATAGCAATCTGATGCATGGAATCATTACAGCCTAAGAATACCCAGATGGAGGCCAGTGCTTCCTGAAGATCTTCAGCGCCTTCACAATTCTTACTGTATTTAGCATTTCCTAAAGTAAAAAAAAATGTTTATTCACAAAGTATGAAGTCATTTGTACCATTTTCCAAAATGAACAATGATTTCACATATCCCCCTGTTTGGTTAGTGGAAGCAGGCTGAGGAACAGGCACGTGCAGCTGTAACTGTATGCAGTGTTGCATTCTGTCTCCCTTTTCATTGTCAGTATTAATCAAATAGAATTGTGTTTAATTGGTTTGATGTGATAGTGATGATGTGTAGAGAAGCAAGTGTTTTGCACGAGAATTAGCACCACATGTAATTTCTGTTTCAAGATAGACTATTACAGAAGGTTTTACCCAAGATATGCACTGGACTCTCTAGAAGGAGTTCTAATATTTGTACCTTTAGTAAAAGTTGGTATTTGTAATCCTTTGCACGGGCTTTAGAAGGTAGGAATCCAAGCTTAGCTTGTGATCCAGCTTCTTTGGCATTCCTATGGAACAAGAGATAAAGGGTTAAGTGGTTTAATACTGAAATCGCAAGACTTCATATCAGTTTATTTATTAACCTGGAAAAAAGCAACATCAGAGCACTGGCGCCATAAACTCTCTGATCGTGGCTTTTCTGCGGCAGTATTTTCTCATATATTTTGAAATCTTCCATCTATTAACAACAAAAGAAAAACATCTACCTGGTTAAATAATACAAATATACCTGCTATACAACCCCTCATATTCGAATAGTGGCTTTGTGTCTCACTGATTGCCTTCTTGTTTCATTAAACTGATTCTTACCAAGTGTCCAAGGCTGGACTCTCAACCAATTTTAGAAGTTTAAGGATACAAAGTTTGACCAGGCAAGTTAGAAAACGTTTGGATATGGGAGTATGTGGGAAACAACAACACATTATACTTTGTATTGCATCCAGAATAGGCCTTCTAGAATCTGCTAAAACATCCATTGGACCATGTGCTACACAGATCAATGCTTTCTGATCAATTTCTGGTTAGCTGGGTACACACCAGGGGAGTTTTTATCCGACGAGCACTCGCTACTAGCGAGTGTGGCAGGACAAATCTCTGTTGGTGGCAGCAATATTGGCCACGGACATCTGTTGGCATGACTGATCATGCAGTTCCCATAGGGAACTGCATAATCGTCCATGATTTACCAATGGGCCTGATCACCCCTTCGTCCAATTGGTCTCTTGCCGCCTCACACACCATCAGATATTTATGCTGTCCGACCGATATACGTCACATATTCAGTCGGCCCTAAATATCTGATGGTGTGTACCCAGTTAGGGGGATGTCTCACTTATTATCATCTTATTATTTGATTTACTTTTCTACACTTCTTCTCTCTAACAACATACAACAAACAATCATGCTACAGCAAAGTGTTGTAATGGATATATCATGTTATTGTGTAGGAAGTTTTGCAGCAGTCTTTAGAAGTACTGCACCTCTCCCATCCTAAAATCTAAGACTTGTCGCCATCTGGATTAAACATGGTGCCTCCATTTCTGTGAAAGCCATGCAATATGCTATTGCATGTATATCTAACTGTGTTGTTTTATTGTGAAAGCTTTATTTCTGTCAGACTGAACCTCTGCAAGATCACCTACCCTTTCTAGGAAACCCTTCCCACTAGTTTCTGGATACTCTATGTACTTTTCCAGTTCTCTCAAAAATATTCTGTAGGGAAGAGAAATAATCTAGTTACAGGATTAAGTGATTTAATAAAAGGAAAAAAACATAGTAGCAGGGTTAACTTTTATTTTACTTCAAGCAGTATAGTGTATTTGTTGGCAGTGCATATGCATTCATTGCACGGAAAGGGATGTCACACAGCTTCCCATTTTTGACCCTTCTACAGGGACAGTATGATTTAACACGTGTTACATTTACATGTACTTAGAGTTAGTGATTGTTTTTCTTGTAATATAATTCTCTAGAGGTAGTTTTATACACCCTGTCGTTATATAAATTTCTACAGTGAAATCCAATGTTAGCAATTGACAGTTGTTCTACTTGTCCCTATCTGCTTCCCAACCTTTTCCAATTCTATGTTAGAGGCAGAAGAAATGTCAGGGGAGAAACATCAGCCATGGGCACAAGTGCTTACTTTGGGATTTCACTACAGCACTTACAAGTGAGTAAGTATTCACTACTGACTCCCAGAGAATTATAATTATATATACAATGTACAAAAATGCATACTTTTTTAAACACAACTCTTTTATAAGCTAGTATGTAAGTATAGGTACCCTTGAACATGATCAATAATCATCAAACCCCATCGGATTCTAGTGGATTTGCTGATTATTTCCCATTGCATGGCATGAAAATATCCAATCCCTGACTGTCTGTTGCGGGACTGGGGATTCAAGCCTATATATCTGTCTTGCTACACCTGCATTATGTTAGGCACATACCAGTATAATGACATTTCATTTAATAACAAATATTTTGAGTCATTACCTATACAGAATGTAGAGAGGCAATCGTTCAGCTGGCCTTTAATGGCATGATTGGTAAAGATTGTTAGTGTATTTGAGAATTGTCTCACTTACGGCAGATTCCAATGGATTGTGTGGCCAGCTTCAAATTTACCGCTACTAAACTTTTATCACCTTCGGTGTTAATTACTATAAGAACGTTTGTTACATAGGCCTATAAATCTCTAGTGTTTGTATTTTTCCTCATAATCTTCAACTTTAACCGTCAGACAAAAACAATTATTCACTAACTAAACTAAACGCAATCATTTTCTAGCCAATGTTCTTTGTCTACAATTTAAAAATAAATGTTTATGGAAATCTTTTTTCAGACTAATTATTAATTTACTGAAAGTAAAAAAAAAAAAAAACTTATTTCAAAAGATTAAAGCAAATCTGACCTGTTGTGAAAATGATAAATTTCTTCCATATTGCCAAAAAGCACCTCTTTTTGCTCTGGAGCATTGGAGGAAAAGGTCCATCACTAGGGGATTATTCATCTCAGCAGCATAACCCTACAGGCAACATGATCAAACTTGTTATTTGGACATAATGCTCCTGGACACAAACACAACACTCAGCTATAAAATTTAAAGAAAAAAAGAATGAGCCTACTGGATCTTATGCATTTCTTCTTTAAGAAAGGTGCAATCAAAATAAATGATCACTAGATACACTGACAGAACAGGTCAAGACACACCTCCAATGCAACTCTTGTAAGATTACAATATCCCTCTTCTGTCTAAAGAAGAATGATATAAGAAAGTACTAATCGAAGCAAAATTAAATTTGAGATGGCACATGATCTTAAAGGACAGCAACTTTTCCTTATGTACCAGGTAATCTTTAGGATTCTATATGATCATATAAATTATGAAGTAGTGTACCTCAATCACAAGAGGAGTTCATCACACCCAGTATACTCTTTCTGTTTCAATAAGTTCATTCATACATGCCTGGAAGAAATATTTAACAAATTCATAAAATGCACTGTAGTCTTTTGTTAGACAAGAAGAGATTAAGTATTTAATGGAATGGACCATGATAAAGCATTAAGTGGAGGACAGAAATAGCAATAGCAATCTAAAAAAAAAATCATCCTACCTTCTTAACACTGATAAATTTTCTTCATCATCCATCAGTGAAGAACTCCTAATTGGATTACCATCCACTTCGCTCTATGGGGGGGGAATAATTATGTATTAATTAAATAACTTTTCCCTTCTATTCTTGCATCATATACATTCCAGCAACTCTGTATTAGAGATGCAGCATGTTATTTGTGTCAGGATATATGGCAAGCACCTTCTTGCAGTTGTGAGAGTATAAAAGCGAATGTATCCCTGCCTTCTATGATTCTAAAGTACCAAAGTAATGGAGTTGAATAAAGACATACGTCAATCTAGTCCAACCTTCCTTCCTTATAAGGTTACTCATTAACCCTGCTGACAGTTGGTCAGAGGAAGGCAAAAAAAAAAGCTAAAAGGGGAAAAAACTCCTTCCTGACTTCAATTGGAAACTGGAAGGACCCTGGAGCAACCAGACTAAATGTATAATACAGTAATTAAAAGAACTATAGACATCCACAAAACTGGAGCTCCTGTTGCGCACTGCTTCAGATTAAAATCATTAACTTTTTATTTAAACATTTACAAACAGTAGAATTACCACCGCCTTACATTTTCAAGCTGTAACCAGCTCTTACTCATAGGCTTCATACTCAAAAGGTTCGGGGTTTATTACACCTGGACCTCCTGTATACTTATGTAAGTGTGATTTGATTACCTGCCATTGCGAGGGACAGTGGTTTTAAGCGTTAGGGTCTCTATTAGCTATATTTGCTTTAATTAAAAAATATATGTATTACTATATGTATTAATATCAGTAAGTCAACCGCATTTTAAAGGGAAAAAAACATAATTATAATCACAAATACCTTTATTCTGCGGTAATTCATCCGTCTCTGGAGACCCATTTCTGTACTACTTCTGCGTTCAGAGCCCTATAAGGCCTATTAAAAATGGGAAATTGTAATGTGGTGTTATTTATTTTTGTGATTCTATTTCACTCTTAACCAACGTATCCCGTCACCAATAGTTCTTAACCAGAAAATCAAGGCAGTCTAATTTGAAACTTAAAAACTTTATTAACAAATATTAAAAGTCTCATAAGCCCATCTGGGTGAGCACCTTTTGGGTAAATCACAATGCACATCCGTCTTAAGCGTTTCAGGCCTATCTGGCCCTTACTCATAGACTAAAAGACTTAACAAAGTACTTCCTTTTATACCCATCCCCATAAAATCAGATCCCATTAAAAACCCTTGTAATGTTAACTCTTAGGTGTGTTGTGAGTATAAGAGTATACCAGGCCATGGAGCTGTATATTCCTTAAAACATCAATTTTACTCAACAATAAGCGAGTGATCCAGGGTACTAGATTACTGTCTTATCTTCTTTAAAGTGTTTTTTTTTATATTCCTTTTCCCCACCTTATAACACAGCAGTAAAATTGGTTATATTAACACCTGAATTACTACAAATACAATAAACAAAACATCGAACCAGCTCCCATAACATATTACCATAACCATGGTAGAATAGAAATCCTGTGACCCTTGAACACAGTCCAAGTATTATAAGCAAACTGGCAGTTTGACACACTGCAATAGGAAACTATAACTCTTTTCCTAATATTGGTATGTAATGTGAATTTACATAAAAACAAAATGTGATAATATAAAGGCAAATATAAATCATGGATGTGACAGATTCTTCTGCATTGGTGCCAGCAAAATGTTTTAAACCATTTGAATTCTAACAAGGGCAACAAAATAGGAATAATCCTGGAAACCAAAAAATAAACTCCTACAGAACATCTCGCTAATTTAATTCTTAACAAGTCCGCACATGATTGATATAAAAAGCATCCCAGAGTGAAGGGCAAATAATGCAAAGTTACGTATTAATTAATATATATATCTATATATCTATATCTATCTATATCTATATATATATATATCTATAGCATCTATATCTATTATATATATCTATATATCTATACTAGATTATAATATAAATATATATTATAATAAATATATATATATCATATATATATCTAAATATATATATATATATTTATATATAATATATATATATATAAAACATAGAAACAGAAATAAGGTTAGCACTCCATATCCATAATTAGGTGCCCGGTGCAGGTCCAAACAGTGCAAATAGCGAAGTTTAAGGCAGCACTCACAGGTCTTGATGAAAACAGATTGTTTATTTACCACATTTAGCAAAACGATCAACGAGTTTCAACACTCTCCCGTGTCACGATTTTTTTGCTATATGTGGTAAATAACAATGTGTTTTTATCAAGACCCATGGATGCTGCTTTTGAACATCACTGCCTCATATACAGGGCCAAAACACTGCCAGTTTGTTCTATGGCCAATTAAAGGCATTTTTTTAAATTAATTTGAGTGCACTGGACTTTTACTGATCTTTACTGAAGTAAATGTTTACTTACATAGTTCCATTAGGGACGCTGTTCTGTACAATATTATAATACAAAAAGGTGTACATGTATATATACATACATAATGATGTGCATTAGAATTAAAGAAGTTGGACATTTCACAATTTCCAGCTCATGTAGGGGTTTATAGGTTTAAATGTTTTTCATTCATCACATTTTTTTGAAATTTTCACAGCGTCCCAACATTTTTGGGGTTGTATATGGGCATCTTCCTTTGTGATGATTGTTTAAAAAATAAGAGGGTTGTCTCAAACTGTATGCCAGAATCTTGCCACAGTAATTTCAGATATTTGGCATCCATGTCTTAATTTAGGTACAGAATCTATATCCTAAAATTGTACACAGTAGCATCTCAGTGTAGCCATTTACCTGGAGAGTGGTAGGAGACTGTGAGATTGCTTCTGGTCTAGGAGCTACAGGTTGCACAGGTCTGGTTTGCTTTGCTGCTAACTTTTTAGGTCTTCCTTTGCGTTTCTCAAACATTTCCTGTGTACTTTTCTGCTTCTGGTACACCTTATAACATGCTCCGTAGAATAAAAGTCTAATTAAATCAAATCTTTTTATTAACTTTGGTGGGATACAATGAATAATTTTAAGGAAAATCTTACTGTAGTGTTAAAACCCTTCATTAGAGGAAATCCTGATATATTTGCACCTAATATTCACCTTAAGTTCAATTGTGAGAACTGGTCATACTGCTTGAAAATACAAGCCACGTCTTTGATGACAATATCTGTGCCAGTCTCTAGAAACTTTTCAATCTCCTGAAGAGCAGATTCTGCTCCATCCTGAGACTGTAACTTATCCACAGGTTGGGAAGCCAGCAAGTAAATCCCTTGATCGCACCACTCCATTGTCTGCAATGAGAAAACAATATCAAATGGTAAGTGAGGGCAGCCTATTTTACATTTACAGTAAGCGCTTATGTCCTTTTTTTTTTTTTTAGATCAAATGTAATGGGAAGTATAAATTACCTTTTGCAATGTTTGTGTAATTCCAAAGACTTGCAAGGGTTTCCGTGTCTTTCTGTATGGTGCTTTTAATGACCTCACCAGAGATGACGGATCTCATTGCATTTGGATGGATAGAGTCCACAGCATAGTGATTGCTTTCGATGAGAAGATCCCCTTCTCTGGCTAAATCCTCTGCTGATGTAAATTTCCTAAAACAGAAGTATTAGTTTAGATTTTATTGATAATAAATGAAAAATTATATTGAAAAGGAGATTAAAACAAGATAAAAATAATTTGGTTGGAGATGTTGTTAATTCCAATGTTACATAAACAACTAGAAAAACGATAATCTACATAGTATGACTCTACATTCTCTTTTATGTAAGTTTTTTATCTTTTTTAGCATTTGTCTTGGTAGAACCCAAAGCAATTACTCCAATAAATAAACAGAGCTTGTAAGTTTTGTAGGTTGGTATAAAAACTATCATCTGCAAAGCAGAGTGGGTCCCCACACAGCCAAAAAAAGGAAGGACAAGCCCTCCAATATAGTACAATACATAATATCAAGGTAAGGCCCCAGGCGCACCTGCCTGATGACATTTTTTAAAACAAAACGCGTTCATGCTTTTATTGGGTTGATTCCCATATTATATATTGATATTATATCTTTATTATTGTGATAACTGTTACCATTTTCGGGTTTTACATTGCTTTTTTCTGTGTTGCTTTGATCTTGTCTCCTTCCCGTTTGCAGCCGACCAGCGCTAAGTGCACAGACCCTCCCCGTGATTGGGTAGGACGGTGCACCTGTGGATCCCTGACCTTGGAACCTGCACTCATTCGAGACTACGACGATGAGAGCACCGGGCGGCTGGAACCCGGAGACATCTGTTGTGGAGGTGCGCTATCCCTGGTCTTCCAACATTTTGCAGGGAGTTTTGGGCAGTTCCGAAGTGCAGAGTGAGTAAATGCGGGAGACAGGCGCATGCTTACTTACCTTGTCTGAGAGGGACGATCTTCCTTCAATGCGGACTTCGTTTCCAATCCAGGGTGTGCGGATTTGTGCTCTTGGCTGTGGCTGGTCAGTTGTTGGTTGCGAGTAAGGTAGAGCTTTGCTATTTTCAGTGTGTGTTAAATACCGGAAATATTGACTGAAATCAGTGTCTCTTACCATAAGCTATGATTATACAAATATATATAAAGCATACAAATAGTGTGCCGTTGTGCACTGGGAAATGTGGGTTATATTTAGCTATATGTGGATACAGATTCAAAATCTTGTACACACTACTATAAAATTTTAAGAGATTTGTACAAAAAAATAAAGGCAAGATGTTAAAAAAAAATAAATCCTATGAAATCTTGGTTCCATTAGTGTCCATCCCCTAAATGAATATTTTCACAATATACAGAGGTAGAAGGAACCTATTGGGTTTACTACAATAGGTACTAGAGGGGACATATATACACAGATCTTTTGGATTGTACTGGAAGTGTTAGTGCTTTAGAAAACATGTTAAATATACATAAAGTGCAGCCTAACATCTAGATAAGACAGACATTATCCATCTTATATTTGTTATATAACACTATCACATCTTTCTGTTTTTTTAATGATTTGTTTTGCTAATCTATACATGAAGATATTTAAATCCAGGTTTTGAGAGATGGACGAAACTGCTAAAATTCATTCCACCTGTGGACCTGGAAAATGGCTGGGGAAAAACGTACATACACCAGAAGTGTAGAAAAATAACTTTCCTCACATCAAACTGTTTTTACGAGATAACACATTCTATTTTCTAAGGGTCACCGAAAATTTAGAAAATTAGAATTTTAAAGGAATTTTTGAAAATTTTGCAAAATGATACAGTACTTACTGTAAATGGCTCTGGGACCTGGGAAATGGTCTGGGACACAGATAATCAATTATTTCAAATCAGAATTGGTTGCAATCAGATTTTTTCAGAAAGAACTGTTGGTATACTACCAATTCTTTCTTTCTGAAAGAATCTAATTGAACGAATTCTAATTGGAAAAGAATCTGATTGGTATCCTAACCAAACAGAATCTTTCTGAAGAATCTGAAGGTACTGTATATACTCGAGTATAAGTCGATCCGAGTATAGTCGAGTACCTATTTTTACCTGAAAAATTTTGTAAAAACTGATTGACTTGAGTATAGTCGAGGGTAGATATTATCACCACTACTGCCTTCTGATTCTGTGTTTGTTTTTAGGCTTTAGTTTGCCCTTTAAATGGACAGCAGAATTCCCATACATGAATCCCATACAGTAATAGTCAAATCCAGTACCGGTAAACCTCAATTCTTTGGCACTCCAGATGTTTGGAAACTACAACTCCCAGCATGCTTTGTTGGCGGGGAGTTTCAGTTTCTAAACATGTGGAGTGGCAAGGTTCAGTAAACTTTTAATTAAGTTTCCATCATTTACAATTCTCCTGACCCCATATAGTAAAGGGGCCTCTGAACCCCATGTAGTAAAGGGAACTCTGACCCCCATATAGTAAAGATTCTCTGACCCCAGTAGTTAAAATGTCACCTGAGAGTTGTAGTTTTAAGCTGCATTTGCACTGAACTAGCAGCTGTTTTTTGCCCCAAACTGAGGAGACCATCAAGATTTACAGCATCCAGTGACATGCTGAGTGAGATCCAGCAGGCAGAATACAGGAAACAGGAGTGGTAAAGGCAGATCAGCTCCTGTAACTTTCTATACAGGTTAACACGCGCCACTTACTGGTACTATCTGTATTGCAGAATTTGGATCTAAATTAGGACTTGACTCGAGTATAAGTCGAGGTTAGGTTTTTCAGCTAATTTTAAGCCTGAAAAATTCACTTATACTCAGTATATACTTAACACATCTGTTTAAAATAATCTAATTGGTATTATACCAATCAGATTCTTTCTGAAAGTATCTGATGTATCCAATCAGAATTGGTTACAATCAGATACTTTCAGAAAGAATCTTATTGGTACGCTTCGTCTGAGAATCTGATTGTAACTAATCAGAATTAGTTAGAATCAGATTTCTTTAGAAATAATCTGATTGGTATACTAACCAATTAGACTCTTCTGAATAAGCTGATTGTAAACCAATTCTGATTGAAAAGAATCTGATTGGTTAGTATAGCAATCAGATACTTCCTGAATAATCTGATAGTATGTAATCAGAATTGGTTACAATCAGATACTTCCTGAAATAATCTCATAGTATGTAATCAGAATTGGTTACAATCAGATACTAGAAATAATATCTATAATAATTAGAAATAATCTTATGGTATGCTTTCTGGAAGAATCTGATTGTAACAATTTTGATTGGTAAAGAATCTGATTGGTATACTAACCAATCAATTCTTTCTGAAAGAATCGCATTGTAACCAATTCTGATTGGAAAATAATCTGATTGGTATACCAATAATTCTTTGTAAAAAAAAAAAAAAAAAAAAAGCTGATTGTAACCAATCAGAATTGGTTACAGTCAGATTATTTCAAAAAGAATTTGATTGGTATGCTTTCTGGAAGAATCTAATTTAACCAATCAGAATTCTTTTAGAAATAATATGATTGGTATATTAACCAGAATCGGTTACAATCAGATTCTTTCAGAAAGAATCTAATTGTCTTTTCCCCAAACCATTTTCTAGGTCCCAAAACTATTTACAGTAAGTTACGTATAATTTTTACAAATTTTTGAAAATTCCTTGAAATTTTCTTAGAATTTTGAATGCTGCTCGAAAAAGTCTGAAAAGCGGAATTCCCTTAAAATCTGCAAATCACGAAATCCGTTGCGACTGGGTTCAGATCTGTGATCCGGTCCAAGTCTATTCTTGATCTATTTATTGTAACATTGTATAGTGTATTAAATTTCCAACCAATAATAGATCAATAGCAGATCCATTGGATCATTCTTAATTAAAGTTATCATCGTCTTTCACGCTATCACCAGGATTCTGTTAGGGAGGGATCACTATTGGTCAATGTGTTAGAGGGATCACTTTGGTCAATGTGTTAGAGAGGGATCACTATTGGTAAATGTGTTAGAGAGGGATCACTATTGGTAAATGTGAGAGAGGGATCACTATTGGTAAATGTGTTAGAGAGTGATCACTATTGGTAAATGTGTTCGAGAGGGATCACTATTGGCAAATGTGATAGAGAGGGATCACTATTGGTAAATGTGTTAGAGAGGGATCACTATTGGTCAATGTGTTAGAGAGGGATCACCATTGGTCAATGTGTTAGAGAGGGATCACTATTGGTAAATGTGTTAGAGAGGATCACTATTGGTAAAATGTGAGGTCCTATAAACAACCCAGACTATCCTGTCAGGTTTTAATCTTATACATTTATCAGGACACAGTTTCTGGCTTCTATGGGGTCATTGGTTAAATAATGTAATAACCATTAACACACTCCACATCATTGTCTCAGAGAAATGGCACTGGAGATGTTTTCCTTTCAGGCCCCTATATATATTAGCAGGGATAAGCAACCATTAGGTCTCCAGATGTTTGAAAACTACAACTCCCCGCATTCTTCACAGCACTCTGTAGTTAGGGAATTCTGGGAGTTATAGTTTCCAAACATCTGTAGATCTACTGGTTGCTATCTATTCCTGTCCAGAAACAGCAGCTCTACTTTTTGTCTTTGAGAGGAGAGGGGAGGTGTGGGATGGAGTTAGGTGAGAGTGAGATAAATGTTTTACTAAGACTGTCACATGTTTTACAAAGGAAGTGACATATAAGTCTTGCAACTTCCTACTAACTTCCTACTAACACAGAAATGTTTTGATTCGCTAAAACTGCTGTCATCTATATTAGCACACCATTGGATACACACTAAAAGGGAAGGGAGAAATATGTTCTTTGTAAGCTTCCATTGCCTCCCTGTAAAACTTCCTGTGTTTGGCTTAACAGTCCATTTTGAGTTCAAATTACAAACAGGAGTGGGACTTACCCTGCTATTTATTGTTGTACCATGTGTGAACGCCTGCCTAGATATATATTCCAACCTATTCACATATTTTCTCAGGTATGGGAAATATCCTAATATTTTAAAATGGTATTTACATTGACATATTATGTGATCCAAAGAAACAATTCATTTTGTATTGTATTTATAGGCGGATAAACCAAGAGGTACAAATGCTGCTAAAAGTAAAGCTAACTGATGAATAACTGGTTCCTTGTGGGAGCTAGTGTGTAGCACAGGAGTCATATGCAGATATCGCTAAACCACGGTGCAACTGTTTAATGCCAGCTAATATCTGGCGTTAAAATCCTGCAGTGGTTAACAATGCATTGCAAAGTGCCGAGAACAGTTTTCCATATATAACATTGCCATCTCATTGCACTGGGGAGCAGATAGCTGTAAATCTGAAAAGATCTGTAAACTCCCAATTTAGTACCGTCATCTACCGAGCACACATTTATTTATAAATTTTTGTAGTACAACAATAAGAAGTAAGGTTTAAATGTGGGGTACTTTGAGGAATAAAAAATGAATGTTTACAAAATGTCGGTCATGCTTCACACACTGATCAGCAAAAGCTAATTCTCTGGGACTCTCCTAAATATTAATGCTTTTTTACTATAATTTACATATGTATAGTGGAATCTTGCAATATACAAAAACAACAAAGACATCATACTTGGGATTTAACTTCAAGGTTATTGAGGTCATTTAGGATGTGTTTCCGCATGTGAGCAACTGTTTCCTATATCTTTAAAAGCACCAAGTCTCTCAGAAATCGCATCAAACCAGCATAATCTACAAGAATGAAGAAAATATTGTGATTCTTTTTAGCGGCAGTTAAAACAATTATGTGATACAATGCACAAATAAACACAAATTCAACAGTTATCCCTTAAATAGAACAATTTAATATATATACATGGCCTAGTGGTATAATGGTATACTTCCATTCATGTATTATGAAATATATATAATCAGTATAACCCAACTCTCCAAAACTTGTCATGCACACAGATATGACTTGTAACAGTAAGTTAGCATTTACAATAAGTGCTTTCTACATAGAAACTAGTAGCATACACATACACTCTACACTGATTATCCTACGATCAGTTTCAGTTTACAAGATTTATCCTCTATTCTGTACATAGGCAGATTGACATTCTACATATAAAAGTAATTTATAACAGGAGATGAAACTTGCCTCTCGGAACGTAACTCAAAATTCCTCAGTTGTAAACACTGTTCCATTTTTCTGTCTGATGTTTAGCCCAGAACTCATCAAAGCAGCTTCAGTTTCATTAACTGCATAAGAAGCCTAGACAATATAAAGCAAAACTTATCCATCAAGTAATTAAGAGGTTTCGCAAAATAAAACACTGTCTATATAAAATCTTTATATTTTCTTGCCTCTACTATTTTCCTTTTTGAATATTGTTCTCCTTAATTTTAAATATAAGTCCCTGACTATATAAAGATTTAGTGTAGGTATATAAATATTCCCTCAAAATGTAAAAATGTTCTATCCTTTGTTACAGGTGCAAATTTTATTAAAATAAAATATCTTTGTTCCTTTCTGCAGTCTAGTCCATGGTACCAGTCTGCTCTGGGTTCCCATTGTTTAAGGCCCTTTCAGACTGACACCCCTTGCACTTTCTGATGAACTGAAGTGACAGAACTCCAGATAACAATGAACTGGGGAGATTTGGGCAGCCCCCCCCCCCCAAAAAAGCTCCTATGCAATTGGCCAATATCATGCAGCAATCAGACCATTTTATTGGTCTGATTGGTCATTAAAACATTACATGTTTGCATCTATGTGTTGCCACTGATATGAATTGGCATTTGTCATAAATGGAATATAGTTTATAATCATAGCTAAATTTAGCTTTACTGATGAAGTTCTAACCTGTCCACTGTTGTCTGGTTGTCCATTCATCCTGTTTCATCCTGTACTCAGGGTTATCTATAAAAGTCTCAGTAACTTTTTCAAAATGTCATGACCCGGGTAAAGGCAACCTCCAGGTAATCCTTTTGAAGCAAACGTTAACAAATGAAAATTAATGCAAAAGGGAGGATAGATGCAGGGTGAAAAATAGATTTATAGGAATTAAGGATTCAAAAGGGGATATGGGTGCAAAAGGTTGAAGGATACAGAGGGCAGGTGGATGTTAAGGAGATGGACACTTTTATAGAGTATTTCAAAGTGGAGATGCAAATGAGATTTAAAGTGGGGAGATAATTGGTATTGAAAGTAGGAAATGGGAGCAGAATGGAAGGATAAATGTGCTTTTGAGAGGTCTCATTCATCCAGTCATGGTATATCTGTTGTATTCAATTAGATCAACCGGACTTGAAGTTTAGTTCTTGAAGACATTTCGCTGTCATCCGACTATACACCTCTTAGCCACTATCCAATCCCCCCTTAACACCTGGCGTGTGATATGCTAATTGGGACTTTCCTGGGCACATAATTGCCACAGATTTTTGTACAAGTCTTCTGAATTGAGAAAGCCATCGGTGACTAGCGAAACGTCTTCAGGAACTAAACTTCAAGCCCATTGATCTAATTGAATACAACAGATATGGAAGATAATGTGTTACAATGGAGGGAGGAAAAGTGTAGATTGGATGAATGAGGGAGATTGCTAGTGACCTGCACATGTTTAAGTTAATGGGCCATATTTTGGGATAAGGTAGGGCTTTGTCCAGAATTGTCATGTTCACACACTGCCCAATGCAGGACATGACCAATGCAATATCCTTTTTTAGGGCAGTTAGGTAATAAAGCTTTTCTTTATGGTAGGGGGTACCTGCAATTTTGTAATGGGGCCAAAGATTTCTAGCTAATCCCCTAATGATACAAAGATAACTCACGCACATGATGGGCAACATTTGAGCCTTTAAAATGACAGATGGATTGCTGGCCACGTTGCTGGAAATGCTTATTAACATTTATTAGACTGAGCAATACAACATATTTGATTTTAAACACAAACTGAACAACAGAGATTTTATTCATCTGCTATGACCAGATTGGCTTATTAAAGTGAGGATTGTTAATATGGGACACTTTGAAAATGCATCTTTTTCACCAACCTCCCTATTAAAATACACAGATTTATTTCAATTACCTTCATTGTCTCTTTCTTTTCTATGTGGGGCAAGCAGGAGAGAGTTTGTGGAAGACACATCATTTGGGAGATTCTGTCCTCGACCAATTCCTGTCCCAAGGATTGGTATCTCTGACTGTTTGCTTTACCATCACTGCAAGTTTTCTAGGCCTTTCAAGAAAATATAAAATATATGTAAATACATACCTTATTATAAATTGTACACTGAAACATTGTTTGCTCTGTTGTCCACAATCCCAAATGCTCTAACTTTTTCAGATGGCAAGGGGTTTCCATTTTTGTAACTGGAAGAGCATATCAAAAGCTTTGTCTGTACAGCACTCTCCTGTTTTAATCAATTGAAAAAGCTTTTACACTTTAAAGAGCATTAATCTTCACCTTAACGTTTAGAAGATAAGCATCATTTCAGCATCCTAGCAACAATTATTTTTAGAGGGTACTTGCCTATAAATTTCCTATAGAGCTTTAGAACTAATGTCAACCCATTTCTCTTGGAAAATGTCCACACATTCCCTCTGATTTGTCCATCAGCAAGGGGAGCAGTTGCTGTAACCAGCTTTTCCCTGTTGAACACCAATTTGGAGAGACAGGGTTTCGATGTAGCTGCATAACTACAGTTCCCCAACTCAAATATACAAGTTAATATCATTCAATCAAACATATGTGGTACATCTCTGACTAAAACCTGTGTGTGAGAACTTATATTGAGGGGAATGTTCCTTCTGCTAGCCAGTAGCTTGAGTGACATCACTTACCCCCTTGCCCCTCTTTCTCACCAGAGCAGAAAGGCTCGCTAAAGATTAATGCTAATACAGGATCTATCTGTACGGACAAGAAAAATATTGGGGGCATATGCAGGAAGAGCTGATCAAATGAACAGTCTGGTCACATACTACAAGCTGCTGAAAACAGTAAGTGCAAAAATATTCCGCATATCTTCACAACACTTTCACCCTAGCAATGTGAGTTAGTTTTCATTTCAAGGTACAATGGAAGCTTTTGTGTTTAATCCTAACTTTTTTGGAGACCACAATTTCCCATTAAAATTTAGAAATTGTAAGACAAGGGAGTAGACTGCTGGATGTAAATTTTTAGGTTTATTGGTAGGGAAATTTTCTATTTATCCTGACTCAGTAACTGCAACGTTTACCACAACAGCAAACTGTCCTTTTAATTTTATGTTTCTTATTTTGTTTTTTTCTGTTTTGTCTTAACAAATCCCTTGTATCACTAAAAAATACCCCTCCCAGCATTACAACTGCACATACTAAATGAGTAATGTCCACTGAGACATTGTGATCATCAGAAAGGTGTGGTTTACTCCAAGCACGGCACTGCTCAGGAGGACTTACTGTGCGGTGTAAAATCCAGTTCTCATGGCAGTAATCCAGGTGCCACCACAGTCTTGGGTCAGCTGACACTTGTCAATAAATATGGAGTTCTGTTGCTGAATTAGCATTATATCTGTGCAGATTTGAAAATAAGAGATACGTACAACTAACAGTTAACTTTCTTGAAAAAAACTTTTTAAAATGAATTCGTATAATTGTATAATATAATTAATTTTATAAGAAAAAATACATGTGAAATCTAGGCACGGGCCAGATTAACCATTATGCATAGGTTAACCTCTCCCCCTTTTTAATCCACACTGTGGCCCACTTAAGTTTGAAACCATTTGAACCCCTTCTTCAAGTTATTATATTAACCTTCTCATTTGTTGCAGTTTCAGAATTGCGCATAAATATACTCACACATCCCCCTCTAAGTAAAAATGAGCATGGCCTATGGTTTGAAGGGTGGAGTGCCTGATTTTTGTGCCTATGGGCCCAGTAAATCTAGCCCTGGATGTAGGTGAGGTAAGATGCTGAATCATATAGGTCAGTAAAGGTATTAAAATTATCATTCACCAGCTGCGCAAGCAAGTAACAGCCAGTACTGCCCCTGTCACTGGACATAAAGTTTCACGGACATGTCTAAAGCAAGCTGAGGTTGCTCTTACTGTATTAATTTGGTCAAATCCTTTAATTACTCATAACATTTTTTTTTTTACTTAAGACCCTAAAACAAGAGCTAAAAGTGTAAACAAAAATTATCCTGTGTGCTGGTACACAATAATGGCAGCTCAATTGGTATAGTGTTTTGCATAGATGAATCTAAAGTATACACCCTTTCAATCCTACTCTGACCTGCCATTTGCACTTCCGATTAGTCGGCCAGGAGAAGACTGTCGGTCGTGGCAAAAGTAGTTACGACTGAACAGTTTGCCGTGACCGGCATGCGTCCTAGAGGCTGGGTTTTCAGAAATTCAGACAAGCGAACATCGGCATCGGTCACGCCACAACAGGAACCATCCAATATTTCGGCCCTTTCGATGAATACTGAAATGTCGGTCACGTCTGAAATAATTGAATGTGTGTGTACCAGCTTAAAAGGAGTCCTCAGAGCACAGTCTTTTGCTTCAGTCCCGGCCAGTGCCTCCTCGCCTGTCGGTTTGTTTGGCCACCAAGTAAGGAGTGCAGAACCTGGAAGGGCAAAAAAGATTGCATCTGTAAGGTTTTTTAAAGTATTTGAGGGTGCAAAAACATGATAAACAAGTGATTAAAAAAAATATACAATAGAAACAGAATCCCTTTGCTGGTTGCTTACCGGTACTTTAATCTTAAAGTCATCTTTTGTTTTAATTTGAATGCCACTTCAAGATGAGGCCGCTGTAAAATCTCCTGATGGGCGTAGACCTATTACAAGCTGTAAGTTGCCAGGAAAAGATGCCTGCAAATGTAAATCTCATATCCACTTTGTCCCGACTAGTGTCCCATGTGTCTATAATTTCTCTTAAGACCCAAAATATAAGCACCTGATTTAATAAGAGGTGCAACATTTTGCCTGTGTTCTTATTCTGCATCAACCAATCAGATTTTATCAAATGTTTTTGAAATGTAGCAGACCAGTTAAAGGATCTCTGGTTGAGACAAAACAGCTCAAGCAAACGCCTGCACCTCTAATTAAACAAGCCTGTAAGCTTCAAAACTGCAAAAACATTATTTCTTAGTTAAACACTGTACTCCCAGGCACAATGTGGTATATACTAAAATTACAACAGAGATACTTATTCTTGATGTGAGTAATTCCAATAGATTTTTTAATAATGTCTTTACCACTTAATAGTTTTTCATTTAATTTCAAATGTACAAATGTATTTGAAAAAGTCAAACAACACGAACATTGTAAACAAAAGTGTACATGTCCTTAATATGAAATATAATTATAAATCTGGACAATTCTAGCTTAGTAACACAGCACAATAACCTGCTAAAATACAACTGATTAGAATTCTTCTCTTTGCCATAAAAACCCCCCTGGTATTTCTACCAGTTTTGAATCAGCAGGTGGTGTATTTAGTGCAAACCCCATTTCTTGGGAGGTTTTGCTGCAATAAGTGCAATCTGTACAAGGTCATTGACTGACTAATCCGTTTATATCACTGTGTCATATGCTGTGTGTCGTGTGTTTTAAGAGATATTCCACAATATAGTCAGTACTATCAGGTAACAAACTATAGGCCCCTCCTTGTTTTCTACCACTGATTCTTTAAAGGTTGAGACCATCCTGATGAGACCCCACAGGATTTAAAAATCCAGCATGCTGTTGGCATCTACTCTCATATTATTTTTAAAGAAGTATTTTTACTGCCTCCCTATTTCATATATACAATCTATGTGGTGCCTCATTAAACATGTAAGGTCCCTAACTATTAACCTGCTTCCTCTCAATCTAAGGTGACGAACTATAAAACATTTATAGGCTCCTTGCTAATAAATTTTCAGCTGATTATGTCACACTGTATTTATGTCTTGGCTGGTATAACTTCTTTGCGTAGGTACCACAATCCTGTCCTGTGTGTTGCAAGTTTCTTTTGTTTTATTTGCAATTTCATATAGTAATTAGTGAAAGACACTATATAGCCTAAAAAGGATAATGTCGAAACAATGGAAAAAACATGGAGTTTTAGTTACCATTTTATGCATAAATGGTAACAAAACCCCATGATTTACTGTTTGCACTAACACAGATAATGATATATGGGGCCCAGAATGATGTGCATTGGTCATCTGTTTTCTTGTTTTTTCCATTGTTTTTGTCATATCAGTGCACTTCACTATATTTTATAAAGTCATTTTGCCATAGGAGTGACTTTGTTGACTATTAGAAACAATGTACCACATACTTAGGGCTAAATCTAATGTCTCTAAGTCCCAGAGTCCTAGGAGAGTGAAAATCCATACATTTAAGTTTTTCTTTAGAGCACCATACTGTTATTACTCTGGCACCCTCTGCTCACTATACCAGAGGTATATACAAGTTGGCTATTTCTACTTTACTATGTGGCAATGTTTTAAGAAGTAACGAAAATTACGCTACAGATTGTAAAGCCTGATCACCACTGATTAGATTCACCTGATTTTGCAACTGAATATCACCCCAAAGAGCAACAGAAAAAAAGGCAACCAGAGCAATGGATCACTGCTTTAAAGGGAACTAAAGTCTTTTGATAGGTAACTTCACAAACATACAACAGCTGTCTCACCTCTACTTTGCGTGGTGGCAGGTGATTTATGAAATTATCCTGTAGGTACTAGGGTCATTCCAATATCCTGCTTTGAAATGCTCAATGGATCATAACAAGGAAGTTGCAGCCTTACTTTCTAGATGTTGACAGCCATTGTATGAAAAAACACAGGGAACCTCCTGTCCCTGACACAGAACAGGTATTTAATTTTTTTCAAACACATTCCATGCTCCTGTCCTTACAATGATACAATCCTTTGCTTTAATTACAAAAACAAAAGTAATCTTTGCAGTGTATTCTTAGCTAGCATAGATGTAAAAACAGAATGTATGGTCTATATATGGTTTAAAAAATGTATGAATGTGATGGTATATGAAGAAACATAAATTATTTTACAGTGGAGTAAATTAGGAGGATATTCCATATTTAGTCTGATAAAGTAAATAAGAAAGAATGTTATGTATGTATATATTGTTAAAACAGGATTTGAAGCCAAATCTAAACAATAGAATAGATGGGGGATAAGGATATGGCAGAAACAATATGGGATGGAGCTTGTACGGAGCAGAAGTGGGTAATTAATGTTGGTGTCTGTTATAAGCACTAAATTCTAGTGAGGAGCAGAATTTACATCCCATTACATTTAGTGGAAGGCTGCAGGTATGGGGCACATTCTGTCCTGGCCGATTTCAATTACCAAGCGCTAGATTCCAGTAAGGGAACTGGCAGTCACCTCAAAGGGTATTAAGTTCCTAAATTTGATATAGGAGCATTTTCTTTCACAAATTGTAGGATGCATTGCTGGATCTGGTATCAATAGTGATCATTATATATTGTCATTAAAAACAGGTTGCAAAAGGGGTTTAAGGAATTTAAAAAATGTATACCTTTAGGAAACAAGTGTAAAAATATGTCTGCTCTGTGTGACTTAATGCTCAGGTAAATGCGAAATGGGAAGAAAGAAAAAGTACTTTCGAATTTAAAATCAGAGGAAACAAACAAGTCTACATGAAATATAAAAGCTGTAATAAGGAGAGCAAAAAGTAATTAAATGAGCTGAAATAGAAAATGAAATACGGATTGATGAACAAAGGAACCAACCCCTCAAAAAGTTTTTTAAGTATATCTTAGTAAAGAGATGAGGACACAGTATGTGGGACCATTAAATAATGGGGCTCAAATGGTTTTAGGGGATGCTGAAAAGGTACGCACTTTATAAATATCCTCATAAATCCATATAAATGAGGAATATTACTCAGGATAAGTTAATAAACAAAGTTAATACAGTAAGCCTGATGAATACATACAACATTCTCCCATCTCAAGAGAGCTTAGTCCACTTTTATTTATAGACCACTGTTCCTTATCTTTCCAGATTTTACTATTGTCTGATGATGTGCCTCTGGTTGTAAAATAACTATTTCCAAAAAAGTCTTGTTCATGGCCTGGTACTACAGACCCTAAGTTAACATCGTGGTAAGGAAGATAACTGAAGTTCATATTCTGGACTTGTCTCCGGAACAGATCTTGTGTATGTATGTTGCATGCATGCATTTTATTTCCTGTAGCTCTATAAATTCTGTAGTGCATTACAACTATTAAATCAATTCACATCAGGCCTTTGCCCTGAAAGCTTACAATCTTATCTTTTCCTTTACATATACAACCTATCAGTATGTCCTTCTGATTGTAGGGGAAACCGAGTGCCCGGAAGAAGCCCACGCAGCACAGGGAGAACATATAAACTCCTTGACACATATTTGTAGTTTAGCATCAGTGCTAACCCCTGAACCACGGGCTACACCATAACTAGCATCTTGTCCAGCTATTTGCTTGTTTTTATAAAGAGGTGTGTAAGAATTTTGATTCTTGAAAGTAGTGGATGTAGTAATACTTAGATTTTGCAAATGCTTTTGATACTGTGCCGCTAAGGTGATTTATATATGAACAAGATTCTTTTGGCCTAGAAAAAAACATTGTAACAAGGTAGCGAATAGGAGTTTGAACGCGTACAGAGAGTAATGTCAATTGGAGCAGCATGTATGGGGCTCAAGTTTTACGTGCATCTGGGTTTTGTTTTGGGGCCACTTCTTTTTAATCTGTTTATAAATACTTAGAAGTGGGTATTGAGAGCAATGTCCTCTGCGTTTGTTGTTGGCACAAAACTATGCAGAGTTTGGAACTTTAAATGAAGTGCGATTGCTGCACAATGGACACTGATGGCAGATATATTCAAATGTTGATTAATGTAAGGTAATGCATTTAGGGTTTAACAATGTTGGTGTTGTGCCACCTCCACCATAATGTTCTATGCTGGTGAATCTCTGTTAGAAAATGATTTGGGGGTGGCTAGTTAGATAACAGACTTAGCTAAAGCAAGCAGTGCAGACGTGATAGCTAGACAGGTTGCCTGGAAACAGAGAGGTGGGTGGGTGTTGCAGTGTATCAGTAGTTGTGTAACAGTCATTAGTTAGTTTACTCATTAACACAAAAACATTCTCTAAAAACACTATTTTGTGGTTTATGGATGGTTGCCATAGAAATGGAAGGTAGGTTGGGTTGTGGGGGTGTATCAGTAGAGTGTACCTGTGTCTATGTGGTATTAGGGGGGTATGCTTTTGCATTTAACCATAACACTAACTCTTTTCTTGGTTTAGGTATCATACCATTTGGAACTCACTTTCTTCTTTGATGTGTGCAGCCATCTGCCTTTTCCTATTCTGAAACTGAAATTAATATCTCTGTCAAGTTATTTCACTAATAAAACTATAACATGTTAGGACCTTTTTCCTGCTCTTGTGTCTTCTACCCTTGATTTTATCAATATTCAGGGTTATTAAATAAAAGTTCTTATCGTTAAGGACAATTTTTAAAAAGACATACTTTTAGTCTCCCTTGTCGCTCCGGGCAGTCCTCCCCACTGGCACTGTTCCCGTGACAGTCCTGGGGCAGCCATGGGAAGAAACCCTCCTTGCAGAGCGCATCTTCCCATTGGCTGCCTCGCGACCTGTCACTCAAAGTGCCATGGGGAGGATCGGACCAGCGACAGGGAAATTACAAGTAAGTACTTCAGGACTTTTGTAAAGTACCCAGAGGTGAGGACTTAGCGTTTTTAGGTCCTCACCCTGGGTACTTTGCAGGAGTGGGGGGAAAGGAACGAGGGGGAGGTGAGTATAATTGTCCTTTTGCCCCACCACTTGGATGTTATCTTTCAAATGTTAAACAAGATCTGATTGGTTGGGTAAAATTAGCACCATTTTAACGATAGAACTTTTATTGAATCTCCCTGTTAATTTTTTTTTACACCACTGGTAATTAGGGCAATTCTTAGTCATAATTAGAAATCATGAGATCATAGCAACGTCTATGATGGGGCCCTCTTTCCTGCTTCATCTACAGTTTTTCTGAGGGAGGCTTATCACCAAAGTAAGAAGATGGGCTTCCCCTGGCTCAGCCCCCCTACAGATGCAGGGCTGATCTCCTGGTATTTATCCCCCAGAATTCTTACATAAAAGTTTGTTTTAATTGCTACAGGTCCCTTAAATAAAACACAATCAATGAATCCTAAGGCAGTCGCCAGCAAAGCCTAACAACAATTTAGTTTTCTATTTAGCACGAAACTCTAGGAATGGCAAGCTACTGGTAAAATGGCAGTGATAACATAAGTAACGTCTGCATAAATGTTGGAATTAATTGCTTTTCCAATATCTTACTGTCATGTAATGAAAATGATTTTGCTCTTCTATAGACGACATTTAAAACAAACCATAAAGTACAAAAAAAAGTCCATAGTAACAAACACCATTTGAACAAACCATATAGTTTAACTTGAACAACTTAAAGGAATAAAAACTATAACACACTAACTAAAGCAATACAAGCCTGAAAATCAGCATCCTGTTGGACTGGGAGGGATTAGCTGATTATTTGCATTGTATACCTTGAACATGTCCAATCCATCGCAGGAAGCAAGTTTAGTTGTTTGTCCTGAATATTACCGCTGGGCCGTAATTGGAAGCTGATTACAATTGTAACATAAATTTAACAGAATAAGCGATCCTAGGCTCATGCGAGCATGGAGTATGTTGTTTGGGGGAGTTTCAAACTTGAATCAACCCACTACATTGGAATTTGCTGGGCATATGTGATGACTGTTACACGTGTGATGGCTAAATTTACCACATGCAATTACTAGTGCATATTTCAGTTGCTTTGGGGCAGGGTTTAACTGCAGGGGCCTGGGCCCTCCGCCTCTGACCACCACCCCTTCCCATCTGTTTCGGAAGTTCATCTGATTGCCCTATATGTCCATCATATATGCGATCGGCTGTTGTGGCAGGCCCTCTTAAGGCCCCCCTTCTCCCCCCCCAACCCTGCCCCCCCCCCCTTCACAGGGTTGGTAGTTCACCACGCTTGAGAGGTGTGCTTTACAAGTATTCACACCTTTTTTTGCCCACAGATATGGTGCTTAGGATTTTATCTATTTTTGAAGTTTGTGCTGTGTAGTACTGAATGGGACACAGCAAATGGAGAAGTCCTCAGCAAGGAGGCTAGCATTTAGAGATGAATAAAATGATGAGTATCGTGTCCGACAGTGGTTCTGCAGAACTTTGAAAATCCAATTCAAACCCAATTGAATCTGAATTTATCAAATTCATACATAACTATAGAATTTTCTATGTAATTTTTTCAATTTTCTAATATTTGATGTTTTGATGAAAAGTTATAAAATTGTGAAAAAGTCGGATCCGTGGATTTTTAATAATCAGCAGTTTCCAAAACATAACCAGTTTGTTTCAAAACCGTGACTCATTACTAGCTAGCAGAGATAGCTTATGCTCCAATACTGTAAATGAAAATTAGGCAGATGCATTGTGTAAAGTTGGTAGATATAAAAAGTGATGGGGATGTTTAAATTTTTATGTTTTTGTTCTCCTTGAGTGAACAAATGTCCAGTTCGTACACAAAGTGCAAAATTAGATAGCCTTTAAAAATACTACTTGGCCTGAGAACATAATTATTAATGTGTGCTAGGCCCCTAAATAAACTCAATAAACCAAGATATGTACTGAAAACAGAATGTTAGATGTGTATTTGTAGTTAAATATCACAGAAACCCATGTGACACACCTCTCTTGTCATTACTAACAGAATCTCATACTAATATACCAACGTTTGCCCATTACTGAAACCAACCAAAACAATATATTTTTAAAATAAGAAAAAGAGCCATCGCCATAATGCCAGGTTAAAAGCATTCTCTTTACCCCTTTCCAATGCTTAACACTTACTTCTTATGTCATGCACACCAAATACAGCAAGAAATAAAAAAAATACACATGGTACTTACTGGCAATTCTCAAATGGATGCTTTCACTGAAAGCACTTTGTCCAATCTTCGGTCAATTACAAGGATGAATCCTATTCCAGGTCTTGTAACTAAAGTGAAAGCCAGAAATAGCCATGGATGCTATGGTTAAACTTCTTCTACTTATGTACTACTAACTACTTTACTCTACTCTTACTCGAACTACTCTCTCTTACACTTACTCTCTCTCAACGTGATAATAAGGGAGTGATAGTATGCTTATATAGTAAAAAAAAAAACAAAAAATTGTTTTGTGCAGCTCTAGCTGACCCTCTCCAAAAAACAGACAAATAGCTTGGACCCCTTTCTAATCAGTAATGATCTTTTTCAGAATGGGGATACCGAGTCATTGGCAACAACCTGCTCAAGGTCCCTTTACTGGAATGGCCCTTCTTGTGTTCTGTCCATACATTAATGACCTTGCAATCAAAAGTTTCCCATTCATTAAGTTTCCCTGAAAACAGAAAACATGTTGTAAACCAAAGAAGCGTATATGCTGCAATTCAATAATCATTACAATAAAAGAATTTATGTTTTGCAATATAATGCTCCACTTCAAACAGGGTATACATCATGGGAAACTTTTGAGTAAATAAAGCTGGTTGTTTTGGTTTTTACCAAAACCAACTAGCTTATTTGTGGTTGTTTTTGTCTTTCAGACATGGGCATTTTAATGTAATTTCCCTTTTTTATTCAAATATATCGGTGTTGGGGAATAATAAAACATGGTTTGAATAATCCTGCACTCAAAATGATTACTCTCTACTGGTTATATTATGACATCGTGTAATAAATTTCTCAAACAACTAAAAAGCCTCATAGCACTTTTGAAGACAGTCAGATATTTTGCATTACAATATATGTTTACCAATCATGTTTAGGAAAATACTGTAAACCTTCGTTTTTAAATTAAACCCAGTTACTATATATTTAAATCAGACATACAATATCTGAGAACGAACTTTAATCATGGTTTCTTTAAATACTGATCTGTGCTGGCACATCAAAATAATTACAATGAATGTATAATACCAATAAGATAAAAGTACCACCATTTATAGATACACAAAGGGTTAATGGACAGAAAGATGTGTTACACATATGAAAAATCAATTCAAAGTGCGAGGGTTGGTAGGATAGAGCAATCCTTTTTATTGTAGGAATATCTGGAAAACAACAGGAACATTCTTAGTCCTGCACATGGTAACTGGTGCAACAGATAAAGTTCCCAAAATCTTAATCATATACTTTAACACATATATTTCAGTATATGTACATCATATAGAACTGTATTAACAACAATATTCTCAATCTTATCTCCTGTAACATCAATCAGTATAAATATAACACAGACCAATCATATCTTACTGCATTATGGATCTGTGACATACATAAAATACTTTACACTAATTCTACAGGTATGTAGCCTGTCTGCTGCGCTTACGGCAGGCTTTATATGCTGAGACACTATAAAACGATTTTGCAGTGACATATAAAATAGTTTTTAATATCTTTATAAACCATTAAGATAGTGATACTACCTGGAAACAACAGGAACTTCTTAGTCCTGCACATGTAACTGGTGCAACACAACGATAAAAATTCCCACTCAGCTGTGCATATAGGTTCCCACGCTGTAGCAGAACAGGAAGTGTTCCTGACAAATACCGTCTTGCAGGAAACAATTTATGAGTGACTTCTGAACACAAATTTTATTATGGGGGGTGTCTATTAACATTAACCCTCTTACATATGCTGCTAGAGAAAGTGTTCAGAATAGACAGGCAAAAGACTGATACCAACTAAAAATGCTTGATGTATTTACTCTGCTAGCCATATTCATTAAGCAAGATACAAGACTGATGCATATAAACTATCATAAAGAAACCGAATATCTTGCCTCATAACCAGTAATAGCAATCTGATGCATGGAATCATTAACAGCCTTAAGAATACCCAGGATGGAGGCCAGTGCTTCCTGAAGATCTTCAGCGCCTTCACAATTCTTACTGTATTTTAGCATTTCCTAAAGTAAAAATAAATGTTTATTCACAAAGTATGAAGTCATTTGTACCATTTTCAAAATGAACAATGATTTACACATATCCCCCTGGTTTGGTTAGTGGAAGCAGGCTGAGGAACAGGCACGTGCAGCTGTAACTGTATGCAGTGTTGCATTCTGTCTCCTTTTCATTGTCAGTATTAATCAAATAGAATTGTGTTTAATTGGTTTGATGTGATAGTGATGATGTAGAGAAGCAAAGTGTTTTGACAGAAATTAGCACCACATGTAATTTCTGTTTCAGATAGAACTATTACAGAAGGTTTTACCCAAGATATGCACTGGACTCTCTATGAAGGATGTTCTAATATTTGTACCTTTAGTAAAAGTTGGTATTTTGTAATCCTTTGCACGGGCTTTAGAAGGTAGGAATCCAAGCTTAGCTTGTGATCAGCTTTCTTGGCATTCCTATGGAACAAAGAATAAAGGGTTAGTGGTTTAATACTGAAAATCGCAAACTTCATATTTCAGTTTATTTATTACCTGGAAAAAAGCAACATCAGACACTGGCGCCATAAACTCTCTGATCGTGGCTTGTTCTGGCAGTATTCTCATATATTTGAAATCTTCCATCTATTACAAACCAAAAGAAAAACATCTACCTGGTTAAATAATACAAATATACCTGCTATACAACCCTCATATTCGAATAGTGGCTTGTGTCTCACTGATTGCCTTCTTGATTCAATTAAACTGATTCTTACCAAAGTGTCCAAAGGCTGGACTCTCAACCATATTTAGAAGTTTAAGGATACAAAGTTTGACCAGGCAAGTTAGAAAACGTTTGGATATGGGAGTAGTGGGAAACCAACAACATTATACTTTGTATTGCATCCAGAATAGGCCTTCTAGAATCTGCTAAAACATCCATTGGACCATGTGCTACACAGATCAATGCTTTCTGATCAATTTCTGGTTAGGCTGGGTACACACCAGGGGAGTTTTTATCCCCAATCAGTATAAATATAACACAGACCAATCTATATCTTACTGCATTATGGATCTGTGACATACATAAAATACTTTACACTAATTCTACAGGTATGTAAGCCTGTCTGCTGCAGCTTACTGCAGGCTTTATATGCTGGAGACACTATAAAACGATTTTGCAGTGACATATAAATAGTTTTTAATATCTTTATAAACCATTAAGATAGTGATTACTACCTGGAAAACAACAGGAACATTCTTAGTCCTGCACATGGTAACTGGTGCAACAGATAAAAATTCCCACCTCAGCTGTGCATATAGGTTCCCACTGCTGTAGCAGAACAGGAAGTGTTCCTGACAAATACCGTCTTGCAGGAAACAATTTATGAGTGACTTCTGAACACAAATTTTATTATGGGGGGTGTCTATTAACATTAACCCTCTTACATATGCTGCTAGAGAAAGTGTTCAGAAATAGGACAGGCAAAAGACTGATACCAACTAAAAATGCTTGATGTATTTACTCTGCTAGCCATATTCATTAAGCAAGATACAAGACTGATGCATATAAACTTAATCAATAAGAAACCGAATATCTTGCCTCATAACCAGTAATAGCAATCTGATGCATGGAATCATTAACAGCCTTAAGAATACCCAGGATGGAGGCCAGTGCTTCCTGAAGATCTTCAGCGCCTTCACAATTCTTACTGTATTTTAGCATTTCCTAAAGTAAAAAATAAATGTTTATTCACAAAGTATGAAGTCATTTGTACCATTTTCAAAATGAACAATGATTTACACATATCCCCCTGGTTTGGTTAGTGGAAGCAGGCTGAGGAACAGGCACGTGCAGCTGTAACTGTATGCAGTGTTGCATTCTGTCTCCTTTTCATTGTCAGTATTAATCAAATAGAATTGTGTTTAATTGGTTTGATGTGATAGTGATGATGTAGAGAAGCAAAGTGTTTTGACAGAAATTAGCACCACATGTAATTTCTGTTTCAAGATAGAACTATTACAGAAGGTTTTACCCAAGATATGCACTGGACTCTCTATGAAGGATGTTCTAATATTTGTACCTTTAGTAAAAGTTGGTATTTTGTAATCCTTTGCACGGGCTTTAGAAGGTAGGAATCCAAGCTTAGCTTGTGATCCAGCTTTCTTTGGCATTCCTATGGAACAAAGAATAAAGGGTTAGTGGTTTAATACTGAAAATCGCAAGACTTCATATTTCAGTTTATTTATTACCTGGAAAAAAGCAACATCAGAGCACTGGCGCCATAAACTCTCTGATCGTGGCTTGTTCTGGCAGTATTTCTCATATATTTGGAAATCTTCCATCTATTACAACCAAAAAGAAAAACATCTACCTGGTTAAATAATACAAATATACCTGCTATACAACGCCCTCATATTCGAATAGTGGCTTTGTGTCTCACTGATTGCCTTCTTGATTCAATTAAACTGATTCTTACCAAAGTGTCCAAAGGCTGGACTCTCAACCATATTTAGAAGTTTAAGGATACAAAGTTTGACCAGGCAAGTTAGAAAACGTTTGGATATGGGAGTAGTGGGAAACCAACAACATTATACTTTGTATTGCATCCAGAATAGGCCTTCTAGAATCTGCTAAAACATCCATTGGACCATGTGCTACACAGATCAATGCTTTCTGATCAATTTCTGGTTAGGCTGGGTACACACCAGGGGAGTTTTTATCCCGACGAGCACTCGCTACTAGCGAGTGTTCGGCAGGGACAAATCTCTGTTGGTGGCAGCAATATTGGCCACGGACATCTGTTGGCATGACTGATCATGCAGTTCCCCATAGGGAACTGCATAATCGTCCATGATTTACCAATGGGCCTGATCACCCCTTCGTCCAGATTGGTCTCTGCCGCCTCACACACCATCAGATATTTATGTCTGTCCGACCGATATACGTCACTATAATTCAGTCGGCCCTAAATATCTGATGGTGTGTACCCAGTTAGGGGGATGTCTATCTTATTATCATCTTATTATTTGATTTACTTTTCTAACATCTTCTCTCTAACAACATACAACAAAACAATCATGCTACAGCAAAGTGTTGTAATGGATATATCATGTTATTGTGTAGGAAGTTTTCTGCAGCAGTCTTTAGAAGTACTGCAGCCTCTCCATCCTAAGAATCTAAGACTTGTCGCCATCTGGATATAAACATGTGGCCTCCATTTCTGTGAAAGCCAATGCAATATGCTATTGCATGTATATCTAACTGTGTGGTTTTATTGTGAAAGCTTTATTTCTGTCAGAACTGAACCTCTGCAAGATCACCTACCCTTTCTAGGAAACACCTTCCCACTAGTTCTGGATACTCTATGTACTTTTCCAGTTCTCTCAAAAATATTCTGTAGGGAAGAGAAATAATCTAGTTACAGGATTAGAGTGATTTAATAAAAGGAAAAAAAACATAGTAGCAGGGTTAAACTTTTATTTTTACTTCAAGCAGTATAGTGTATTTGTTGGCAGTGCATATGCATTCATGCACGAGAAAGGGATGTCACACAGCTTCCCATTTTTGACCCCTTCTACAGGGACAGTATGATTATAACACGTGTTACATTTACATGTACTTAGAGTTAGTGATTGTTTTTCTTTGTAAATATAATTCTCTAGAAGGTAGTCATTTATACTACCTCCTGTAGTTATAAGTTCTACAGTGAAATCCAAATGTTAGCAATTGACAGTTGTTCTACTTGTCCCTATCTGCTTCCCAACCTTTTCCAATTCTATGTTAGAGGCAGAAGGAAATGTCAGGGGAGAACTATCAGCCATGGGCACAAGTGCTTACTTTGGGATTTCACTACAGCACTTACAAGTGAGTAAGTATTCACTACTGACTCCCAGAGAATTATAAATTATATATACAATGTGTACAAAAATGCATACTTTTTTAAACACAACTCTTTTATAAGCAGTAGTATGTAAGTATAGGTACCCTTGAACATGATCAATAATCATCAAACCCCATCGGATTCTAGTGGATTTGCTGATTATTTCCCATTGCATGGCATGAAAATATCCAATCCCATGACTGTCTGTTGCGGGACTGGGGATTCAGCACTATAATATCTGTCTTGCTACACCTTGCATTATTGTTAGGCAACATTACCAGTATAATGACATTTCATTTAATAACAAATAATTTAATGAGTCATTACCTATACAGAATGTAGAGAGCAATCGTTCAGCTTGCCTTTAATGGCATGATTGGTAAAGATTGTTAGTGTATTTGAGAATTGTCTCACTTACGGCAGATTCCAATGGAATTGTGTGGCCAGCTTCAAATTTACCGCTACTAAACTTTTATCACCTTTCTGTGTTAATTACTATAAGAACGTTTGTTACATAGGCCTATAAATCTCTAGTGTTTGTATTTTTCCTCATAATCTTCAACTTTAACCGTCAGACAAAAACAATTATTCACTAACTAAACTAAACGCACAATCATTTTCTAGCCAATGTTACTTTGTCTACAATTTAAAAAATAAAATGTTTATGGAAACATTCTTTTTCAGACTAATTATTAATTTACTGAAAGTAAAAAAAAAAAAAAACTTATTTCAAAAGATTAAAGCAAAATCTGACCTGTTGTGAAAATGATAAATTTCTTCCATATTGCCAAAAAGCACCTCTTTTTTGCTCTGGAGCATTGGAGGAATAAGGTCCATCACTAGGGGATTATTCATCTCAGCAGCATAACCCTACAGGCAACATGATGCAAACTTGTTATTTGGACATAATGCTCCTGTGACACAAACACAAACACTCAGCTATAAAATTTAAAGAAAAAAAGAATGAGCCATACTGGATCTTATGCATTTCTTCTTTAAGAAAGGTGCAAATCAAAATAAATGATCAGCTAGATACACTGACAGAACAGGTCAAGACACACCTCCTAATGCAACTCTTGTAAGATTACAATATCCCTCTTCTGTCTAAAGAAGAATGATAATAAAGAAAGTACTAATCGAAGCAAAATTAAATTTGAGATGGCACATGATCTTAAAGGACAGCAACTTATTCCTTATGTACCAGGTAAATCTTTAGGATTCTATATGATCATATAAATTATGAAGTAGTGTACCTCAATCACAGAGAGGAGTTCATCCACGTATACTCTTTCTGTTTCAATAAGTTCATTCATGACATGCCTGGAAAGAAATATTTAAACAAATTACATAAAATGCACTGTAGTCTTTTGTTAGACAAGAGAGAGATTAAGTATTTAATGGAATGGACCATGATAAAGCATTAAGTGGAGGACAAGAAATAGCAATCTAAAAAAAAAAAATCATCCTACCTTCTTAACACTGATAAATTTTCTTCATCATCCATCAGTGAAGAACTCCTAATTGGATTACCATCCACTTCGCTCTATGGGGGGGGAATAATATATGTATTAATAATAAATAACTTTTCCCTTCTATTCTTGCATCATATACATTCCAGCAACTCTGTATTAGAATGCAGCATGTTATTTGTGTCAGGAAGTATATGGCAAGCACCTTCTTGCAGTTGTGGAGTATAAAAGCGAATGTATCCCTGCCTTCTATGATTCTAAAGTAACAAAGTAATGGAGGTTGAATAAAGACATACGTCAATCTAGTCCAACCTTCCTTCCTTAATAAGGGTTACTCATTAACCCTGCTGAACAGTTGGTCCAGAGGAAGGCAAAAAAAAAAAAAGCTAAAAAGGGGGAAAAAACTCCTTCCTGACTTCAATTGGAAACTGGAAAGGATCCCTGGAGCAACCAGGACTAAATGTATTAATACAGTAATTAAAAGAACTATAGACATCCACAAAACTGGAGCTCCTGTTGCGCACTGCTTCAGATTAAAATCATTAACTTTTATTTAAACATTTACAAACAGTAAGAATTACCGCCTTACAAGTTTCAAGCTGTAACCAGCTCTTACTCATAGGCTTCATACTCAAAAGGTTCGGGGTTTATTACACCTGGACCTCCTGTATACTTATGTAAGTGATTTGATTACCTGCCATTGCGAGGGACAGTGGTTTAGCGTTAGGGTCTCTATTAGCTATATTTGCTTTAATTAAAAAAATATATGTATTACTATATGTATTAATATCAGTAAGTCAACCGCCATTTTAAAGGGGAAAAAAACATAATTATAATCACAAATACCTTTATTCTGCGGTAATTCATCCGTCTCTGGAGACCATTTTCTGTACTACTTCTGCGTTCAGAAGCCCTATGAAGGCCTATTAAAAATGGGAAATTGTAATGTGGTGTTATTTATTTTTGTGATTCTATTTCACTCTTAACCAACGATATCCCGTCACCAATAGTTCTTAACCAGAAAATCAGAGGCAGTCTAATTTGAAACTTAAAAACTTTATTAACAAATATTAAAAGTCTCATAAGCCCATCTGGGTGAGCACCTTTTATGGGTAAATCACAATGCACATCCGTCTTAAGCGTTTCAGGCCTATCTGGCCCTTACTCATAGACTAAAAGACTTTAACAAAGTACTTCCCTTTTATACCCATCCCATAAAATCAGATCCCATTAAAAACCCTTGTAATGTTAACTCTTAGGTGTGTTGTGAGTATAAGAGTATACCAGGCCATGGAGCTGTATATTTCTTAAAACATCAATTTTACTCAACAATAAGGCAGTGATCCAGGGTACTAGATTACTGTCTTATCTTCTGTAAAGTGTTTTTTTATTATTCCTTTTCCCACCTTATAACACAGCAGTATAAATTGGTTATATTAACACCTGTAATTACTACAAATACAATAAACAAAACATCAGAACCAGCTTCCATAACATATTACCATAACCATGGTAGAATAGAAATCCTGTGACCCTTGGACACAGTCCAAGTATTATAAGCAAACTGGCAGTTTGACACACTGCAATAGGAAACTATAACTCTTTTCCCTAATAATTGGTATGTAATGTGAAATTTACATAAAAACAAAATGTGATAATATAAAGGCAAAATATAAGATGCATGGATGTGACAGATTCTTCTGCATTGGTGCCAGCAAAATGTTTTAAACCATTTGAATTCTAACAAGGGCAACAAAATAGGAATAATCCTGGAAACCAAAAAATAAACTCCTAGCAGAACATCTCGCTAATTTAATTCTTAACAAGTCCGCACCATGATTGGATATTAAAAAGCATCCCAGAGTGAAGGGCAAATAATGCAACGTTAACGTATTTAATTAATATATATATCTATATATCTATATCTATCTATATCTATATATATATATATATATATATATCTATATATATATCTATATATCTATATATCTATATATATATATATATATATAGATAAATATATATATATATACATATATATATCTAAATATATATATATATATATATATATATATATATATATATATATATATAAAACATAGAAACAGAAATAAGGTTAGCACTCCATATCCATAAATTTAGGTGCCCGGGTGCAGGTCCAAACAGTGCAAATAGCGAAGTTTAAAGGCAGCACTCACAGGTCTTGATGAAAACAGATTGTTTATTTACCACATTTAGCAAAAACGATCTACGAGTTTCAACACTCCACGTGTCACGATTGTTTTTGCTATATGTGGTAAATAAACAATGTGTTTTTATCAAGACCCATGGATGCTGCCTTTGAACATCACTGCCTCATATACAGGGCCAAAACACTGCCAGTTTGTTCTATGGCCAATTAAAGGCATTTTTTTTAAATTAAATTATGAGTGCACTGGACTTTTACTGATCTTTACTGAAGTAAATGTTTACTTACATAGTTCCACTTAGGGACGCTGTTCTGTACAATATTATAATACAAAAAGGTGTACATGTATATATACATAAATAATGATGTGCATTAGAATTAGAAGAAGTTGGACATTTCACAATTTACAGCTCAGTAGGGGTTTATAGGTTTAAATGTTTTTCATATCATCACATTTTTTTGAAATTTTCACAGCGTCCCAACATTTTTGGGGTTGTATATGGGCATCTTCCTTTGTGATGATTGTTTAAAAAATAAGAGGGTTGTCTCAAACTGTATGCCAGAATCTTGCCACAGTAATTTCAGATATTTTGCATCCATGTCTTAATTTAGGTACAGAATCTATATCCTAAAATTGTACACAGTAGCATATCAGTGTAGCCATTTACCTGGAGAGGTGGTAGGAGACTTTGAGATTGCTTCTGGTCTAGGAGCTACAGGTTGCACAGGTCTGGTTTGCTTTGCTGCTAACTTTTTAAGGCTTCCTTTGCGTTTCTCAAACATTTCCTGTGTACTTTTCTGCTTCTGGTACACCTTATTAACATGCTCCTGTAGAAATAAAAGTCTAATTAAATCAAATCTTTTTATTAACTTTGGTGGGATACAATGAATAATTTTAAGGAAAATCTTACTGTATGTTAAAACCCTTCATTAGAGGAAATCCTGATATATTTGCACCTAATATTCACCTTAAGTTCAATTGTGAGAACTGAGTCATACTGCTTGAAAATACAAGCCACGTCTTTGATGACAATATCTGTGCCAGTCTCTAGAAACTTTTCAATCTCCTGAAGAGCAGATTCTGCTCCATCCTGAGACTGAAACTTATCCACAGGTTGGGAAGCCAGCAAGTAAATCCCTTGATCGCACCACTCCATTGTCTGCAATGAGAAAACAATATACAAATGGTAAGTGATGGCAAGCCTATTTTACATTTACAGTAAGCGCTTATGTCTTTTTTTTTTTTTTAGATCAAATGTAATGGGAAGTATAAATTACCTTTTGCAAATGTTTGTGTAATTCCAAAGACTTGCAAAGGGTTTCCTGTCTTTCTTGTATGGTGCTTTTAATGACCTCACGCAGATGACGGATCTCATTGCATTTTGGATGGATAGAGTCCACAGCATAGTGATTGCTTTCGATGAGAAGATCCCCTTCTCTGGCTAAATCCTCTGCTGAATGTAAAATTTCCTAAAACAGAAGTATTAGTTTTAGATTTTATTGATAATAAATGAAAAAATTATTATTGAAAAGGAGATTAAACAAGATAAAAATAATTTGGTTGGAGAGTTGTTAATTCCAATGTTACATAAAACAACTAGAAAAACGATAATCTACAATAGATGACTCTACATTCTCTTTTATGTAAGTTTTTTTATCTTTTTTAGCATTTGTCTTGGTAGAACCCAAAGCAATTACTCCAATAAATAAACAGAGCTTGTAAAGTTTTGTAGGATTGGTATAAAAGACTATCATGCTAAAGCAGAGTGGGTCCCACACACAGCCAAAAAAAGGAAGGACAAGCCCTCCAATATAGTACAACAATAAATATCAAGGTAAGGCACCAGGCACCATGCCTGATGACATTTTTTAAAAACAAAACGCGTTGCATGCTTTTATTGGGTTGATTCCCATATTATATATTGATATTATATCTTTTATTGTGATAACTGTTACCCATTTTCGGGTTTTACATTGCTATTTTCTGTGTTGCTTTGATCTTGTCTCCTTCCCGTTTGCAGCCGAGCCAGCGCTAAGTGCACAGACCCTCCCCCTGTGATTGGGTAGGACGGTGCACCTGTGGATCCACGTGACCTTGGAACCTGCAGCTCATTCGAGACTACGACGATGAGAGCACCGGGCGGCTGGAACTACCGGAGACATCTGTTGTGGAGGTGCGGCTATCCCTGGTCTTCCAACAGTTTGCAGGGAGTTTTGGGCAGTTCCGAAGTTGCAGGAGTGAGTAGAAGTGCCGGGAGACAGGCGCATGCTTACTTACCTTGTCTGAGAGGGACGATCTTCCTTCAATGCGGACTTCGTTTCCAATCCAGGGTGTGCGGATTTGTGCTCTTGGCTGGTGCTGGTGTCCATTAGGTTGCGAGTACAGGTAGAACTTTGCTATTTTCAGTGTTTACCAAAGACTTAACGTGATTTTATGCTGATACATATATATAAAACTAGCAAAAGTGTGCCCGTTGGTGCACAGTGGGAAATATGTGGGTGTATATTTAGCTATATGTGGATACAGATTCAAAATCTTTGTACACACTACTATAAAATTTTAAGAGATTTGTACAAAAAAATAAAGGCAAGATGTTAAAAATAAAATAAATCCTATGAAATCTTGGTTCCATTAGTGTCACATCCCCTAAATGAATATTTTACACAATATACAGAGGTAGAAGGGAACCTATTGGGTTTACTACAATAGGTACTAGAGGGGACATATATACACAGATCTTTTGGATTGTACTGGAAGTGTTAGTGCTTTAGAAATACATGTTAAATATACATAAAGTGCAGCCTAACATCTAGATAAGACAGACATTATCCATCTTATATTTGTTATATAACACTATCACATCTTTCTGTTTTGTTTAATGATTTGTTTTGCTAAATCTATACATGAAGATATTTAAATCCAGGGTTTTGAGAGATGGACGAAACTGCTAAAATTCATTCCACCTGTGGACCTGGAAAATGGTCTGGGAAAAACGTACATACATCCAGAAGTGTAGAAAAATAACTTTCCTCACTATCAAACTGTTTTACGAGATAACACATTCTATTTCTAAGGGTCACCGAAAATTTAGAAAATTAGAATTTTAAAGGAATTTTTGAAAATTTTGCAAAAATGATACAGTAACTTACTGTAAATGGCTCTGGGACCTGGGAAATGGTCTGGGGAACAGATAATCAGATTATTTCAAATCAGAATTGGTTGCAATCAGATTTTTTCAGAAAGAAACTGATTGGTATACTAACCAATTCTTTCTTTCTGAAAGAATCTAATTGTAACGAATTCTAATTGGAAAAGAATCTGATTGGTATACTAACCAAACAGAATCTTTCTGAAAGAATCTGAATGTACTGTATATACTCGAGTATAAGTCGATCCGAGTATAAGTCGAGGTACCTATTTTTACCTGAAAAATTTGTAAAAACTGATTGACTTGAGTATAAGTCGAGGGTAGATATTATCACCACTACTGCCTTCTGATTCTGTGTTGTTTTTAGGCTTTAGTTGCCCTTTAAATGGACAGCAGAATTCCCATACATGAATCCCATACAGTAATAGTCAAATCCAGTACCAGTAACCTCCAATTCTTTGGCACTCCAGATGTTTGGAAACTACAACTCCCAGCATGCTTTGTTGCTGGGAGTTTCAGTTTCTAAACATGTGGAGTGGCAAGGTTCAGTAAACTTTTAATTAAGTTTACCATCATTTACAATTCTCCTGAACCCCATATAGTAAAGGGGCCTCTGAACCCCATGTAGTAAAGGGAACTCTGACCCCCATATAGTAAAGGATTCTCTGACCCCAGTAGTTAAAAATGTCACCTGAGAGTTGTAGTTTTAAGCTGTCATTTGCACTGAACTAGCAGCTGTTTTTTGCCCCAAACTGAGGAGACCCATCAGATTTACAGCATCCAGTGACAGTGCTGAGTGAGTCCAGCAGGCAGAATACAGGAAACAGGAAGTGTAAAGGCAGATCAGCTCCTGTAACTTTCTATACAGGTTAACACAGCGCCACTTACTGGTTACTATCTGTAATTGCAGAATTTGGATCTAAATTAGGACTTGACTCGAGTATAAGTCGAGGTTAGGTTTTCAGGCTAATTTTAAAGCCTGAAAAATTCGACTTATACTCAAGTATATACGGTAACACATTCTGTTTAGAAAATAATCTAATTGGTTATTATACCAATCAGATTCTTTCTGAAAGTATCTGATTGTATCCAATCAGAATTGGTTACAATCAGATACTTTCAGAAAGAATCTTATTGGTACGCTTTCTGGAAGAATCTGATTGTAACTAATCAGAATTAGTTAGAATCAGATTCTTTTAGAAATAATCTGATTGGTATACTAACCAATTAGACTCTTTCTGAAATAAGCTGATTGAAACCAATTCTGATTGGAAAAGAATCTGATTGGTTAGTATAGCAATCAGATACTTCCTGAAATAATCTGATAGTATGTAATCAGAATTGGTTACAATCAGATACTTCCTGAAATAATCTCATAGTATGTAATCAGAATTGGTTACAATCAGATACTAGAAATAATATCTAATAATAATTAGAAATAATCTTATTGGTATGCTTTCTGGAAGAATCTGATTGTAACCAATTTTGATTGGTAAAGAATCTGATTGGTATACTAACCAATCAAATTCTTTCTGAAAGAATCTCATTGTAACCAATTCTGATTGGAAAATAATCTGATTGGTATACCAATAAGATTCTTTGTAAAAAAAAAAAAAAAAAAAAAGCTGATTGTAACCAATCAGAATTGGTTACAGTCAGATTATTTCAAAAAGAATTTGATTGGTATGCTTTCTGGAAGAATCTAATTGTAACCAATCAGAATTCTTTTAGAAATAATATGATTGGTATATTAACCAGAATCGGTTACAATCAGATTCTTTCAGAAAGAATCTAATTGTCTTTTCCCCAAACCATTTTCTAGGTCCCAAAACTATTTACAGTAAGTTACTGTATAATTTTTACAGAATTTTTGAAAATTCCTTGAAATTTTCTTAGAATTTTTGAATGCTGCTCGAAAAAGTCTGCAAAGCGGAATTCCCTTAAAATCTGCAAATCACGGAAATCCGTTGCGGAACTGGGTTCAGATCTGTGATCCGGTCCAAGTCTATTCTTGATCTATTTATTGTAACATTGTATAGTGTATTAAATTTCCAACCAATAATAGATCAATAGCAGATCCATTGGATCATTCTATAATTAAAGTTATCAATCTGTCTTTCACAGCTATCACCAGGGATTCTGTTAGGGAGGGATCACTATTGGTCAATGTGTTAGAGGGATCACTTTTGGTCAATGTGTTAGAGAGGGATCACTATTGGTAAATGTGTTAGAGAGGGATCACTATTGGTAAATGTGAGAGAGGGATCACTATTGGTAAATGTGTTAGAGAGTGATCACTATTGGTAAATGTGTTCGAGAGGGATCACTATTGGCAAATGTGATAGAGAGGGATCACTATTGGTAAATGTGTTAGAGAGGGATCACTATTGGTCAATGTGTTAGAGAGGGATCACCATTGGTCAATGTGTTAGAGAGGGATCACTATTGGTAAATGTGTTAGAGAGGGATCACTATTGGTAAATGTGAGGTCCTATAAACAACCCAGACTATCCTGTCAGGTTTTAATCTTATTACATTTATCAGGACACAGGTTCATGGCTTCTATGGGGTCTATTGGTTAAATAATGTAATAAACCATTAACAAACTCACATCATTGTCTCAGAGAAATGGGCATGGAGATGTTTTCCTTTCAGGCCCCCTATAATATATAGCAGGGATAAGCAACCATTAGGTCTCCAGATGTTTGAAAACTACAACTCCCAGCATTCTTCTACAAGCACTCTGTAGTTAGGGAATTCTGGGAGTTATAGTTTCCAAACATCTGTAGATCTACTGGTTGCCTATCTATTCCTGTCCAGAAACAGCAGCTCTACTTTTTGTCTATTGAGAGGAGAGGGGAGGTGTGGGATGGAGTTAGGTGAGAGTGAGATAAATGTTTTTACTAAGACTGTCACATGTTTTACAAAGGAAGTGACATATAAGTCTTGCAACTTCCTACTAACTTCCTACTAACACAGAAAATGTTTTGATTCGCTAACACTGCTGTCAATCTAATATTAAGCACACCATTGGATACAACACTAAAAGGGAAGTGAGAAATATGTTCCTTTGTAAGCTTCCATTGCCTCCCTGTAAAACTTCCTGGGGTGTGGCTTAACAGTCCATTTTGAAGTTCAAATTACAAAACAGGAGTGGGGACTTACCCTGCTATTTATTGTTGTACCATGTGTGAACGCCTGCTAGATATATATTCCAACCTATTCACAATATTTTCTCAGGTATGGGGAAATATCCTAATATTTTAAAAATGTGTATTTACATTGACATATTATGTGATCCAAAGTAACAATTCATTTTGTATTGTATTTATAGGGCGATAAACCAAGAGGTACAATGCTGCTAAAAGTAAAGCTAACTGATGAATAACTGGTTCCTTGTGGAGCTAGGTGTGTAGCACAGGAGTCATATATGCAGATATCGCTAAACCACTGTGCAACTGTTTAATGCCAGCTAATATCTGGCGTTAAAATTCCTGCAGTGGTTAACAATGCATTGCAAAGTGCCGAGAACAGTTTTCCATATATAACATTGCCATCTCAATTGCACTGGGGAGCAGATAGCTGTAAATCTGAAAAGATCTGTAAACTCCCAATTTTAGTACCGTCATCTACCGAGCACACATGTATTTATAAATTTTTGTAGTACAAACAGATAAGAAGTAAGGTTTAAATCGTGGGGTACTTTGAGGAATAAAAAATGAAATGTATGTACAAAATGTCTGTCATGCTTTCACACACTGATCAGCAAAAGCATAATTCTCTGGGACCTTCCTTAAATATTAATGCTTTTTTACTAATAATTTACATATGTATAGATGGAATCTTGCAATATACAGAAACAAACAAAGACATCATACTTGGGATTTAACTTCAAGGTTATTGAGGTCATTTAGGATGTGTTCCGCATGTGAGCAACTGTTTCCTATATCTTTAAAAGCATCAAGTCTCTCAGAAATCGCATCCAAACCAGCAGTAATCTACAAGAATGAAAGAAAATATTGTGATTCTTTTTAGCGGCAGTTAAAAACAATTATGTGATACAAATGCACAAATAAACACAAATTCAACAGTTATCCACTTAAAATAAGAACAATTTAATATATATACATGGACTAGTGGTATAATGGTATACTTCCATTCATGTATTTAGAAATATATATATATCAGTATAACCCAACTCTCCAAAAACTTGTCATGCACACAGATATGACTTGTAACAGTAAGTTAGCATTTACAATAAGTGCTTTCTACATAGAGAACTAGTAGCACATACACATACACTCTACACTGTATTATCCTTACGAATCAGTTACAGTTACAAAGATTATCCTCTATTCTGTACATAAGCAGATTGACAATTCTACATTATAAAAGTAATTTATACAAGGAGATGGAACTTGCCTCTCGGAAACGTAACTCAAAATTCCTCAGTTGTAAACACTGTTCCAGTTTCTGCTGATGTTTAGCCCAGAACTCATCAAAAGCAGCTTCAGTTTCATTTAACTGCATCAGAAGCCTAGACAATATAAAGCAAAACTTATGCCATCAAGTAATTAAGAGGTGTCTGCAAAATAAAACACTGTCTATATAAAATCTTTATATTTTCTTGCCTCTACTATTTTCCTTTTTGAATAATGTTCTCCTTAATTTTAAAATATAAGTCCCATGACTATATAAAATGATTTAGTGTAGGTATATAAATATTACCTCAAAATGTAAAAATGTTTCTATCCTTTGTTACAGGTGCAAATTTTATTAAAATAAAAAATATCTTTGTTCCTTTCTGCAGTCTAGTCCATGGTACCAGTCTGCATCTGGGTTCCCATTGTTTAAATGCCCTTTCAGACTGACACCCCTTGCACTTTCTGATGAACTGAAGGTGACAGAACTCCAGATAACAATGAACTGGGGAGATTTGGGCAGCCCCCCCCCCCCCAAAAAAGCTCCTATGCAATTGGCCAGAATATCATGCAGCAATCAGACCATTTTATTGGTCTGATTGGTCATTAAAACATTACATGTTTGCATCTATGTGTTGCCACATGATATGAATTGGCATTTGTCATAAATGGAATATAGTTTATAATCATAGCTAGAATTTAGCTTTACTGATGAAGTTCTAACCTGTCCACTGTTGTCTGGTTGTCCATTTCATCCTGGTTCATCCTGTACTCAGGGTTATCTATAAAAGTCTCAGTAATCTTTTTCAAAATGTCATGACCCTGGGTAAAGGCAACCTCCAGGTAATCCTATTGAAGCAAACGTTAAACAAATGAAAATTAATGCAAAAGGGAGGATAGATGCAGGGTGAAAAATAGATTTATAGGAATTAAAGGATTCAAAAGGGGATATGGGTGCAAAAGGTTGAAGGATACAGAGGGCAGGTGGATGTTAAGGAGATGGACACAAGTGTATAGAGTATTTCAAAGTGGAGATGCAAATGAGATTTAAAGTGGGGAGATAATTGGTATTGAAAGTAGGAAATGGGGGAGCAGAATGGAAGGATAATGTGCTTTTGAAGGTTCTCATTCATCCAGGTCATGGTATATCTGTTGTATTCAATTAGATCAACCGGACTTGAAGTTTAGTTCTTGAAGACATTTCGCTAGTCATCCGACTATAACACCTCTTAGCCACTATCCAATCCCGCCCTTAACACCTGGCTGTGATATGCTAATTGGGACTTTCCTGGGCACATAATTGCCACAGATTTTTGTACAAGTCATTCTGAATTGAGAAAGCCAGTCGGATGACTAGCGAAACGTCTTCAGGAACTAAACTTCAAGCCCAATTGATCTAATTGAATACAACAGATATGGAAGGATAATGTGTTACAATGGAGGGAGGAAAGAGTGTAGATTGGATGAATGAGGGGGAGATTGCTAGTGACCTGCACATGTTTAAGTTAATGGGCATATTTTGGGATAAAGGTGAGGGTCTTTGTCCAGAATTGTCATGTTACACACATGCCCAATGCAGGACCATGACCAATGCAATATCTCTTTTTAGGGCAGTTAGGTAATAAAGCTTTTTCTTTATGGTAGGGGGTACCTGCAATTTTGTAATGGGGCCCAAAGATTTCTAGCTAATCCCCTAATGATACAAAGATAACTCACGCACAATGATGGGCAACATTTTGAGCCTTTAAAATGAACAGATGGGATTGCTGGCCACGTTGCTGGAAATGCTTATTAACATTTATTAGACTGAGCAATACAACATATTTGATTTTAAACACAAACTGAACAACAGAGATTTTATTCATCTGCTATGACCATGATTGGCTTATTAAAGTTGAGGATTGTTAATATGGGAACAATTTGAAAATGCATCTTTTTCACCAACCTCCCTATTAAAATACACAGATTTATTTCAATTACCTTCATTGTCTCTTTCTTTTCTATGTGGGCAAGCAGGAGAGAGTTTGTGGAAGACACATCATTTGGGAATTCTGTCTCAGCCAATTCTGTCCCAAAGGATTGTAGTCTCTGAGCTGTTTGCTTTACCATCACTGCAAAGTTTTCTATGGCCTGTCAAAGAAAATATAAAATATAATGTAAATACAATACCTTTATTAATAAATTGTACACTGCAAACATTTGTTTGCTCTGTTGTCACAAATCCCAAATGCTCTAACTTTTTTCAGATGGACAAGGGGTTTACCATTTTTGTAACTGGAAGAGCATATCAAAAGCTTTGTTGCTGTAGCACCTCTCCTGTTTTAATCAATTGAAAAAGCTTTACACTTTAAAGAGGCATTAATCTTCAACCTTAACGTTTAGAGAAGATAAGGCATCATTTCAGCATCCTAGCAAGCAATATTTTTAGAGGTACTTGCCTATAAAATTTCCTATAGAGCTTTAGAACTAATGTCACCCAGTTCTCTTGGAAAATGTCACACATTCCCTCTGATTTGTCCATCAGCAAGGGGAGCAAGGTTGCTGTATACCAGCTTTTCCCTGTTGAACACCAATTTGGAGAGAGCAGGGTTTCTGATGTAGCTGCATAACTACAGTTCCCCAACTCAAAATATACAAGTTAATATCAATTCAATCAAACATATTGTGGTACATCTCTGACTAAAACCTGTGTGTGAGAAATTATATTGAGGGGAATGTTCCTTCCTGCTAGCCAGTAGCTTGAGTGACATCACTTGACCCCCTTGCCCCCTCTTTCTCACCAGAGGCAGAAGATGCTCGCTAAAGATTTAATGCGTAAATACAGGAATCTATCTGTACGGACATAGAAAAAATAATTGGGGGCATATGCAGGAAGAGGCTGATCAAATGACAAGCTGGTCACATACTACAAGCTGCTGAAAACAGTAAGTGCAAAAATATTCCGCAATATCTTCACAAACACTTTCACCTAGCAATGTGAGTTAGTTTTCATTTCAAAGGTACAATGGAAGGCTTTTGTGTTTAATCCTAACTTGTTTGGAGACCACAATTTCCCATTAAAATTTAGAAATTGTAAGACAAGGGAGGTAGACTGCTGGATGTAAATTTTTAGGTTTATTGGTAAGGGAAATATTTCTATTTATCCTGACTCAGTAACTGCAACGTTTACCACAACAGCAAACATGTCCTTTTAATTTTATGTTTTTTATTTTGTTTTTCTGTTTTGTCTTAACAAATCCCTTGTATCATGCTAAAAAAATACCCCTCCCAGCATTACAACATGCACATACTAAATGAGTAATGTCCACTGAGACATTGTGATCATCAGAATGTGTGTTACTCCAAGCAACGGCACTGCTCAGGAGGACTTACTGTGCGGTGTAAAATCCAGTTCTCATGGCAGTAATCCAGGGTGCCACCAAGGTCTTGGGTCAGCTGACACTTGTCAATATAATTATGGAGTTCTGTTGCTGAATTTAGCATTATGATCTGTGCAGATTTGAAAATAAGAGATACGGTACAACTAACAGTTAACTTTCTTGAAAAAAACTTTTTAAAATGAATTCGTATAATTGTATAATATAATTATTTATAAGAAAAAATACATGTGAAATCTAGGCAGGGCCAGATTAACCATTATGCATAGGGTTAACCTCTCCCCCTTTTTAATCCACACTGTGGCCACTTAAGTTTGAAACCATTTGACCCCCTGCATTTCAGTTAATATTTAACATTTCTCATTTGTTGCAGTTCAGAAATTGCAGCATAAATATAATCACACATCCCCCTCTAAAGTAAAAATGAGCATGGCCTATTGTTGAAGGGTGGAGTGCCAGGATTTTTGTGCCTATGGGCTCCATGTAAATCTAGCCCTGGATGTAGGTGAGGTAAGTGATGCTGAATCAATAGCAGGTCAGTATAGGTATTAAAATTATCATTCACCAGCATGCAGCAAGCAAGTAAACAGCCGAGTACTGCCCCTGTCAGTGGACATAACAAGTTCACTGGACATGTTCTAAAGCAAGCTGAGGTTGCTCTGTAGACTGTATGTAATTTGTCAAATCCTTAATTACTCATAACAAGACTTAAAGACCCATAAAACAAGAGCTAAAAGTGTAAACAAAAATGTATCCTGTGTGCTGTACACAATAATGGCAGCTAAATTGTAATAGTGTTTTTGCTATAGATGAATCTAAAGTATACACACCTTTCAATCCTACCTCCTGACCTGCCATTTGGCACTTCCGATTAGTCGGCCAGGAGGAAGGACTGTCGGTCGTGGCAAAAGTAGTTACGACTGACAGTTTGCCGTGACCGAGCATGCGGTCCATAGAGGCCGTGGTTTTCAGACAATTCAGACAAGCGAACAATCGGACATCGGTCACAGCCACAACAAGGAACCATCCAATATTTCGGCCCTTTCGACTGAAATACTGAAATGTCGGTCACGCTGAAATATTGAATGGTGTGTACCCAGCTTAAAAGGAGATCCTCAGAAGCACAGTCTTTTGCTTCAGTCCCGGCCAGGTGCCTCCTCGCCTGTCGGGTTTGTTTGGCCACCAAGTAAGGAGGCAGAACCTGGAAAGGGCCAAAAAAAGATTGCATCTGTAAAGGTTTTTTAAAGTATGTGAGGGTCAAAAAGCATGATAAAACAAGTGAATTAATAAAAAAATACTACAATAGAAACAGAATCCCTTTGCTGGTTGCTTACCGGTACTTTAATCTTAAAGTCATCTTTGTTTAATTTGAATGCCACTTCAGAGATGGCACGCTGTAAAATTCCTGATGGGCGTAGAACTATTACAAGCTGTAAGTTGCCAGGAAAAGATGCCTGCAAAATGTAAATCTCATATCATACATTTGTCCCGACTAGTGTCCCATGTGTCTAGAATTTCTTCTTAAGACCCTAAATATAAGCACCTGATTTAATAAGAGGTGCAACATTTTGCCTGTGTTCTTATTCTGCATCAACCAATCAGATTTTATCAAATGTTTTTGAAATGTAGCAGACCAGTTAAAGGATCATCTGGTTGAGACAAAAACAGCTCAAGCAAACGCCTGCACCTCTAATTAAACAAGCCTGTAAGCTTCAAAACTGCAAAAACATTATTTTCTTAGTTAAACACTGTACTCCCAGGCACAATGTGGTATATACTAAAATTACAACAGAGATACTTATTCTTGATGACTTGAGTAATTCCAATAGATTTTTTAATAATGTCTTTACACTTAATAGTTGTTTCATTTAATTTCAAAGATGTACAAATGTATTTGAAAAAAGTCAAACAACAGAACATTGTAGAACAAAAGTGTACATGTCCCTTAATATGAATATATAATTATAAATCTGGACAATTCTAGCTTAGTAACACAGCACAATAACCTGCTAAAATACAACTGATTAGAAATTCTTCTCTTTGCATAAAAAAACCCCCTGGTATTTCTACCAGTTTGAATCAGCAGGTGTGTATTTAGTGCAAACCCCATTTCTTGGGAGGTTTTGCTGCAATAAGTGCAATCTGTACAAGGTCATTGACTGACTAATCCGTTTTATATCACTGTGTCATATGCTGTGTGTCGTGTGTTTAAGAGATATTCCACAATATAGTCCAGTACTATCAGGTAACAAACTATAGGCCCCTCCTTGTTTTCTACCACTGATTTCTTTTAAAGGTTGGACCATCCTGATGAGACCCCACAGGATTTAAAAATCCAGCAATGCTGTTGGCATCTACTCTCATATTATTTTTAAAGAAGTAATTTTTACTGCCTGTCCTATTTCATATATACAATCTAATGTGGTGCCTCATTAAACATGTAAGGTCCCTAACCTATTAACCTGCTTCCTCTCAATCTAAGGTGACAGACTATAAAACATTTATAGGCTCCTTTGCTAAATTAAATTTTCAGCTTGTATTATGTCACACTGTATTTATGTCTTGGCTTGGTATAACTTTCTTTGCGTAGGTACCACAATCCTGTCCTGTGTGTTGCAAGTTTCTTTTGTTTTATTTGCAATTTCATATAGTAATTTAGTGAAAGACAGCTATATAGCCTAAAAAAGGATAATGTCAGAAACAATGGAAAAAACATGGATGTTTTAGTTACCATTTTATGCATAAAATGGTAACTAAAACCCCCATGATTTTACTGTTTGCACTAACACAGATATTATGATATATGGGGCCCAGGAATGTGCATTGGTCATCTGTTTTCTTGTTTTTTCCATTGTTTTTGTCATATCAGTAGCACTTCCACTATATTTTATAAAGTCATTTTGCCATAGGAGTGACTTTTGTGACTATTAGAAACAATGTACCACATACTTAGGGCTAAATCTAATGTCTCTAAGTCACAGAAGTCCTAGGAGAGTGAAAATCCATACATTTTAAGTTTTTCTTTAGAGCACCATACTGTTATTACTTCTGGCACCCTCTGCTCACTATACCCAGAGGGTATATACAAGTATGGCTATTTCTACTTTACTATAGGTGGCAACTGTTTTAAGAAGTAACGAAAATTACGCTACAGATTGTAAAGCCTGATCACCACTTGATTAGATTCACCTGATTTTGCAACTGAATATCAACCCCAAAGGCAACAGAAAAAAAGGCAAGCCAGAGCAATGGATCACTGCTTTAAAGGGAACTAAAGTCTTTTGATAGAGTACATTCACAAACATACAACAAGCTGTCTCACCTCTACTTTGCTGTGGTGGCAGGGTGATTTATGAAATTATCCTGTAGGTACTAGGGGTCAGTTCCAATAATCCTGCTTTGAAATGCTCAATGGATCATAACAAGGAAGTTGCAGCCTTACTTTCTAGATGTTGACAGCCAATTGTATGAAAAAACACAGGGAACCTCCCTGTCCCTGACACAGAACAGGTATTTAATTTTTTTCAAACACATTCAATGCTCCTGTCCTTACAATGATACAATCCTTTGCTTTAATTACAAAAACAAAAGTAATCTTTGCAGTGTATTTCTTAGCTAGCATAGATGTAAGAAACAGAATGTATGGTCTATATATGGTTTAAAAGAAATGTATGATGTGATTGGTATAGAAGAAACATAAATTATTTTACATTGGCAGTAAATTAGGAAGGATATTCCATATTTAGTCATGATAAAGTAAATAAGAAAGAATGTTATGTATGTATATATGTTAAACAGGATTTGAAGCCAAATCTAAACAATAGAATAGATGGGGGATAAAGGATATGGCAGAAACAATATGGATGGAGCCGTGTACGGGAAGCAAGAAGGTGGGTAAATTAATTGTTGGTGTCTGTTATAAGCCACTAAATTCTAGTGAGGAGGCAGAAATTTACATCCATTTACATTTAGTGAAGGCTGCAGGTATGGGGCACATTCTGGTCATGGGCGATTTCAATTACCAAGGCATAGATTCCAGTAAGGGAACTGGCAGCACCTCAAAGGGTATTAAGTTCCTAAATTTGATATATGAGCATTTTCTTTCACAAATTGTAGGATGCATTGCTGGATCTGGTATCAATAGTGATCATTATATATTGTCATTTAAAAACAGGTTGCAAAAGGGGTTTAAAGGAATATTAAAAAATGTATACCTTTAGGAAACAAGTGTAAAAATATGTCTGCTCCTGTGTGACTTAATGCTCAGGTAAATGCGAAATGGGAAGAAAGAAAAAAAGTACTTTCGAATTTAAAAATCAGAGGAAACAAAACAAGTCTACATGAAATATAAAAGCTGTAATAAGGAGAGCAAAAAAGTAATTAAATGAGCTGAAATAGAAAATGAAATACGGATTGATGAACAAAGGAAAACCAACCTCAAAAAGTTTTTTAAGTATATCATTAGTAAAGAGATGAGGACACAGTATGTGGGACCATTAAATAATGGGGCTAAGATGGTTTTAGGGGATGCTGAAAAGGTACGCACTTTAAAATATCCTCATAAATCCATATAAATGAGGAATATTTACTCAGGATAAAGTTAATAAAACAAAGTTAATATCAGTAAAGCCTGATGAAGTACATACATACATTCTCCCATCTCAAGAGAGCTTAGTCCACTTTTATTTAGACCACTGTTCCTTATCTTTCCAGATTTTACTATTGTCTGATGATGTGCCTCTGGGTTGTAAAATATACTATTATCCAAAAAAGCTAGTTGTTCATGGCCTGGTAACTACAGACCACTAAGTATAACATCAGTGGTAAGGAAGATACTGGAAGTTCATATTCTGGACTTTGTCTCCGGAACAGATCTTGTGTATGTATGTATGCATGCATGCATTTTATTTCCTGTAGCTCTATAAATTCTGTAGTGCATTACAACTATTAAAATCAATTCACATCAGGCCTTGCCCTGAAAAGCTTACAATCTTATCTTTTCCTTTACATATACAACCTATCAGGTATGTCCTTCTGATTGTAGGGGAAACCGGAGTGCCCGGAAGAAGCCCACGCAAGCACAGGGAGAACATATAAACTCCTTGACACATATTTGTAGTTTAGGCATCAGTGCTAACCCCTGAACCACGGTGCTACCCCATAACTAGCATCTTGTCCAGCTTATTTGCTTGGTTTTTATAAAGAGGTGTGTAAGAATTTTGATTCTTGAAAAGTAGTGGATGTAGTATACTTAGATTTTGCTAATGCTTTTGATACTGTGCCGCTAAGGTGATTTATATATGAACAGAGATCTTTTGGCCTAGAAAAAAACATTTGTACAAGGATAGCGAATAGGATGTTGAATCGCGTACAGAGAGTAATGTCAATGGAGCAGCATGTATGTGGGCTCAAGTTTTACGTGCATCTGGGTTTTGTTTTGGGGCCACTTCTTTTTAATCTGTTTATAAATGACTTAGAAGTGGGTATTGAGAGCAATGTCTCTGCGTTTGTTGTTGGCACAAAACTATGCAGAGTTTGGAAACTTTAAATGAAGTGCGATTGCTGCACAATGGACAGCTGAATGGCAGATGAGATTCAATGTTGATTAATGTAAGGTAATGCATTTAGGGTTTAACAATGTTGGTGTTGTGCCACCTCCACCATAAATGGTTCTATGCTAGGTGAATCTCTGTTAGAAAATGATTTGGGGGTGCTAGTAGATAACAGACTTAGCTAAAGCAAGCAGTGCCAGACAGTGATAGCTAGACAGGTTGCCCTGGAAACAGAGAGGTGGGGTGGGTGTTGCAGTGTATCAGTAGGTGTGTGTAACAGTCATTAGTTAGTTTTACAGTCATTAACACAAAAACATTTCTCTAAAAAAACACTATTTTGATGGTTTAGGGATGGTTGCCATAGAAATGGAAGGTAGGTTGGGTTGTGGGGGTGTATCAGTAGGAGTGTACCTGTGTCTATGTGGTATTAGGGGGGTATGCTTTTGCATTTTAGACCATAACACTAACTCTTTTCTTGGTTTAGGTATCATTACCATTTGGAACTCACTTTCTCTTTTGATGTGTGCAGCCATCTGCCTTTTCCTATTCTGAAACTGAAATTAATATCTCTGTCAAGTTAATTTCACTAATATAAACTATAACATGTTAGGACCTTTTTTCCTGCCTCTTGTCTTCTACCCCTTGATTTTATCAATATTCAGGGTTATTAAATAAAAGTTCTTATCGTTAAAGGACAATTTTTAAAAGTACATACTTTTAGTCTCCCTTGTCGCTCCGGGCAGATCCTCCCCACTGGCACTGTCCGTGACAGTCTGGGAGGCAGCCAATGGGAAGAAACGCCTCCTTGCAGAGCGCATCTTCCCATTGGCTGCCTCGCGACCTGTCACTCAAAGTGCCAATGGGGAGGATCGGACCAGAGCGACGAGGGAAATTACAAGTAAGTACTTCAGGACTTTTGTAAAGTACCCAGAGGTGAGGACTTAGCGTTTTAGGTCCTCACCCTGGGTACTTTGCAGGAGTGGGGGGAAAGGAACGAGGGGGAGGTGAGTATAATTGTCCTTTTGCCCCAACCACTTGGATGTTATCTTTCAAATGTTAAACAAGATCTGATTGGTTGGGGTAAAATTAGCACCATTTTAAACGATAAGAACTTTTATTGAATCTCCCTGTTAATTTTTTTTTTACACCACTGGTAATTAGGGCAATTCTTAGTCATATAATTAGGAATCACTGAGATCATAGCAAGTCTATGATGGGGCCCTCTTTCCTGCTTCATCTACAGTTTTTCTGAGGGGAGGCTTTATCTAACCAAAGTAAGAAGATGGGTCTTCCCCTGGCTTCAGGCACCCCTACAGATGCAGGGCTGATCTCCTGGTAGTTATACCCCCAGAAATTCTTACATAAAAGGTTGTTTTAATTGCGTACAGGTCCCTTAAATAAAACACAATCAATGAATCCTAAGCAGTCGCCAAGCAAAGCCTAACAACAATTTAGTTTTCTATTTAGCACGAAACTCTGAGAATGGCAAGCTACTGGTAAATGGCAGTGATAACATAAAGTAACGTCTGCATAAATGTTGGAATTAATTGCTTTTTCCAAATATCTTACATGTCATGTAATGAAAATGATTTTGCTCTTCTATAGACGACATTTAAACAAACCATAAAGTAACAAAAAAAAGTCCATAGTACAACAACCACATTTGAACAAACCATATAGTTTTACTTGAACAACTTAAAGGAGAATAAAAACTATAACACACTAACTAAAGCAATACAAGCCTGAAAATCAGCATCCTGTTGGACTGGGAGGGATTAGCTGATTATTGTGCATGTGTATACCTTGAACATGTCCAATCCCATCGCAGGAAGCAAGTTTAGTTGTTTGTCTGAATATTACCGCTGGGCCGTAATTGGGAAGCTGATTACAATTGTAACATAAATTTAACAGAATAAGCGATCCTAGGCTCATGTCGAGCATGAGTATGTTGTTTGGGGGAGTTCAAACTTGAATCAACCCACTACATTGGAATTTGCTGGGCAGTATGTGATGACTGTTACACGTGTATGGCTAAATTTACCACATTGCAATTACTAGTGCATAATTTCAGTTGCTTTGGGGCAGGGGTTTAACTGCAGGGGCCTGGGCCCTCCGCCTCTGACCCACCACCCCTTCCCATCTGGTTCCGGAAGTTCATCTGATTGCGCCTATATGTCCATCATATATGCGATCGGCTGTTGTGGCAGGCCCTCTTAATGCCCCCCTTCTCCCCCCCCAACCCTGCCCCCCCCCTTCACAGGGGTGGTAGTTACACCACTGCTTTGAGAGGTGGTGCTTTACAAGTATTCACACCTTTTTTTGCCCACAGATATGGTGCTTAGGATTTTATCTAATTTTTGAAGTTTGTGCTGTGTAGTACTAGAATGGGAGCACAGCAAATGGAGAAGTCCTCAGCAAAAGGAGGCTAGCATTTAGAGATGAATAAAATGGATGAGTATCGTTCCGACAGTGGTTCTGCAGAAATTTGAAAATCCAATTCAAACCCAATTGAATCTGAATTTATCAAATATTCATACATAACTATAGAATTTTCTAATGTAATTTTTCAATTTTCTAATATTTGATGTTTTGATGAAAAGTTTAGAAAATTGTGAAAAAGTCGGATCCGTGGATTTTTAAAATCAGCAGTTTCCAAAACATAACCAGGTTTGTTTCAAAACCGTGACTCATTACTAGCTAGCAGAGATAATAGCTTATTGCTCCAATACTGTAAATGAAAATTAGGCAGATGCAATTGTGATAAAGTTGGTAGATATAAAAATGATGGGGATGTTAACATATTTTATGTTTTGTTCTCCTTGAGTGAACAAATGTCCAGTTCGTACACAAAGTGCAAAATTAGATAGCCTTTAAAAATACTAACTTGGCCTGAGACATAATTATTAATGTGTGCTAGGCCCCCTAAATAAACTCAATAAACCAAGATAATAGTACTGAAAACCAGAATGTTAGATGTTATTTGTAGTTAAATATCTACAGAAACCCAGTGTGACACACCTCTCTTGTCATTACATAACAGAATCTATACCATAATATTACCAACGTTTGCCCATTACTGAAACCAACCAAAAACAATATATATTTTAAAATAAGAAAAAAGAGCCATTCGCCATAATGCCAGGTTAAAAAGCATTCTCTTTACCCCTTTCCAATGCTTTAAACACATTACTTCTTATGTCATGCACACCAAATACAGCAAGAAATAAAAATAAATACACATGGTACTTACTGCAATTCTCAGAATGGATGCTTTCACTGAAAGCCATTTGTCCAATCTTCGGTCAATTACAAGGATGAATCCTATTCCAGTGTCTTGTAAACTAAAAGTGAAAGCCAGAAATAGCCATGGATGCTATGGTTAAAATAAATCCATTTTCCGCTCATCCCTTACGGTACTGCATTTTTTTTAACCCTGTCCTGTTTCTGCCAAAGCAGAAAGAATGCAGATGAATTTACATGGGAGTGACATCACTAACACATGTGGGGTCCATGCATCTGTTTTTTACATTGTCAGCGTCTGCCTCCTTAGTTACACACACGAGATGCTTAGCACATTTTGCATGCCCTTAATTTCTCATCTCGCTTGATCAATTCTGCAGGTCTCCCAGAGCTGACATCCTCAAAAGCAAACGCTGCATTATCTGTTCTAGAACATACATTTCCAGTCAATGAGACATTTAGCGTTTTAAATCCCCATAGTTCCATCCTTTTCATAGAAACACCATGACAAATCAGAAATAAACAGTAGCCACCGTTATAACAGCAACACAGGGAAGCTAGTTACAGATGATCATCTTAGATGACGAACGCCTTCTATCATTGAATATTGACCTTCATTATCCCCCTTCCCTTTTCTGCTCTGTTATACTGCATATGATATACTGACTGAGTATAAATGAATGGAATATACTCCTATCCTGTGATTTTACAAGCAAATTGTTGTGTGCAAGCTACTGACTGGGGGCTGGGACCAATCACTGCAGCCTATGAGAATGGAAAGATAAGTGTTCAAAGGCTGACCAGAATAGCTAATTACAGCATGTTGAATTCTCTCTTTTATCCCAGGCTGAAAAGCTAATTTTGGTTCAGTGCATTGACACAATTCAGTACCATTTAATGCAAATGAAACACTTTCATTATTCAGTTTTTTTCACGAGCATACATTACTCAGTAAAGAAATTGCATTACAATTTATATTTTTATCTGCAAAAAAATTTAAAAAGTTAAGACTTAAAGCCTTGTACATACGTCCAATAGGACATTTCATGCCCGACCCCAGAGCACAAGACAGACACATGACGAATGGACGTTTTGGCTGATAACCGCTCCTGTGTATGTGTTTCCTCGGGTGTCGTTCGCCATGTTATGGCGGATTGACAAATGACGCCCGAGGGAACACATACAGTTGCACGATTATCGGGCCAAAATGGTTGTTTGACACGTGTGTGCACATGCTCGGGGTGTCCTATTGGATGTGCTTACGAGGCTTTAAAGCTTGTGCACACATTAGATAATTGTCAGCAGAAGCACGGCTGTCTTTGGTGGCTCCCCCAGACATAGTAATCTGTCCTGCTGCATCACTAAATGATGATGTTAAAACATTATATGTGACCTCCCTAATGCTCCCCTTCCCCGAGCTGCCTGTTTGTAATGATCAATCTTAACAATTCTATCTAATGTTTATATAAACTAACTCAATGAGGCAAATATATTTATCAAGAATTGCACTACAGATAGCCATCACCAACAACATAAAAACACCACCAGTTGTTATTAAGCACACAAAACAATAATTTGACCGAAATATTGTGGCGTCTGGTTAATCGAGCCAAATAATTAGCCTGTGTGTACCGGGCATGAAAACTTCAACAAACTCCTGGGGACTCCCAATGTAATATGGGTAAGTATAGTTATTAACCTCTATATTTTACTTTTAAATTGCTATCAAGTACCTTAAAAAAATTTAAAGCAATTATTAGTGCTGCACAATTGCGTGAGGAATTGGAGGGAGTGGAGGGGCCGGGAATAGCATTTAATGTTGTTAACTTTTTTAACAAGTTACTTACACATGATCATATCTCCTTATTATCTAAGTCTAAATTTCAATATTTTTAATACTATTGTAGACTTTAAAAAGTTTGTAAGGAGATTGCTACTTCAAAAGTATTTGGTTGACAATGATAATGTCACAGATAATGCATATTGCCTTGCTGATAGTGAATAAGACCAGAAGGATAAGGATAATATATCCAATTTAACAGCTTTATTAGATTATCAGTCAGAGCAGGTGAATGGCTATGATGACAGTCAGAATGGTTACACGGAGGAATGTAAAGTGGGGATTGATATTAATAAAATTGACATACTAAATCAAAGTTCTTATGCAAGAGGTGTAGATCTGATACAGTGGATTGTTTTCAGAAACAACTTGAGAAAAAGTGGATGTATTTGGATAATCAGATTAAGAAGTTCATACCAGGGAATAATCCGATGGTGGGAGAAAAATATTCTCTTAATGATTTGAAACCAGACCATAATATAACAATACGTAATGTTGATAAGGGCGGTAATGTTGTGGTTTTGAACTCGGACGATTACCAAAAAGAGGAATTATGCCAACTTGGTGATAGAAGCACGTATGAGGTTATACACCACAATCCAACTCATACCTTTAACCCTCTTAGCGAAATTGGTTTTAGAAGCGATAGCTAGTGAAGTACTATCAAACGCCCTTGAAAAATATGTTATACCAATGGACCCAGCAACACCTTTCTTCCACTATTTTCATAAAATGCATAAACTGACAAGATTAAGGCCTGGAGTAGCGGGAATCAAATCACTGAATAAGAATCTATCAGAAGTGGTTGATTCCATTCTACAACACTAGTTTACCAGATTAGGTTCGTATTTAAGGGATACCAAACATGTTCTGCAAGTCTTACAAGATGTAGGGATTTTAGACAGGGATTTTTTGGCTACTGTAGATGTAGCATCTCTACATCCCCCATGGTTGGGGTATAAAGGCAGTGGAGTACCATATTAACAGTACTTACAACAATAAGACTAAAATCTTTATATTATAACCAATTTGTTATCTCCTAACTCATAACTTTTTCAGCTTTGATGGCTTCTACTACCTTTATAATCAGGGGGCTGCAATGGGGGCAAAATTTGCCCCTACATATGCATGCCTATGGTAGGAGAAGTTTCTTTTTAAGATGTCTTTTTCACAATTTAGACTTCATATTAAACTGAACAAGAAGTAAATTGATGATTTCATTATAGTTAGAGATGGGGGTCCTAATAGATTCTAAGAGTTTGTGGCACTTATGAAGAACAACACGTTGAACTTGGCCTTAACCAATATATTTGGTGGCAAAAATATAGGACTTCACCCAGGGGGCCTGACTACAACAGTATATCGTAAGCCATGCTCTAGAAATACTTTGCTTAGAGCAGATTTGTACCACCCAAAGCATTTGTTCCCGAGGAATACCATATGGACAGCTTCTTTGGTTACGTAGAAACATCTCGTCTTATTATGAATTTACTGTATATACTTGAGTCTTTAATCATCCTGAAAGTCTCCCTTTGGGTTATACTCAGGTCTGGGCTGATCTGGATGCTGGAATGAGCAGATGGACAAAACTACATAGCCCTGGGAAGACAAAAGCTCTACACTGTAACACACCGAATCCTCTTAAGGGAAAGGGGGAAAAAACACATAATTTTCATCATTTACAGGAAAGAGTTTAACTTTAAAGGAGTGCATTAACTGTAACTCCATAGGAAAATTCTATTTACTTGTTTAAAATGTTCAGTGCAGTATGTAGAGTTAAGAATTTTAAAGCCCAGGTTCGGGAACATGTATACTGTATTAAAAATGAAGATGTAGCCCTATCGGAGGGGAGCTTGCACATTTATCAATCCAGTGAGTCCTAACACCCAGTAAGGGGGGGACCTGCGGTCATTAGTGTTACAGTTGGAAGCATTTTGAATTTTTAAACAATCCACACAAATCTTTAATGAGTTAAATACCCTTCTTGATATTACATGTTATGTAGGTTGAGTTGATGTTTACAAGTAGGTATACACACAGGGGGGATAACCACTCACATTGCTTTTAATTTCTTGTTCCCCCAAGTCTGGTTTTGTTATTTATCATACCATATATACGCGGGTATAAGTCAAGGTTTTTAGGCTTTAAAAAAAGCCTAAAAATCCTACTTCGACTTATACTTGGGTCACTCACCTGTAATCTGGCAGCCGCTTGCTTCTGCATCCACTGTGCTAGCGGCTGACGTCACTACTCGGTTACAGTAGTGACATCAGGCGCCTAAACAGTGGATGTGGAGCCGGATTGCTGACAAAATAAAGAACATAAAGGAAACTAAAGCATGCTGGTAGTTGTTGTTTCCACACATCAGGAGTGGCAAGGAATTCAGGGTTACTGTTTGGGATTCCTCTCCATTTAAAGGGCAACTAATTCCTTAAAACAATACAGATTCAGGAGGATGGCATCTATTGTTGAAAAGATTGCCTTCTGATTCTTTATTGTTTTGAGGCTTTAGTTGCCCTTTAAATGGACAGCAGAATTCCCATACAGCAATAGCCATACTTGATTTGGCTATTACTGTATGGGACAACTGTATTGGAACTGTATTGGAATTCTCAAGTCAATCAATATGCTTGTGAAGGTTCTCATTCATCCAGGTCATGGTATATCTGTTGTATTCAATTAGATCAACTGGACTTGAAATGTAGTTCTTGAAGACGTTTCGCTAGTCACCCGACTGGCTTTCTCAATTCAGAATGACTTGTACAAGAATCTGTGGCAATTATGTACCCTGGAAAATCCCAATTAGCATATCACAGCCAGGTGTTAAGGGTGTGATTGGATAGTGGCTAAGAGGTGTTATAGGAACGTCCAGAGTAGGGTGTAAAAACAGCACTGCAAAAGGCTCAAACACAGCTCCTAAGTGAACGGGTACGACAGACACATTTTACAGTCGATGCTTTAATGCACAACATTAGTCAACTAGAACAGAACCTGGCCTCACAGCTACCTGTGTCCATCTGGGAAAGAGTGATGGAGTTCACCAAACAAGCACAGCTTTCTCAGCACTGTAAGGGCAAACAAAGGCAACAGAACAAGTTCTCTATTCTGTCATCCCAGAACAGCCCCAAAGGAGAACAACTACCTTGGATACAAAAGGAGGGAAGTGTCACTTCATCAAACAAGGAGGAATGGGTGAGAAACTTGTCTAACAGGACCCTGACCCCGCCAGAAATGGAAGTCCTTGCTAAGAGCTTGAATTTTGCCATCTCCCCTAAAGCCATCCTTGTGGTGGATATTATAGCAGCCACAGAAGCCTCTATCCACAGTAATAAGGTATCACAGAGTGAGGCAGAACAACTTCACCTTAAGGTATCTGCAGCCTTAGCCAGTGCTAAAACTCCTTCATCTAACCTGACTACACAGGAAAGAAGAGCCTTAACATCCCTCAAGAAAGATTCCAGTATCACCATTCTACCGGCAGATAAAGGAAGATGCACAGTGGTACTCAACACCTCAGACTACCATGATAAGGTGACCATGCTCCTGGCTGATAACAACACATATGAGGCTTTAACAAGGGATCCCACCAGCCGTTACAAGAAAGGAGTCATAGACTTACTACAACAGCTTCAAAAGGATAAAGCCATTGACCGAGCAATGTATCATCGCCTCTACCCTGGTGAGGCATATCCATGCATATATGGACTCCCAAAGATACATAAGAAAGGGGCCCCACTAAGACCTATAGTCAGCAGCATCAACTCTGTAACATACAAGGTGGCAAAATATCTAGCTAACATCTTAGGACCTTTGGTGGGAAGTTCTAAGCATCACATCCAGAACTCTCAGGATTTCACCAGCAAGATTGAAGATATAGTACTCGGTGTAGAAGAAACTATGGTGTCCTATGATGTGACATCTCTCTTCACTTGTATACCCACCAAGGAGGCGGTTGACATGGTGAGAAAACGGCTGGGCCAAGACAGCACTCTTACCAGCAGAACTGATCTCAACCCAGAACAGGTGTGTTCCTTGTTGGACTTGTGCCTGAATACCACCTAATTTCAAATACAGGGATAAGTTCTATAAGCAAAAACATGGATGTGCTATGGGATCTCCAGTTTCACCTATTGTGGCCAACCTTTACATGGAGGAGGTAGAAACACAGGCGCTTAATACCTTTAAGGGCATAGCACCCAGCCACTGGTTCAGATATGTGGATGACACCTGGGTTAAAATCCACCAGAAGGAAGTACAAGCTTTCACAGAACACATTAATGCGGTAGACCAAAACATTAAATTCACAAGGGAATAGGTACAAAACAACAAACTGGCTTTCTTGGACTGCTTGGTAGAAGTTAAGGAAAATGGTAAACTGGAAGTAGAGGTTTACAGAAAACCAACACACACAGATCAGTATTTGATGTTTGACTCCCACCACCCTTTAGATCACAATCAGAACCCTGCAACACAGAGCCGAGAACATCCCCACTAGCACAGAGGCGAAGGCTAAAGAAATTAAACATCTCAGAGGAGCCCTTAAAACTTGTGGATATCCAGACTGGGCCTTTGTCAAAAGAAGTAGAAGGAAAGAAAAGAACACAAATACCAACAGTGAAGGGGAAAAGCAAGACAGGAGGAAGAACATGGTCATCCCATATGTAGCAGGGGTCTCCGAGAAATTAAGAAGAATTTTCAAAAAACATCGTATCCCTGTCTGCTTTAAACCGAACAACACACTGAGGCAGCAATTGGTACATCCGAAAGACCCAATACCAAAACACGAAAAGCGACATCATATATGCAGTGCAGTGCAGTGAAGAATGCTCTGATTTGTATGTGGGGGAGACCAAACAGCAACTGCATCAACGTATGGCCCAGCACAGAAGAGCCAATTCCTCGGGTCAGGACTCAGCTGTGTACCTGCATCTTAAGGATAAAGGACACACCTTTGAAGATTGTAATGTTAACATATTGGCGAAGGAACGTGACTGGTTCAAGAGAGGTGTTAAGGAGGCCATTTATGTGAAAATAAAGAAACCAAGCCTGAATAGAGGTGGGGGGGTTCGACACCAACTGTCTGCCATGTACAATGCTATTTTAACACCTTACTCTGGACGTTCCTATAACACCTCTTAGCCACTATCCAATCACACCCTTAACACCTGGCTGTGATATGCTAATTGGGATTTTCCAGGGTACATAATTGCCACAGATTCTTGTACAAGTCATTCTGAATTGAGAAAGCCAGTCGGATGACTAGCGAAACGTCTTCAAGAACTACATTTCAAGTCCAGTTGATCTAATTGAATACAACAGATATATCAAGTCAATCAAGTTTACACCTTTTTCAGGTAAAAATGGGTACCTCGACTTGTACTTGGATTGACTTATACTCGAGTATATACGGTAATTAATTGAATGTTTCATAGGGTCCTATTGTGATGTACCTTAAAATCTGATGTTTAATTTATCCATAGTCTTCAATCTATTAATGGCTTTTAATTCAAATAAATTTTGATCTTTTTTTTTTTCAATTACCTTTAAGAAAATGTAAGAAATTGCCTTTAAGAAGTGACCTTTAGAAAAGTTGTCTTTAAAAATTGCCTTTAATTCTCCCATCAATTTAGTTTTTGGTAATTTTGGTTAAATGTACATTTATGTATGAATGTTTCATATTGTCATATTATTTTGATGAATTTAAAAAAAAATTCAGATATATGGTCTAAGCTACTATTGTAGTTAAGTCACTCCTTTTCTTACATTTCCTATATATAATATATTATAATGTAGGAAGCAATATATAAAAATGTGTTAATGTTCTCTGTAAACAATGCATATATTTATAATATACGATGTATATGGTGTTAATAGAGTAGTTTAGTCCCCTCACTGAAAATGTATATGTGTTTTTAACTGAAACCTTGATTATGGTAATTGATGTCTGGAGGCAGGTCAATTTTAGGATGTGGTGTGTGTAAGACTGTGACCTGATGCAGTGACACATAAGCCTATGATTAAATGCAGGTGTGCACAAAGCATGTCGGGCATTTGTGTATTTATTCTGATTTGTTGATAAAAACTTTGTTTCAGACAAACACTGTCTGGGAATGCTCTCTGGGAACACTGCTTAATTTCCTTTTTTTTTGCATTCTGCTCAGTTGCTTCTTAACAACCTCCTCTTCCACTGGTAACACCTTCTGAGTAGCCAAATATTTTACTTGGCACAAAGACCCTTGACAGGCAGCTGAAAGGGGATTCTCTGTGATTGCTGTGTGCATTGACTATTCTACATGCATTTGAAAAATAAAAGCTACAGTAACTACTGACTGGTTGATATGAATTTTTAGACATGTAAAACTACTCTGCATAACCCCAATATAAACAAATCATTTTACTGCATTGTATAGTGGATACTGTACCCCCACAGTAAATTAAAAATAGAAGATTCTTTAAGCATTAAAACCCTTTTACTTTGACCTTTTTAAAAAACACATAACTCGAAGGTGATTCCTAATGCCTATATAATGACAATGATGCATTATATATAACCTACATGCACCATCTGCAAGCAGCTTGCACAAGAAATTCAGTATTGTTTGCTTGATTTTAATTATGCCTGTTAATAGCTGGTGATCACAGAATTCTAAGATAAATCAAACAGGTAATATTAATGTGTCTGCAGTTCAGGGCTTTACCTGGTTTGCAATTTCAAGCCTTTTAAATTGCACTTAAACGAGGATTAAAGTGGGCTTAGCCACACGAGTGTGTGCTTCTTTCACACTACGTGCTGTTGTTTCCGTTTTTGTGCATTTTTCCTATATGATAATCTGTAGCAACACCTGACACAACACAACGCACTGGTGGGGACAGGGCACGTCAAATTGCATATAGAAATCTACTCCTATGTGATACATTAAGAAATTGGGAATAGTGTCAATGAGCCCTTACTCTATTTCCCTTCATAAAGCAATGCTAACCACTGTAATAATTGTTAGTATGGTTTAAGACAGGATTTTTTAGTGGCAATGCCTATTTACATTTCTTTTTTTGTTGCACATTACTGGAAATTATAATTGCCATCTATCACCTAATGTATAAAAGGCGTTGCATGAATGTGGGCTGAAGAGCACCTGTCTAGGTGGCCAACAATGCAATGTTAAGTGATGATCAGTTCAGTCGAACTGCTTAATGATTCTTGGGGAGCCACCCTATGGTTCTAACCTTATAGGACTGCTCTGAATTGCTCCCTCGTCCGGTAAAACAGAGCAGGCTGCTTGGTCAGTGGTCAAAACTGACTGCAACAATAAAAGGGACTCATCATCTAATGTATACCTTCCATTTTGTGGAACTTATATCTCTTCCAGTATAGCTTCAATCCCCACTACACTACACTGCTTTTACACCATCTCAGGTTTCTGTTATTAATAATCTATGTTCAGTCTCTATACTGCAACAAAGCAACTAATCCTTCTAGAAGACTAAAGAAAGTCTGTCTTGTAGTGGCATCCTGTCAATACATATATGCTGATTCAAAAAATACTATCATCACTCATCTTGAACTGGAGCACGAAATGACACAAACACCTATGTAATGCAAAGGAAGCAAAAATGGCCAGCGTTTCCAACACTAAAGTTATGGGGTTTAGCCTTGCACAGCAAAAATGATACCTTTCTCTGGGCTAGGAGCACCACATTCCTGGAGTTGATTAAGGGTGCACCATTAGGAGAGAGTAAAATGACCATGCGAAGAGTCAGCAGGCCAACAGTAAAAAACATTTCTTTGCATTTATTGCAAATAGAAAAAACAGTTCTAGGAAAGATTTTGTGGTGAAAAATGCAGGAAAAAATAATCTGATTCATCATTAAAATGTTATACATGCAGTACATCCTAAGACTATTTATATAAAAGTTTTACCACTAAAAGAGTAAAAACAAATATTTTAGGGCTTTCCAAACTTACTTGTATTCCAACATCCCCTGACATATAAAAATGTAGAAATGAGCAATATTTTTAGCAATTACAGTCCATATATACTCCATCCTAGGCAGATTCATTAATGAGAACCAAGGCAATGCTTTCCTTTACCTGAAATTCACATATAAGTGTGTTCTGAGCCCAAAATCCAACCCCCCCTTAGACTATCGGTACACCTTTCTATTAGCAGCTATATGACACAGAGGTAAGGCCGCTCCGAACACAGTACACCAAGTATGATCAAAGTCACATCAATTTATTGGAATAAATAACCACCGCATAACAGGAATAATATACACACATGTAGCCAAGTGCAACGGGAGAAAAGTGTACAATCGGTCTAACATGTTTCACGGTGATTTCATATGATAATATGATATTGTGTAAGGGATTCTTTTAGGCTGGGTACACACCAGCCGATATTTTCGGGGGACCGACCGATTTACGGCACTTTTGGTCAGTCAGCCGAAAATATCGGCTGGTGTAGGGCGGCCAGCCGCGACTGACCTTGTTCGTTCGTCTGGATCAGAAGAACGAATGATCAGACGTGTCGGTAAATAACAATCGATCGTGCGGTTCCCTATGGTCGCCGAATTTGCCACTTTCAATGGACATTTTTCCCGGCCGAGCGCTCGCTCGGAGCAAATTGTCCATAAAATATATGGTGTTATTATATTACCCCTTTTTTCTATGATATGAGTATTTTATATGGATGTTGCACAGTACAACTTTTTTATAGATGTTTGTTCTAGTATTTAAGTAAAGATAGAGTTAATGTTCTGTCTAATCAATAAGGCACTGATAAAGTTAATTTTTGTGAGGTTTGTGGGTATAAATAGTGGGAGGGATCCATAGATGTCCCGTGTTCGGAGAGGCCTTACCTCTGTGTCATATAGCTGCTAATAGAAAGGTGTACCGGTTGGATTTATATGTGAATGTCAGGGGATGTTGGGATACAAGTAAGTTCTCTTCTATTTGTGGTCCCTGAGGAAGTGTTTCTCACCGTGAAACGTGTCAGACCAATTGTATACTTTTCTCCCGTTGCACTTGGCTACATGTGTGTATATTGTTCCTGTTATGCGGTGGTTATTTATTCCAATAAATTGATGTGACTTTGATCGTACCTGGTGTCCCGTGTTCGGAGCGGCCTTACCTCTGTGTCATATAGCTGTTCGCGAGACCAGCTGAGTCTCATCTTGGTGGAAGGATCCTACACGCCAGGGGAATCAATATGGAGGCACATGAATAGCGCTCCCGCATCTGACATTGGTATGTTTCCTTCTTTTATTTTGTACACCTTTCTATTACATATGTGGGAAACCAATAAAAATATATACTTGTCAAACAGTATGCTGACCCGCTTCTTTTATTTTTTGGGGAGGGGGAGGAGGCAATGTGTTAGCTTTAAAAGTGGGTTAGATACATTTCTAAAACTAAAAAATATTGAGAATTACTGGTATTAAGACATATACTGTAGTTCTGGTTGATCCAGGGATACTTTCCGATTGCCATTTGGAGTCACGAAGGAATCCCCCCCCTCCCACCTTTAAGCTGGGTTTTTGCCTTCCTCTGCATCAACTGTTAGGTAGGTTGGACTTGATAGACGTTTGTCTATTCAACCTCAATTACAGTAATGTAATACTATGTAATGGAAAAAAATGTTATACAGTCTCCAATAAAGACTCATTATCCTGTACCAACCAAACAAAATAAAAGATAAATTAACTATTCATAAAAATACTGCTTGCTCTCATCTCCTTAAAGGGAGGGGACAGTGAATGCTTCCACTGACTTGCATGAATTAAATTATAACAATTCAGTTCCTAAACTTTGCACATATGGTATAGTCATCATACCCCAATATCTTCTCACTCATTCACACACATTGTCCACACTGACAGCTGGGAGAAAGATCATATACAACCTCTGAGCTGGTTGTAAAGAAGCTACAGATGTATTCTTATGCCAATGACTTGTTCTAGTTCTGTCAATAAGAATTAGGTCAATTTTCCAGAAGCCTTTTTCTTCTTGACACTACAATATAACATTTAGAAAAATGTAAGTACTTGATAATAATGCACCACTAAATGTAATGGTAGGTCCAAATATTGTACATTGTATTTCCTCAGGATCAGGATCCAATCATATACAAGCTCATTTACCCAGACTCGCTGGGCAAATATAGGGAGTTAAAATTGCACTAATAACCGGTTTGCCACCAGTTAGCACAACTTTAAATCCATATTAGCGTGCAAAAATTAGCCGTGCATCCAGCGCTCGCAATTTAGTATCGCTTTTGCACTAGTTTTAACGCTGGATTTTAATGCCAGCAAATAGCTGCCATTAAAATCCCCCAGCGGGTGAACAATTTACCGGGATTTATCCAGATATTGATATATCTGGGTAATATCTAAATATAGATCTAAAATATAGATATTGAATATTGAGCGATAGCGACTCTGGGTAAATGAGCATGATAGTATGTGAAAAAGTGACAAATTATTCTGAAATGAAGTCTGAAATTAGTACAACGATGGAGGAATAATAATGCCACAGTAATAACGCAGCAATACTATTTAATTTAATGTACAATATTTAGTGTTAACATGAGGTGCCAGCTGGTCATTAGGTAAGTGCTTCCGTTAATGTGGGAAATGCATATGCGTTTAAAGCAACACCTTTTATAAACAATAGAACAATATCACGAACCATGTTTGCAAACAAAAAAAGCACAGTTTGTTCTTGGCTTCAGATCTAATTCTATTGTCTATAAAGGGCTGTGTATGTCAGTTAATGTTTATAACAAAATTCCAGTTTCCTGCAGGGTAGCGTTGTTATTAAAAGGCTGTATTGAAGGAAGTTCTGGAGACCCTTTATCCTTACAGGGTGAGCTGTCAAGTGTAATCTGCACAACTAAATGCTTCCAGTGCCTGAAACAAAAATTCACAGCCATGCACTAACATACAGCATGACAGTCTGAAAATCCAGAGTTAAGATGAGAAGGGGTCCAGGATTATTTGGTCAGCACACTGTCATGTTACATAAACTTTTCCCAAGAGACTGAGAATTCCATTTAATAAAGTTGTTAATATTAAAAAATAACACATGGACTGGCTGAAATAGAATGAATTCAGTTAATTTAAACTGCATATTCAGATTTATATTAAAAAGGTTTTATTATTTACGGGTGCCAAGAATTAGGGATGAGGAGGATGGCAACTTAACTGTTGATGTAAAATCTAATTCTGTTACTGCTGGAGGGTTCACATACACTTTTCTGGAAGCTCATATTTATACATGTGAATGCAATAGGATTTTTTTTATAAGAATCCTGTCTGTTCGTAGTGTGCCTCCATTCTCTTTGGTTCCCTGGGCAGTAACCAAGCTCCTTTTAAGATTAAAGCTATAAATATTGATCTGCTATTCCTGCTGCACACTGACCCAGCACTGCACTCATAAATCAATGCACCCAACTTGAATACAAAGCAGTAAAAATGGAGTAGACTCCTGAGGCCGAATAGACAGGGAAAAATTACTCACCCATGTATTTAAGATCATACGCACTAACAAATGTTAATTAGATTATTTACAGAGTACCTATGTAAATTAAAAAAGGGTGCTTTTAAAGCAGGAGGTACACCCAGGAATGTTGGGGTGCTGCTTTTTCATTTAATTGTAAGTAAATTCTGATATTTCATTAAATATTTTGGAGGACTGAAAGAGGTGCAAGGGACTGTCCACCAGAGTGAGATTAAATCAAATAATTTTTAACAAAGCAAGACAGTAGCCTGATTGGATGTGGTCTAGTTGATAAAATGACATTGAACACATTGTTCAAGGTCAGGTACAACCAGATAATATCATACCTAAATATAATACCATCCCACGGGATGACATTTGTCCCAGCCGATCGTCTGCCACAAGCAAAAGTAGCCACGACCAACAGTTCACTGCGACTGATATTGTGGTACCATAGGGAACTGCACAATCGCCGTGATTTGCCATCATACCCGATTGCCCGTTCGTCTGATCCGGTTCGTTGGCACCCACACCATACAGCTTACCGATTACCGTGTATTGATTGGTCGGTCAAAAAATATTCTATGGTGTGTACCCAGCCTACTTTGGGCTTAACAAGAGCTTCACACAGCTTGTGTCTGAAGAGTGAGCTGACTCTTAAAGCTAAATAGAAACAGTGTAATAAGGAATTTGTACTTAATTCTCAAGTACCATTCTACCCTATCTAGACCTGCATTGCTCCCTCATAAACTGGATTTCTGCCAGGCACTTAAAGCTCCATAACCATAACATGCAATTCTTACATTGGAACACTTGTCAGGTAGGTCAAGACGTTCTGGAATTCTTTTTCTGGGATCTCGCTGAATGCTGGGAATTCAGGGAAAGTAATAACAGGACAGCCATTTTCCCCTCTTCCTCCTAGATGAAAAAGAAGTATTTATTTAAATATAACATTTACAAATACATAAACTGTACTATTTTATCAATACTTAGAAGAGTACATCTTTTTAATAATGTAATGCAGTCAAACACATAAAATCTCTAAACAGGTGCATAACATACCACATACCATTATGCCTCAAACAATAGCCACATGGCAATCATCCTGCATGTTTTACTGTTTCTATACAGGTGAAACGCAATGTCACAGACAAGCAATGAGCATTATATTAACCTGTGGTATACAAGTATACAGAAAAAAATATGTGTTCTCTACTTAGTAGAGAACAACAGAACAATGAAATGAGTATAAAATTCAAAATACACATTGTACCAAATCAGTGTCCATTAAAATTTTGGGCCTATTATTATCACTAGACAGACCATGGTGGGAAGTAAACAGTGAAGTATATAAAATGCTACAAGCCGCACACCCATACACACTGCCAAATGTCATCTTATCCAATCAACAATTTTTATTACACTGAAAGCAAGATAAGAGCAAGATGGAGGCCCATATTCAGACTGTTCACAAACAGGAAAAGCAGATCAAAATTGGATCAAAAAATTAAATTAGCTTAAAGAAGATTTGTACACTATCAAGGAGATTCAATGAAAGTTCTTATCATTTAAAATGGTTCTAGTTTTGCCCAACCAATCGGATCTTATTTAAAAGAAAGCTTACATCTGATTGGTTGTGGCAAAATTAGCACCATTTTTTATGATAAGAAATTTTATTGAATCTCCCTGAATATTTTCTTTGATTGTATGTAAATAGTAATAGTACAAGAAAAAGATGGAAATGCCAAAGAATGGAGGTTTGGGGTGAGATAAAAAAGATAGGTATATGGCTAACAAAGTATGTACCCAAAGATCACAAAAATAGTCTGGAAAGAAATCTAATAGATGACTGATTTCCTTGAGTGCCACCATTGCATTGCAGGTTCCGTTTGTTTTCACCTACACATTTGTCTTGGACACTAGAGGGCACTTGTGGACTCCTGTAAATTCACACCAGCCAGATTTTTAAAAAAATGTTTTAAAAACGCACTGTTTCTCATATTCTTATCCAGAAACGCACACGTTTTCATTGTATTGATACAAATGAAAAATGTGAATGCACTTTCCTGTGTGTTTGCGTTCCAGTACAGCTTCTAGTGTAAACAAAGTCTAAATCAACTCAAGACAAAAGAATATCCTTGGATACAACCATATCCTGATATCTCCAAAATAGTGTAATAGTGTATCTCTTGTATTGCAATGGATCTTTCCATAAAGAGAACTCTTAGAAATCTTAGAATTGTCTTGTTTGTCTTGTTTTAAAAAAACCTTGATAATTATGTAATATGAGGTGCATCCATGCCATTGTGCGTGTGTACAAAGCTTTACATTTTACTGGTGCCTGAAAAATCCAGTTGTAAAAATACAATTTCCAGAAGTTAGAATTATTGTGTCTAGTATATTGTGAAAAGTACAATGTAGTGATTTCTATCAGTATCTCACCAACAAGGATAGGGGCTAGCATAGGGGAGAGGCAGGCATGTGTATTAAAGTGTATGAATAAATTACAGGATCATAATCTAAAATGTATGTTTGCAAATGCGAAAAGCCTGGCTAACAAAATGGGTGAATTGGAAATGATGGCGTTGAATGAAAAGTATGATGTAATAGGTATAGCAGAAACGTGGTTGAACAGTTCTCACGACTGGGCTGTAAATTTAGAAGGATATGCCTTGTTTAGGCAGGACAAAGAAATTTATGTTAAAAAAGAATTGAAGCCAAATTTAAACGAAGTTAAAGTGGATGTTAAAGTGGAGGCAATATGGGTGGAATTAGGCAACAGGAAAGGGGGAAATGTCATTGTTGGTGTCTGCTATAAGCCGCCAAATGTTAGCAGGGAGGAGGTGAGTCAGCTTCATATGCAGTTGGCAAGGGCTGCAAGTTTGGGGAGTGTGCTCATTATGGGGGGGACTTTAATTACCCTGACATTGATTGGTGTAGTGGAACTGCCATCACTCTCACAGGTGGTTGAAGTTCCTACTAGAAAAGGAGCTCTGTTGGATCTGGTAATATCTAACATTGTGGAGCGCATTATAGATATAAAAGTAACTGGAGGCTTGGGAATAGTGACCATGAAATAGTGTTGTTTGGACTTTGTTATCAAAAGAAAAGTGCGCTTTTTGCCTTTTAATTTAGGGAAGGCAAATTTTCCGAGGGTAAAAGCAGCTCTTCAGAATGTCAACTGGGATAATGTATTATCAGGTAACGGTACTGAACAGAAGTGGACTGTGTTTAAGGGGATTTTAAGCCAGTTCACATCTAGATTTGTACCCTTGGGAAATAAATGTAAAAAAAATAAATCCGCGCCCATGTGGCTGAATTCTGATGTAAAGAGGCAAATGGAAAGGAAGAAAAAGGCATTTAAAACCTTTAAATCAGAGGGAACGGAAAGGGCCTTTAGGGATTATAAAAACTGTAACAAGGAGTGTAAGAAAGCAATCAAACTAGCTAAAATTAATAATGAAGTTAGGATAGCTGAACAAAGTATCACTAAGCTTAATTTTTGTTTTAAGTATATTAATAGTAAGAAGATGAGGACTGAGAATGTGGCACCATTATTTAATGGGGATAAGTTAGTTACGGAGGATGGCGATAAAGTAAATGTCTTAAATATTTTTTTCCCCTCTCTATACACTATAGAAGATCCAAGTACAGATATCATAGAGTATAGTAGCAATAATGGTATAAAAGATTACATAGTAACATAGTAATTAAAGGTTGAATAAAGACATACGTCCATCAAGTCCAACCTATTCACTCTCTTTTTTTTTTTAACCCTACCTAACAGTTGATCCAGAGGAAGGCAAAAAAAAAACAGCTAAAAAGGGGGGGAAATTCCTTTCTGACTCCAAACGGCAATCGGAAAGTATCCCTGGATCAACCAGATCTATATGCATTAATACCAGTAATTCTCAATATTTTTTAGTTTTAGAAACTTATCCAGGCCTTTTTTAAAGCTATTCAATGAACTTGCCATTACCGCATCTTCTGTAAGACAGTTCCACAGTTTCACCGTTCTCACTGTAAAGAAACCCTTCCTAACCTGAAGATGAAACTTCTTTTCTTCCAACCTTAAAGGATGTCCATGAGTCCTCTGATATGACCTATTAGTAAACAATGCACCAGAGAGTTCATTGTATGGGCCATCAATATATTTGTATAAGGTTATCATGTCCCCACGCAAACGTCGCTTCTCCAATGTAAACAGCCCTAACTTGTCTAATCTGCCTGCATATTCAAGCCCCTCCATTCCCCTTATTAATTTAGTTGCCCTTCTCTGAACTGCCTCAATTTCCAAGATGTCCCTTTTGTATATGGGATTCCAAATGGCACCAGTGCCTTGTAAAGAGGGAGACTAATATTTTTCTCTCTTGAATCTATTCCCCTTTTTATACAAGACAATATCTTGCTAGCTCTACCCGTTGCTACCTGGCATTATTTGCTATAGCTAAGTCTGTTATCTACCAGAACCCCCAAATCTTTTTCCATTACAGATGCACTTAACACAGAGTTATTTATGGTGTAGGTGGCACAGGGATTATTAAATCCCAAATGCATCACCTTACATTTATCAACATTGAATGTCATCTGCCATTCTGCTGCCTATTTTGATAATCTATCTAGGTCTGCTTGCAGCACTTGCACATCATTGGAAGTTTCCAAAGCTCTGCATAGTTTAGTGTCATCAGCAAACACTGAGACCTTGCTCTCAATGCCCCCTTCTAAGTCATTTATAAACAGATTAAACAGAAGCGGCCCCAGTACAGAACCCTGAGGCACCCCACTTAGAACTTTAGCCCACATTAACCACCACTCTCTGTTTGCGGTCCAATAACCAGTTCTCTATCCATGAACAAATGTTTTCTTCAAGGCCAACAGTCCTCAGTTTTTACATTAGTCGCCTATGTGGCACAGTATCAAAAGCTTTTTCAAAATCCAAATATACCACATCCACTGCTGTGCCTGAATCTAACTTCTTACTCACTTCTTCATAAAAACCAATTAAATTTGTCTGGCATGATCTATTTCTCATAAATCCATGCTGACTACTACTAATAAGATGAGCTCTGGAGACAAAGTCAAGGATATGATCCCTTAACAAAGTTTCTATCACCTTCCCTACCACTGATGTTAGGCTTACAGGTCTATAGTTTCCAGGCTGTGAACGACTACCTTTTTTGAATGTTGGTATTACATTGGCTTTTTTCCAATCCAGCGGCACCTCCCCAAACAAAAGCGAATCTGAAAAGATGAGAAACAGTGGTCTAAATAGAACTGAACTAAGCTCTTTTAAAATCCGAGAATGCAATCCATCTGATCCTGGCGCTTTATTGATATTAACTTTGTCTAATTGTTTCCGTACCATATCCTCTGTTAGCCAATGTGAAATCTCTTCATTTCTTCCCTGCATATTATTACAATCACTAATGTAAGGACAAGAATTCTCAACAGTAAAAACCGATGTAAAAAAACGGTTTAACAGATTAGCCTTTTCGGCATCCTCTACAACCACCTCAGCTCCATTATTTAATGGTCCCACATTCTCAGTCCTCATCTTTTTACCATTTATATACTTAAAAAACATTTTGGGGTTGGACTTGCTTTGTTCGGCAATCCGTATTTCATTTTCTATTTTAGCTAGTTTAATTGCTTTCTTGCACTCTTTGGGCCCTATTTATAAAAGATCGGTATCGTTATCGTAAAATACCGATCGTTATCCTAAAATAACGACCGTTATTTACCAATAACGACTGTTATTTACCAATAACGGCCGGTATTTACCGATAACGGCCGGTATTTACCGATATCGCTAAATACCGGTCGTTATTGGTAAATACCGGTCGTTATCGATAAAAAACAGTCGTTATTTTACAATAACGATCGGTATTTTACGATAACGATACCGATCTTTTATAAATAGCGCCCTTTATTACAGCTTTTGTACTCCCTGTAAGCCTGTTCTGTGCCTTCTGTTTTCAAAATTTTAAAAGCCTTTTTCTTTTTTTCCATTTCCCTTTTTACCTGAGCATTAAGCCATGCAGGAGTGGACCTCATTTTTTTACACTTGTTCCCTAAAGGTACTGATTTAGAAATGCAATAGTTTAATATCCCTTTAAAAGTGGTCCACATCTGCTCAGTATCTTTACCTAGAAACAGTTCCCCCCAGTCTATGAGCAGGAGCGATTCCTTTAACAGCATAAAATTAGCCTTCCTAAAGTTAAAAGTTTTTGTTAAGCCAGTGCACTTTAGTTTTTTGCAACCTATATTAAATGACACTATATCATGGTCACTATTCCCTAAGCTACCCATTCAAGTGCACTTTGCTTAACCGAGGATATGGTACAGAAAGAGCTAAATAAGGTTAATATTAATAAATCTCCTGGACCGGATGAAATACTTCCTTGGGTACTTAGGGAGCTAATTTCAGTTTTATCTATTCCATTGTTTCTTATTTTTGCACATTCCCTCATGTCCGGAGGTGTACCTCTGGATTGGAAAAAGGCTGATGTTAATCCAATATTCAAAAAGGGTAGTCGTTCACAGCCGGGTAATTACAGGCCTGTAAGTTTAAGTTCAGTGGTGGGGAAGATACTGGAAAGTTTAATAAGGGAACAGGTTCTAGAGTATGTTTCAAGGACTGACATTTTAAGTAGTAACCAGCATGGATTTAGGAGGACTAGATCTTGTCAAACAAATTTGCTTGGCTTTTACGAGGAAGTAAGTAGAAATTTAGACTCTGGCATAGCAGTAGATGTAGTTTACTTGGATTTTGCAAAGGCTTTTGATACAGTCCCCCATAGGCAACTAATGTATAAGCTAAGGTCTGTTGGTCTGGGGAAGCACATTTGTACATGGATAGAAAATTGGTTAATGAATAGGATGCAGAGAGTAGTTGTTAATTGGGCTTCATCATTATGGACTAAAGTGCTAAGTGGGGTGCCACAGGGTTCTGTGTGGGAGCCGCTTCTATTTAATCTATTTTTTAATAATTTGAAAGTGGGGTTTCTGTGTTTGCTGACGACACAAAACCTTGTCAACCATTAAAAACTTCAGAGGATGTGCAATCGTTGCAGGGGGATCTAGATAGATTGTCACATTGGGCTGCTAAGTGGCAGATGAGATTCAATGTTGATAAATGTAAGGTGGTGCATTTTGGACTTAAAAATCCTTGTGCTGCTTATACTATAAATAGCTCTGTGTTAAGTGAATCCCTGTTGGAAAGGGATCTTGGAGTTTTGGTGGATAACAAACTTAAAGGAAGCAAGCAGTGCTAAGCAGCAACAGCCAGAGCCAGCATGGTATTGTCTTGTATAAAGAGAGGTATGGATTCAAGGGAGGAAAATGTTATTCTCCTTCTTTATAAAGCATTGTTAAGGCCTCATTTGGAATATGCAGTGCAATTTTGGAATCCTGTGTACAATGGAAAAGGTTCAGTGAAGGGCAACTAAATTAATAAGGGGATTGGGGGAGCTTGAATATGAAGAGAGACTGGAAAAGTTACAATTATGTACGCTGGAGAAAAGGCGCTTGCGTGATATGATTACTGTGTATAAATACATTAACGGGCCATACAATAAACTATCTGGGCACCAATAGAACATGTCAGAGGACACAAGGACATCCCTTAAGACTTGAAGAAAAAGGTTTAGGCTCCATATTCGGAAAGGGTTTTTCACTGTGAGAATGGTTAAGCTATCGAACTTCTTCCAGTGGACGTTGTTATGGCAGGTTCATTTGTCAGTTTCAAAAAAAAGCTGGATGAGTTTCTGCAAAGGAATGTTGCAAGTTACTGGTATTGATACATAAAGTAGAGTTGATCCAGGGAAATTTCCAATTGCCACTTGGAGTCAGAAAGGAATTTTTTCCCCCATCATAAATTTGGTGTGGTTTTTTTTGCCTTCCTCTGGATCAACAGTTAGGCAGGAAATGAGGATTCTGATAGATGGGTTGGACTGGATGGACATATGTCTTTATTCAACCTCAAATACTATACTATATAATACTATTTATACTATACTAATTACCTTTGACCAATTAGCTACCTATTCTAATGTCTTTTTAGTGCAATGCAGCCACCTGAACAAAAAGAGTAATTTAACATGGTAAACTGTACGTGGACACACCTATATGATCTTTATTATGTATATATAAATATAAGAGTCATAAAATTGAACAATAAAACTTGCACTTTTCCTAATGTATTCAACAATGTAGGTGAGTAAACAGGAACAACCAACAGGAACAACCACATGTAGAAAACTGACATCCATCACAGATGTGATCTATCTATCAGCCTGGGAGAATTTTCTGTGCTCCATGCAAAATGTTTTCAGCTCTGTGTTAATTGAGTTTTCCTTGCATGCACAGCTTGTTTTCAAATCTTCCTTTGACATTTCCATGGGATTTAATATGGGTGAATACATGGCCGATAAAAAACAAACCCCTTTGGATCCAATGGAAGTGTGTACCAGGTTTAAGGTTTAGGCTTTGTTTTGGCAAATTGTGAATTACTTTTTTCAGTGATGCATTTAATGTTTTGTTTTAAAAACAAAAAACAAAGTTCAGCATTATTTAAACTTTATTTGTCACAGTTGGTGACAGCTTCATCTAGTGAAATACCTTCTTAACTGACTCTCCTCTATTCAGATTGCATTGATCCAAATGGCAGGGCCTTTGTCAAGGTTTAATGGGAAAATACTTCTGTGTGCTGTTTTTGCTTTAATCAGCAGTTTCTTGGCTGTAGGAGAGGAAAATGTGTTTTTGACGCAGCCATAATAAAGCCCCTAGTCACGTGGGTTGAAACTTGCATTGGCCACGTTGGGAGGTGTAGGAGGCCTGAACTAGTTTCATTAGGAATTATTGAGGACAGTGCATATCTTTAATAAATTGTTTCTGATTTACAGCCAAGAAACTGATGATTTAATGATGTATTATTTGCCTTCCTAAGGAATTCCTAACTAAAGGTTAAAACCCTTTAGTCATTTCTTAACCCTCCCTCTCCCCAGACAAACCCAATATGGTTCATCCAGGGCTAATAGTTAGCCTGTCATTCTAAATTGCAAAACAGATACACTATGAAAACACACCAAAGCGAGTATAGTAGGGCCGCCTTACTAACTACTCCACCTTTAGTATCACATTTGATTATTTCATTAACAGAAATGTGCATTTCATTAACCAGTTCAAAATGGTGTTAAGGAATTTTTAATTTCTTGTATTTTATCCATCTTATAAAATACATTCTACAGTTTGAGTATATAAATTGTGTTTTAAAAAAACATTTTGCAAAATCAATTTGCTGTGCTGTCCAATTTTTAGAAACACAACATTGGTATTGAATAATTATCAAGCAGATATCCACAAGGACCAGGGTTGTCAGATGTCCCTATTTGGACGGGATTATCCCTATTGCAGGGACAAAATCCTGAGCTCCGCAGTCAGGGCTGAAATTGTGTTCTAGGAATAGCCGTGGCAGCCCCACCCCCAAAACACCCACTCTCCGCCCAAGAATCATGCCTTTCTGCCTGTGACCCCCCCCCCCCCCGCACACACTTTCCAGTCCGCCCTCTCCTGCTTGGGCACCAGATAAATCTTCAGTGTGTCCAAAGGCAAACACAGAAAAAAAGTTTTTATACATCCTTCATTGTGTGCACCTGATGAAAGGCCAGTAAAGTGTGAAACTTTATGTGCTGCACCTCCTAATAAAATACTTTTTATAAATACTAATACTTTATATGCATACATGCAACACAACATTTGATAGGACGTTCTGTTGCTACAGTATAAGTTGTGCAATTATGATTGGTTAAGAATTTCAGCCTAAAGCACCCCATACAAGGGGTCGACATTTTAATCAATTCGATAAATTCGATCAGATCACTCAAAATGTTAAAAACTATTTCCTGTTTTTCCGATAAACCAAGCATATCGGGCAAACCCCATCTTCAGTTCCCATCTCTCAGCAGATTACCCTTTGAAGATTATAGCCTTAAGTTGGTGAACTTCTGGTTGGATTTTCCAATCAGAAGAACATCTGCCTGTGTATGGCTAGCTTTATCCTATATAATCCCCATGCTGAATGCTGCAATTTGGAAGTTACTCATTTATACTTTGCCACATTTACTTTATATGACTTGGTTACTCTGTAACTCCCTGCTAAGGCAATAAATAAACTAATCTGTAATGACTGTTTCATGTTCCTTTTCACTAACAGTGGTTATTTACTATATTTGGAAAAAGTGATCAGCAAAACATGTAATGTGGTGTTTCATGAGAATCTTGTGCGTAGCACACTGTACACACTGTACCAGCTGCAAGGTAATGTTACCATGTTATTAAAGTAAAATAATGTTTAATGGTGTGTGGACTGTTCAGAATTCATTTTTGCAGCTAAATCCATTAATACATTGATAGGAGAATACATCCAGAAATCAAACATAAAAAATATTTGTTTTTGTTACAGGAGAATTTTCCCATGCAGAAACCCAGAACCAAATCCACAGTACTTGGGAAAACAATATATAAAACAATTTATTGTTAATAGCAACGCAGACAGCATATGTGGCAGGTAACTTTGAATCTCACCCAAGGTAATGAAAAACACTGATCTGCTTAGCTGCACAATGACAGATATCCTGGTTTTAGGTTACTTTTCAGGTGAAGCATAAAAGCCACGTCTTCATGAGCTGCTTAGCAGTCCCCTCATCCAAAGCTTTTGTTTACCAGCGATAAATAATGAAGTGAGGTGACCATACAAGGCAGATCCACAGACAGAAAAGAGAAAGTTTTATTTGTTAGAAAATGTTGGTTTCACATTATGCTGTAATCTCAGTCACTCAGCAGTGTCTGGAGGGTCAATCAAAGAAAATGTTCCAATATAGGTAGTATGAAATTATGACTGGTAGAGGTACTGTAGACTGATGATAACAGGTACATTGGTTTGGTGAGCATACACTGGTAGATTTCAGTTTTGGGACCATAAATGAATAACAGTTTATATTACTCTAGCATTTCATGACATCTCTATATGAAGGAAATCTTATTGTAAACAGGACCTCACTCCCAATAAGCAGTGGATCCTACACCAATTAAAATGTATTTAACAGCTCACCTGACAAGTAGGCAAATTGTTTTTTCAGCTGATCCTCAATATCAGCAGCACAGAGAGGTAAGGTGTCCTGTTGCATGATGACATCTGGTAGAGAGTAAAGAAATACATAATATTATATAAAAAAAAGGAAAGGCATTTTGCTAATTATAGTCCATAGAACAGATTTTACATGTACTTGTCAGAGTAAATAGTATGTTAACTCCCATCCAGATAAATGACACAGTTATGTAGAGAGATGATTCACTAAGCACAGAGAAACTTGGTATTTCTTTTTATGTAAGGTCAAATAACCCTGACCACCAATCATGGGTATTAATGAAATGTTTATGTTGGCTTTATCCTTATAGCAGGGGTGTCAAACTCAATCACATAAGGGGCCAAAATCAAAAAGACAGACAAAAGTGGCGGGCCAAATAAATATTTTTTAAGATACTTAGCGGGTGCAGGATTGGGACTTTGTCACGCTTTTGCCTAGTGCGGGTTCTTGGCAGGGAATGAGTGTGAAGCACACTGTTTTGGACTGGGACCTCTGCCTATGGTGCAATCATGTGCTAACTTGAAACACCCACCTTACTTCTGGCACGGTAATGGAATGGCCAACTCCAATGGAAGTCTCTTTGTCACACCCCCCTCTACTCCCCGGGCTAGATAAGTGATCAGTTGCAGTGGTGACTACATCCAAGCCTAACTTTGCTGCTATTCATTTGTGCAGTCCCAAGCAGAGTCATAAGTATAAATATGCCTGCTATATATCGCTATCAGCTGTTTTTAAACAGCTGATCACACCTACCTTAGTAAATCTGAGCCTGATCAGCTGATTGCGGTATCTAGAAGGCAGATCTATAGTTATGCCACTACTTGGGACTGCACAAATGGATAGCAGCGTGATAGATCTTGGATGCTGTACAGTCAACGGGGGCCACAAAAAACAGCCAGTAGGGCCAGATTCGGTCGATTGAGTTTGACACGTGTGCCTTATAGGATTATTAGAAAAGTAATTTGAAATCTACTAAATAAATTTATTTTCAGACAGTTATTCGTATTCATGTGTACACAGATGGTATGTCTTGTTAATCTTCCTACAATAACACTTCTAAACACTGAATAATATGAATATTGCAAGGAATTAGCTTAAACACCACGTTATTCTTTTTTTTTTTTTTTTTTTTTTTTAGGATAAGGCGGTTTTTTTTGCCCTTTTCAGGGACATAGTCATAGGAATGTGCTGCCTCTGGACTTTAAAACCAACAGGATTCGTAACAAAAATTTATTACTAATGTGTGTTACAGATTTGAATTAAAAAGCCCACTCTGAGTTATCTCTATTTACTGGGCAGTGACAGGGGGTTTGAAGGCCTGATAGTTAATAGCAGGTGAGCAATAAAAATAATCTGTAGATGAGCCTCTGGCAGTGGAAATAATCTGCATCAAACTTTTATTTGATTTACACAATAAAAGTTTGACGCAGATTATTTCCACTGCCTAAGGTTTGTCTACAGATTCTTTTCATTGCTCATATCCAGACCACTGATGACGGAGTGGGATAGACTTGGAGCCTAAAGACTTAAAAGTGATGTGAGTAACCAGCACCTGTTCACTTATTGTCACATAGTTAATAGGAGGTGCATTAAAATATAATATATCATCAGTCACTTAGCTACGTAGCGGAGAGATTTTTGTAAGAATATTTTCCGCCTTATGTATTATAAATTAATTATTATATTGCAATAGCAAGAGAAAGGACGATACATAACAAAGAAAAAATTAGCTGTTTATTTTTATGTTTAAAACTACTAAACGTATTACCACAACCGTGTGGTATTAATTTAACAAACTGCCTTGAGCAGTGCCTTGAGCATTGCCATGGGGGTCATCCAAAAAATAAAGTGCTGTATGAATCTATGAGTTGAGGTGGCCATACACATGATTATGATTACATTAGAATCTGTCAGCAACATGTAGTGGCAATTGCATACACGGCCAAGACCGACTTCCCATATGAGGCATGGGGATCGGTCAGCCATGTGCTCATACAGGAGCCAATATTGACTGTCGGAAATATTTGTAGCTTGTTGGCAGCGTGGTGGGTTGCCAACATTCGCCAAGTCCCCTTTGATCAAACTGCCTATGTGTATTGCAAACACAATCAGTAGGACGGGCATATCTAGCTGATAAACTTCACTTTTATTGTGTACAGGTAAAATGAACTTACAATTACATCATTAGGTCCGATACACAGGGAAGGCAATTCAGCCATAGTGCAAATTAAACATGATAACTTGGGGATATGTGATCAAGGAGAAACCTCCTCTAACTATAGTTCTGATTGGCTTTTTCAAGATTATGAGACATGCATGCAATTGTAGGACTTAAAAGATACTGCTGCTTCAACTAAAGTTGTAAATAATAATGTGATGGTACATACAGGCTTGTGTGAGAAATCCACCTTCTACTCTATTCAGAGCAAGGGTCAGAATCGGGATTTCTTTTCATGGGAGGACTGGGACCTTTTGGCCTGGGGGGAAAATACAACCAATTGGCCCTTTCACGGCAGATCACAACATTTTTGACCACGCCCACTTTTCTAAGGTCACACACACTTTGTTTAAGTTACGCCTATTTTTAAGACTACTTTTGCCAATTTACAAGGGTGCCTACAAGTGTATGATATTGTTAAGATAACTAACAGACTAATAAACTGGAGGGCTAACTTAACACTGGCTAATAATCTGGAGGGCTGATAACACTGGCTAATGCTCTGGAGGGCTGATAACACTGGCTAATGATCTGGAGGGCTTACAAAACTGTGTAATGATCTGGGGGGCTGACAACACTGGGTAATGATCCGGAGGGCAGACGACACTGGGTAATGATCCGGAGGGCTGACAACCATGGCTAATGATCTGGAGGGCTGATAACACTGGCTAATGATCTGGAGGGCTTACAATACTAGGTAATTATCTGTAGGGCTGAAAACACTGTGTAATGATCTGGAGGGCTGATAACACTGGCTAATCCTCTGGGGGGCTGATAGCACTGGCTACTGATCTGGAGGGCTTACTACACTGGGTAATGATCTGGAGGGCTTACTAAACTGGGTAATAAACTGGAGGGCTGATAACACTGGTTAATGATCTGGAGGGCTGGTAACACTGGGTAATGATTTGTAGGTCTTAAAACACTAGGTAATTATCTGGATGGCTGACATAACACTGGATAGTTGAGGGCTGACTAATAATAGTCTGTGCTGCTTCGATTTATCTGACAGTCTGGGCAGGATTTTGAACGGATTGAAGGGATCCAAGAGGAGAACAATATATGTAGTCTCATAGATAAGCATATGCTACCCCCCCCCCATCATCTTTTAGCATGTTGGCCAAGGCAGGCTGCTCATAGTTAAGCTTTAAGCTGAGGCAGTGTCTCCAAAACCTCATTACTGACCTCCCATTCTCATAATTTATTTTAATTTTGGTTGTGGTGCATGTGTCAGTAAAGTGTCAGTAAAGAAGTTCAGCAGCAGAGGAGTTTCTGGTTCCTTGCCAATGTTAGAGCTAAAGGTGCACGCTGTGCCGTTTAAGCGCCTTAAAGGGCATGTCCACCCTTATTATCAACTTTTGCCCTATAATAGAATACAGTCCCCCAGCCCCAACCGCTATAAAAATAATTTAAGAAAGTAACCAGCCTTCTGCTTGCAAGACACTGCAAGCAGGGGGCGGGACCGGCAGCCGCGTCTGTGATTGGCTGAGAGGCAGCCAATCACGGACGCGGCTGCCGTCTTCTCAGAATGCCGGTGGAGAGAGGGAAGGTAAGTAGCGTTCTGGGGACTTTCTTAAAATTATTTTTTTGCGGTTTGGGCTGGGGGAACATATTCTATTATATGGGCATGGGGTTTTATGGTAGGGGGAGGGATCGCAAAACGAGAGGGAGAGGGAGGGGGAGGGAGGGACTTCTCCCGGAGGCCAGATAGGAGGAAGAGTCCTATATGGACTCTTCTATCCTCCTGGTGGGCAGTTTTTGGGACTTTGGGGGGGACTACAGGAGAACCTTATGGAGCTGGGATGTGAGGTAAGGATTTTACTACACTACATGGTGGGGCCATTAGTGGGGGGGATTAAAGTTTTGGGGGTGGACATGCCCTTTAATTACTAATAGCTTTTGTGGCAGCCCAAATTTTTCATTAGAGACCAGCATGGGGGGCAATTGCCCCTCAGTCTACTGGGCCAGTCCTCCCGTTTCTTTTACAAATTGTTGTCTCAGGATTTGGATAAGATTCTGGGCTCGGAAAGGAACAAAGAAAAATGTGGTTACAAATATAATAATCTCAATAAGGGCGAACATAGAGCACTTAAGAACTTACAAAGTAATAATGAAATAGTGGTGATGGGCGCAGATAAGGGCGGCTCTGTCGTGGTACAAGATAAAGCGCATTAGCAATCGGAAGCCCTTGCCCAATTGAGTGATGTTGAGATGTACATGCAACTACCTAAGGACCCTACATGTGTCTTTAGAGATAAGTTATTGTCACTCTATAGGGGTGCTTAATGGAAAATAATTTAATTATTTACAAAATAGCGGTACAACAATACCTATCTTTTATTGGCTGCCCAAGGTACATAAATCCCTAGTTTATGTTAAGGGCAATCCCATTGTATCAGGCCTCGGCTCAATTAACGAGAGATTGGCCCAATATGTGGATCATCTACTTCTACCAATAGTCTTCACCTTACCCACCTTCCTGAGAGATTCCACTGATGCCATTAACAAGCTTGCAAGCTTGGAGTGGAAACCTTCATACAAATGGGTGACTTTTGATGTAGCCTCGCTATATTCATCAATTGAACACAAGAGGGGTGTCGAGGCTGTCAAATTCTGGCTTAACAAAAAGGCCTGGTATGGGGAAGATCAAAAAATGTTTCTCGTTGCTGCTTTTGAGTTTTTAATCACTTAAAATTTCTTTATGTTTGACCAAAAGTTTTTTCTCCAGAAGAGGGGGTGGCGATGGGGGCGAAATTCTCCCTATCGTACGCCAACCTCTTCATGGGGTTTTGGGAATTGATGTTTTTATTCACTGCAGACATCCCCTTTAAGAAACAAATAGTCTCCTACTCTCGTTATATTGACAACCTGATTTTAGTGTGGGATGAGGGTGAATACACCGTGGACCAACTAGATATATATTGTAATCAGACTGGATGGGGGATTTCCTTTACATCACACACTGACCCCACATCTATTGAATACCTTGACATACTTTTTGTGGTGAAAGATGACCACGTGGAGACTAATCTATATAGAAAACCCATCACACGCAAATACCAATTTATCAGACTGAGGAGTATATGTTTTACATGGGATACCTTTCAGTCACAAGCTATGTTGCTTTGGGATAGATTTAAAACAAGAGGGTACAGTGTTGATAATATTAAAAAAGCTTATGAGAAAGCAGCCCTTAGTAACAGAAGGGACTTCCTAAAAGGAAAAAATACAAAGAAAAGGGTAAGGGGTTAGAAAGGGTCTATGACTATGCCACATACCTCCTATTTAACACTTATATACACAAAGGAGTCACACAAAGTTTGTGAAGCAACTAAAAAACTGTGGCCCATACTCCAGAATGATCCGATACTTGGCAAAGTACTATCGAGGAAACCAAGGTTTTCCTTTAGAAGAGCAAGGAAGATAGGTTCCTTTGTAGCCGCGAGCCATGTAAAGTTCAACGATACCTTGGGCCCAACTTGGTTCTGTGTACCAGGAAGTTACAAATGTTGCCATAGTAGATGTACCGTTTGTCCATTTATACAACCGGCTAAAAAGTTTACTAGCACTTCAAATGGGCAGACTTTTCAAATTAAATATTACGCTAATTGTAAAACCACATATTACTTAGCAACCTGTGACTGTGGCCTACAATACGTGGGAAAGACAATAAGAAAGGCTGCCCAGAGAATAACAGAACACCTACTAGCAATACCCAAAGGTGAAACAAAATCTGCTATAGCTAAGCACCTTATAGAAATGCATGGAAGTCAGACGTGCATCCATTTCCAAATTATAGATACAATCTTGAGTGGCCCAGGAAAAGGCAAAGATGAAAAAGCACTCCTGAAAAAGGAGGTTTCTGGATAAGCAAACTTGGTACGATTGCACCTGCCGGCTTGAATAGGGAGTTTCAACTCTCATGCTTTCTAAATGTATAGTCCCTTTCAGGATATTTGTGATACTTGCCTGATAGGGCAGGTATTGACCTTTCATGTTATCTGTTTTTAAGAATTTTAGTATCTGATCTCATCTGCTTGGTCCCTATTTAACGATCTATGAGTACGAACGCTTAGATCCCGGTCCTATGTTGTTGGGATATCCCGATAGCGTGTGACCATCGGATTGTGTATGGAAGATAGTTGAAGGATCTTTCAATGATCTTCCAATAATTTCCACATCGGACCAGTTGAAAATGTTTTGTCCGACCAGCAATCCAATTATACGACCTGCGGATTATTCAATCGGATTGTAGCGTCTATGGCCGCCATTAATACTTTTGTCTGAGATTCTCTAGAGGTGTTCTTAAAGTATACCAATAGTTTACTTCCCCTTTAAGCTTGTGTGCACCCTCTGTGTGGGATATGTACCATGGCTATTTATTATATTTATTGTATTTATTATATTTATGGTATGTATTATGATAGTTTAGATCATTTTCAAAAGACATATATACTTTACATATATTTTCTATAATGAATATAACAATAGTGGATTATTAATGATTGATTGAAAATATATTTGTTGAAGGGTTAATTGGTTTTGTATGTTCACCATGGAATAACTGACATATTACGATGATCCTTATGCTTCTTGCCTCGTTTGGATTCACTTTCATCTATTTGTATGATTGGGTAACTACTTGGCATTTGGTTATATAAGTAACTTTTACCTACATACTTTGTTTGTAAGGTTAAAAGTTACTTTAAACTGTATACATTGTGTATAATGATGGGCAACAATGTTTGCTCCTCTTTTGGATAAATAGATACGTACTTATCTGTCATGCTTTTAACCGTATAGGCGTTTTTGTCAGTGTGTTACTTAACATTGTTTTTAATTATTCCATTCCCCATTTACCCTTTTACCCTTCCCCTGCTCTCTCCTGATTAGACGTAGTCTGGGAGTCCACCTATATAATGTTTTAGATTTGGACTCTCCCACAGCCTTTGAGGAAGTGACGTTGTCATGAAACGCGTCAGACTGCCTTCCCTCCCACCTCTCCTTCCCTGTGTATCGGACCTAACAATGTAATTGTAAGTTCCTTTTACCTGTGCACAATAAAAGTGAAGTTTTATCAGCTACGAGATGCCCGTCCTACTGATAGTGTTTGCAAAAAGGATTTATTTATCTAAGATGTCCGTTTGCTGAAGACTGCCTCGGATGTTTGGAGCTATATGGAAGCTGATTGAGGGATAAGGGGGTTACGCTCCCGGCTGTTAATATTTTTTCTGTTTTGTCTATGTGTATTGCTGGGTGAAAGGGTATGTTCACCGTTTTTTTTTTTAACTTTGGTTTATTCAGTTTAACTGAAGAATGTGTCTTACCTCCCGTTCTTCAGTAAAAGTTTCAGGAGTGGAGGAAGAACTTACCAGTGAACTGTCCAGCAATGCAGATAGACTCCAATGCAACTGACAGTCTCTGATGCATCCACAGTCCTTTGCATTGTGCATACAGTGCAAGTGAGAGTGGATGCATCGGAGACTGTCAGAGAAGCCAGTACTAGAGAGATACACGGGTTAACTTCTTCTAACCGTTCTGCAAGTTTGATTGAAGAACGGGAGGTAAGACATAGTGCATTTACCTTCCATTCTTCGGTTAAACTGAATAAACCAAAGTTTAAAAAAAAGTTACTTTATACAATATATTTTTATATTCATAAATACAAGAGTTCAGAAAGCTGTAACATGCTACTGTTATTCCACTTTACATCGCTTTTTAACAATCATGCAAAGTCTCTTGACAGATTCCACTTCTACAGACATTACTTTGCACTACTCCAGTAAAGGAAGTATTTGCATTTACAAAAAACAAGCAAACAAAAAATATATCTGTCAGTCTTGTGAGAGAAAAAGCAAAAATTTAAAAAGCATTACAGGTACTATTTACTGTCATTCCACTGTAGAGATGTTCAAAACTGGTGAGTGCCCTTTCGATCCATTTTTGGATTCTCTGAAAAAACTTTTTAAATTTTGAAAACCCAAAAACGGACCCATATAAGTCAATGGGAGAAAAAGACCCGGATAGTTCTGATCGAATTTAAGGTAGATATACCAATAGTAATTAAATGAAACAGGGATCTGGGAAATGGTCATTGGAACACGTACACATCGCCAAAATGTAAATAAAAATTACATTTCTTTATACGCGACCTATTTTCAAGTTTATGCATATAGTAGAAAGTATATTCAGTAACCGTTAAAAAGTAGATAACCCTCGAAATTAGATTCAGTAACCCTCGAAGGATTATCGAAAATCTGAAAGTTCTGAGATCCAAAAATTTGATCAGTTCCAACAGAACTTTGGATTTTCAGAATCAGGTGTAAATAAGACCTGGATCCAATCCCTATTCAACATTTCATGGTAAGGACACGTTATAAATTTATGGAATAGCTCAGTAATAAAAATCATACAATTACATAGGGTGGCACTAGTTAATAAGTTGAATTGCTTTAATTTTTCTATGCTCTGGGGAAAGGCAGCAAAAGCGCCTGAATAGTAGTCAATGGTGGCACGCTCATGCGATCAGGAGCATGCTGCCACCATTGACTTTTAGACAAATCGACACACCCTGAGTAGGATTTTCAATCTGCCACATGGGTGCAGTCGCCATGAAGGGCAGGCTTTTTAATGCAGCAACTTAATAGAAATATAACATGTATGTTATTTGAATTGTATGCGCTCTAGTATTCGAGTTGGCTTCTAGCAGACAAGGGACATACCAGAGGCTGTCATCTTTTAAAAGGGAAGTACTAGTAGTTTAGAACTAGCTTGAGAAAGCAACTTAGGCATAATAGCTGGGCTTGAAAAATTGTGGTCAACTTTCTGGCTAAACTAATTGCATTTAATTATCTAAGGTGAAGGGCAGTTTTTTAAAATTGCATGCACGCAATTTAAATCGAATGTGCACTATTCTGTTTGGATTGATAAAAGTAACACTTTGCCAGTGGCCTCCAACCTTTTTTGGAATAGTTTTGATTGTTACACAATTTTCAACATACCAGCTGCCACAATAAATGCAATATAATGCAAAACATACTATATTGTACAGATGATCTGTGTACCAAAAAGATCGATGGACAGGTGGTTGGGGAACACTGCACATCCAATAATGTAAAAATTAAGCAATCCTATTCATGGGCAACCAGCCCATGTCATTTATTTTCCCACTGATGGAGAAATAAATAATGGGAAGCAGCTTTCACTAAATGAACACATCAATTGATCACTTATGTGCTTCATAGGAAAACACATTTAATATTTCTCTTTAATCATTTAGAACACAAACACTTTCCATCTGTTCACAAGTCCCACAACTGAAAAGACTAGAAAGAACATTAAAAAAACTTCCTGTCATGGCGATCAATCAGGCTAACATATCAACCAAAATTTTGAAACTGAAATATTGCCACCAGACAGACTATCAATCAGGTAACCCAATCATGGCACACATGGGTTTTAAAGAGCTCCTCTATAACTGAAAAACACACATCCAAATCACTATCTGGGAATAATGCTTGTACATGTAAATGAATACGCCTACAAAATATGGACTCCCACATGAAAGAAATATATAGTGTTAACTGCAACATGATGGGTCCAGATTAGCCATCTGTTTAATACAAGCTTGCATTAAATTAGTTCAGATATCTAGATCTGCTTAAAGGGCTGTTTGCTATATAATCCAAATCAGCATTGCTAACATTTACATAGACAACACTCCATGACAAGGCTTCCCACTTCATCATTCAGTACTGAGCAAATATCATTATGTACAGACAGGGCAGAGTCTACAAATGTATCACCCATCATAATAAATGGTCATGAATTCAAATACATGTATACCAATGCGGGCACACACCAGCAAGAGGCTAGCTTTAAAGAAGATCCTTATATTCTAAAAGTACTACCTACCTAAATAAGCTTGTCTCTTTAATTCCAAGCAGTATTGTGGAGATACAATAATACAATGTTTCTTGTTTTTTGTCTCTATACCTCTTATATTTGATTTATCTTCACTTGAAGGCTATAATTAATGTCACCAGGCAGCAAACACGATATGCCTTTTTCCATCTATACCTGTATGTATATTTACGCAAACACTATTATAGTGCATCAATGTATCTAGTTTCCCCAATTTTCAAACATACAAAAATATACAGGTATATAAACATACACACACATAGTATCCATGCATCAGCACTTATCAGCCTCTTTGTAAATGTATATTTAAACCTCGAACACATTGTACGGTGCATCACCCATAACTCTTTATATGTCATGATCTCTGTAGAGGAATGTATTCTAAAAAGGGCAGAACAAAGCAGAGTCGGAGGAAAGCCAGTCTGCTGTCAAGAACTTTCACTGAATTTCATAGAGAATAACAGCAGTTAAAGCTAAGGACAAATATATGCTATACTTATCAACAGTAATGAGAGACATGAGGACCTTAACCACTATGTCCTTATCCTTGGGTTTGTAGTTTATACTTCAATCAAAGCTGTCCCCTTCTAATGCTAGCCCAGGCCAGCCTCCTACCACATACCGGATTTCTTTAATAGAAATTTAATGGGAGTCATATTTTCTCCCTAGAATATATACCCCTCTATTACTAGTTGTTTCCACTTGTTATTGTTCGCTACAGTTAAACCAATTAACTATTATAACTCCTAGGTCATTTTCCAACTAAATGTACTTAACCCAAACATATTTCCCAACCATTTCAAAATCATTATTCTCTGCCTATGAACGGAAAATGAATGTCAGTTTTTTCTAATAGCAGCTGTTCAAATAAATAAATCAACAAAATTAGGTTTCCCCGTGGGGGCTTTGCAAGAATCTAAATTAGAGGGTGAACCAGATAGAGATGGACTAGAACTCGAACTCGAACCCGAGTTCGAGCCGAACTATTTGAACAAATTCGGACTTCTCGAACTATCCCGGACCCGGATTTTCAATATCTTCGGACTTTCGATAAATATCGAATGTTCGACCGTTCGAATGTGCGAGTAAAATGCCTATTATACCTATACGCGAGCATCGAATCCGCGAGTAAAGGGTCCGTTAAAACCTATACGCGAGCATCGAATCCGCGAGTAAAATGTCCATGGTATCTAGGCGTGAACGCGAGCATCGAATCCACGAGTAAAGTGTCCATTAAAATCTATACGCGAGCATCGAATCCGCGAGTAAAATGTCCATGGTATCTAGGCGAGAACATCGAATCTATGAGTAAAGTGTCCATTAAAACCTATACGTGAGCATCCAATCCGCGAGTAAAATGTACATGGTACCTAGGCGTGAACATCGAATGTTCGGACGCGAGAGCTTGAAAACAGCGCAAGTGAGAGTAAAGTTGATTTTTCAAATGTCCTGGATATTCGAACATGTTCCCCAGACCATTTCCCAGGTCCCACAGCCATTTAGATTAAGTTACCATTGATATTTTAATTGTATTTCATTAGAACTTTTCAAGCTATTTGACTCCCATTGACTTTAAAGGGTCCGTTTTCGAACTTTCCATATAGTTCGAAAGTTCTAAAACGGACCGAACTTTCGAAAGTTCAGCCATCTCTAGAACCAGACCCTAAAGGGGACCTGTCCGTAGAGATACCTATTTAAGTGGGGCAGTCCGAATTTGCAGCCCCCAAAGGAAAGGCATAGTGAATGAAGTAGTGAATTAAGGGCACAGTTGGGTAATATAAGAGGGACTGTCAAAAAATTGGTCTGTTTTTTAAATAGACAAATTGTAATTTTTGTGCATGCATTGTGCATTTTTGTGCATGCATTGTGAATAGCAGGTACTGTAGATTCCATTATGGGTTTTTTTTCATAATAAAAAAAATAGGCCAACAGATTCACATTATACAAAGTTACTTTGCAAATCTTCCACTATTACCGTACTGTTAATTAAAAAGGCAAACACAGATGTACTGTAAGGACAGGGTTTTTTATTTTCTCTTTCTCGTTTCCTGGTTTAAATGTTTGTTTACTGATTGTTTCTATAGCAGTTTCTTAAAATAATAACATCCTGTCCAGAATGGCAGATATTGCATTATTGACACACCTGCCACACCTACTATCCAATGCTCTGGAAAGGATATAAGGCACACAAACATACATACAGAATATTCTACTGTCTTAACTTGCACCTATTCTGAATTCATTTGATCACTGATTTTCTGCAATTGGCTAGGCCCCACTGTCATGGTTCAGATATTTGAAATATGATTGGTTAATGTGTGATCATATGATTGCAAGCATTAAAATATTAACCAATCACAATTGGATTTGGTCCTTCAGCAAACCTATATAAAGAGGTGTCAACGCCCACGAAGCTCAGAAGTCATTTCAGTGATGGCAGAAGTGAGAAGACGTCAGCAACACCAACAACGTTGATGTCGCCAGTGTCCCTGGTGTCACTGGCGGCCGCAGTGACATTGCCCGGTGTCGGTGACATCAGCGGAGTTGGTGAAGAAGAATGGGCTCTTCTAAGAGCCAATGGGGGTCCTGGTTTCGAGCTGCAGGACCCTCCACAAAGGCACTAATAAGTGCCAGAGAGGAAGGTCCTGGTTCGAGCTGCGGAACCCCTTAAGCCCCAAAAGGCACTTGTCAGTGCCATAAGGGCCCTTCCAATGGTCACAAGGGCACTTATAAGTGCCGGGGAGGGGGGTCCCGGTTCGAGCTGCAGGACCAAAAGTCCCTTTCCGAGTTGAGTCACCGGACCCCCGAACGTCCGGCCGTGGGTCTTTTGTAGGTTCAATAATCCTCCTAGGTTCAATAATCCTCCGAATTCGAGAATCCTCGAACGTTCAAAGATTCTGGCATTCAAAAATTACCGAAAAAGTTTAAAAAATGTGTGCACTACTGTTTTTTTTGCTGTTCTTCCTGCAGGGATGTGTTCCCCGGACCATTTCCCAGGTCCCAGAGCTATTTACAGTAAGTTACCATTGTTATTATTTCTAATATTTAGGCAGATTTTTTCTCCCATCGACTTTAATGTTTTTTCCCCCAAATTTTTAAATTTTTCCGAAAATCTGCGAATCCGTAGGCGAAATAGAATTTTTGCAGTTTCGCCCATCTCTAGTTACTAGTTGGAAACATTTAACATTTAAAATAGCTAATATATTACTAACATAAAAAGAGTGCAAACTGTTTGTGGAGAATTTTAACTTTAAAGGGCAATAATAGTTGAAGAAAAGGTTTTTCTTATAATGAAGTACATTTAGGAAAAATGTCTCCTTCTTTACAGAGTGGTGCATTGAGCATTCAAATTTCCAATTGTGGTGACAGCTAACTGCTCCTTCATAGACTCCCAATAAAGATTTATTATAATATATCCATCTTCCATTCTGGGGGGAACCCATGATTTAAAGTGCTCCATAAAATAAATATTTTTTTGTGTAGTATGTAGGTGCCTAGTATGGAACAACCAGTTCTCGATAAAAGGGACTTTATAGGAAATATTGGTGTCTTTTATCTTTGTAGTTAATGATCTTAGCAGCTCTCCCAAACTCCAAAATATAGAACTGATCTTAAAAGAAAGGTTAGCTATACACAGGATGATTAAATGTAAGGTTAGCTATACAAAGGTTGATTAAATGTAAGGTTAGCCATACACAGGTTGATTAAATGTAAGGTTAGCCATACACAGGCTGATTAAATGTAAGGTTAGCCATACACAGGTCAATTAAATGTAAGGTTAGCCATACACAGGTCGATTAAATATAAGGTTAGCCATAGACAGGTCGATTAAATATAAGGTTAGCCATACACAGGTCAATTAAATGTAAGGTTAGCCATACACAGGTCGATTAAATATAAGGTTAGCCATACACAGGTCAATTAAATGTAAGGTTAGCCATACACAGGTCGATTAAATGTAAGGTTAGCCATACACAGGTCGACTAAATGTAAGGTTAGCCATACACACAGGGGAGGACTGGCCCTGTAAGCTGAGGGGCAAATGCCCCCGGGTTGGCTCTTAGTAAGTTACATGCTTAAATGGCACCGCGCCGCCTGCCTCTACCTCTAACATGGGCAAGGAACAGAAGACCTCACCTCTGTCAAATTAATAGAAGCAGCACAGTATTAGTCAGAGCCCCAGTTCATTAGGCAGTGTTAATCAGCCCTCCAGTTCATTTGTCGTCTTACGTGAGCCCTCCAGATCATTAGCCAGTGTAAGTCAGCCTTCCAGTTCATTAGCCAGTGTTACTCAGCCCTCCAGTTCATTTGCCAGTGTAACGTCAGCCCTCCAGTTCATTAGCCAGTGTTACCTCAGCCCTACAGATCATTAGCCAGTGTTAGTCACCTCTCCAGTTCATTAGCCAGTGTTGTATCAGCCCTCCAGTTCATTAGCCATTGTTATGTCAGTCCTCCAGATCATTAGCCAGTGTTAGTCAGCTCTCCAGATCATTACACAGTGTTAGTCAGCCCTCTAGATCCTTAGTCTGTGTTGTGAGCCCTCCAGATCATTACCCAGTGTTGTAAGCCTACCAGATCATTAGCCAGTGTTAACAGCTCTCCAGTTACGTCAGCTCGGTGTTATGATGTGGTTATCTAAACCACATCATACACTTGAAAAACGTTGCATGTAAAATTAGAATAGTGGTCTTAAAAATAGGCGTAACTGAAACAAAGTGCGTGCTACCATGGCGTGGTCGTGGTCAAATATTTTGTCTACAGTGAAAGGGCCGTTTGGTCGTATTTGCCCCCCAGGCCAACCTTACATTTAATCGACCTGTGTATGCAGGGGAGGACTGGGACCTTTTGGCCTGGGGGGCAAATACGACCAAACGGCCCTTTCACGGTAGACAAAATGTTTGACCACGCCCACGCCAAGGTCGCACACACTTTGTTTCAGTTATGCCTATTTTTAAGACCACTATTCTAATTTTACATGCAACATTTTTCAAGTGTATGATGTGGTTTAGATAACTACATCATTACCCCGAGCTGACGTAACTGGAGAGCTGTTAACACTGGCTAATGATCTGGACAGCAGATAACACTGGCTAATGATCTGGAGGGCTGACAACACAGACTAAGGATCTATCTAGGGGCTGACTAACACTGGGTTATGATATGGAGAGCTGACTAACACTGGCTAATGATCTGGAGGACTGAAATTTAACAATGGCTAATGATCTGGAGGACTGACATAACACTGGCTAATGAACTGGAGGGCTGATGCAACACTGGCTAATGAACTGGAGAGGTGACTAACACTGGCTAATGGCATATTTGCCTATTCTATAGCAAAAGGAATTAGGGGGACAGAAAGGAGGCCAAATAGAAACCAAAGTCTAATGCACTCTAGCCCAAACCGTGGGTGCTTACTCCTCATGTATCCAACCCTCCATGGATGAAAATTCACAGTAGAGAAAACAGATTGAGGGTCACACTTCAAATCAGTTGAATACTTTATTAAGTGACCAACATCAAAAACACAAAGTTTCGGGGGGAAAGACAAGTGCCCCCTTCCTCAGGTGAGGTAGGGGGCACTTGTCTTTCCCCCCGAAATGTTTTCTCTACTGGGACAGAAAGGAGGGCTGTCATCCAAGAGTGCCTGCAGTGCCCACACCTTATCTATAGCACTGTAGGAGTACTTGCTTCTACCTCCTCTAGAATTAGCAACAGATAGTATAGAGATGTTTTAACAAAGCAAAGGGAGAATATTAATAAGTAAAGAATACAGAAAGTAAAGTTTTTAAGGTAACTTATACCACTCTCTTTGCACAAAGTGTAAAAAACTGGGACATTAATGCAGTAGGTAAAGGCATTTATAATTATGCATTACTATAACATTGACCCAATAGACAGAGAACATTCACAATGGTACAACAAGCTGTCGGCTGTCGGTTGATGAATCTAATAATACTATGATGCCTGGGTGCACTGTTACTAGCACTCTTACACTATAGGGGTTCTATCTCTGTGTATGTGTGTGTTTTGAGTGGGGGGGGGGTCTATCCCCACAGTTTATAGTTATATTTCATTTGATTTATTATCTAACAAATATGTGGATACAGGTAGGAATTTCCTGGTTTTTGCACTGTGCACTAATCTAGGTGCTAATTTAGGTCTGTCATCAGATTACTGATGATGTGTTAAATGATATTTCTCTTTAATTACATACTCTGATGTCCACGACACACCCCAGAAACCTTGATGAAAGCATTTCAAATTCTAGAAGCATTATAATTAATAAAAAGAAAATTAAGATTGAATCTCACATCTAGGGGTATCTTACATAGTAGGAGATATTTTATTTAACTCCAAGAAGATAGGCCCATTTTGTAAAATCAACATTGCATGTATTGCCATCATTAAGCTAGATACACAAAATTAGAGAAAGGCTGCTTGGCAATGGTGTGCTATAGAGAGGGACCAGAGAAACAGCCAGGAGAACAAAGGCCATTATTCCCAGATACTGTTTATTAATCCAGCTCACTAAAGAATATCAGTAGAGGAGCCTGTATATATGCTAGATTGTTAGTTATAGCAATTGTTTATCAACAATTTATCAGCTCTTCTCAAATAACATTCATAACCCATTTTAGGCCTAAGAAAGGGCTTACAACTGCGAAAGGTACAGCCAAACTCTGCTGATGGATTTGTGCATAGGCCATAGACCACTGCTAGACAGCACAGCAACATGAGTCAAGGTTTCTTCCAGCCAAAGATTTCAAAGCAGACCAAGACACATATTTATAAAAATATCATAACTTTTTGCTGCCACTATTGTATTTTCGCTGCGGTACCCACTTGATTTTATTTATTAAATGGCGATAAGTGTTTCCTTGTGTTAAGTTTGGCCAATTAAAATCGCCGAGTATAAGGTGGTGAAAATGCATCAGTGCCCATATATGTAGCCTGTCAGTGGGTCTCCTTCACTTGCAGCCATTTTCTGTTTTCGCCACAATACAGGACATAACACAATGAATATGGCAAAAAGAGAGAAGACACTACAGTCACACAAAGCCGCAGCAATACTTTACGTGGTGAAAACGAACAGCTTTATAAGTACATTGAAAATATCTATCTTTGCCATTGCAATATCCTGTGATAGTGAAATGGTGAAAATAGCGATCATTTATAAATATGCACACAAATGCGATCAGGTTCATTTATCCCACCCCATGTAGTTCTGTGCCATGCTTTTTGTATAAGTGCTTACCCTCCAACATAACTTTAAAGGCTGGTACATAGTGACAGACTCTGTCCCGGCAACTGTTTGCCACTAGCAAGAAGTCGGCTGGGATGAATCACTGTCGGTTACGGCAACTGAACATTCGGTCCATAGGAGACAGCACAATCGCCTGTGATTTGCCAATGTCCGATTGCCCATTGGTCCATTGCAGAGGAATGAGCTACAGACATCGGGCACATGCAAAAATAACCCAGAATTTTCATAATTTCCATTATGCAGAAATATCAGTTAGGCAGCCAGAAAAATCTGCTTTTAAATAGCCTTAAAGGGACACTATAATGAAAAAATTACTTCTCCTCATCTTAATCTATAACTAAATATGTGAAAGTAGCGCTTACTCTGATGTGTGTGTTGCTGCATGCCTTCAATCCAGCACACATTTTGTTTAGGAGCAGTGCCCCCCTCCCTCTTTTAACCACTTCCTTCTGACTTGACTTTTTCCCACAAACCAACTGTCAAAATTGCACACAGCATTCCAACTTTCAAGACTCTGTCACCAATCCAGCTACAGCAAAACTGCTCACAGAAGAATAGTTTATGAGAACAAGGCACTTGATTGACAGCTTAAAATGTATGATGTTTTAGACTGGATATCTAAAGAAACGGGACAGATCAACAAAAAAATTACACAGTGGTGGTGGGAAGAATTATAGTTTTAAGCAATGTTATTTTTTTCAGTATAGATGCCCTTTAAATAGTTACAATATCGAAAAATGCATTGGACAGAACTGTGCTTAGATCAGATTCACTCTTTTATCTCCCCCCCCCCCCCCGAAGTTCTGCATCATGAAATTAGTTATTTGCAAGACAACATAAATTCCTTGGAGGTATTTACAGCCACTAGCAGAAATTATATTGTAAGCACTCAGCATTTCTTATAAAATACCTGCAAAGTAGATCTCATTTAGATCATGGCTTTACTGTAATGCATTACAGTAAACATTTAATTATGCACACCTTTTTCAACCATGACAACCCACAAGAAGTACAGATTTATATGTAACATTCAAATGGTCACTAGATCAATGAATAATAATTTTACAGGTTTGTAATCTCCCTATGCAGGACAATAAATAGGTATAAATTTGCATTAATAAAATGACAAGAAGGTCCTGTGGTTTGTCTCGAATTCCCTTAATAAGTCCATAAAAAGAGAAATGAGATCAGCTTTCTGCTTCATGACAACCCAAGCTCAGGTGTAAGGTTACAGCAGTAGAACTGTGTAACTTGTGATGGGGAAAGGATACTAATGTACAATACAAAGCAAAACTCACGAAGAAGTGAGTTCAATTCTTGGTTGGGAAAATGACATAACTTGATGGATGTGTGGACATTATTATAAGAAAAACTGGAAATAACAAATACAAAGCTTACAACAAAAAGATTACCGTAAGCAGATAGGTTTACACACCTGTGTTTTCCTTCAAGATCAGCCACAGGTCTGCTATGTCCTTGTACAATAAGGAGATAAGGCTTAATGGCATAGCGCTCCCAGAGGATTCCTATATATCTCTGTTGAGCAAAGTGACCTATTTTGCTTCTGGTTTGTCCGCAAAGTATAAAGAGAGCAACAAAACTCTGCTTTTCAGTGGAAGCCAAGCAGCGAGGGAACAATACCTTTCTTCAAATTACATGCAAAGCCAGGGTGCTTTTTTGCTGGCCTGCGTTGCCACCTTGTAGAAGGTAACGACGCTTTAATACAAAGTATTTCTTCTTAAAAGGAATCAGAACGGAAGAGAGAGAAGAGCGAATCTTTTGTGTGAAGGTTCTTCATGTTCAGCCTTCAAATAAATGTTTGACTGGTAAAAAACCTTCATACGTCTGGCTAGTCTAGAGCCTCCCTAGTGGGACCCTTCATTAACCATCTATTAGCCTCTCAAGCAAAGCCATTTTTGTTCCCTTGTATACTACTGTAAAACAGACAGCTTTGATAGGGTTTTGATAGTGAATTTAAGGTGAAATTAAAAATTCTTTAGTCTGCTTCCTGTTAGCATGGGGAAAAGATGTGCCCTCCTTCAAGAATAATTAACTGTGTAACCATGGAAGATGCCATAAAGAACTGCAGATGACTGTTAACCATTGCTCAAAACGTTCTGTTATTTATGACCTCGAAATAACCCTAATTTGAGAAGGTTTAAGCAAGAGAAAAGTAATGTAATCTGCAAATATGACTCAATTAACTCCCAATATTCCCCATCAGCCAAAGAGAAAATAAAACTGGAAATGGTTAAAAAAAAACCAAAACATTAAATTATGGTAAGTTGTAAATCTTTTTGTACTAATTATGTTTTTGGTTACTTACCAACTGTCTAATTTATTTTTTTTAACTTGTTTTGTTCACTAAAAATTAACCAATTCACAAACTTTCAGGGTTCTGACCTTCCCAATTTGTAAGGTATTTGTAAATATTCTCTATCGTAAGAGAAGTCCAAGCTGTTGTAAATATGCCTACAGATAACATTGCAGTATGTTAGCAACAAACAGCGGCAATGCATACACCCACCTGACCTCCCATAACCTGTTTGGGGATCGATCAGGTGGACGTGTACTTCAACTACCAAGAGGACTGGTTGATACACAGTGGTTTGTGCTTATAATGTTGGTCGACCAATTTAGATCTCGATATATAAATTGTTAATTTGGTAATCAATAAAACGAGAAAACAATATTTTGGCCTGACCATTTGTGCACCTTTTAAAGACCGTATGATTGCCCAGAATTTACCAACACGTTTTTATTTGTTTAGACCGATTTTCGTTGAAACCTGGTTTCACCATGAAACCAAAAAATTGGCTCAGGTGATGGACCAGCACAAAGTATCGACTTGTGCATCCACCCCTTACAAGTGCATGGTTCAGATAGTTTGTTTCCCATATCTGAAGTTGGGAGAGATCCCAATGAGCTCTTTCATTTATCATGAAGTCATTTATCTGTGTTATACACACTGGCAGTGCTTGGGTTGGTATTTCCGTTTTCCATTTCCCTTCCTGAATATCTGTAGTATGTCAGAAAGTAGAATTTCTTGTATCAGGAGTTGCCATCAAAAAAAAAAATCAGCTGTCTTTAATTCCATAAGAATAGTCGCCTGCACTTTATACTGTGTGATCTATGTCACAAGGGTGGAGGAGGTTTACATCATGTTCAATTAGTGTCACATGATATTTTGCTGTCCAAGTGGTCCAGAGATCTGGTGCATTTACAAGCTACTGAAAATAAATTACACTGTATCAGTATAAATTGTATTCACTTGGAAAAGAATGGTTTTAACTGATCCTGATAAATGTATTTCCCTTAAAACAAAAAAAAATATACAGTATAAAATATACATACTACTGCCTGCAAGTAAAAGTTTCACAATTTATTAAGGGCTAGGCCACACTGACGCATTCTCTCATGCGATTGCGATCCGTTTACGTGTAAGAATCACAGAGCAGTGCACTGGGGCCAGAGGGGCCTATTTACTGCCATAAATGGTTGCTGAGAGGGATAGGGGACTGCTGAAATTTTGGTTTGCTGACCCAAAGACAGTGCAGATTTAAAGGACAATAAAGAAAAACAAAGCAAGGTTCCACTTGCACGCACAGCAACACATGCAGGATTTTTGCAATGTGCTGATGTGTCTTATTTGCAATGTGCGCTGCATATATCTGTATTATTGAAATGCATGCAATACGCACAAAAGTTGTGTACCCATGTGCTACAAAAATGGATCAGAGCGCAGTACACATAGGGCCTCATTTAGCCAGACTCGCTGGGCAAATATATGGAGTTAAAGTCACGCTACCCGGTTTGCTACCGGTTAGTGTGACTTTAGCACCGTATTAGCGTTGGATGCGCGGGTTATGCAAAAATCATCCGACGCTCGCGATTTAATATAGCATTTGCACTCGTTTTAGCGCAGGATTTCCCGCAGTGGCTAAATCCCTACTGGGATTTACCAACATTTGCAAACGCGATATTAAATCGCAAACAGGACTTTTACCCAGATCGGTAGCAGCTCTGGGTAAATGAGCCTGATAGTGGGCAATGCAAATCAGAAACACGGTTCGTGCAAACACATTTAGAATTGTGTATGTGGGAGTGGCTGCAAGCACTGCAAAAATTCAGTATGGGAGGTAAGAATACTCACTCCTATAATAATGAGAATTCAGAAAATATTGTTTATCGGTTTTAGTTGCACTTTAATATACAACCTTTTGTTTTTTTAAAGATACCCCCTTGAATAGTATAAAATAAGGGATATGTCACCTTCCACTGTGTTATCTATAGGCTGCAGGAAGTTCTAAATAATAATCAGTTTCCATAGTAACCATATCTGGGAATAATGCCATTTTCAAAAAGGTTAAATGATCCAGGATTGATGACACCTGTACGAAAGGGATGTACAGTAAGTTCCATGGCCTGTCTGCTGACATTCATATGATCACGGAACAATTGTATTTAATATATTACTGCGTAGTGTAAAGGATAATATGGTAATACTACTATAACCCACCCCTTCGATTAATCCCTATGGGGCCAAACTATAAATAATATCCTTATAATCGGTGCGCTACTACACAGTAGCGCGCTAATTATAACAGGAAGCGCCTCAGGAAACTTACCCTTTCATGTAAGGAACGAAGATCCCTGCAAGGAAGCAATTTTCAGGAGCCGGGTTGTGTGTGAGGGAATACAGGAGGGAGCAGAATGGGTGCGGTCTTAGCTGCTAGAAACCGGAACACTAAAAGGAGAAGGTGGGTGGTCTTATCAGGTCCCGTAGCTGCTAAATAACGGGAGGTGAAGGGGTCAGCTGACCTTGTAATGCTGCTGGCTGAGACACTGTACAGTAACACGGAAGGATGTTTCAATATGATGCTGCAGGGTGATTTAATGTTGAATTGGTATTATACACTTTTTATTTATTATTATTACAGTAATACCGTATAAAAGCTTCTGTTGAAAGATAAAAATACTGGTCTGGTAATAAATAGTCTGATCCTGCAGATAATAATATAATACTTCTGTTGGAGACCCTATAGCTTCCACATCACCTACATCACCTACTAACGACTAACCTTAAAAGGCTTGGAGTCACTGGCCTACATACACAATAAGAATACAGTTTTTAGAAAAACCATACATACATGTGTAGTGTTTAGAAATAGGAAAGTTTATAACAACAGGAACTTAAGTGGTATCAAGAGTACTTTGTCTCTGTAATTACAGGTGGGATTATTATTGGATCTGAGGAAAAATTACAGTTAAACATTAGTAGTTATTATAATTTAAAGTAGTTTGTAACTCAGCAATGACGTCAGAGTTGATCCTTATTTCTTAGAAGCGGTGGCAATTTAAACAATTTCAACAAACTAGCCTGCTATAACCTGTAATCTGCCTTCTGTGTCACACGAAGTAGGCTAAACTACAGTGTATTAGAATACCATTAAAAACTGTATAACAAATATTATTGAAAAACAGCTATTACTAGTACTACTATACATTAAATGTTAAGTGACATCAGTAAAACCCAATATGCATAAAACTTGGATGCAGAGTAGTAACTTATAGTAATCTTAACTTTATGTTGGTTCTATGCTCCAAGCTGAATTTATCAACCAATCCCAATCCTTACAGGCCGATTGTCTTTCGACCGGTCGGCAAGACGAAGGACTGTCGGTCGCCACTTTTCAACAGTTTGCCGTGACGAAGCTTGCAGTTCATAGAGGACCGCACGATCGGTCACGGTTTTCTGACGCGTCTGATCATTCATTCGTCTGATTCGGATTAACAAATGGTTGGACGCTCTTCGGTCAAACCTAGGAAACCATCCAATATTTCGGACTGACTGATACACAAGAAACTTCTCCTCCTTACAGAGAGGGGAAGAACAATCACAAAGTCTCCTGCAGTGCAGGAGAACAATCCGGAAGATCCACCAGCATTGTTGAGTGATCAGGACTTATCATTTAACAATACTGTAAGCTGGTGTCTCCACACATTAGTTGTTGGATGAAACATTTGTTGATGGCTATTTCATGCAACAATTTTCTAACGTGTGTATGAGTTTTAACAGGCACACTTTCCTCTCTACCATTAAATACCATTTTATGTCTTTCATGCAGAGAGCTGATTTTTGTTTCATCTGTGCATTGGTGCAACTAGAAATCACCACAAATAAAAACTATAATGTTCATCTACAGTCTGCAGTGATTATTTACACAGATACACTGTATCTGTATTAGAAAACTGCATATCTATATTTTACACAAGGTAGCGGATAAATGAAAAAGTGCAGTTTTTAGAAACAGTTATAACCGTTAAACAAAAATGAGTTTAATTGGCCACAAGGACAAAATATTACGTTAAAAGTAGGTTGGGAGTATCTGATTCTTTTGAATACCTTCTTGGTTTGTGGCCACCTTCACAAAAATCTTATGGTTCCATATGATTTGCATTCAGTACAGTACATTCCACACTCTAAAAGGGTCCATTCCATATGATCTGCATGGGGCTCCAGTTCATTCCACACAATAAAAAGGTCCATTCCATATGATCTGCGTGGGGCTCCAGTTCATTCCACACAATAAAAAGGTCCATTCCATATGATCTGCGTGGGGCTCCAGTTCATTCCACACACTAAAAAGGTCCATTCCATATGATTTGCATGGCGATCCAGTACATTCCACACAATAAAAAGGTCCATTCCATATGATCTGCATGGGGCTCCAGTTCATTCCACACAATAAAAAGGTCCATTCCATATGATCTGTGTGGGGCTCCAGTACATTCCACACAATAAAAAGGTCCATGCCCAAAATATGGATCTGGGGGGCTCCAGTCATTCCACCAATAAAAAGGTCCATTCCATATGACTGCTGGGGGCTCCAGTACATTCCACACAATAAAAAGGTCCATTCCATATGATCTGGTGGGGCTCCAGTACATTCCACACAATAAAAGGTCCATTCCATATGATCTGCGTGGGGCTCAGTACCATTTCACACATAAAAAGGTCCATTCCATAGTGATCTGTGTGGGGCTCCGTACATTCCACACAATAAAAAGGTCCATTCCATATGATCTGCGTGGGGCTCCAGTACATTCCACACAATAAAAAGGTCCATTCCATATGATCTGCGTGGGGTTCCAGTACATTCCACACAATAAAAAGGTCCATTCCATATGATCTGTGTGGGGCTCCAGTACATTCCACACAATAAAAAGGTCCATTCCATATGATCTGCATGGGGCTCCAGTTCATTCCATACATATTAAGGCTAATGTCCACCCTGGAAAAATTTTTTTAATATATGGTCCCCCCTGGGCTCCCAGCCCCAACCACTCTAATTTTTTTTTTAGAAGCCCCCCAAACTCTCACTTACCTCCCCTCGATCCTCCCCGCGCTCCCGGCCCTCTTCTTGCAAGGAATGCAAGCAGAGGGCGGGACCGGCAGCCGCGTCTGTGATTGGCTGAGCGGCAGCCAATCACAGACGCGGCTGCCGGCAGCTCAGTTCGCCGAGGAAAGGAGAGGTAAGTAAGAGTTTGGGGAGCTTTCTAAAAAAAAAAATATTAAGGGGATTTGAGCTAGGGGGAGGGATATAGAACGGGAGGGAGAGGGAGGAGAGGAGGGGAGGAGGGGGAGAAGGGCTGCAGTACGCATGGCAAAATCTACCTGAGGCCAGCTAGCTGCAGTGTCCTATATGGACTCTGCTAGCCTCCTGGTAGTCATTTTTTGGGACTTTGGGGGGGCTAACAGGAGAACCCTATGGAGCTGGATGTGAGGTAAGATTAAACTACACTACATGGTGGGGCCATTAGTTGGGGGGATTATAGTTTTGGGGGTGGACATGCCCTTTAAACAGATTTCACTGAGCTTCCTGTAAAAGAAGCATTTGCCTTCTTTCCGTATTAAGGGATGTGCAGTCATACAATCGCAAAACAAGCAAATCAACCTCCTGTGGCTTCGCTTGGCTAAATACAATCTCCTTACTTTTCTGAAAATGTTAACCATATTACATTTAAACACTTCCAAGCTAAGAACACTGTACAATACAAAACAAGCAGATATCACTAATAGTATAAGGTAACCATAAACCCCACCAGTACAGAAAATTATCCGACAGTCTTAAGTAGATAAATAATGGCTTGTTGAATAATAAACTAAAGAATTAGAGGCTTAAAAGTTACTGTGGGCTCCATTCCAGTTCCTCTAAAAGCTCTCTCATACATTTTAAAACAGCCTATGATGATGATGATGTCTTTAGCTTCTCTGGAGTAATATGCTTGTAAAGTTACACTTACCAGACTGCCCTGTGTCTGACACTCAGTCTAAAAGACAAACCACCCCAATAAAAAGATTAAAAAGACCACTTTATTCAAACCTAAATTCAGGAATATACCCTTGAAATGACATCAGCTATCTATTTAAAAATATACATTAGTGGCTGCCACCCCATCACAACACATATACAAGTTCAGTAACTATCATTACAATTTAAAAACAGAAAACTGGAGTCCATAAACTTAAAAAAAATATATATATTATCCGGAGTAAATCCAAATATCTAGACTTTAGTCATGATTTTGTAATCAACTTTAGTCTCTCACTGCTGTTGGCAGAGACTTATAGTTCCAATATTCTTAGTCTCATGGCGGAAGCTTTATCTCAGTGTATTAAAAAGCAATGCACAGTACTTATCCTGTCAGATGATACATCATATAACGGCTCCTTTTAGGTAGATGAAACTGCAGGACTGTCAGATGGTCGTCCTTAGTGTGGACTGTAGTAGTATGCACTGTGGAACTGTCCGAACCCTTGCGTGACTCCGCTGACTCTGAAGTGTTCATAGTTCCACGGATAGTTAGATTTATTTTACTGTGCTTATCAGACAGTTTTGATAGTCGTGAGGGGACCTCGGCTATTACCTCATTGATTATTATTCTCTTGAGAGGAGGGCATATTTATATTGGAGTTTCTGAGACCAGGCAAGGCACTGATGATCTGTATAAAAAGCCCCACCCCAGCAACTATTCTCTCTCCTTTCCTCTACATACAGTATGGACATCTTAGGGAGTGAAAAATTTGGGCTTGTGGCTAGATTTAAAAATTATTAAAGGGCATGTCCACCCCAAAATTATAACCCCCCAACTACTGGCCCCACCATGTAGTGTAGTTTAATCCTTACCTCACATCCCGCTCCATAGGGTTCTCCTGTATCCCCCCCAAAGTCCCAAAAAACTGCCCACCAGGAGGCTAGCAGAGTCCATATAGGACTCTGCCTCCTACCTGGCCTCCGGAGAAGTTTGGCATGCTACTGCAGCCCTTCTCCCTCCCCCTCCCTCTCCGGATCCCTCCCCCTAGCGTTAATCCCCTTTCATAATAGTAACCAAATTCCCCCCTGGTCCCCCAGCCCCAACCGCATGATTTTTATTTTTAGAAAGCTCCCCAAACTCTTACTTACCTCTCCTCTTTCCTCCGCCGAAGTGACTGCCGGCAGCCGCCCGTGATTGGCTGCCGCTCAGCCAATCACAGATGCGACTGCCGGTCCCGCCCCTCTGCTTGCATTTCCTCGCAGCAGAGGGCCGGGAGCGCGGCGGAGGAAGAGGGGAGGTAATAGAGTTTGGGGGGTTTTCTAAAAATAAAAATAATGCGGTTGGGCTGGGGGACCAGGGGGAAGGCTATATTAAAAAATAGGTTTAAGGGTGGACATACCCTTTAAGATGTTCTGGGGCCATGCTTACAATGTAGCTAATGATGCTCTGTCCCAGCGGTACTGTGTGGGGCTCCAGTACATTCCACACAATAAAAAGGTCCATTCCATATGATCTGTGTGGGGCTCCAGTTCATTCCACACAATAAAAACGTCCAGTTCCTATATCTGCGTGGGGTTCCAGTACATTCCACACATAAAAAGGTCCATTCCATATGATCTGCGTGGGGCTCCAGTACATTCCACACAATAAAAAGGTCCACCATATGATCTGCATGGGGCTCCAGTTCATTCCATACATATTAAACAGATTTCACTGAGCTTCCTGTAAAAGAAGGCATTTGCCTTCTTTCCGTATTAAGGGATGTGCAGTCATACAATCATGCAAAACAAGCAAATCAGACCTCCTGTGGCTTCGCTTGGCTAAATACAATCTCCTTACTTTTCTGAAAATGTTAACCATATTTACATTTAAACACTTCCAAGCTAAGAACACTGTACAATACAAAACAGAGCAGATATCACTAATAGTATAAGGTAACCATAAACCCCACCAGTACAGAAAATTATCCGACAGTCTTAAGTAAAGAATAAATAATGGCTTGTTGAATAATATAACTAAAGAATTAGATGCTTAAAAGTTAACTGTGGGCTCCATTCCAGTTTCCTCTAAAAGCTCTCTCATACATTTTAAACAAGCCTATGATGATGATGATGTCTTTAGCTTCTCTGGAGTAATATGCTTGTAAAGTTACACTTACCAGACTGCCCTGTGTCTTTGACACTCAGTCTAAAAGACAAACCACCCCAATAAAAAGATTAAAAAAGACCACTTTATTCAAACCTAAAATTCAGGAATAATACCCCTTGAAATGACATCAGCTATCTATTTAAAAATATACATTAGTGGCTGGCCACCCCATCACAACACATATACAAGTTCAGTAACTATCATTACAATTTAAAAACAGAAAACTGGAGTCCATAAACTTAAAAAAAAATTATATATATTATCCGGAGTAAATCCAAATATCTAGACTTTAGTCATGATTCTTGTAATCAACTTTAGTCTCTCACTGCTGTTGGCAGAGACTTATAGTTCCAATATTCATTAGTCTCATGGCGGAACGCTTTTATCTCAGTGTATTAAAAAGCAATGCACAGTACTTATCCTGTCAGATGATACATCATATAACCGGCTCCTTTTACGGTAGATGGAAACTGCAGGACTGTCAGATGGTCGTCCTTAGTGTGGAGTAAAAGTGAGCCGGTTATATGATGTATCATCTACAGTAAGTACCTGTGCATTGCTTTTATACACTGAGATAAAAGCGTTCCGCCATGAGACTAATGAATATTGGAACTATAATCTCTGCCAACAGCAGTGAGAGACTAAAGTTGATTCACAGAATCATGACTAAAGTCTAGATATTGGATTTACTCCGGATAATATATATATTTTTTTTAAGTTTATGGACTCCAGTTTTCTGTTTTTAAATTGTAATGATAGTTACTGACTTGTATAGTGTTGTGATGGGGTGGCAGCCACTAATGTATATTTTTAAATAGATAGTGATGTCATTTCAAGGGGTATTATTCCTGAATTTTAGGTTGAATAAAGGGTTTGTAATCTAGGTTTGTTGTTTGGATTTTGTGTGTATTAAAAGACGCTCTGTGGCAGCTCTGTGGCATGTGTGGTGTTACAAGCATATTACTCCAGAGAAGCTAAAAGACATCATATCATCATAGGCTTGTTTAAAATGTAGGAGGAGTAGCTTTTAGAGGAAACTGGAATGGAGCCCACAGTTAACTTTTAAGCATCTAATTCTTTAGTTATATTATTCAACAAGCCATATTATTCTTTACTTAGAGACTGTCGGATATTTGCGTACTGGGGGGATGGTACCTTATCATAGGATATGCCTCTGTTTTGTGATGTACAGTGTTCTTAGCTTGGAAGTGTTTAAATGTAAATATGGTTAACATTTCAGAAAAGTAAGAGATTGTATTTAGCCAAGCGAAGCCACGAGGTCTGATTTGCTTGTTTTGCTGATTGTATGACTGCACATCCCTTACGGAAAGAAGGCAAATGCCTTCTTTTACAGGAAGCTCAGTGAAATCTGTTTAAAGGGCATGTCCACCCCCAAAACTTAATCCCCCCAACTACTACTGCCCCACCATGTAGTGTAGTTAGTAATCCTACCTCACATCCCAGCTCCATAGGGTTCTCCTGTAGTCCCCCAAAGTCCCAAAAAATGACTACCAGGAGGCTAGCAGAGCCATATAGGCACTGCCTGCTAGCTGGCCTCAGGTAGATTTTTGCCATGCGTACTGCAGCCCTTCTCCCCCCTCCCTCCCCCTCCCTCTCCCTCCCTCTCCCTCCGTTCTACTATCCCTCCCCAGCTCAAATCCCCCTTAATATTTTTTTTTTAGAAACTCCCCAACTCTTACTTACCTCTCCTCTTTCCTCCGGCGAACTGAGCTGCCGGCAGCCGCGTCGTGTTGGCTGCCGCTCAGCCAATCACAGACGCGGCTGCCGGTCCCGCCCCTCTGCTTGCATTTCCTTGCAAGCGAGGGCCGGGAGCGCGGCGGAGGATCGAGGGGAGGTAAGTAGAGTTTGGGGGGCTTTCTAAAAAAAAATTAGAGTGGTTGGGGCTGGAGCCCAGGGGGGACCATTATAAAAAAATTTTTCCAGGGTGGACATAGCCTTTATATGTATGGAAATACTGGAGCCCCATGCAGATCATATGGAATGGACCTTTTTTTGTGTGGAATGTACTGGAGCCCCACCAGATCATATGGAATGGACCTTTTATTGTGTGGAATGTACTGGAACCCCACGCAGATCATATGGAATGGACCTTTTTATTGTGTGGAATGTACTGGAGCCCCACGAGATCATATGGAATGGACCTTTTTTATGTGTGGAATGTACTGGAGCCCCACACAGATCATATGGAATGGACCTTTTTATTGTGTGAAATGTACTGGAGCCCCACCAGATCATATGGAATGGACCTTTTTATTGTGTGAATGACTGGAGCCCCACACGATCATATGGAATACCTTTTTATTGTGTGGAATGTTGGAGCCCCAGCAGATCATATGGAATGGACCTTTTTATTGTGTGGAATGTACTGGAGCCCCACGCAGATCATATTGGAATGGATGACCTTTTTATTGGTGGAATGTACTGGAGCCCCACACAGATCATATGGAATGGACCTTTTATTGTGTGAATGAACTGGAGCCCCATGCCGATCATATGGAATGGACCTTTTTATTGTGTGGAATGTACTGGATCGCCATGCAAATCATATGGAATGGACCTTTTTAGTGTGTGGAATGAACTGGACCCCACGCATATATGGAATGGACCTTTTTAGTGTGTGGATGAACTGGAGCCCACGCAGATCATATGGAATGGACCTTTTATTGTGGGAATGAACTGGAGCCCCATGCAGATCATATGGAATGGACCCTTTTAGAGTGTGGAATGTACTGTACTGAATGCAAATCATATGGAACCATAAGATTTTTGTGAAGGTGGCCACAACCAAGAAGGTATTCAAAAAATCAGATACTCCCAACCTACTTTTAACGTAATATTTTGTCCTTGTGGCCAATTAAACTCATTTTTGTTTAACGTTTATACGTTTCTAAAACTGCACTTTTCATTTATCCCTACCTTGTGTAAAATATAGATATGGTTTTCTAATACAGAACAGTATCTGTGTAAATAACTCATGCAGACTGTAGATGAAACATTATAGTTTTTATTTGTGGTGATTTCTAGTTGCACCAATGCACAATGAAACAAAAATCAGCTCTCTGCATGAAAGACATAAAATGGTATTAATGGTAGAGAGGAAAGTGTGCCTGTTAAAACTCATACCCACGTTAGAAAATTGTTGCATGAAATAGCCTCAACAAATGTTTCATCCAACAACTAATGTGTGGAGACACCAGCTTCAGTATTGTTAAATGATAAGTCCTGATCACTCAACAATGCTGGTGGATCTTCCGGATGTTCTCCTGCACTGCAGGACTTTGTGATTGTTCTTCCCCTCTCTGTAAGGAGGAGAAGTTTCTTGTGTATCAGTCAGTCCAAATATTGGATGGTTCCTAGGTTTGACCGAAGAGCGTCCAACCATTTGTTAATCCGAATCAGACGAATGAATGATCAGACCTTCAGAAAACCGTGACCGATCGTGCGGTCCTCTATGAACTGCAAGCTTCGTCACGGCAAACTGTTGAAAAGTGGCGACCGACAGTCCTTCGTCTTGCCGACCGGTCGAAAGACAATCCCCTGTAAGGATTGGGATTGGTTGATAAATTCAGCTTGGAGCATAGAACCAACATAAGAGTTAAGATTACTATAAGTTACTACTCTGCATCCAAGTTTTATGCATATTGGGTTTTACTGATGTCACTTAACATTTAATTGTATAGTAGGATACTAGTAATAGCATGTTTTTCAATAATATTTGTTATACAGTTTTTAATGGTATTCTAATACACTGTAGTTTAGCCTACTTCGTGTGACACAGAGGCAGATTACAGGTTATAGCAGGCTAGTTTGTTGAAATTGTTTAAATTGCCACCGCTTCTAAGAAATAAGGATCACTCTGACGTCATTGCTGAGTTACAAACTACTTTAAATTATAATAACTACTAATGTTTAACTGTATTTTTCCTCATCTCATAATATCCCACCTGTAATTACAGAGACAAAGTACTCTTGATACCACTTAAGTTCCTGTTGTTTATAACTTTCCTATTTCTAAACACACACATGTATGTATGGTTTTTTCTAAAAACTGTATTCTTATTGTGTATGTAGGCCAGTGACTCCAAGCCTTTTAAGGGTTAGTCACTAGTAGGTGATGTGGAAGCTATAGGTTCTCCAACGAGAGTATTATATTTTATCTCAGATCAGACTATTTATTACCAGACCAGTATTTTTATCTTTCAACAGAAGCTTTTATACGTATTACTGTAATATAATAAATAAAAAGTGTTAATACCAATTCAACATTAATCACCCTGCAGCATCATATTGAAACATCCTTCCGTGTTACTGTACAGTGTCTCAGCCAGCAGCATTACAAGGTCAGCTGACCCCTTCACCTCCTCTTTATTTAGCAGCTACGGGACCTGATAAGACCACCCACCTTCTCCTTTTAGTGTTCCGTTTCTAGCAGCTAAGACGCACCCATTCTGCTCCCTCCTGTATTCCCTCACACACAACCCGGCTCCTGAAAATTGCTTACTTGCAGGGATCTTCGTTCCTTACATGAAGGTAAGTTTCCTGAGGCGCTTCCTGTTATAATTAGCGCGCTATGTGTAGTAGCGCACCGATTATAAGGATATTATTTATAGTTTGGCCCCATAGGGATTAATCGAAGGGGTGGGTTATAGTAGTTTACCATATTCCTTTCAACTACGCAGTATATATATATATACAATTGTTCCGGTATCATATGAAGTCAGCAGACAGGCCATGGAACTTACTGTACATCCCTTTCGTACAGGTGTCATCAATCCTGGATCATTTAACCTTTTTGAAAATGGCATTATTCCCAGATATGGTTACTATGGAAACTGATTATTATTTAGAACTTCCTGCAGCCTATAGATAACACAGTGGAAGGTGCCATATCCCTTATTTTATACTATTCAAGGGGGTATCTTTAAAAAACAAAAGATTGTATATTAGTGCACTACAAAACCGATAAACAATATTTTCTGAATTCTCATTATTATAGGAGTGAGTATTCTTACCCCCATACTGAATTTTTGCAGTGCTTGCAGCCACTCCCACATACACATTCTAAAGTGTTTGCACGAACCGTTTTTTCTGATTTGCATTGCCCACTATCAGGCTCATTTACCCAGAGCGCTACCGATCTGGGTAAAAGTCCTGTTTGCGATTTAATATCGCGTTTGCAATGTTGTAATCCCATGGGATTTAGCCACTGCGGGAAATCCTGCGCTAAAACGAGTGCAAATCTATAATTATCGCGAGCGTCGGATGATTTTTGCATAACCCGCGCATCCAACGCTAATATGGTGCTAAAGTCACACTAACCGGTAGCAAACCGGGTAGCGTGACTTTAACTCCATATATTTGCCCAGCGAGTCTGGCTAAATGAGGCCCTATGTGTACTGCGCTCTGATCCATTTTTGTAGCACATGGGTACACAACTTTTGTGCGTATTGCAGTCATTCAATATACAGTTATGCAGCGCACATTGCAAATAAGACACATCAGCACATTGCAAAAATCCTGCATGTGTTGCTGTGCGTGCAAGTGGAACCTTGCTTTGTTTTTCTTTATTGTCCTTAAATCTGCACTGTCTTGGGTCAGCAAACCAAAATTTCAGCAGTCCCTATCCCTCTCAGCAACCATTTATGGCAGTAAATAGCGCCCTGGTCCCCGGTGCACTGCTCTGTGATTCTACACGTAAACGGATCGCAATCGCATGAGAGAATGCGCAGTGTGGCCTAGCCCTTAATAAATTGTGAAACTTTACTTGCAGGCGTAGTATGTATATTTTATACTGTATTTTTTTTTTGTTTTAAGGGAAATACATTTATCAGGATCAGTTAAAACCATTCTTTTCCAAGTGAATACAATTTATACTGATACATGGTAATTTATTTCAGTAGCTTGTAAATGCACCAGATCTCTGGACCACTTGGACAGCAAAATATCATGTGACACTAATTGAACATGATGTAAACCTCCTCCACCCTTGTGACATAGATCACACAGTATAAGTGCAGGCGACTATTCTTATGGAATTAAAGACAGCTGATTTTTTTTTTGATGGCAACTCCTGATACAAGAAATTCTACTTCTGACATACTACAGATATTCAGGAAGGGAAATGGAAAACGGAAATACCAACCCAAGCACTGCCATGTGTATAAACACGATAAATGACTTCATGATAAATGAAAGAGCTCATTGGGATCTCTCCCAACTTCAGATATGGGAAACAAACTATCTAACCTACACCTTGTAGAGTGGTGTACCAAAGTTTTGGGGACCGAGAGAATAATGCTCAGGGTGGGCGGCGGGTGGACAGGTGGGGGTGGGGGGTGGGGGGGGGGGGGGGGGAGGGGGGGAGATGAAGAGGGGATAAGGTGTGGACCAAAGTGACCGGTAGGAAGGGTGTGGCAGTGTGGGGCGGGGGCGGGGGGGGGGGGGGGAGGAGTTGGGGTGTGGGTGGGGGAAAGGTGGTGGGGGCGGGGAAGGTGTGGGGGGCCGTTCCAATATGATCTGCGTGGGGCTCCAGTACATTCCCACAAATAAAAAGGTCCATTCCATATGATCTGCATGGGCTCCAGTCATTCCCACACAATAAAAAGGTCCATTCCATATGATCTGTGTGGGGCTCCAGTACATTCCACACAATAAAAAGGTCCATTCCATATGATCTGCGTGGGGCTCCAGTCATTTCACACAATAAAAAGGTCCATTCCATAGGATCTGTGTGGGGCTCCGTACATTCCACACAATAAAAAGGTCCATTCCATATGATCTGCGTGGGCTCCAGTACATTCCACACAATAAAAAGGTCCATTCCATATGATCTGCGTGGGGTTCCAGTACTTCCACACATAAAAGGTCCATTCCATATGATCTGTGTGGGGCTCCAGTACATTCCACACATAAAAAGGTCCATTCCATATGATCTGCATGGGGCTCCAGTTCATTCCATACATATAAGGCTATGTCCACCCTGGAAAAATTTTTTTAATATATGGTCCCCCCTGGGCTCCCAGCCCCAACCACTCTAATTTTTTTTTTAGAAGCCCCCCAAACTCTCCTTACCTCCCCTCGATCCTCCCCGCGCTCCCGGCCCTCTTCTTGCAAGGAAATGCAAGCAGAGGGCGGGACCGGCAGCCGCGTCTGTGATTGGCTGAGCGGCAGCCAATCACAGACGCGGCTGCCGGCAGCTCAGTTCGCCGAGGAAAGGAGAGGTAAGTAAGAGTTTGGGGAGCTTTCTAAAAAAAAAAATATTAAGGGGATTTGAGCTAGGGGGAGGGATATAGAACGGGAGGGAGAGGGAGGAGAGGAGGGGAGGAGGGGGAGAAGGGCTGCAGTACGCATGGCAAAATCTACCTGAGGCCAGCTAGCTGCAGTGTCCTATATGGACTCTGCTAGCCTCCTGGTAGTCATTTTTTGGGACTTTGGGGGGGACTAACAGGAGAACCCTATGGAGCTGGATGTGAGGTAAGATTAAACTACACTACATGGTGGGGCCATGTAGTTGGGGGGATTATAGTTTTGGGGGTGGACATGCCCTTTAAACAGATTTCACTGAGCTTCCTGTAAAAGAAGCATTTGCCTTCTTTCCGTATTAAGGGATGTGCAGTCATACAATCATGCAAAACAAGCAAATCAGACCTCCTGTGGCTTCGCTTGGCTAAATACAATCTCCTTACTTTTCTGAAAATGTTAACCATATTACATTTAAACACTTCCAAGCTAAGAACACTGTACAATACAAAACAAGCAGATATCACTAATAGTATAAGGTAACCATAAACCCCACCAGTACAGAAAATTATCCGACAGTCTTAAGAAGATAAATAATGGCTTGTTGAATAATAAACTAAAGAATTAGAGCTTAAAAGTTACTGTGGGCTCCATTCCAGTTCCTCTAAAAGCTCTCTCATACATTTTAAAACAGCCTATGATGATGATGATGTCTTTAGCTTCTCTGGAGTAATATGCTTGTAAAGTTACACTTACCAGACTGCCCTGTGTCTGACACTCAGTCTAAAAGACAAACCACCCCAATAAAAAGATTAAAAAGACCACTTTATTCAAACCTAAATTCAGGAATATACCCTTGAAATGACATCAGCTATCTATTTAAAAATATACATTAGTGGCTGCCACCCCATCACAACACATATACAAGTTCAGTAACTATCATTACAATTTAAAAACAGAAAACTGGAGTCCATAAACTTAAAAAAAATATATATATTATCCGGAGTAAATCCAAATATCTAGACTTTAGTCATGATTTTGTAATCAACTTTAGTCTCTCACTGCTGTTGGCAGAGACTTATAGTTCCAATATTCTTAGTCTCATGGCGGAAGCTTTATCTCAGTGTATTAAAAAGCAATGCACAGTACTTATCCTGTCAGATGATACATCATATAACGGCTCCTTTTAGGTAGATGAAACTGCAGGACTGTCAGATGGTCGTCCTTAGTGTGGACTGTAGTAGTATGCACTGTGGAACTGTCCGAACCCTTGCGTGACTCCGCTGACTCTGAAGTGTTCATAGTTCCACGGATAGTTAGATTTATTTTACTGTGCTTATCAGACAGTTTTTGATAGTCGTGAGGGGACCTCGGCTATTACCTCATTGATTATTATTCTCTTGAGAGGAGGGCATATTTATATTGGAGTTTCTGAGACCAGGCAAGGCACTGATGATCTGTATAAAAAGCCCCACCCCAGCAACTATTCTCTCTCCTTTCCTCTACATACAGTATGGACATCTTAGGGAGTGAAAAAATTTGGGCTTGTGGCTAGATTTAAAAATTATTAAAGGGCATGTCCACCCCAAAATTATAACCCCCCAACTACTGGCCCCACCATGTAGTGTAGTTTAATCCTTACCTCACATCCCGCTCCATAGGGTTCTCCTGTATCCCCCCCAAAGTCCCAAAAAACTGCCCACCAGGAGGCTAGCAGAGTCCATATAGGACTCTGCCTCCTACCTGGCCTCCGGAGAAGTTTGGCATGCTACTGCAGCCCTTCTCCCTCCCCCTCCCTCTCCGGATCCCTCCCCCTAGCGTTAATCCCCTTTCATATAGTAACAAATTCCCCCTGGTCCCCCAGCCCCAACCGCATGATTTTTATTTTTAGAAAGCTCCCCAAACTCTTACTTACCTCTCCTCTTTCCTCCGCCGAAGTGACTGCCGGCAGCCGCCCGTGATTGGCTGCCGCTCAGCCAATCACAGATGCGACTGCCGGTCCCGCCCCTCTGCTTGCATTTCCTCGCAGCAGAGGGCCGGGAGCGCGGCGGAGGAAGAGGGGAGGTAATAGAGTTTGGGGGGTTTTCTAAAAATAAAAATAATGCGGTTGGGCTGGGGGACCAGGGGGAAGGCTATATTAAAAAATAGGTTTAAGGGTGGACATACCCTTTAAGATGTTCTGGGGCCATGCTTACAATGTAGCTAATGATGCTCTGTCCCAGCGGTACATTCCACACAATAAAAAGGTCCATTCCATATGATCTGTGTGGGGCTCCAGTACATTCCACACAATAAAAAGGTCCATTCCATTCCTTTCCTCTACATACAGTATGGACATCTTAGGGAGTGAAAAAATTGGGCTTGTGGCTAGATTTAAAAATTATTAAAGGGCATGTCCACCCCAAAACTATAATCCCCCCAACACTGGCCCCACCATGTAGTGTAGTTTAATCCTTACCTCACATCCCAGCTCCATAGGGTTCTCCTGTAGTCCCCCCCCAAATCCCAAAAACTGCCCACCAGGAGGCTAGCAGAGTCCATATAGGACTCTGCCTCCTACCTGGCCTCCGGGAGAAGTTTGGCATGCGTACTGCAGCCCTTCTCCCTCCCCCTCCCTCTCCGGATTCCCTCCCCCTAGCGTTAATCCCCTTTAATCCTTTAAAGGTATGTCCACCCTTAAACCTATTTTTTAATATAGCCTTCCCCCTGGTCCCCCACCCCAACCGCATGATTTTTATTTTTAGAAAGCTCCCCAAACTCTTACTTACCTCTCCTCTTTCCTCCGCCGAAGTGAACTGCCGGCAGCCGCATCCGTGATTGGCTGCCGCTCAGCCAATCACAGATGCGACTGCCGGTCCCGCCCCTCTGCTTGCATTTCCTCGCAAGCAGAGGGCCGGGAGCGCGGGCGAGGAAAGAGGGAGGTAAGTAGAGTTTGGGGGGTTTTTCTAAAAATAAAAATAATGCGGTTGGGGCTGGGGGACCAGGGGGAAGGCTATTAAAAAATAGGTTTAAGGTGGACATACCCTTTAAGATGTTCTGGGGCCATGCTTACAATGTAGCTAATGATGCCTGTCCCAGCGGTAGATACAATGGGCATACTCAAACCAAGACTTGGGGGCAGAGTAGTGTGTTTGGTGATGTCAAATCTCACAGTGATAGCAGAAATATCACCCTTTATAATGGTTTACTTTTGGATAGAATGTAGCTATAAACATGATCCTGGAGACATTTAAAGGGTATGTCCATCCCAAAAACTCAAATTTTAAATGTTATTGGCCACATCTATCTTTAAAATCTTTAAAAATAATCCCCCATCAAAATCCGTTCAGCACTTGAAGATATATAAGTTTTTCCAGCAGACCTTTTGCCATCACAGACACAGGCTGACGTCACAAGAAAGGGCTGCGGGAACGAAGGGCTGTAAGTAAGGCTGCAACATTTTTTTTCAAAAATAACCGTGTTTGGGTCTGGGCAGGGGTCCTCTATCAAACCCTAAAAGGATTAAACAATAGGATGCAGGGGGACCGAGGATGGATCCGATGGTGGGAGCACCAAGGGAGGCAAAAGGCACGTAAAAGGCATGGAAAAGGTGACATCAGATTACATTGCTGCTCCTGGTCTGCAAAAAGCATGGTATAAAACGTATGTACTTAAAAATGGCTGAACGGATTTTGATGGGGAAGGCTTGTTATAAAAGTTATAATTGGGCCAATAACATATAAATTTGGGTTTTGGGGGTGGACATACCCTTTAAAAAAGGAGTGTACACTTTAATAAGGTCATTTGTATAAGACCTCAGTTCACCCTTAAACCTATTATTATATTTAATCTGTTATATCTGTAATGCCTTATTCTAGATAAAACAATCTACACATGTAGTGCTGATATACTGTATGGTGATGTAGTGTATGTTCTGTTTCAATGTGACCTATTTCCTATTACTTACAGGTACAGAATGTGTGCAGATTAGCTTTTCTTTCCGGAACAAAGGAGAAAAGGACGTAGCCTTGGGTAAAAGCCACAGTATTTTCCATTTGTTTAATTAATGTTAGATTCTTTTTGTAGAACCTCTCTTTTTTTATATCCCTGCTTGGGAGATGATAGCATCCTTTGCACCCCTTATACATTGTACATAAATGTCTGTTATATCTAACATATACCATTCAGACGCTATCATATTTTCATGGTACATCAATTAACGCATTAAAAATGATAGGGTATTTATTCTATAATGGACAACTATTCAGGGTTATTCAATAAAAGTTCTATTTGTTTAAAATGTGCTAATTTTGCCCCAACCAATCAGTTTTAGCTTTCAAATGTTAAATAAGATCTGATTGTTTGTGGCTAAATTAGCACCATTTTAAACTATAAGAACTTTTATTGAATCTCCTGATAGTCTGTTATGCACACCAGTGAATGATCTGAAACAAAGTTCTGTGGGAAAACTACCAAATACTCTATTTTTTCCACGGACAATGGCCAGTGATATGTTATTATCCTCCTGTTGAAATGATTTTATGTCTGAAACCATGAGATAAGTTTTTATTATGCACCCATGATATCTATTCATTTATTTAGCCTGGAACCGCAGCAGCAGAAGTCAAGGTAATGAGTATGCCTCCCCATATTCCTCATCATTTTTTCACTCAAAAGCCACTCATTTGTAGACTGGGATTCTGAAAACATTTCCAGGTTCTCTTCCGAGAAGGAAGAATTAATTAGTTCAAATGTCCAGGGTTTGCCTAGCAGGAAAATCTCCACCCCCCCTCAAATTTATTTTCCCAGTGATGGACTATATCCACATGCACTGAGGTATTTAACTTTGCCCAGCTGACATTCAGAACCACATTAGTTTAAGGAATCGACTTAGTCCTCACGAATTACTAGTCATCCATATACGCAAGCTTAAAGACTCCAAAACTAGACCATGTGCTGCTTCCATATCTACGACTATCCATATCTAGTCCCCTAATTCTCTGGGCCAGACTTTGAAAAATATTCATTTTAAAATGGTAGATGCAGTAAAGCTACTTCTATTCATTTTATCTAAAGCCAAAAAGGAGGAGGATGTCCGTGCCATATTATCCTCTAGCAGGCCTTGCCCAAAGCAATTAGCTCTGATTATATGAAACAAAATAAGATATGGCTGTCCAGTCTTCATTTCCTTTATTGGGGGTATCCCATTTTATTTTATTTGCGCAAAAACACACCCACACACTACTTTTCCCTCTACGTCAATGTTTAGTGATTATAGAGGACAGACATTAACTACATATGTAATATTAGGAGAACTTAGATTTTAGTTGCCTCTTCAGGTAATTTTATATACAGGTTACAAATACAAGAAAGCCCAGACTTTCATCCTCCTCTACGAGACCCTTTTGCCGGGACGTACATCAGCCAGACCCCATAAGCAATATTGTGATAAACTGCAGGAAACCTCCAGGAGATATACGTCCAGCAACAATATACTGGCCTGCCATTTTTGGTCCCAGGACAGGTGGCATCAGATTGAAGACCATTTACAGGTAGGAACTCATCCACCTTTTCATTCCATTCCATCAGGACAGAATTAAACAGCATGGGAAGAAATATGCTTATACAAGTGGGTTCTAAGCATTTTTGTGCAGAAACACACCAACACACTATCAGGGAGTTTACTAAAAGTTCTTATCGTTAAAATGGTGCTAATTTTGTCCCAACCAATCAGATCTTATTTAAACGTTGAAAGCTAAACATCTGATTGGTTGGGCAAAATTAGCACCATTTTTACCGATAATACTTTTATTGAATAAACCCTGTATGTTTCCACTGTACAGCCTTTATTTAGTGATTATATAGGACAACATTTAACTACATCTGTAATATTAGGAGAGATCGTTAGCTCACTTCAGCCAGTATGTCTGACCTGGCCCCTAAATTAGATAATAGTTGCCCCTTCGGTCAAATTTATACAACAGTTTAAGGGCAGATACAAAAAAAGACATAATTTGCAGAGCTCAGAAAGCCCAACCTACAACCTCCCTAAGAAGCCCTTCGCCAGACATACATCATGCCAGACCCCAGATGCAGTACCGTGATAAACTGCAGAGATACAGCGTCAGAAACTATTATACTGAGCAGCACCTCAGGTGGAAGACAATTTACAGGTAGGTACGCAACCACCTTTTCATTCCATTCCTTCAGGACAGTATTGAACAGCATGGGGAGAAATATGCTTAGACAAGTGGGTTCTCAGAATAATAAAAATGGTCTATCACTTCCTCTGACAACATTTTATTTCAATGAAAAAGCCCCCAAGAACCCAGAAAGTACAGACCTGGATGACTCTCTTTTTCCCTCACCCAGATCAAGATAGATCTATCACACCCACATAAATGGGACGATAAGCCACCTGCTCCCAGTACGGAAACAGGATGGTTCACTGCGTCCATTTTAATGTAAAGCCCTCAATGTTACATACACCAATAAGAGTCAGGCTAGAGAACCTGTCAGCTTTCATACAATCTATATACTGTATCAAAGAATCACAGGAGCCTACTTCATTTTAAATGGAAAGGACACAGTTATCACTAGAATGTGATGCTGTTTGTCCTGTAAACACTCATACACCTTTAGCAGGGTTTTTAAAGCCAGTAATACAACTCTTCTTATTTAGATGATTTCCTGATCTTCAACCCAGAGTAGTTGATTATTTCCCAGCAGAGAGACTTATTACTTTCCGAACTAACAAGCTAGGATTCTCAGTGAACCTAGAGAAATCTATCCCTACAGTTCTAGGGTTACAAAAAGATATACACACTTTACCATACAGTTCAAGGCCACAAATGGGAAACAGTCATGGCACCTGACTCTGAGATCTCCTTCCCCTCTTCTCACTTTCCCTTCACACCTCTTGTGAAGATACAGAAAAAATAGTATCCCTGACACAGGCTCTACAGAAGCTTTTACCCTTTGCAGATTCAGTCATATGCTTTTTAGGGGACATCTATATTCTGGAAGGTATAACTTGGCCTCACCAAAATAATAATCCTTACAACCAGAGTAAGGCTAGATCTAGAACCTATTCTGCAGATTCCTCATTCGGCATGACCATTTAGACCAGTCCCCCCCCCCCCACTTCTCTTAGGATCACAACGATGCATTGTTACAGGGTAGGTGGGGCCTTCACACAGCAAACAGCGATCAGAGGACTTTGGTCCCACTAGGAGTCCAGGTTACACATAACCTGGATTTACAGAGGCTTCTGACAGTGACACTTGCAGGCAAACTGTATTGGTACGGTCAGACAACCGCAGGGCAGTCTCATACACTCAACAGTATGGAGGTTACAAGATCCAGACCCCTTTGCTCAGAAGCCTTGGAAGACTGCATTTTTTTCCTTTGTCAACCTGGTAGCCCATAATGTCCCAAACTAATCAAAAAAATTGCAGACGCTCTATCCAGACACCAACTGATGCTCTCGATTGTGCACCCATGACCGTCTCTGTTCACGAAGATAAACAAATTTGTATTAAAATAGATAGACCTATTTGCATCAGAGACATCAGCACAAACTTGTCATAATTTGAGCCACTCCAGCACTATGGGGTGAGAGCTAGATTTTCTGTCCCATAAATTCCATTCAGGCTTATCTACATCCCCCTTATGTTCATACAGCTCTGCACTGAGATAATTCCAACCTAACCATTAACCCTTTTATATCCAAATGTTGAAGGGAGCATCATTTTCCCATACTCCAGACCCCAGGTACAATTCTACATGAGGCACAGATATACTCCCTAAAATTTCTAGTCACCTGGGAGCTATCATCTCTCACTCCCCTCCATTCCCTCAAGGTTATGCTAGCATGCTTGTTGGCAGTTAGCATGCGTTTGCAGCCAGGTCACAGTTCCTCCTAATACTTGTGAATTGTGGTTAACCTTTACCCCTGGAGGTGCTTACTTAATCCTTAAAGAATAGACAAAACCACACGTATATCCCCACAACTAGAGAATGTGACCTACCGAAGAATACCGTAGATCCTTCTTTACATGTAATCTCTCATCTGAGATACCTGCAGTTATCATCAGACACTATGGGTAAATTAAAGTGTCCATTAAATAGACAGGATTGCACTCCAAAAACAATCAGGTTTATTTTAGAACAACACTTGAACACACATATTTCAGGGGGACAAGCCCACTCCCTCAGGTGATGTCCTCCCGAAATGTTGTGGTTTGATGTGTGGTTCTAAAAAAACCTGATTTTTGGTAAGAACATTTGAGTACTAGAGGTAATTAGCTATTCATTACCTCCAGACCCAGCTTTATGGTAGCCTTTACTAAGGCACCATCAAAAGGCATCAACCCTGCAGTGTATTCTGTATACCTGGTCATCAGAGATGGTCGACTTTGTTAAATACTGTTTGACAGATTGAAATTGCAAGGGCAATGAACAGGTATGTGCTACTCTGCCCACCAGCTGCTGGTAGGTAGCTGCCTCCCATTGGACAAAGAAGAGTTTGCAGTAAACTATGACCTGCAAACTACATTGTTCCTAGGGAATAGGACAGCCACCTGCACATGATGAGCTGTATAAAAAGCCCCACCCCAGCAACTATTCTCTTTCCTTTCCTCTACATACAGTATGGACATCTTAGGGAGTGAAAAAAATTTGGGCTTGTGGCTAGATTTAAAAATTATTAAAGGGCATGTCCACCCTCAAAATTATAATCCCCCCAACTACTGGCCCCACCATGTAGTGTAGTTAATCCTTACCTCACATCAGCTCCATAGGGTTCTCCTGTAGTCCCCCCCAAAGTCCCAAAAACTGCCCACCAGGAGGCTAGCAGAGTCCATATAGGACTCGCCTCCTACCTGGCCTCCGGGAGAAGTTTGGCATGCGTACTGCAGCCCTTCTCCCTCCCCCTCCCTTCCGGATTCCTCCCCCTAGCGTTAATCCCCTTTAATCCATTAAAGGGTATGTCCACCCTTAAACTATTTTTAATATAGCCTTCCCCCTGGTCCCCCAGCCCCAACCGCATGATTTTTATTTTAGAAAGCTCCCCAAACTCTACTACTCTCCTCTTTCCTCCGCGAAGTGAACTGCGGCAGCCGCATCCGTGTGATGGCTGCCGCTCAGCCAATCACAGATGCGACTGCCGGTTCCGCCCCTCTGCTTGCATTTCCTCGCAAGCAGAGGGCCGGGAGCGCGGCGGAGGAAAGAGGGGGAGGTAAGTAGAGTTTGGGGGGGTTTTCTAAAAATAAAAATAATGCGGTTGGGGCTGGGGGACCAGGGGGAAGGCTATATTAAAAAATAGGTTTAAGGGTGGACATACCCTTTAAGATGTTCTGGGGCCATGCTTACAATGTAGCTAATGATGCTCTGTCCCAGCGGTAGGATACAAGTGGGCATACTCAAACCAAGACTTGGGGGCAGAGTAGTGGTGTTGGTGATGTCAAATCTCACAGTGATAGCAGGAAATATCACCCTTTATAATGGTTTACTTTTGGATAGAATGTAGCTATAAACATGATCCTGGAGACACTTTAAAGGGTATGTCCATCCCAAAAACTCAAATTTTAAATGTTATTGGCCACAATTCTATCTTTAAAATCTTTAAAATAATCCCCCATCAAAATCCGTTCAGCCAATTTGAAGATATATAAGTTTTTCCAGCAGACCTTTTGCCAATCACAGACACGGCTGACGTCACAAGAAAGGGCTGCGGGAACGAAGGGCTGTGTTACAGAGTTACTTACCAGCTTACTTGCTGGTGCTCCTGGCAGTTTTGGTCAATTGTTTCAAAGCTGGACATTCCCTTTAAGTATAAACTTTGAATTTAGCTTCAAAAGGCTGCATTTTGGGAAGTTACTGTAGCTAATCACTTTGCAGCAGTATCATGGGAGTGCAGTCAGGTAAGATGTGCTGGTTTAATAGCCCAATCTACGCGATGTTATGTTTTATGCCACATTAGTACCCAAAACGTAACCAAAGACTTAATGCATTGGGCAATAGCATCCTATATAACATCCCCCCAAAGTACTTTCTTAAAGGGTATGTTTTTCCAACAGGCCTTTTGCAGAAAAGAAGCAGTACACTGTAATCCAGTCCGAGCCTTCAGCCAATCACAGACGCGTCTGACGTCACAAGAAAGCACGGCGAGAACGAAGGGCTGTAAGTAAGGCTGCAAACTTTTTTTCCAAAAATAATCCGGTGTTTGGGTCTGGGCAGGGGTCCTCTATCAAACCCTAAAAGGATTAAACAATAGGATGCAGGGGGACCGAGGATGGATCCGGATGGTGGGAGCACCAAGGGAGGCAAAAGGCACGTAAAAGGCATGGAAAAGGTGACATCAGATTACAGTTAGCTGCTCCTGGTCTGCAAAAAGCATGGTATAAAAACGTATGTATCTTAAAAATGGCTGAACGGATTTTGATGGGGAATGGCTTGTTATAAAGTTATAATTGGGGCCAATAACATATAAAATTTGGGTTTTGGGGGTGGACATACCCTTTAAAAAAGGAGTGTACACTTTAATAAAGGTCATTTGTATGAAGACCTCAGTTCACCCTTAAACCTATTATTATATTTAATCTGTATATCTGTTAATGCCTTATTCTAGAATAAAACAATCTACACATGTAGTGCTGATATACTGTATGTGATGTAGTGTATGTTCTGTTTCAATGTGACCTATTTCCTATTACTTACAGGTACAGAATGTGCAGATTAGCTTTTCTTTCCGGAACAAAGGAGAAAAGGACGTAGCCTTGGGTAAAAAGCCCACAGTATTTTCCATTTGTTTAATTAATGTTAGATTCTTTTTGTAGACCCTTCTCTTTTTTTATATCCCTGCTTGGTGAGATCCTTTGCACCCCTTATACATTGTACATAAATGTCTGTTATATCTAACAGTATACCATTCTAGACGCTATCATATTTTCATGGTACATCAATTAACGCATTAAAAATGATAGGGTATTTATTCTATAATGGACAACATATTCAGGGTTATTCAATAAAAGTTCTTATTGTTTAAAATGGTGCTAATTTTGCCCCAACCAATCAGTTGTTAGCTTTCAAATGTTAAATAAGATCTGATTGGTTGTGGCTAAATTAGCACCATTTTAAACTATAAGAACTTTTATTGAATCTTCCTGATAGTCTGTTATGCACAGCCAGTGAATGATCTGAAACAAAGTTCTGTGGGAAAACTACCAAATACTCTATTTTTTCCACGGACAATGGCCAGTGATATGTTATTACTCCTGTTGAATGATTATAATGTCTGAAACCATGAGATAAGTTTTTATTTATGCACCATGATATCTATTCATTTATTTTAGCCTGGAACCGCAGCAGCAGAGAGTCAAGGTAATGAGTATGCCTCCCCATATTCCTCATCATTATTTTCACTCAAAAGCCACTCATTTGTAGACTGGGATTCTGAAAACATTTCCAGGTTCTCTTCCGAGAAGGGAAGAATTAATTAGTTACAAATGTCCAGGGTTTGCCTAGCAGGAAAATCTCCACCCCCTCAAATTTATTTTCCCAGTGATGGACTATATCCACATGCACTGAGGTATTTAACTTTGCCCAGCTGACATTCAGAACCACATTAGTTAAGGAGATCGACTTAGTCCTCACGAATTACTAAGTCATCCCATATACGCAAGCGCTAAAGACTCCAAAACTAGACCATGTGCTGCTATCCATATCTAGCGACTATCCATATCTAGTCCCCTAATTCTCTGGGCCAGACTTTGAAAAATATTCATTTTAAAATGGTAGATGCAGTAAAGCTACTTCTATTCATGTTATCTAAAGCCAAAAAGGAGGAGGATGTCCGTGCCATATTATCCTCTAAGGCAGCCTTGCCCAAAGCAATTAGCTCTGATTATAATGAAACAAAATAAGATATGGCTGTCCAGTCTTCATTTCCTTTATTGGGGTTATCCCATTTTATTTTATTTGCGCAAAAACACACCCACACACTACGTTTCCCTCTACAGTCAATGTTTAGTGATTATATAGGACAGACATTTAACTACATATGTAATATTAGGAGAACTTAGATTTTAGTTGCCTCTTCAGGTAAATTTTATATACAGGTTACAAATACAAGAAAGCCCAGACTTTCATCCTCCTCTACGAGACCCTTTTGCCGGGACGTACATCACGCCAGACCCCATAAGCAATATTGTGATAAACTGCAGGAAACCTCCAGGAGATATACGTCCAGCAAACAATATACTGGCCTGCCCATTTTTGGTCCCAGGACAGGTGGCATCAGATTGAAGACCATTTACAGGTAGGAACTCATCCACCTTTTCATTCCATTCCATCAGGACAGAATTAAACAGCATGGGAAGAAATATGCTTATACAAGTGGGTTCTAAGCATTTTTGTGCAGAAACACACCAACACACTATCAGGGAGTTTCAATAAAAGTTCTTATCGTTAAAAATGGTGCTAATTTTGTCCCAACCAATCAGATCTTATTTAACGTTTGAAAGCTAACATCTGATTGGTTGGGGCAAAATTAGCACCATTTTTACCGATAATAACTTTTATTGAATAACCCTGTATGTTTCCACTGTACAGCCTTTATTTAGTGATTATATAGGACAGACATTTAACTACATCTGTAATATTAGGAGAGATCGTTAGCTCACTTCAGCCAGTATGTCTGACCTGGCCCCTAAATTAGATAATAGTTGCCCCTTCGGGTCAAATTTATACAACAGTTTAAGGGCAGATACAAAAAAAAGACATAATTTGCAGAGCTCAGAAAGCCCAGACCTACAACCTCCCTTAAGAAGCCCTTTCGCCAGGACATACATCATGCCAGACCCCAGATGCAGTACCGTGATAAACTGCAGAGATACACGTCCAGAAACTATTATACTGGACAGGCAGCCTCAGGTGGAAGACAATTTACAGGTAGGTACGCAACCACCTTTTCATTCCATTCCTTCAGGACAGTATTAAACAGCATGGGGAGAAATATGCTTAGACAAGTGGGTTCTCAGAATAATAAAAAATGGTATATCACTTCCTCTGACAACATTTTTATTTCAATGAAAAAGCCCCAAGAACCCCAGTAAGTACAGACCTGGATGACTCTCTTTTTCCCTCACCCAGATCAAGATAGATCTATCACACCCACTATAAATGGGACGGATAAGCCACCTGCTCCCAGTACGGAAACAGGATGGTTCACTGCGTCCAGTTTTAAATGTAAAGGCCCTCAATGTTTACATACAGCCAATAAGAGTCAGGCTAGAGAACCTGTCAGCTTTCATACAATCTATATACTGTATCAAAGAATCACAGGAGCCTACTTCATTTTAAATGGAAAGGACACAGTTATCACTAGAATGTGATGCTGTTTGTCCTGTGAAACACTTCATACACCTTTAGCAGGGTTTTAAAGCCAGTAATACAACTCTTCTTATTTAGATGATTTCCTGATCTTCAACCCAGAGTAGTTGATTATTTCCCAGCAGAGAGACTTATTACTTTCCGAACTAACAAAGCTAGGATTCTCAGTGAACCTAGAGAAATCTATCCCTACAAGTTCTAGGGTTACAAAAAGATATACACCACTTTACCATACAAGTTCAAGGCCACAAATGGGAAACAGTCATGGCACCTGACTATGAGATCTCCTTCCCCTCTTCTCACTTTCCCTTCACACTCTTGTGAAGAATACAGAAAAAATAGTATCCCTGACACCAGGCTCTACAGAAGCTTTTACCCTTTGCAGATTCAGTCATATGCTTTTTAGGGGACATCTATATTCTGGAAGGTATAACTTGGCCTCACCAAAATAATAATCCTTACAACCAGAGTAAGGCTAGATCTAGAACCTATTCTGCAGATTCCTCATTTTCGGCCATGACCATTTAGACCAGTCCCCCCCCCCTTCATCTTAGGATCACAACAGATGCATTGTTACAGGGATGGGGGCCTTCACACAGCAAACAGCGATCAGAGGACTTTGGTCCCACTAGGAGTCCAGGTTACACATAACCTGGATTTACAGAGGCTTCTGACAGTGACACTTTGCAGCAAGACTGTATTGGTACGGTCAGACAACCGCAGGGCAGTCTCATACATCAACAGTATAGGAGGTACAAGATCCAGACCCCTTTGCTCAGAAGCCTTGGAAGACTGCATTTTTTTCCTTTGTCAACCTGGTAGCCCATAATGTCCCAAACTAATCAAAAAAATTGCAGACGCTCTATCCAGACACCAACTGATGCTCTCGATTGTGCACCCATGACCGTCTCTGTTCACGAAGATAAATCAAATTTGTATTAAAATAGATAGACCTATTTGCATCAGAGACATCAGCACAAACTTGTCATAATTTGAGCCACTCCAGGCACTATGGGGTGAGAGCTAGATTTTCTGTCCCATAAATTCCATTCAGGCTTATCTACATCCACCTTATGTTCATACAGCTCTGCACTGAGATAATTCCAACCTAACCATTAACCCCTTTTATATCCAAATGTTGAAGGGAGCATCATTTTCCCATACTCCAGACCCCAGGTACAATTCTACATGAGGCACAGATATACTCCTAAAATTTCTAGTCACCTGGGAGCTATCATCTCTCCCACTCCATTCCCTCAAGGTTATGCTAGCATGCTTGTTGGCATGTTAGCATGCGTTTGCAGCCAGGTCAGCAGAGTTCCTCCTAATACTTGTGAATTGTGGTTAACCTTTACCCCTGGAGGTGCTTACTTAATCCTTAAAGAATAGACAAAAACCACACGTATATCCCCACAACTAATAGAATGTGACCTACCGAAGAATACCGTAGATCCTTCTTTACATGTAATCTCTCATCTGGGAGATACCTGCAGTTATCATCAGACACTATGGGTAAATTAAAGTGTCCATTAAATAGACAAGGATTGCACTCCAAAAAACAATCAGGTTTATTTAGAACAACACATTGAACACACAATATTTCAGGGGGACAAGCCCACTTCCTCAGGTGATGTCCTCCCGAAATGTTGTGGGTTTGATGTGTGGTTCTAAAAAAACCTGATTTTTGGGTAAGAACATTTGAGTACTAGAGGTAAATTAGCTATTCATTACCTCCAGACCCAGCTTTATGTAGCCTTTACTAAGGCACCATCAAAAGGCATCAACCTGCAGTGTATTCTGTATACCTGGTCATCAGAGATGGTCAAGACTTTGTTAAATACTAGTTTGACAGATTGAAATTTGCAAGGGCAATGAACAGGTATGTGCTACTCTGCCCACCAGCTGCTGGTAGGTAGCTGCCTCCCATTGGACAAAGAAGAGTTTGCAGTAAACTATGACCTGCAAACTACATTGTTCCTAGGGAATAGGACAGCCACCTAGCAACAGCTCCCCCCCCTCCAGTAATTTCCTGGTTTATTGAAGATAATTCAATTAACAATCACTGAGAAATATAGGCAATAGATAGGTGTATACATATGCATATATATAGGTAACTGTCCTATCCCCTAGGACAAATTTTGTCCTAGGGCATAGGTTGTAGATTACTGCAAATTCTTCTGTCTCGCCTCTCCCTTTGCTGTGGCTTCTGGCTGATTGATTAAATTAACCTGTGGGTACTAGGGGTCACCCCTTATAATCCACATTAGCTGGGCAACATCCTGCTAGAAGCTGACAGCCAAACATATAACAACACAAAGATCCTCCCTTTCCTGACACAGAACAGGGAAGTTTTTGTGTAAACATATTTAAGTGTTCCTGTCCCTAACAATGATATATTACTTAAGTATTGTTTGCAGTCTTGCTTAAAACAAAGCTTTATACCTCTATTCCGACAGAACATTTGGAACAATTGTACATGTAGAATCTATTTTTGCCAGGAACACAATGGGGGGGGGTGTAAGTCTGGTGATTAGAAGCTGGGACCTCATTGGCTGTGTGTTTCTAAAAGTAGCACTTATTTTGTGAGCCACTACAGCATATGCAAAGAACAAAGGTATATTTAGAAGCTTTATCTTTTACAATGTAAAATAATCCAAAAAAAACTTTCGATAAAATCAGCTGAATATTTTGTATTGCCTTAGGAAGGCTGTATGTAATTCACACAAGGGAATTCCATATTGGTGTGGAGATATCTGTATAGAAAATACTGTGCATAGAGACAATGAATACTGAGGTCACACTCAGGGGGAATGGCCAATAAGTGCACATGCTCACAAGGTTCTGTGAAGAATACATGGGCTATGAATTGTACTGGCAACAACATGGAACCTTCTTAGATACAGTATCTAATTCTCACATGTATATATAAACTTACTAGAGAAGAATCTTAGAGAGAATGTATAGGTGTTCTGGGTAGAAAAGCTTTCACATTAGGATTTAAAAAAACAAAACAAGTTTTGTTCTCCTTTAAGTTGACGGGTTTTGAAGGCTACACATACCAATGGATTGCTTGACAACACCAATATTTTGTGCACACTGCCGCGGACGCTTAAGATCATGATCGAAAGAGGAGTTTAGACTTTTTCACATTTGAGTGATCAAGCTAATAACCTTTGCACATGTAGACAAATGACTCTGTCCATCAATGTCCCTGTTCTAATCTTACAAATAGGGAACATTATTTGCTGAACTATGAAAAAAACCCAATGTAATGTTACTTTTACACTTTAAGGTATTACTCAGCAGTTGCTCGGCTACACAACAAGGAATCAAAAAATTTAAAGGATGATTTACCATATAAAGTTATCTTTTCAATAGGGGCATTACAATATAGATTTAGCTCTTGCGTAACTTCACCTATTATTGTGAAATAACCCTAATAAAATGACATTTGTTTTTGGTAGCAGACACTACCCAATACCACTGTAAGTGAACCAACTCTCCTGTATTTTATAAGCAGTAGTGGAGCTAGTCTGCATATGCCAGCCCCCCTACTACCCACAGGTCACAACCATAGGAGATGCTACAATGGGTTTGTTGATGCTAGTTCCTCATTCGGATCTGTATTTTAGAAAATTGAATTTACACAGCTAGAGGTAACCAAGAGAAAGTCAGTGGACGATTATCTTTCAGTAAATTCCTCTATATACTATTTAAATCTTTGCTTTTATGAGTGCTTAAATACTTCACTCATCTTAATGCGCTGTCAGGTATTCTCTTGTGCAGGGGTAGAAGTGACAGCTAGAACATAAAGTGCATTCATAATGCTGTCATTACAACTGTCAACTTCCTCAATGTACTTAACACTGATATCTAAAATTCTCGAGATACACTACAAGGCCAACAGTGTAATCTTTAAAACTCATTTTATTCTTCTCGTAAACAATTACATAATTACATTGTATTTGAGGTAAAGACATACATACTGTATGTCCATCTAGTTTATTTTAGCCTACTCATGTACCATACCTAACAGTAGAGAAAGGCAAAAAAAATGAGGGGAAAAAAACCCTTCTTCTTGACTCCAAATAGCAATAGGAAAGGATCGCTGGATCAACAAGAACTAAATGCATTAATAGCAATAATTTTTCAATTTTAGAAACGTTTCCAGACCTCTTCTAAAGCTTTTAATTTGCCATAATTAGATCTGTTGGAAGACAGTTCCACCATTTTACTGATTACATTTCTTAATGTTTACCCTGGAAATTACCTACCGGTTTATTGTACAGACCATTAAAGAGCATGTCCACCCCTAAAACTATAATTAAATCTACTACTGGCACCACCGAGTAGTTTAAAATTATCCTTACCTTACATCACAGCTCTTTATGGTTCTTCTGCAGTGTCTTTCCAAATTAGCTGACTTCCTGTGGGAAAGGTTTCTGCCTCTAATGCGTCCTCTCGGTTGTTTCAGGCATGCGCCTGGGAGCCTTTTCCCCCCTCCCTCCCACCATCCGGATCCATCCTCTGCAATGGATAGTTGTAGCGTTTAATCCTTTTAGTATAATGTACGGTAGCTCCCCCTGCCCAGACCAAAATGTTAAAGGATTTTTTAAAAAATCAATCCGAATCATACTAACATGCCTTCGTTCCTGCGGTGTCTCCATTGCTGGAAGCCACATCTGTAATTGGCTGCCTCTCAGCCAATCACAGACACTGCTGCCGGTCTGGCACCTGTTTGCAACTTCCTGCAAACAGGGAGCCATTCTTCTCCTGTTCTTCAATAAAACTGAATACAAAAAATGTATTTTACTAGTGGAGATAACCATTAAAATAAGACCATATCTTGCTAGCTCTAGCCATTGCTGTCTGGCTCTATATGCTACAACTAAGTCTGTTATCTGCTAAAACCCCCAATAATGTTTCTAACAGAGATTCACTTAGCATAGAGCCATTTATAATAAATGCAGTGCAGGGATTGTTAAACCCCAAATGCATCACCTTACATTAATCAAGACTGAATGTCCTCTGCCACTCTGATGAAGCTCTATTGAAAACTACTCTCTGTAAAAGACCTAGCAACCTATTCTCTATCCATGTACAAACGTGATTTTCAAGGCCAAAAGTTATTAATTTATGCATTTACCAAATAGCATTAGGTATAATCACTACATTTGAGTTATACAGAATAGACCTATTGTTAATTAGCTTCAGAGTTACAAACCATGGTATTTTGGGCTGAAACATTTATCCAATACATGTACCGTATATACTCGAGTATAAGCCGAGGTTTTTAGGTTTAAAAATTAACCTAAAAACCTTGACTCGGCTTATACTCGAGTCACAAGCAACTTACCTGCAATCCAGAGGCAGCCGCGAGTCCGGCCGGCAGTTCCCAGTAGTTCTTCGCGGTTGCGCGATGACGTCATCACGCACGCTGGCGGGGATGACGTCATCGCGCAGCCGGAAGCAGTAATGGGTACTGCCGGCCGGACTCGCGGCTGCCTCTGGATTGCAGAGAGAGGAGACTGAAGACCAGGTATGGGTAAGTGAGCTGGGGGGGGACTGGGGGGAGGGCTGGGGGTACTGGGGGGAGGGCTGGGGGGAAAGTATGCCATGCAGAGACCCACAATTACCTTTTTACTATAGGTGGTTGGAAACTCAACTCCCAGCAACCAAGCATGCTGGGAGTTGTAGTTTCCAAACATCTACAGTGGAAAGGTATTAGGGTTACTGTATACCCTCGGCTTATACTCGGGTCAATCATCTTTTCTAATTTTTTTAGTCAAAAATGGGTGCCTCGGCTTATACTCGAGTCGGCTTATACTCGAGTATATACGGTAATTCAAAATATAACCAACCCAATAGTAAGAGAAAACAGACATCTTCACTACATGGACTGGGTCCCAACTGATACCTCACAAACTATCCAAGGGAAATGCAGCTCTACACAGACTGTTAAGCATTCCCATATGTACAGTATCTATTTAAGTATCTAAGAATTTAACTGTTACCCTGGATATTATGTATTTCCATGAACACATCCAACACTGTTTTGGAGAACATTCCACAACATTACTGCCCTGGAACACTAAAAAGCTGGAACAACCTTTCTTCAGGTCACCATATTTGTAAAGAGTTTTCAGAACTTCTACTTTTCTTTCTCAGCATTATCATGTTCAAGGAAACAAGAATTTGGTTTTGTGAATGTGATTTGATAAACAGGTACATTTGACAGCATAGGTTGTTCATTGTAGTAACAGAAGAAGGGCAGGGTGGGCTATTTAATAAGTTCAGATATATAGCGTTTCTGTCAAATTATGTTAAATGCAACTAAATACAAACTGTAGAGTCAGTCATACATCACAAACATTACCTTAAAAGAAACAAGTAGTGGTGTCTGCATGTGCAGACAGTAAATATTAGTTTATAGTAGGTAACAAAATGACATTTCCAAAAATGAACTAGTTCAGTAAGTTGTCAATCAACAAAAGTTATATTTAACATCTTATTTTAGAGTCTGCCAGTGATGCAATAACAATGCTTTTTACAGTGCAGAATACCTCCGTTTCCTGTTGTATCTGAAGTGATATTAGCTATAACGTAGTACTTACTGTGTACAGTACAATTCAACATTAAGCAACTCTCACAAAGCCAATAGTAACTTTTCATTTCTTCCACTGAAATTTTCACATAATCCATTTTTCCCCAAACAAACGAATCAAAGTGAACTCATTCTCCACCAGATTGCCCTGACGCAGCATTCTTGAACAATGGCAAACAACTGCTGTCAAATGAACTTTGTTCCTCAAACACACTAACACTGAAAACTTTGTGTTTTCAATTCGTCTCCTGAACTAACTCTGTATCTACTGTACTATAATTATTCTATAAATATTCTTTCCCAACCCTCTATTATTTACTTACTGAGGGAGTGTTAAGGAAAGCTACCATGACATGAGGAATTCTGTTCCACAGTAGCTTGCTCCAGTGTCTGACAACTTAGACCTAAACAGCTGTAGCAGCCACGCAGACAGGTGCAGGTCCAAAACCTGCTTGACAAGACTGCCTTGGTCTGCCTTCAGTCACACTTTAACAAAGGGCTTCAAACAATTGATCATGTCAGTATTCTTTTCTTATTTGTTTTGCCACCTCCCTATGGCATTTAATGTTATAAGCAGGCCTTCTGCTTTTGCATATACTAGTTTATTTACCTTGGGGACAACAGGGAAGCGAAATAAAATAAAAAAAACACGTGCGCTTAAAACACAGATCGCTCTACTTCTATTGACAAGCAAATTCTGGGCTTGTCTCTCTTGGCATTGATGCACCTGTTACACCACTTTATATACATCTATGGAAGGCACCTCTAGAATAATGTTGTGGCTAAGATTATAGGAGAAAAGGTCTGTACCTACAAGTATTCAGTGCACATATAAACCCATAGATTATTGCAAAAAAAAAAGAATGTGGCTCCTGAGCTGGTTTTATTTTAGTTGAAAAAAATCTGCAACAAAGTCATGTGGGTAAAAAACATTTATTCTTATCCAATGCAGCCAAGTTGCAATGTATAAAGATTTATTATTTAGTCCTTAGCCACATATTTATCCAGGTAGAGGAATCTTGAAATCCTAACCCAAAACTGTTCTTTTAGAGATAATTAGAATTATTTCAGTGCTGTCAACAGATACATTTATTTAACTTGTTATGGAAGGTTTGGAATAGAATTCAGTAGCAAACAAACCTTAAATACCAGGGTTGCAGCTTATATATGTACCGGTAATTATAAAAAACATTATTGCTCTTTTGTGCACTCCCTCTTCTGACAGACTGAAGCTATAGCAGCTGTGTATTCAGATGCCGTTCTAACTCAACTTTAAAGGGTATGTCCACCCTTAAAAACATTTTTTGATATAGGATTCCCCCTGTCCCCCCAGCCCCAACCGCTCTATTTATATTCTTAGAAAGTTCCCCAAACTTTACTTACCTCCCCTCTTTCCTCCGCCGCGCTGCCGGCCCTCTGCTTGCGAGAAAATAAAAGCAGAGGGGAGGGACCGGCAGTCGCGTGTGTGATTGGCTGAGTGGTAGCCAATCACGGACGCGGCTGCCGGGAGTTCATTGCGGCGAGGGAAAGAGGGGAGGTAAGTAAAGTTTGGGGCACTAAGAATAAAAATGGAGCGGTTGGGGCTGGGGGGACAGGGGGAATCATATATCTAAAGGGTTTTACGAATTCAGTAGCAAACAAACCTTAAATACCAGGGTTGCAGCTTATATATTGTACCGGTAATTATAAAAACATTATTGCTCTTTTGTGCACTCCCTCTTCTGACAGACTGAAGCTATAGCAGCTGTGTATTCAGATGCCGTTCTAACTCAACTTTAAAGGGTATTCCACCCTTAAAAACATTTTTTGATATAGGATTCCCCCTTCCCCCCAGCCCCACAACCCTCTATTTATATTCTTAGAAAGTTCCCCAAACTTTACTTACCTCCCCTCTTTCCTCCGCCGCGCTGCCGGCCCTCTGCTTGCGAGAAAATACAAGCAGAGGGGAGGGACCGGCAGTCGCGTGTGTGATTGGCTGAGTGGTAGCCAATCACGGACGCGGCTGCCGGGAGTTCATTGCGGCGAGGGAAAGAGGGGAGGTAAGTAAAGTTTGGGGCACTAAGAATAAAAATGGAGCGGTTGGGGCTGGGGGGACAGGGGGAATCATATATCTAAAGGGGTTTACACTAGGGGGAGGGAATCCTGAGAGGGAGGGAGAGGGAGGGGGAGAAGGGCTGCAGTACGCATGCCAAACTTCTCCCGGAGGCCAGGTAGGAGGCAGAGTCCTATATGGACTCTGCTATCCTCCTGGTGGGCAGTTTTTGGGACTTTGGGGGGGGACTACAGGAGAACCATATGGAGCTGGGATGTGAGGTAAGGATTAAACTACACTACACAATGGGGCCAGTAGTGGGGGGGATTATAGTTTTGGGGGTGGACATGCCCTTTAGTTAAAAATCTGCCTTGGTAACTAGGCAAATATTTCTTCTGAATGTACAGCATGGTTATCAGCGATGATGCCTGAAGCAATATGAACATATTATATTATTATTAAATATGACTCAAAACCAAATCACTGATCTATTATATCTGATAGATCAGTGGTTTTCAACATTTTTCAGACTGTGGCACAACTGGCAATGCAAATTATAATGCAAAATGTTGTAATAACCCATATTTTATGCACTTTACAGTGTATATTGTAATTGATTACAAGTAATATAGTACAAAGTTACACTACATTGACTCCATTGAAATTCTATATATACAGTAAATGTAACATGTATTTGCATGCGTGTACAGGGATCATAAGTGCCAGTTTCACTTAAAATCTCACTTTCCTATAGCCATATTAAACAGCGACGTTTCAGAGCTACATGCTTGTTTCTCAAGATAAGACTGGTACTCACTGATACAGGAAATGACATTTCCAATTCATAAACGAAATGACATTAAAATCCCTATACTTACTTACCGTATACATATTACCTAAAAGTTCCAATTACAAAGTGTCACATGCACATTACAATTGGATGTATGTACTCCCTTTTACACTATAATTTATACTTAATATATAATACTTTGTTTATCATTACACATATCTGAAAAGAGAAAAGTGAACAATTCTACTAACCTTAGAATCTGCATGAACCTAAATGACCTACCAACGGTTTATGCTACTAGTGCAAAATTGAATAACAAATGGGATGTGTCTCTTTTGTTTTCTACTGGGTTCCCTAAAGGTGGGTACACACGTACCACGTTTGGCACGATGGCACATACATTTGTTCTATTTGGCCAAAAGAAAGCTTGCACGGAGGAAACATCCATGGTGCATACCCAGCTTAAGGGTCCAATCTAAAGCCTGGTCTAGGAGCTTATTATGGTATTTGAAAGAAATGCAGAAAGTTGCACTCAAAAAGTTAATCAATTTAATGTGAACCATGCATCAGTACAAAGTTTCAGGGGGGAAATTTTGTACTGATGCATGGTTCACATTAAATTGATTAAAAGGGAAGTTCAGTGCAAATAAATATGCTTTTCAGAAAAAAGAGTAGTATTTTTTCACCCCAATGACCTTAATCTGCTAATTTGGCATTTTGTCTGTGTATAAATAAATGCAACCAAGATACTGACTTCCTGTTTGCAGGACCCCTAGTAGAGACCGTTATGGTCTTGCCCTTGACCCAGTGCCTGGGTTGATTCAGTTGCTCAGTAGAAATCTGAGCATCTCTGACCCATCCAACAGCCAATCAGCAGAAATTACTCCTAGGAACATTCCAAGGAAGTGGTGCATCCTGGGAAGAAGAAAGACTTTTAGAACCTGAAATGTCAGCTCACTAATGTCAACAGCAGGGAACAGCAAAGGGTATGAAATCAACTGATTTCAAAATGGGAGAGAATATGTAGAATAACTAAGAAGGCATTACACAAACTAACAATTTAACAAATATTGATAATTTCCACTGAACTTTCCCTTTAACTTTGTGAGTGTGACTCACAAAGTGGATTGTTATGCTCCCTGTTGAGGTGGGAATTAAAGGGTATCTCCACTGTTAAAAGTCACCTGGGTTGTAAGGATAGATATGTGTAAGGTGGAAATGTACCTGCAGTATCCTGTGTCTTTGAGCAGTAGTTTAGAAGAAATCCAATGAGTTTCTCTCTGAACGCTGTGGATGGGGCAGGTCCGCCCACTCTCAGTGACTGCCTGGGAAATGGCCAATGCCCATGTTCCTTTAGTGAATGCGCAGAACGTGTGAGGAGTTCACTGATTATTGGAGGAGTGATCAGGTACTACCTGTTTCTCTATCTTACCCCCTCCCATACCAGATTGCCTCATATTCCCAGCATCCTCTATAAAATAAATCTTAGATCACTTTTTAACCACCCCTCTCAGAGTTAGACACAAAAAAATCTTTATTAAAAACAACACAAGTTCCATTTGCCTTTGTTACAGTATTGTGGGAAGAGTGTTTTAACATTTCCTCACTTGTCTCTTGCTGCATGATCAGCTGTAAAAATGAACTTACAGAGTCCAGGGAGGAAATGATTTCTTTACTGCAGCCAAGTGGGTGTGTCTGCCTGCTACCATGATGATGCATATTGAGTGACAGCACTCCCAGCACAGGGGGAAGCTAGCACAACTTTCCCATGCTGCTGCAAACAAATGAAGGGGAATTCGGGGGGGGGGGGGGGGGGGGGGGGGGGGGGGGGGGGGGGGGGGGTGTTTTAAAAAAAAAAAAAAAAAAAAAAAAAATGCTTTTTCCTCAGTGGAGATACCCTTTAAAAGATGACAGACAGGGAGAACACTAGGGACTGCACATTTCCTTCAGCAGTGGCCAAGTTGGTACAGTTGGGATTGCCCCTTTATCGATAATGTGTGTACCCAGCTTTACAGTGAAGTGTGTGGGAACCTATTGTTCCCCTCTGAAACTTTGCATTCATTAAATCCAGTTGTTCAATTGTTCAGACCTCTTATCCTCAGAATTAAGCACTCTCTTCACTTTCATAAATTGACTCACTGGGCCCGAATTTATAAAATGTACAGGGTGACCACTGCTGTAATGCAAGGGTTGCTTCCAGTCAATTGGCTTGAAAAACTATTCTGTAATTTACCCATCGGACCAAGACAGTAACCTTGACTTCAAAAATATTAACACTACACAAATAATATGTTAAGGTATACATAATATTCTCATGAATAATGTCAAGATACTCATGAAACAACTGCAGGGATTGAACAATGCCCTGTCGGATTACAAAAAAAGTCGCCTCCACCAAGCCAAAAAATGGCTGGGTGAAATATATATACAAATGCCTCATCAAGGAGTTTGCATGGGCGACGTTCGATTCTTTTGCAGTACCTCTAAGCTGAAAAAAAGCTAAAACCTAAAATACTTCTTATAAACTAGCAAAATCCATAGTGCACGCACCCGAGAGTGCACCTCCTACCCCTATGCATTCTCCCACGCACGCACGCGCATTCATCCACCACCGGATCCTGTGGGCGGCGGTTAGATGATGTCATGGGCATATATACACTTATAATAAAAGCCCAACTGTGCGTCCCTGAGTCCGTGTGACTTTCGGCTTCTGCGCATGTGTGTGCGTAAACTTTTGAAGTGAGTTCGTACTGGACGCTCCGACATGGAGCATCGGCATCTGATACTTACTGGAGATTTCCTTAACCGGAGAGAGTGAGAGAGTGAGAGAGTGAGAGAGAGAGAGATTTAATGTCTAGCGCCTGTTATTTAACAGGCTTAACTGTCTAGTAGCTAATAATACGTTGGAAGTAAAATAGGCAATCAGGCACAATAACTGCTCAAATTTGCTTTAGTCCATGTTCAACCAACATGTTTCGGGCCACATGGACCATTTTTAAGGCAATGGTTAAGGTAATGGTTGAACGTGGATTAAAGCAAGTTTGGGCAGTTATTCTGCCTGATTTACTAATTACCAACAATATTATTAGTTATATGTTAATTGTCTGTGCTACTGGATGGAAGCAGAGTTGGAAGTAATCTCAAGCCAAGCACTGAGTAGTGGAACACTATATAATTGAGGCCATGCCCACCCTTCTTTACTCCTCGTGTATAACATTTACTACATAACCGCACATGGAATATTGGTTACAAATGTGCTTGTGCAACGTCAGACAGATAACAGAAATACACTACTGTAATAGACTATAAAGCTCACCATGCAAATGGATTATGTGATTATAATTCGCCACTTGTGTAACTATTTATTCTGGACACTCCCTTGTTGCTACATTAAATTGACTTTGCCTACAAGATATTTCAGGGTTTGATTTTGCAACTTTTATTGCTGAGAGATTTTTTTTAATAGTATGCAATTGGTAAGCCTGTCATCAGGAATATTGAGCTGCGGACACACGATCGCACGTGTGTACGAACCTTAAGAAACACATTTTAATAAACAGTAGGAGTCATTAGGCGCAAAGGTGACCATAGATGCTCTAATCCGATCGTACGATCCGCAGCTTGTATAATCGGATTGTCCAATGGATTGTCCTATGACCGGGATCTTAGCATCTATGGCCACCATAAGATAGATATATAAATGAGAGATATGAAATGTTAGGTGGGTCCCTTAACTCATCCTGTTGGGTCCTTGGGCTCAGATTTCCTGGTGGGCCCCAACACTCCAGACCAATGTTGCCTAATATTGCAGCACTTACTGTAGATTTAAATTGTGTTTGTGTTGAAAGGGTGGCAACCCTATTCTCCATTCATATATAAATTGAATCCTATTACTGGACATAAATAATCAAATATATTCACAAAGAAAAAGTATAAGGCCAGAGCCGGATTTACCATTAGGCACAGTAGCCACATGCCTAGGGGTGCCTGAAGTTGGAGGGGCTGTCAATCTCCTCCCACCAATCCAACCCCTTTATAGTCTATTTTCTTCCCCAAAAAAGAGAAAATGGGTGTGGTTTAGGGGTGTGGTCTGTGTTTAGGGGTGGCTCTTTGGGCCTACAGACACCTGAGGTGTAAATCTGGCCCTGCATAAGGCTAATATTTGCTTACATTGGTGTAAACAAGAAAAGGTTTTAATATCTATTGTGAATCTAAGCTCTGCATTTAATAGGCAGGCCTTACTACTTGAAATTATTGCTCTAAAACTTAGTGACTGACATTTTAAAGAAAATCTGTGCTCAAAGCAACATTTTATCTTCCCTGGGATAACTGCTAATGGCACCCGTTCTTTATCTAAACATATTAGTATTTTCTGTTGGATTCTTATGCAATTAATCACCCTCCCCTAGCTCAGTGAACACAGACATGCTCAGTTTACTTCACCAAATGCTTACTTCACTGTGTTTTAGCCTAGAGCTCTCCTTAAAAAAAATAAAAAACTCTTTTCACCTTTTGGATTAACTCACTGAATAAATATGGTATATAGATTTACTCACGTGCCAGATTTATGTAAACAAAGCTATAGCCCTCCAAGTTTTAAAGGGAAACTAATGTCTCCATACAACATTGCCCAAATAGAAAGAGCACATTCACAAAGATGCAAAAAGTTGTGTCTTACCTCTCCCTTTGCTGTGCATGCTGGGTGATTTATGAAAATAACCTGTGGGTCTTAGGGGCCAGCTCCCATAATTCACCTTACCTGGGAACACCCAGTTAAGTGTATGGAAGCTGACAGCCAATCATGTTACAGTGCAGAGATCATCCCTCCTTGTGACACAGAACACAGTCCAGTTTTTGTGAAAACATATTACAAATGCTCCTGTCCCTAACAATTATAAATTAATTTGTTTTTCTATATCTTTTCCACAAGGGCTACTAGGTGGGATATCAGTACATGTACTGTAGAATCTCTATCTTTTGCTAGAAATATAATAGAAACAAAAAAAAGTAAGCCTGGGGAATTGAACCTGTGTCCCAATGGTCTGTTTGTTTCCAAAACCAGCACTTTAGCAGCACGCCACTATCAGTAAAATCAGTTCACTGTTTTGTATTGCCCCAGGATGGCTGTCAGCAATTCACGCTGGTTGGTAAATAAGAAACAGAGCGGCTATATATAAAGTTTGTATTTATGTAGAAACTTTATATTTTTCTAAAACCATAAAGAAAACAAACAAACAAAAAAGCAATAAATTCTATGTTGGATTGTTTCATAAGTAAGCTAGGGGATTTAAACTTGGTGACTTGTTCCTAAATAACACAGCATTTACATGGTGCACCACTAGTAACTCAACAATGAGCGTAGGTACATTTAGAAACTTTATCCTTTGCTAGAAACAGTAGCTAGAAACTCATAGAAGCAGTAAATACTGGGGCCAGGGGGCGTGGCTCTTCGAAGCCTACATGGACTATGAGTTGCGCTGGCAACAACACGGAAGCCTTCTTTGTTACAGAATTTATTACTTACATATACTAAATGCAACTTACTAGAGAACAAATCTTTCAAAGTTCTGGGGAGAAAAGTGTTTACATAAGGATTTTAACAATGTAAGTTTAATTCTCCTTCAATAACTAACAAAGTAATAGGTAAGTTATGTTAATGAGATAGAAAAAAGTCTCTAATCATTACTAGTCAAAACTGTGTATGATGACTCTATATTACAAAAGATCAAGTGACAGAGGATATCACCTACCCTCCTTCATGGCCCAGCTCACGCTAAGAGACAGACAAGAGGACAACAACTGAACATGGCTTGGTGTTTTAATTTTGAGACTGAGGATAATAGTCAAAAGCTGAACTGTGAGGAGATTTAACTGATGAAAAATCTAGTGCACATATCTTGACAGTAATCTTTCCACAAAAGAAAGTCTCTCCATTTCAGGATACTCACTGCAGCTACAGTTTTACCTTCCCAAACTCACCTGGGGGTGTTATTTAATAATGGATTTTAATGAAGATTAATGGCCTTTTGTAATTAAGAGATGACTTCTCCTTACTCTATGTGAGAGCATTCTCTGTTCTGACAGCAAATCCCTAATTATGAGGATGCTTGATTGTTTGGCATAGATAGGAACTGTTTTAGATACATGTAAAAATACGTGCCACACTATATTTTGTTTTAAAGAGTCAGCAACACAAAAAATTGGGGAGTGGAAGTGAACAGCTATGTATGGGGGAACTGTCAGTGCTGTGGAAATAAATCAGGTGCCATTGTGACAGAAGTGACTAATTCACAGAGTAGCATTAGAACAGTTAGTTTGTGGGTGTGAGGTGCGTACTGTATCTCGATGTGCTTGGCATGCACGTGTTATTGCAGAAACAAAGAATTAAAGAAATAACAGCTCTTTTGTGATTTTTTTAATGCTAGCTTATGTACATTAGTAAATGACTTACTAATCACTGCATTTTTTATTTTACTGCTTATCATGCTTGCTTCTGACAGCCAATACAAAAAGGAGATATCACACAGGAGGAATAACATACCCACAATCAAACATAGCCATAAGTATTTACCAAGAAATTTGTGTAAATGGGGACCTTCTGTTGTCATAAGGCATCATCTGGGCACATCATCAGTTTACCAAGCTACAGTCCCGTGCAGGGTTAGCCTTAGGTTGCATTTAGCACTACTCTAGCGAATTGCAAGCAAGAAAAAGGTAACAAGTGTACTTATTTTGCTATGGTCTGCTGCCCTATTTCTATACATATTGCTGCTATAATCTATAATTTTTTACTTTACAACTGTTCTTACAGCTTTACCTGCTTTATTCTATAGATATACATTTGCTCTAAAAGTAGGAGGGTAGGAATGAGTGTTGCTATGTCAACCTAGTGGATAATAGTCTGGTAGGCAACTACTTCAGTAGATGGGATGGACATGGTCAAAGATGATATTAGTTTAATTTGAACAAAGCACACTGGGAATGGACAGCACAGGCGAAATCATCATAGTGTGAAAGGTAATTCAGATGACCATTATAATCTGTAACGCTGTCTACTTATGGAGACAGGGCTCACTGTGGATAATTTCCCCTATTCCCACACAAAACTCTGGTCCCATTTCAAGCAAAGCCATTTAATTGTGTTCACTCATTTTTACCACACTTAAGGTGTTAAGAGTACGTGCTATAGGTTGGTGACCACAATCAAATACCTACAGGCAGCCAGACAGGAATGTATAAAAGTGCTAAGCTTTGTAAAATTTCTTGACCAAAATAAAGAAAGGTATCTACTCACCTGAACAAGCTTGGTGGGAGTTTTTTCTCCATCCTCTCCTGGGTAGCAAGCGAAATACTGGGACTGACACATTCTGAAGTACATTTGCTACTCGAGTGAAGAACCTACCACTGTGGTGACCCTCCTGCCTTTCTTTCCTGTGAAGCGACATGAGTAGCCTTGGATTTTATTCTCATGCTACTGCCTAAAAGGCAAATAAGTTTCTCTTTTCAGGACCAGCCAAACCAAACCAGTATGTGTTTTTCAATCACAACGCTTTCTTAAATTATTATTAGAGACAGATGAAAATTCTTTACCAAATCGCTAACATTATATCCAAGGTGCTGCAACTACAGTTTCACAGGTGTACAATTATTTTGTACTCCAAAGGGCTTCTTTTCTTGATGGAAGTGAATCCGATTATTTTCTTGTTGTCTTTTTCCTGCAGTACCCTATACATAGACACCTAAAGAGATGTAATGAACAGAGAGATCAAACCCACACGGCACTCATCCCACTGATGAGAACCATTCAATCCTGAAGTTCTGCAGTCGCTTGACACCAGAAGCTCATGTCACAAGGTTTATAAGGAGGCAAACAAATGACAAGAGAAAGCTTTGCCTGTACTGAAAAGATGCTATTTTGAAATCGACAGTCACAAGTTCTTGTTAACCCTAGAGCTGTGAAGCCGAGTTTTGCAATCCATATGTTAGGAAGAGAAAAAAAAATCCTTTAACAAAATTCCCAAGAAACTTCAAGCAAACAACTCTGTCTGGAAGGAAGGGAGGGAAAGGAACCTTAGCATCACAGAGACAAGTACAGTGATTGCAGCTTTCTTTGTTTTATGAAAGAAGACAAAGGGGGGGAAATAGTTTCTTACTTGGCAAAAACTTCAATTTCCACTCATGCATTCAGTCATGTCCTCAGAGTGAAAAGTATAATAAAAAGCAGCAAGGCACTGTCTGCTCACTTACAGTATCCTAGGGGGAAGGGGGTTCACATCTCTAATCCCAAAAGAGCCTATTACAAGGTGACACGTCCTAGGTGACAGAGTTACAGAAATAGATCTGTTTTCACAGCAGAAGGTGGAAAAAATCAGAATGAAAAAAGCTTGGTAGTGAATTTAACTAGTTAACAGACAAAATAAGAAAGTTTTTTTTTTTTAATATTAAGTGTCAAAAGTTGTTTTTAGTATTAAAACACAGAACTGGAAATTGAATGTAATGATATGTAAAATGGGCTGCACGCCAAAGAATGATCCAGGATTCCTAATATACTGAAAATGCTGGTGGGTGAAGCACTGACCTAGAAGGCCCTTTAAAGTAATCTGCATTCCTCAGCATTTATGTCACATCTAGGGGAAGCATGCTATTTATTTTCTGGGATTTATGAATAAATGTATCAGGAAATGGTTTAAGACTTCACTGCATATATTTCCGTCTGAACCAGTAACACATTGAATCTATATGAAATGAAATGCAAAGGGGATGTGTAGGGTTAAAAACAAGAATGGGTTACCTTAAACCTATAATAGTTTTACTACTGCAGCTCCCATCATCCTCTATCATCTACTTGCTTAAGAATGGAGATCACAAAATGAGAATGAAAGTAGACAGAGTGCTGATTTATAGGGTTTGTAACTGAAAACCTACCATATTTCGCCCCATCTTCAGTATGCCCCATCAGCTCTACTCTTACAGCTTTATATCATCTGCATTTACAAGCATCACACCAATCATGGGTTGTGATGCTGACATCATGGCCAATGATTGAACAATGTGCCACCATACATATACTCAAGCTTGGGGGCATGGAGACAACCTATAAAGATGATGTAGATGAACTTAGCTGTTGTGTACCTGGTTTATTTCAGATGGTCTCAGCTGTAAAAGTGGTAAAGGCTTACTAAAAACCAGAAAGATGGTTTGCAGATAAGATTAAAGAGCATGTCCACCCTCCAGCCCCATCCATATATATATTAAGGACCTCCCAAACTCAGGGACTGTGATACTCACCTTTGCTACCGCAGTCCCTGGAGTTATTCCTCCTGATTTCCGCCGGCACATGACAGACAGGATCTCCCCTACTCTGCAAGCTCAATGAGCAAATGTAGTAGAGGCAAGCCCATTATTAGCCATTAGCTGTGACGTCACTAACTGCTATCAGGAAGGATGATGATTCAGGCATTTAAATATTTACATTGAAAATATACTTACTATAAGAGATTGCCCATGCATCCCTACTGGGCTAGGGCAGTAGCAAAAGGAGATGAACTGCTGGATGCCAAGGAAAGTATGTTTTAAAAAACACAAGATTTTACTAAACAGCCATATAATAGGATTTCTCTGGGGATCTGGAAGACCTAGAGTCAGATTAACGCAACTAACCATGCCTGAAGAAAGAGCTGGGCTGGCCCTCCCCGACTTTAAAATCTATTACTTAGCAAGCCAGGCTAAACTATTACACTGCTGCTGGATCAACATAAACAAGAAGCCTACCCAATCCGACTTAATGATGACTCTATATCTAAAAGGCCCTTTTCTGGCATACCTATTAAATCCAGATATACACCTGATTTGACAAGGAACCAAACTACATACGCAAGCAATTAAAACATGGGAAAATATTAACAATATCATATCCCTTCAGGGAATATCGTCCATAACGCCTCTATAAAACAATAAAATATATCCACAACTAGCTGCCTTCCCAATCATGTTTGGCCAATTAATTAAAAATAACATACACTACTTAAAAACTATGAAACACTGTCTAACGAATATGATCTACCTCCACCGTTCAGATTTCAATACCTACAAATAAGACACTGCCTACAAACAGAATTTCCAAGCGGATTTCCACACATCCAAACCCATCCAGTTATAAATGTACTACAGCAATCACCACAACAAGGAACAACCTCAAAACTATATAAACTACTAATATACAATATAACCAAGAAAGAAGAAGAAACACTAATAAGTAAATGGGGACATGTTATACCAAATATAACAACAGAACAAATCATTGATGCAATGGACTCACCTAGATCTGCATCTCCTGCTGCCAACAACAGGCTCATCCAGTTCTTCATACTACACCAAGCATATCTAATGCCAATACAACTAGCTCGAATCTGCCACTCTACAGATACATCATGCCCTAGATGTAAAGCAGCTAACACCAACTTCTGGCACCTTACATGGGAATGCCCAAGGATAGAAATATACTGGAGAACAATACTAACTTTCCTCTCCAACAACTTTGCCATACACAGCCGAAAAATGTATCCTGGGACTGCTAGATGATGAAGACTGGCCCACCCACTCTAAAACACTAACTCTGGAATTCTTGATCTGCGCTCAAAAAGCAATAGTACTGGTGAGGATGTCACCAACTCCCCCACAACTTAAACAATGGAAACGATTAATAAACAATGATTTGGCATACCATAAAATTCGATACCTACATAGAAAATGCCCCACCAAATTTGACAAGGTCTAGAAACCTTGGATGGACCCAAACAAATGAATATATTTGACGAGATGGCCAAATTTCCCTTGTGCTCCAGACCCTACCCCAACCCTCACTAACACCCCCCCTTTAACCTTAGCACATACTTACTCTCAGCGAATGTATTTTTGCAACATATATTAATAAAGTAAATAAATATATACATAGATAACTGTGTGTAAAAAGAAATAAAACCAGCGCAAGTTCTCTTTTACATATTTAAATAGTTAAGTTTAATGAATAAGAATAAGCTTAAATACTTAATGCAAGAATAGAAAAACAGCTGTCTGGAGAAGATACAAATATATATGTCTTAATGTATTGAATGTACAAATTCGATGTACAGCAAAATGCCTTGAGTACAAAAATAAAACGTATTTAGTATAGTATAGTATTTGAGGTTGAATAAAGACATACGTCCATCCAGTTTAACCCATCTAGCAATATCCTCATTTCCTGCCTAACTGTTGATCCAGAGGAAAGCAAAAAAAAAAAAAAGCACCAAATTTATGAAGGGGTAAAAAATTCCTTCCTGATTCCAAGTGGCAATCGGAAATTTCCCTGGATCAACTCTACTTTATGTATCAATACCAGTAACTTGTAACATTCCTTGTTTGCAGAAACTCATCCAGCTTTTTTTTTTAAAACTGATCAACCAATCCCCTTATTAATTTAGTTGCCCTTCTCTGAACCCTTTCCATATCAAAGATGTCCTTTTTGTACACAGGATTCCAAAATTGCACTGCATATTCCTAATGAGGCCTTACCAATACCTTGTAAAGAGTTAGAATAACATTTTCCTCCCTTGAATCCATACCTCTCTTTATACAAGACAATACCATGCTGGCTCTGGCTGTTGCCGCCTGGAACTGCTTGCTACCTTTAAGTTTGTTATCCACCAAAACTCCAAGATCCCTTTCCAACAGGGATTCACTTAACACAGAGCAATTTATGGTATAAGCAGCACAAGGATTTTTAAGTCCAAAATGCATCACCTTACATTGAGCAACATTGAATCTCATCTGGCACCTAGCAGCCCAATATAACAATCTATCTTGATCCCCCTGCAATGATTGCACATCCTCTGAAGTTTTTACTGGTCGACAAAGTTTTCTGTCATCAGCAAACACAGAAACCTTACTCACAATACCCACTTCCAAATCATTATAGATTCAATAGAAGTGGTCCGAACACAGAACCCTGTGGCACCCCACTTAGCACTTAGCACTGAAGCCTCATTAACAACTACTCTCTGCATCCTATTCATTAACCAATTTTCTATCTATGTACAAATGTGCCTCCCCAGACCAACAGACTGTAACTTATACATTAGTCGCTTATGGGGAACTGTATTAAAAGCCTTTGCAAAATCCAAGTATACTACATCTTCTGCTATGCCAGAGTCTAAATTTCAGCCAAGCTGGTTACTACTTATAATGTTAGTCCTACTCTAGAATATGTTCCCTTGTTAAACTTTCCAGTATCTTCCCCACCACTGAAGTTAAAGAAAGTGTTCTCTCAAAAATGACACATTTTACAGACTTATGTATAATAAACTCCCCTGTGACCCATCCCCAAGGATGTGAAAAAATTTTGCTTGTAGCCTCTGCAATCAGCTTGTAAAGTTCTGCTCGTTTTTGGTGGGAGTGTCCTTCACTCTGCACTGCTTGTTGTCTATCTGCTGAACTGGCATGTTGCAACCCCTCCCCTTTTTCACGAGCACTTTTTTTTTTGCTGCATCAGAGTTTGCTGGCACACAGAGAGGGGGATATCAGCACAGCTCATCTAGTGAACTTAGGGATCACTGACAGACAACTCCATTCCCCATAGTGCCTGTGCATCACTTTTAGTGAGGCATAGTAGTGTATGTAGGAGAGAGACAGGCATCCATGATGCACAGCCTATCCCCATTCCCATAGTGCCTGTGCATTCAGGAATATTATTAGATTTAATGCAATTAATTCATCAATATTACAACTGCATAATGCGATGGTGAGGCATTTCCAGGTATCCTTGGATTGGTGTGGTGGTCTATAAAGGATTGACATCCTGTGTTTCAGTGGGGGTGGCAGTGGTGACTGAGAAGCAGGCTGGGGGTGTGAGAGTTGTGGATGGTCAGTGTCATCAAATTGGGTTCAAAATTATCCTACCACTATGTCTGTTACCTAAACCTACTGCCCATGACTTGAATTTAGATGTCTGGTTCCACTGTATTTAGAAATGTAGCAATTTATTTTCTATTCAGCTATCTCTCTCTCTCCTCACTCTATCTATCTATCTATCTGCTTAATTTATGTATTCTATTAATTCTAATTTGTTTTCATCAATGAACTATTCCTTTAAACTTACAGGCCTGTAATTACCCGGCTGTGAACGCCTACCATTTTTGAATATTGGAATAACATGGGCCTTTTTCCAATCCAGAGGCACACATCCGGACATGAGGGAATCTGCAAAAATAAGAAACAATGGCCTAGATAAAACTGAACTTAGCTCCCTAAGGACCCGAGGATGCATTTTAACTGATCCTGTTTAGTTATTTCAGGACCATATCCTCGGTTAACCAAAGTGCACTTGCATCTTTTATACCATTATTGTTACTATACTATATGATATTTGTACTTGGATCTTCTATAGTGTACACAGAGGAAAAAAATGATTTAAGACATTTGCTTTATTGCCATCCTCCGTAACTAACTTATCCCCATTAATTAATGGTGCCACATTTTAGATTTTTTTTATTTTAAGGCAGCAATCCAGTACCCTAGTTTGCTATTTTAAAAAGATGTTATACTTAAGTATACACGTTCCCAAAATATTATAGCCATAAACTGCCAAAGTTTATCCAGGCTCTAAAACAATGACTCCAGAATGCATTTAAGCTGTTAAGTAGATTTGTCTTTTGATCCTTACATGAAGATAAGTTCTAATGAAGGGTGACAGTGCTCTTTTCCTTCTGAAGTGAAAGGTGTTTCTTAAAGCTGGGTGCACACTGTAAAGATCTTTAAAATATGACAGGCAAAATCTCGAGCATTCTCCCTATATAAAGTATAGGGAGAACGTTTGGGACTAACAAATTTCCTTCAGCCGTGGTGAACTTTTGTCGACTTTGGGAATGCTTGTTTCTGCAGTATACACTTAAAAAAAGTGTGTACCCACCTCAAGATTGCAGGAATGCCACATGGCTATAATTTCAACAGCTGTTCTGCAAATTTGAGTCTTTAATCCAGTAAAAAAAATGTAAAAATATACCAGATGGAATCCTATACAATGAATGTGTGTTAAGCGCTGCCCCCAAGCTCTTTTGCAAGCCATGCCCCAGAAAGCTATTTTTATGCTAGCAAGGTAAAAATCCTCATAGGCAACTGATGTATCCATTTAATCAGCAGTGGCCCCTTATACCGATTATAGACCGAGTTTCAAAAGTCTATGGACGGGAATGGAAGGAAGTTGGGTGCGTAATTATATAATACAATGCCAAATACAGCATTTATAAACCAGTCAAGGGCAATATGTTAACAAATAATCTACATAATAATAAAAGGAAAAGGTAACTTTTGAAAACTAATTGAAATAATGCATAAAAGCTAATTTGGAATTGATCTGGGAAAGCGATTATAGTGAACTGAAAAACAGATTTAAAATTGAAACTTGTGTCAGACTTTCCAAAAACTTTAAGAATTTCTTCTCATAAACACATGTTAAAATAGTATTTCCCTCTGCCTTCTTTGACTTGCAGTTCATATTTTTATCAAGGACAACTTATATTTCTAAAACCACTGGGATAAATTTCAATCACTGATAATCTTCTCTTAGTTTTGATCAAGCTCTGCCCTAGCCTTAAGGTGGGTACATACTGTCAAAGATGACAGGCAGAATCTGCAAGATTGCACTTGCGGTCGACTCCTATACCTTAGTACAGGGAGCCGACCGCGAACGAGGGAAATTTTTCATTGAAATGTACACACTTCCTGATAAAGGGCCAATCCCGTCGATACTGAGGATCAGGTCCCTAATAGTGACCAGTGATGACAACTTCCAAGAAAGATGGCCAGCAACTGAAGTTAAATCTAAGGATGTCTGATGAAGGTGTCATGTGACACCAAACGTTACACATGATGTGTTGAATAAACACGTTATGTTTGTTCACTAAAAACTGGGGTGCGCTACTGCTTTTTGAATTCAATGGATATTGGTCACAGGCTGTGACATAGTAGTGGCACCTAGCATATATACTCATTTATTGACGGCTGTCTCTTTTTTGAAGGTAAACTCTAGGTACTTTTAATGGGAGGCAGTTGGAACATTATTGTTGTCTTTTAAAGGTAAGCTAAATCCTAAAAGCTTACTGTAAGTTTTAGCTGCCATTCCTTACTTTCTGTCCACTCCCACGCAGCTCCTTCACAGTTCTGTGTCCCTTCACAGAGCTTTGGTATCTTCCAAATATCCTTGCAACACTTTGTGTCCCCCAGATCTTCGCTGCCTGTCCTGACTTTTGTCCCTGTCTTTCTTGCTGGTTTCGGTTCCTGTTTCCAGCTGTCCAGATGGACGAGTGCCCTGTTCCGCCAGATAAATTCCAATCTTCTTGACTATCCCTGAGATTGGGGTATATGCTGCAATTTCAGAGCGCTTCACTTACATTTTATTATTTGTAGGTTTTTGTAACAGTCAAAATTCACAGCAGTCCCATGGCAGTGAAGATCAATCGAAAATACATTGATGATAAGCCAATTGAAATACTGTGCAAAATAAATAAATAAATACCAATGAAGTCACAGACAGCCACCATGCTAAATTTTGCAAAGGCACAGTATTGCTATACCTCCACTTTTTATATACAGCAGGTCTATAGGGTTACACTAAATACTATCAGGGAATATGGGATAGTATATGTAGATATGCTTCCATGTCACAGTTAGTACAAAGCAATTGCGTCTTTTTAGTAAATGGACTTTAAGGTAAGATGATAACAAAACCTTCAGCCTTACCTACAAGACTGATGTCACCACTAAGTGTTTTAGTATGTAAATCATGAGTGGTCTGTCTCATAAGTAACAGCAGCAGATACGAGTACATTTTCATACCTACCACTGATAAAAATGTTAAAAACTAACTGAACTATTAGGCACTAGACAAAATAAGCAGATCTTTATTTGTTGCCACTTCTTCTGTCTATTTGCAGAGGTAAATAATAAACCAGAGTGCATACTTCCTTTGCAAATACTTCCTGAGCTGTAGACCAAATTCCTCCATACAACGGAAAGAGACCAAGAGAATATCTGAGGGTCACTTTTCATCTTTCATTGTTGTAGGAAACTGGAAGATGGAATATGGTCAGTTTTCTTTTTGAACAAGATGCATTCTTATTTTAATATAAGAGGGAAAATGAGATATGCTGCCTTGGATGGAAGCTTCCACTGGGTTCTTGCAATTTCTACAGATTTGTCAGCTCCTATTATTTACGTACTGGCTGTTGGAAAGATATTTGAAAACCTGTCCATCTCAATTAAGTTCTGTTTCTAACACCGTTAGACAACATTTCTAAATTATTATTTGAGCTGTACAACAAGAATAAAGGAAATAAAAACAGTGCTCTAAGATTAGTTAGGTTTTTTAAAAAAAACATTTTAGACCTTCTAGTTTGTAGAACTGCAAGAGGAAAAAGGCCATTTCTTCCACCACACTCTTCATGCATCCAAGAAACCATTTAAATACCTTCCCTTCCCTCCCTATAGACAGGAGGTGAGATGCCCTTACCTGCATCCCATATACTGCACATCCCGAAGATCTGCAACCTGGACCCAGGTAATCAAAAGGCAAAAAAGTATCCCATAAAGCACCTGTACACTCTAAATCACATCTTAAAAAATCCTTTATTCCAGACAGGGATTAGACAATGTGCAAATATGACTCAGAAAATTTTGTTAAAAACAATTAAAGGGCATTACCACCCCCAAAACTATAATCCCCCCAACTACTGGCCCCACCATGTAGTGTAGTTTAATCCTTACCTCACATCCCAGTCCGGGAAGGATCGGGTCGCGGTGGCATCGAATCACAGACATGGCTGTCCTAGAAAGTGGGTATCAGCCTGTGCCATGATCGAAGCGGAAACGAAGCCCGGTACCGTGGGTAAAAGGGAATAAGGACAACGCCTGTGTGGACCGTTACTAAGGGGGACGTGCAGCAAGGGACGTACTGACAGTAAACCGGGCATTACGGGCTGCACCGCCAAAGAATGATCCGGATTCCTAATACTGAAAATGCTGGTGGGTGAAGCACTGGACCTAGAGCCCTTTAAAGTAATCTGCATTCCTCAGCATTTTTCACTCTAGGGAAGCATGCTATTTATTTCTGGGATTTATAATAATTTATAGAATGGTTTAGACTTCACTGCATATTTTCCGTCTGAACCAGTAACCATTGAATCTATATGAAATAAATGCAAGGGATGTGTAGGTTAAAAACAAAATGGGTTACCTTAAACCTATAATAGTTTTCTACTGCGCCCCCCTCTCCTCTATCTCTACTTGCTTAAGAATGGAGATCACAAAATGAGAATAGAAGTACAGAGTGCTGATTTTAGGTGTTGTAACTGAAAACCTCCATATTTCGCCCATCTTCATTATCCCCATCAGCTCTACTCTTACAGCTTTATATCATCGCATTTACAAGCACACACCAACATGGGTTGTGATGCTGACATCATGGCCAATGATTGAACAATGTGCCACCATACATATACTCAAGCTTGGGGGCATGGAGACAACCTATAAATGATGTAGATGAACTTCTGTTGTTGTACCTGTTTATTCAGATGGTCTCAGCTGTAAAAGTGGTAAAGGCTTACTAAAAACCAGAAAGATGGTTTGCAGATAAGATTAAAGAGCATGTCCACCCTCCAGCCCCATCCATATATATATTAAGGACCTCCCCAAACTCAGGGACTGTGATACTCACCTTTGCTACCGCAGTCCCTGGAGTTATCTCCTGATTTCCGCGGCACATGACAGACAGGATCTCCCCTACTCTGCAAGCTCAATGAGCAAATGTAGTGAGGCAAGCCCATTATTAGCCATTAGCTGTGACGTCACTACTGCTATCAGGAAGGATGATGATTCAGGCATTTAAATATTTACATTGAAAATATACTTACTATAAGAAGATTGCCATGCATCCCTACTGGGCTAGGGCAGTACAAAGGAGATGAATGCTGGATCCAAGGAAAGTATGTTTTAAAAACACAAGATTTTACTAAAAGCCATATAATAGATTTTCCTCTGGGATCTGGAAGACCTAGAGTCAATTAACCAACTAACCAGCCTGAAAAGAGCTGGGCTCCCTCCACCGACTTTAAAATCTATTACTTAGCAAGCCAGGCTAAACTATTACACTGCTCTGGATCAACATAAACAAGAAGCCTACCCAATCCGACTTAATGATGACTCTATATCTAAAAGGCCCTTTTCTGGCATACCTATTAAATCCAGATATACACCTGATTTGACAAGGAACCAAACTACATCACATACGCAACATTAAAACATGGGAAAATATTAACAATATCATATCCCTTCAGGGAATATCGTCCATAACGCCTCTATGGAAACAAAAATATATCCACACAACAGCTGCCTTCCCATCATGTTTGGCCAATTAATTAAAAATAACATACACTACTTAAAAACTATGAAACCATGTCTAACGAATATGATCTACCCTCCACCGTTCAGATTTCATACCTACAAATAGACACTGCCTACAACACAGAATTTCCAAGCGGTTCCACACATCCAAACCATCCAGTTATAAATGTACTACATCGCAACACCACAACAAGGAACAACCTCAAAACTATATAAACTACTAATATACAATATACCCAAGAAAGAGAAGAACACTAATAAGTAATGGGGACTGTTATACCAAATAACACAAAGAACAAATCATTGATGCAATGGACTCACCTAGATCTGCATCTCCTCCTGCCAACAACAGGCTCATCCAGTTCTTCATACTACACCAAGCATACTAATGCCAATACAACTAGCTCGAATCTGCCCCTCACGATACATCATGCCCTAGATGTAAAGCAGCTAACACCAACTTCTGGCACCTTACATGGGAAGCCCAGATAGAAATATACTGGGAACAATACTACTACTTCCTCTCTCAACAACTTTGCCATACACAGCCGAAAAATGTATCCTGGGACTGCTAGATAATGAAGACTGGCCCCCCTCTAAACACTAACTCTGGAATTCTTGATCTGCGCTCAAAAACAATAGTACTGGTGAGGATGTCACCAACTCCCCCACAACTTAAACAATGGAAACGATTAATAAACATGATTTGGCATACCATAAATTCGATACCTACATAGAAATGCCCCACCAAATTGACAAGGTCTAGAAACCTTGATGGACCCAAACAAATGAATATATTTGACGAGATGGCCAAATTTCCCTTGTGCTCCAGACCCTACCCCAACCCTCATAACACCCCCCCCTTTAACCTTAGCACATACTTACTCACAGCGAATGTATTTTGCAACATATATTAATAAAGTAAATAATATATACATAGATAACTGTGTGTAAAAGAAATAAAACCAGCGCAAGTTCTCTTTTACATATTTAAATAGTTAATTTTAGAATAAGAATAAGCTTAAAACTTAATGCAAGAATAGAAAAACAGCTGTCTGGGAAAGATCACAATATATATGTCTTAATGTATTGAATGTACAAATTCGATGTACAGCAAAATGCCTTGAGTACAAAATAAAACGTATTTAGTATAGTATAGTATTTAGGTTGAATAAGACATACTCCATCCAGTTTAACCCATCTAGCAATATCCTCATTTCCTGCCTAACGGTTGATCCAGAGGAAAGCAAAAAAAAAAAAAAGCACCAAATTTATAAGGGGTAAAAATTCCTTCCTGATTCCAAGTGGCAATCGGAAATTCTCCTGGATCAACTCTACTTTGTATCAATACCAGTAACTTGTAACATCCTTGTTTGCGAAACTCATCCGCTTTTTTTTTTAAAACTGATCAACCAATCCCCTTATTAATTTATTGCCCTTCTCTGAACCCTTTCCATATCAAAGATGTCCTTTTTGTACAGGATTCCAAATTGCACTGCATTCCAATAGGAGCCTTACCATAACTTGTAAGAGTTAGAATAACATTTTCCTCCCTTGAATCCATACCTCTCTTTATACAAGACAATACCATGCTGGCTCTGGCTGTTGCCGCCTGGAACTGCTTGCTACCTTTAAGTTTGTTATCCACCAAAACCAAGATCCCTTCCAACAGGGATTCACTTAACACAGAGCAATTTATGGTATAAGCAGCACAAGGATTTTTAGTCCAAAATGCATCACCTTACATTGAGCACATGAATCTCATCTGGCACCTAGCAGCCCAATATAACAATCTATCTTGATCCCCCTGCAATGATTGCACATCCTCTGAAGTTTTTACTGGTCGACAAAGTTTTCTGTCATCAGCAAAACACAGAAACCTTACTCACAATACCCACTTCCAAATCATTATAGATTCAATAGAAGTGGTCCAACACAGAACCCTGTGGCACCCCACTTAGCACTTAGCACTAAGCCCATTACACAACTCTCTACTCTCTGCATCCTTCATTACCAATTTTCTATCTATGTACAAATGTGCCTCCCCAGACCAACACTGTAACTTATACATTAGTCGCTTATGGGGAACTGTATTAAAGCCTTTGCAAATCCAAGTAACTACATCTTCTGCATGCCAGAGTCTAAATTTAGCAGCAAGCTGGTTACTACTTATAATGTTAGTCCTACTCTAGAATATGTTCCCTTGTTAAACTTTCCAGTATCTTCCCCACCACTGAAGTTAAAGAAAGTGTTCTCTCAAAAATACACATTTTACAGATTATGTATAATAACCCCCTGTGACCCATCCCCAAGGATGTGAAAATTTTGCTTGTAGCCTCTGCAATCAGCTTGTAAGTTCTGCTCGTTTTTGGTGGGAGTGTCCTTCACTCTGCACTGCTGTTGTCTATCTGCTGAACTGGCATGTTGCAACCCCTCCCCTTTTTCACGAGCACTTTTTTTTTTGCTCATCAGAGTTTGCTGGCACACAGAGAGGGATTCAGCACAGCTCATCTAGTGAACTAGGATCACTGACAGACAACTCCATTCCCCATAGTGCCTGTGCATCACTTTTAGTGAGGCATAGTAGTGTATGTAGGAGAGAGACAGGCATCCATGATGCACAGCCTATCCCCATCCCATAGTGCCTGTCATTCAGGAATATTATTAGATTTAATGCAATTAATTCATCAATATACAACTGCATAATGCGATGGTGAGGCATTCCAGTTACCTTGGATTGGTGTGGTGGTCTATAAAGGATTGACATCCTGGTTTCAGTGGGGGTGGCAGTGGTGACTGAGAAGCAGGCTGGGGGTGTGAGAGTTGTGGATGGTCAGTGTCATCAATTGGGTTCAAAATTATCCTACCACTATGCTGTTACCTAAACCTACTGCCCATGACTTGAATTTAGATGTCGGTTCCACTGTATTAGAAATGTAGCAATTTATTTCTATTCAGCTATCTCTCTCTCTCCTCACTCTATCTATCTATCTATCTGCTTAATTTATGTATTCTATTAATTCTATTTGTTTTCATCAATGAACTATTCCTTTAAACTTACAGGCCTGTAATTACCCGGCTGTGAAACGCCTACCATTTTTGAATATTGGAATAACATGGGCCTTTTTCCAATCCAGAGGCACACATCCGGACATGAGGGAATCTGCAAAAATAAGAAACAATGCCTAGATAAAACTGAACTTAGCTCCCTAGGACCCGAGGATGCATTTTAACTGATCCTGTTTAGTTATTTCAGGACCATATCCTCGGTTAACCAAAGTGCACTTGCATCTTTTATACCATTATTGTTACTAACTATATGATATTTGTACTTGGATCTTCTATAGTGTACACAGAGGAAAAAAATGTTTAAGACATTTTGCTTATTGCCATCCTCCGTAACTAACTTATCCCCATTAATTAATGGTGCCACATTTTAGATTTTTTTTTTATTTTAAGGCAGCAATCCAGTACCCTAGTTTGCTATTTTAAAAAGATGTTTACTTAAGTACCACGTTCCCAAAATAGTATGCCATAAACTGCCAAAGTTTATCCAGGCTCTAAAACAAGACTCCGAATGCATTTAAGCTGTTAAGTAGATTTCTTTGATCCTTACATGAGATAAGTTCTAATGAAGGGTGACAGTGCTCTTTTCCTTCTGAAGTGAAGGTGTTTCTTAAAGCTGGGTGCACACTAAAGATCTTTAAAATATGACAGGCAAAATCTCGAGCATTCCCCTATATAAAGTATAGGGAGAACGTTTGGACTACAAATTTCCTTCAGCCGTGGGTGAACTTTTGTCGACTTTGGAATGCTTGTTTCTGCAGTATACACTAAAAAAAGTGGTGTACCCCCTCAAGATTGCAGGAATGCCACATGGCTATAATTTCACAACGCTGTTCTGCAAATTTGAGTCTTTAATCCAGTAAAAAAAATGTAAAAATATACCAGATGGAATCCTATACAATGAATGTGTGTTAGCGCTGCCCCCAAGCTCTTTTGCAAGCCATCCCCAGAAAGCTATTTTTATGCTAGCAAGGTAAAAATCCTCATGGCAACTGATGTATCCATTTAATCAGCAGTGGCCCTTTATACCGATTATAGACCGAGTTTCAAAAGTCTATGGACGGGAATGGAAGAAGTTGGGTGCGTAAATTATATAATACAATGCCAAATACAGCATTTATAAACCAGTCAAGGCAATATGTTAACAAATAATCTACATAATAATAAAGGAAAAGGTAACTTTTGAAAAATAATTGAAATAATGCATAAAAGCTAATTTGGAATTGATCTGGGAAAGCATTATAGTGAACTGAAAAACAGATTTAAAATTGAAACTTGTGTCAGACTTTCCAAAAACTTTAAAATTTCTTCTCATAAACACATGTTAAAATAGTATTTCCCTCTGCCTTCTTTGATTGCAGTTCTATTTTTATCAAAGGACAACTTATATCTCTCAAACCACTGGGATAAATTTCAATCACTGATAATCTTCTCTTAGTTTTGATCAAGCTCTGCCCTAGCCTTAAGGTGGGTACATACTGTCAAAGATGACAGGCAGATCTGCAAGATTGCACTTGCGGTCGACTCCCTATCCTAGTACAGGGAGCCGACCGCGAACGAGGGATTTTTCATCTGAAATGTACACATTCCTGATAAAGGGCCAATCCCGTCGATACTGATGGATCAGGTCCCTAATAGTGACCAGTGATACAACTTCCAAGAAGATGGCCAGCAACTGAAGTTAAATCTAAGGATGTCTGATGAAGGTGTCATGTGACACCAACGTTACACTGATGTGTTGATAAACACGTTATGTTTTGTTCACTAAAAACTGGGGTGCGCTACTGCTTTTTGAATTCACTGGATATTGGTCAGCAGCTGTGACATATAGTGGCACCTAGCATATATACTCATTTTTGACGGCTGTCTCTTTTTTGAGGTAAACTCTAGGTACTTTTAATGGAGGCATTTGGAACATTATTGTTGTCTTTTAAAGGTAAGCTAAATCCTAAAAGCTTACTGTAAGTTTTAGCTGCCATTCCTTACTTTCTGTCCACTCCCACGCAGCTCCTTCACAGTTCTGTGTCCCTTCACAGAGCTTTGGTATCTTCCAAATATCCTTGCAACACTTTTGTCCCCAGATCTTCGCTGCCTGTCCTGACTTTTGTCCCTGTCTTTTCTTGCTGGTTTCGGTTCCTGTTTCCAGCTGTCCAGATGCGAGTGCCCTGTTCCGCCAGATAAATTCCAATCTTCTTGACTATCCCTGAGATTGGGGTATATGCTGCAATTTCAGAGCGCTTCACTTACATTTATTATTTGTAGGTTTTTGTAACAGTCAAAATTCACAGCAGTCCCATGGCAGTGAAGATCAATCGAAATACATTGATGATAAGCCAATTGAAATACTGTGCAAATAAATATAATAAATACCAATGAAGTCACAGACAGCCACCATGCTAAATTTTGCAAAGGCACAGTATTGCTATACTCCACTTTTTATATACAGCAGGTCTATAGGGTTACACTAAATACTATCAGGGAATATGGGATAGTATATGTAGATATGCTTCCATGTCACAGTTAGTACAAAGCAATTGCGTCTTTTTAGTAAAGGACTTTAAGGTAAGATGAACAAAACCTTCAGCCTTACCTACAAGACTGATGTCACCACTAAGTGTTTTAGTATGTAAATCATGAGTGGTCTGTCTCATAAGTAACAGCAGCAGATACGAGTACATTTTATCTACCTACCACGATAAAAATGTTAAAAACTAACTGAACTATTAGGCACTAGACAAATAAGCAGATCTTTATTTGTTGCCACTTCTTCTGTCTATTTGCAGAGGGTAAATAATAAACCAGAGTGCATACTTCCTTGCAAATACTTCCTGAGCTGTAGACCAAATTCCTCCATACAACGGAAAGAGACCAGAGAAATCTGAGGGTCACTTTTCATCTTTCATTGTTGTAGGAAACTGGAAGAATGAATATGGTCAGTTTTCTTTTTGAACAGAATGCATTCTTATTTTAATATAATAGGGGAAAATGAGATATGCTGCCTTGGATGGAAGCTTCCACTGGGTTCTTGCAATTTCTACAGATTTGTCAGCTCCTATTTTTACGTACTGGCTGTTGGAAAGATATTTGAAAACCTGTCCATCTCAATTAAGTTCTGTTTCTAACACCGTTAGACAACATTTCTAAATTATTATGAGCTGTACAACAAGAATAAAGGAAATAAAAACAGTGCTCTAAGATTAGTTAGGTTTTTAAAAAAAAAATTTTAGACCTTCTAGTTTGTAGAACTGCAAGAGGAAAAAGGCCATTTCTTCCACCACACTCTTCATGCATCCAAGAAACCATTTAAATACCTTCCCTTCCCTCCCTATAGACAGGAGGTGAGATGCCCTTACTGCTCCCATATACCACATCACCGCAGATCTCGCCAAGATCTCAACTGGACCCAGGTAATCAAAAGGCAAAAAATTATCCCATAAAGCACCTGTACATCTAATCACATCTTAAAAAATCCTTTATTCCAGACAGGGATTAGACAATGTGCAAATAGACTCAGAAAATTTTGTTAAAAACAATTAAAGGGCATTGCCACCCCCAAAACTATAATCCCCCCAACTACTGGCCCCACCATGTAGTGTAGTTTAATCCTTACCTCACATCCCAACTCCATTTGGTTCTCTTGTATCCCCCCCCAAGTTCCAAAACTGCCCACCAGGAGGCTAGCAGGTCCATATAGGACACTGCCTGCTACCTGGCCCTCCGGAGATTCCTGCCATGCGTGCTGCAGCCCTTCTCCCCCCCCTCCCCCTCCCTCCCCTCCCTCTCCCTCCCGTTCTACTATCCCTCCCCCTAGCACAAATCCCCCTTAATATTCTGCTCCCCCATGTCCCCCAGCCCCAACCGCATGGTTTTTTTTTTAAAAAGCTCCCCAAACTCTTACTTACCTCTCCGCTTTCCTCCGCTGCACTGAATGACCGGCAGCCGCGTCCGTGATTGGCTGCCGCTCAGCCAATCACAGACGCGACTGCCGGTCCCACCCCTCTGCTTGCCATTCTCCAAGCAGAGGGCCGGCAGTGCGGCGAGGAGACGGGGAGGTAAGTAAGAGTTTGGGGGGCTTTTTAAAAAAACAAAACTGCGGTTGGGGCTGGGGGACATGGGGGAGCATGATATTAAATTTTTTTTCAGAACTGGAAATTGAATGTAATGATATGTAAATGGGCTGCACGCCAAGAATGATCCAGGATTCCTAATATACTGAAAATGCTGCTGGGTGAAGCACTGACCTAGAAGGCCCTTTAAAGTAATCTGCATTCCTCAGCATTTATGTCACATCTAGGGGAAGCATGCTATTTATTTCTGGGATTATGAATAAATGTTCAGGAATGGTTTAAGACTTCACTGCATATATTTCCGTCTGAACCAGTAACACATTGAATCTATATGAAATGAAATGCAAAGGGGATGTGTAGGGTTAAAAACAAGAATGGGTTACCTTAAACCTATATAGTTTTACTATGCAGCTCCCATCATCCTCTATCATCTACTTGCTTAAGAATGGAGATCACAAAATGGAATGAAAGTAGACAGAGTGCTGATTTATAGGTTTGTAATGAAAACCACCATATTTCGCCCCATCTTCAGTATGCCCCCATGCCTCTACTCTTACAGTTTATATCATCTGCATTTACAAGCATCACACCAATCATGGGTTGTGATGCTGACATCATGGCCAATGATTGAACAATGTGCCACCATACATATACTCAAGCTTGGGGGCATGGAGACAACCTATAAAGATGATGTAGATGAACTTAGCTGTTGTGTACCTGGTTTATTTCAGATGGTCTCAGCTGTAAAAAGTGGTAAAGGCTTACTAAAAACCAGAAAGATGGTTTGCAGATAAGATTAAAGAGCATGTCCACCCTCCAGCCCCATCCATATAATATTAAGGACCTCCCAAACTCAGGGATGTGATACTCACCTTTGCTACCGCAGTCCCTGGAGTTATTCCTCTGATTTCCGCCGGCAAATGACAGACAGGATCTCCCCTACTCTGCAAGCTCAATGAGCAAATGTAGTAGAGGCAAGCCCATTATAGCCATTAGCTGTGACGTCACTAACTGCTATCAGGAAGGATGATGATTCAGGCATTTAAATATTTACATTGAAAATATACTTACTATAAGAGATTGCCCATGCATCCCTACTGAGCTAGGGCAGTACAAAAGGAGATGAATTGCTGGAGCCAAGGAAAGTATGTTTTAAAAAACACAAGATTTTACTAAACAGCCATATAATAGGATTCTCTCTGGGGATCTGGAAGACCTAGAGTCAGATTAACGCAACTAACCATGCCTGAAGAAAGAGCTGGGCTGGCCCTCCCCGACTTTAAAATCTATTACTTAGCAAGCCAGGCTAAACTATTACACTGACTGCTGGATCAACATAAACAAGAAGCCTACCCAATCGACTAATGATGACTCTATATCTAAAAGGCCCTTTTCTGGCATACTATTAAATCCAGATATACACCTGATTTGACAAGGAACCAAACACATACGCAAGCATTAAAACATGGGAAAATATTAACAATATCATATCCCTTCAGGGAATATCGTCCATAACGCCTCTATGGAACAATAAAAGTATCCCACAACTAGCTGCCTTCCCATAATGTTGGCCAATTAATAAAAATAACATACACTACTTAAAAACTATGAAACACTGTCTAACGAATATGATCTACCTCCACCGTTCAGATTTCAATACCTACAAATAGACACTGCCTACAAACAGAATTTCCAAGCGATTTCCACACCCAAACCCATCCAGTTATAAAAGTACTACAGCAATCACCACAACAAGGAACAACCTCAAAACTATATAAACTACTAATATACATATAACCAAGAAAGAAGAAGAAACACTAATAAGAAATGGGGACATGTTATACCCAAATAACAACAGAACAAATCATTGATGCAATGGACTCACCTAGATCTGCATCTCCTGCTGCCAACAACAGGCTCATCCGTTTTCATACTACACCAAGCATATCTAATGCCAATACAACTAGCTCGAATCTGCCACTCTACAGATACATCATGCCCTAGATGTAAAGCAGCTAACACCAAACTTCTGGCACCTTACATGGGAATGCCCAAGGATAGAAATATACTGGGGAACAATACTATTCCTCTCCAACAACTTTGCCATACACAGCCGAAAAATGTATCCTGGGACTGCTAGATGATGAGAAGATGGCCCACCCACTCTAAAACACTAACTCTGGAAATCTTGATCTGCGCTCAAAAGCAATAGTACTGGTGAGGATGTCACCAACTCCCCCACAACGTAAACAATGGAAACGATTAATAAACAATGATTTGGCATACCATAAAATTCGATACTACATAGAAAATGCCCCACCCAATTTGACAAGGTCTAGAAACCTTGGATGGACCCAAACAAATGAATATATTTGACGAGATGGCCAAATTCCCTTGTGCTCCAGACCCTACCCCAACCCTATTAACACCCCCCCTTTAACCTTAGCACATACTTACTCTCAGCGAATGTATTTTTGCAACATATATTAATAAAGTAAATAAATATATACATAGATAACTGGTGTAAAAGAAATAAAACAGCGCAAGTTCTCTTTTACATATTTAAATAGTTAGTTTAATGAATAAGAATAAGCTTAAATAACTTAATGCAAGAATAGAAAAACAGCTGTCTGGAGAAGATACAAATATAAGTCTTAATGTATTGAATGTACAAATTCGATGTACAGCAAAATGCCTTGAGTCAAAAATAAAACGTATTTAGTATAGTATAGTATTTGAGGTTGAATAAAGACATACGTCCATCCAGTTTAACCCATCTAGCAATATCCTCATTTCCTGCCTAACTGTTGATCCAGAGGAAAGCAAAAAAAAAAAAAAGCACCAAATTTATGAAGGGGTAAAAAATTCCTTCTGATTCAAGTGGCAATCGGAAATCTCCCTGGATCAACTCTACTTTATGTATCAATACCAGTAACTTGTAACATCCTTGTTTGCAGAAACTCATCCAGCTTTTTTTTTAAAACGATCAACCAATCCCCTTATTAATTTAGTGCCCTTCTCTGAACCCTTTCCATATCAAAGATGTCCTTTTTGTACACAGGATTCCAAATTGCTGCATATTCCTAATGAGGCCTTACCAATACCTTGTAAAGAGTTAGAATAACATTTTCCTCCCTTGAATCCATACCTCTCTTTATACAAGACAATACCATGCTGGCTCTGGCTGTTGCCGCCTGGAAACTGCTTGCTATTTAAGTTGTTATCCACCAAAACTCCAAGATCCCTTTCCAACAGGGATTCACTTAACACAGAGCAATTTATGGTATAAGCAGCACAAGGATTTTAAGTCCAAAATGCATCACCTTACATTGAGCAACATGAATCTCATCTGGCACCTAGCAGCCCAATATAACAATCTATCTTGATCCCCCTGCAATGATTGCACATCCTCTGAAGTTTTTACTGGTCGACAAAGTTTTCTGTCATCAGCAAACACAGAAACCTTACTCACAATACCCACTTCCAAATCATTATAGATTCAATAGAAGTGGTCCGAAAACAGAACCCTGTGGCACCCCACTTAGCACTTAGCACTGAAGCCTCATTAACAACTACTCTCTGCATCCTATCATTAACCAATTTTCTATCTATGTACAAATCGGCCTCCCAGACCAACAGACTGTAACTTATACATTAGTCGCTTATGGGGAACTGTATTAAAAGCCTTTGCAAAATCCAAGTATACTACATCTTCTGCTATGCCAGGTCTAAATTTCAGCCAAGCGTGGTTACTACTTATAATGTTGAGTCCTACCTAGAATATGTTCCCTTGTTAAACTTTCCAGTATTCCCCACCACTGAAGTTAAAGAAAGTGTTCTCTCAAAAATGACACATTTTACAGATTATGTATAATAAACTCCCCTGTGACCATCCCCAAGGATGTGAAAAATTTTGCTTGTAGCCTTGCAATCAGCTGTAAAGTTCTGCTCGTTTTTGGTGGGAGTGTCCTTCACTTGCACTGCTTGTTGTCTATCTGCTGAACTGGCATGTTGCAAACCCCTCCCCTTTTTCACGAGCACTTTTTTTTTTGCTGCATCAGAGTTTGTGGCACACAGAGAGGGGGATATCAGCACAGCGCATCTAGTGAACTTAGGGATCACTGACAGACAACTCCATTCCCATAGTGCCTGTGCATCACTTTAGTGAGGCATAGTAGTGTATGTAGGAGGAGACAGGCATCCATGATGCCAGCCTATCCCCATTCCCATATGGCCTGTGCATTCAGGAATATATAGATTTAATGCAATTAATTATCAATATTACAACTGCATAATGCGATGGTGAGGCATTTCCAGGTATCCTTGGATGGTGTGTTGTGGTGGTCTATAAAGGATTGACATCCTGTGTTCAGTGGGGGGTGGCAGTGGTGACTGAGAAGCAGGCTTGGGGGTGTGAGGTGTGGATGGTCAGTGTCATCAAATTGGGTTCTGCAAAATTATCCTACCACTATGTCTGTTACTAAACCTATGCCCATGACTTGAATTAGATGTCTGGTTCCACTGTATTTAGAAATGTGCAATTTATTTTCTATTCAGCTATCTCTCTCTCTCCTCACTTATCTATCTATTCTATCTATCTGCTTAATTTATGTATTCTATTAATTCTAATTTGTTTCATCATGAAAATATCCTTTAAACTTACAGGCCTGTAATTACCCGGCTGTGAACGCCCTACCATTTTTGAATATTGAATAACATGGGCCTTTTTCCAATCCAGAGGCACACATCGGACATGAGGGAATCTGCAAAAATAAGAAACAATGGCCTAGATAAAACTGAACTTAGCTCCCTAAGGACCCGAGGATGCATTTTAACTGATCCGTTTAGTTATTTAGGACCTATCCTCGGTTTAACCAAAGTGCACTTGCATCTTTTATACCATTATTGTTACTATACTATATGATATTTGTACTTGGATCTTCTATAGTGTACACAGAGGAAAAAAATGATTTAAGACATTTGCTTTATTGCCATCCTCCGTAACTAACTTATCCCCATTAATTATGGTGCCACTTTAGATTTTTTTTTTATTTTAAGGCAGCAATCCAGTACCCTAGTTTGCTATTTTAAAAAGATGTTATACTAAGTATACACGTTCCCAAAATATTATGCCATAACTGCCAAGATTTATCCAGGCTCTAAAACAATGACTCCAGAATGCATTTAAGCTGTAAGTAGATTGTCTTTGATCCTTACATGAGAAGATAAGTTCTAATGAAGGGTGACAGTGCTCTTTTCCTTCTGAAGTGAAAGGTGTTTCTTAAAGCTGGGTGCACACTGTAAAGATCTTTAAAATATGACAGGCAAAATCTCGAGCATTCTCCCTAATAAAGTATAGGGAGAACGTTTGGGACTAACAAATTTCCTTCAGCCGTGGTGAACTTTTGTCGACTTTGGAATGCTTGTTTCTGCAGTATACACTTAAAAAAAGTGGGTTACCCACCTAAGATTGCAGGAATGCCACATGGCTATAATTTCAACAGCTGTTCTGCAAATTTGAGTCTTTAATCCAGTAAAAAAATGTAAAAAATACCAGATGGAATCCTATAAAATGAATGTGTGTTAAGCGCTGCCCCCAAGCTCTTTTGCAAGCCAGCCCAGAAAGCTATTTTATGCTAGCAAGGTAAAAATCCTCATAGGCAACTGATGTATCCATTTAATCAGCAAGTGGCCCCTTATACCGATTATAAGACCGAGTTTCAAAAGTTATGGACGGGAATGGAAGGAAGTTGGGTGCGTAATTATAAATACAATGCCAAATACAGATATATAAACCAGTCAAGGGCAATATGTTAACAAATAATCTACATAATAATAAAGGAAAAGGTAACTTTTGAAAACTAATTGAAATAATGCATAAAAGCTAATTTGGAATTGATTGGGAAAGCGATTATAGTGAACTGAAAAACAGATTTAAAATTGAAACTTGTGTCAGACTTTCCAAAAACTTAAGAATTTCTTCTCATAAACACATGTTAAAATAGTATTTCCTCTGCCTTCTTTGAATTGCAGTTCATATTTTTATCAAGGACAACTTATATTTCTAAAACCACTGGGATAAATTTCAATCACTGATAATCTTCTCTTAGTTTTGATCAAGCTCTGCCCTAGCCTTAAGGTGGGTACATACTGTCAAAGATGACAGGCAGAATCTGCAAGATTGCACTTGCGGTCGACTCCTATACCTTAGTACAGGGAGCCGACCGCGAACGAGGGAAATTTTTCATTGAAATGTACACACTTCCTGATAAAGGGCCAATCCCGTCGATACTGAGGATCAGGTCCCTAATAGTGACCAGTGATGACAACTTCCAAGAAAGATGGCCAGCAACTGAAGTTAAATCTAAGGATGTCTGATGAAGGTGTCATGTGACACCAAACGTTACAAATGATGTGTTGAATAAACACGTTATGTTTGTTCACTAAAAACTGGGGTGCGCTACTGCTTTTTGAATTCATGGATATTGGTCACAGCTGTGACATAGTAGTGGCACCTAGCATATATACTCATTTATTGACGGCTGTCTCTTTTTTGAAGGTAAACTCTAGGTACTTTTAATGGGAGGCAGTTGGAACATTATGTTGTCTTTTAAAGGTAAGCTAAATCCTAAAAGCTTACTGTAAGTTTTAGCTGCCATTCCACTTTCTGTCCACTCCCACGCAGCTCCTTCACAGTTCTGGTGTCCCTTCACAGAGCTTTGGTATCTTCCAAATATCCTTGCAACACTTTGTGTCCCCAGATCTCGTGCCTGTCCTGACTTTTGTCCCTGTCTTTCTTGTGCGTTTCGGTTCCTGTTCCAGCTGTCCAGATGAACGAGTGCCCTGTTCCGCCAGATAAATTCCAATCTTCTTGACTATCCTGAGATTGGGTATATGCTGCAATTTCAGAGCGCTTACTTACATTTTATTATTTGTAGGTTTTTGTAACAGTCAAAAATCACAGCAGTCCCATGGCAGTGAAGATCACATCGAAATACATTGATGATAAGCCAATTGAAATACTGTGCAAAATAAATAAATAAATACCAATGAAGTCACAGACAGCCACCATGCTAAATTTTGCAAAGGCACAGTATTGCTATACCTCCACTTTTATATACAGCAGGTCTATAGGGTTACACTAAATAATCAGGGAATATGGGATAGTATATGTAGATATGCTTCCATGTCACAGGTTAGTACAAAGCAATGGTCTTTTAGTAAATGGACTTAAGGTAAGATGATAACAAACCTTCAGCCTTACCTACAAGACTGATGTCACCACTAAGTGTTTTAGTATGTAAATCATGAGTGGTATGTCTCATAAGTAACAGCAGCAGATACGAGTACATTTTCATACCTACCACTGATAAAAATGTTAAAAACTAACTGAACTATTAGGACTAGACAAAATAAGCAGATCTTTATTTGTTGCCACTTCTTCTGTCTATTTGCAGAGGTAAATAATAAACCAGAGTGCATACTTCCTTGCAAATACTTCCTGAGCTGTAGACCGAATTCCTCCATACAACGGAAAGAGACCAAGAGAATATCTGAGGGTCACTTTTCATCTTTCATTGTTGTAGGAAACTGGAAGATGAATATGGTCAGTTTTCTTTTTGAACAAGTGCATTCTTATTTTAATATAAGTGGGAAAATGAGATTGCTGCCTTGGATGGAAGCTTCCACGTGGTTCTTGCAATTTCTACAGATTTGTCAGCTCCTATTATTACGTACTGGCTGTTGGAAAGATATTTGAAAACCTGTCCCTCTCAATTAAGTTCTGTTTCTAACACCGTTAGACAACATTTCTAAATTATTATTTGAGCTGTACAACAAGAATAAAGGAAATAAAAACAGTGCTCTAAGATTAGTTAGGTTTTTTAAAAAAAACATTTTAGACCTTCTAGTTTGTAGAACTGCAAGAGGAAAAAGGCCATTTCTTCCACCACACTCTTCAAGCATCCAAGAAACCATTTAAATACCTTCCCTTCCCTCCCTATAACAGGAGGTGAGATGCCCTTACCTGCATCCCATATACTGCACATCCCGAAGATCTGCAACCTGGACCCAGGTAATCAAAAGGCAAAAAAGTATCCCATAAAGCACCTGTACACTATAATCACATCTTAAAAAATCCTTTATTCCAGACAGGGATTAGACAATGTGCAAATATGACAATTTTGTTAAGCAAATTTTGTTAAAAACAATTAAAGGGCATTGTCCACCCCCAAAACTATAATCCCCCCAACTACTGGCCCCACCATGTAGTGTAGTTTAATCCTTACCTCACATCCCAACTCCATTTGGTTCTCTTGTAGTCCCCCCCCAAAGTTCAAAAACTGCCCACCAGGAGGCTAGCAGGTCCATATAGGACACTGCCTGCTACCTGGCCTCCGGAGATTCCTGCCATGCGTGCTGCAGCCCTTTCCCTCCCTCCCCCTCCCTCTCCCTCCCGTTTCTACTATCCCTCCCCCTAGCACAAATCCCCCTTAATATTCTGCTCCCCCATGTCCCCCAGCCCCAACCGCATGGTTTTTTTTTAAAAAGCTCCCCAAACTCTTACTTACCTCTCCGCTCCTCCGCTGCACTGAATGACCGGCAGCCGCGTCCGTGATTGGCTGCCGCTCAGCCAATCACAGACGCGACTGCCGGTCCCCCCCTCTGCTTGCATTCTCGCAAGCAGAGGGCCGGCAGTGCGGCGGGGATGAGGGGAGGTGTATGAGTTTGGGGGGCTTTTTAAAAAAACCAAACATGCGGTTGGGGCTGGGGCACATGGGGGAGCATGATATTAAATTTTTATTTTAGGGGTGGACATAGCCTTTAAAAATATTATTTACAATATCAAAGTGCGTCTGTCTTCTACATCAAATAATATCAATGTCTTGTACAACAAATATAATATCAATTGAATATATAAATATGTCGTTGAGTCTCATAAGATAAGTATAGCCTCCTATCTCAAGGGTAGAAAAGAAGGGGAAAGACTAATCTACTTATCTGTCGAGCTATGCACTAATAGTCGTCGGACAGGCAGGTACGGATAAAGAATCATAAGCCAACTCCAAAAGGATAGCAGAGTGGAGGCAGTATTACCGATGAGACAGAACAGTGGAGAACCAAATCCGCTCGCCGATGATGTCGGTTTCTTTGTGCGACCCAGCATACAGCATGTCCGAAATCTCCATGAGTTACCCATGGTTACCCAACCGAGGTAGGACTCACACTAATATATACTCACACTATCCTCCACACAAAAAACCCAGGCTCGGAAATAATGTGGCATAATGCAACCGTCATTGTAATTTATCAGAAAAAAGGACAAAAACATTATATTTCCTAAAGGAAAATGGTATATGATATGATACCATTAGACTCGGTAACTAAATCAATAAAATCCTTCCAAAAGTGGACAGTTGCATATATATATTGCAGATTTTTATAGCGCCAACCTTTCCGGAGCGCTTTACAATTATTTACATGTATACATAATCAGGCCCTGCCCCAAAGAGCTTACAATCTAATCACTTATTTACGTATACAACGTATCAGTATGTCTTTATGAATGTTGGGGAAACCAGAGTGCCGGAGGAAACCCCCGCAAGCTCGGGGAGAACATACAAATCTTTGCAGGTGGTCCAAGGGTGGAATCAAACTCAGGACCTCAGTGCCAAGATCTATGCTAACCACTGAGCCCCATGCTGCCCACACTGAGCCACTGTGCTGCCCCAACTGCAGTAAATATATGTTTTTCTAGCATAGTAATTCAGATGTAAATGCATGGTATATCTGTTGTATTCAGTTAGATTAACTAGACTTAAAGTTTAGTCCTTGAAGACGTTTTGCTAGTCATCCGACTGGCTTTCTCAATTCAGAATGATTCTTGTACAAGTCATTCTGAATTGAGAAAGCCAGTTGGATGACTAGCGAAACATCTTCAAGAAATTTAAGTCCAGTTGATCTAATTGAATACATCAGATATACCATGACCTGGATGAGTAAGAACCTTCACAAGCATAAATGCGGGGTAATTTACAAATATATACAGTCTCTGCATTTCCAGCCTTATTCACCTTAACAAGGCAAATTATAGGTAAAAGCATTGCACTAGTATGTCTAAGGTAAAGGATGTTACAATCCTTTAGCCTGGGGCCAGATAGAGGTATAAAATTGTAAATAAAATAAAAAAATACTAAGGTAAAAATGACTTTAGCTACCACTTCTGCCAGTTGTAGCCATGCAAGCTTTGGGTGTGACCCTCACTATAAAGCAAGTAAGTAGTGTTTATGCAGCATGAACTTCAGCTACCTCAGTAACAGCAAAAATGTTTCCGGCCATGTATGTATGTTAGTGGCAATTAGCCAAAAGAGTATCTTGGTGCACTCTTTCCTGTCCTCTAGGATCACAGTCTCTGAACATAAATGGAAAGTAGAACACTTATGGAGATTCAATTAAAGTTCTTATTGTTTAAAATGGTGCTAATTTTGCCCCAACCAATCAGATCTTATTTAACATTTGAAAGCTAACATCTGATTGGTTGGGGCAAAATAGCACCATTTTAAATGATAAGAACTTTTATTGAACAACCCTGTTATTGTACAAACCTCTAGCTCTGTAATTGACAGAAAAAAACAGCTGCACATAACTCAGATGCAACTGAAACAGCACCGATGACAGGTTGGTGCCCAGCACAGGTCTGCTGCAGCCTTGTGCACTGCAGTACCGTAATAAAACAATACTGGCATACTCCACACAGTGACACTGCAGACTATTTTTTTTTACCAAGCTAATTCACATTCCAAAGTGATCAATAAATGTACAATAAATCAATTATAAACAAGGACTTCTGCTAGGATTGTCCAGTTACATGCAACATATATACAACTTTAGTTGCTTTCAGCCAGAAAAACGAGAAGTGCAGCTTGGTGCTAGCCGAGGAAAGGTTTAAAAGAACAACTGTCTCCTGCCTGGGGTCATTTTATGTAGTTAATTCCAAGTAAACGGAAGCATTTTAACTGAACTTTAACAAAACAATATCAAAGAAAAATCTGCCTGCTATTGTTGCACTTTTTTTCTCCTATGCCTGTCTTTCAGACACAAGTTCAAACACTGCATCTATGATATAAAATGACAAAATAATGAAAAACACCTTTGGAGAACTTTGCCTTTTGCATTACTACATTTTCAATAATATCTGGAAACAATCTCAGTTTGTGTTCTAGTATTTACTTGGGAACATCAAAAAGGCCTAGTTGAGACCAAGTGACAGGGCCGCATCTACCATGAGCCACAGTGAGCCATGTACCTTAGGCGGCATCCCTGGACCAAAGGGCAAAAGCAGCAGATCAGCAGCAGTAAAAAATATCCTTAACCAGCGGCCGACGCCTTGTGAATGATGCGCACGCCAATATTAATGCCTACTGGGTCCGGGCGGTTACTTACTGTACTGTGCATAGAGGTGCTGCGCTTCCTTGTTCCCTTACTTCCTCCACTGCGTCCTGCGGGAATCAGTAGGCTGTAAATAGAGTGGCAGTGGAGTGCAAAAGGCGTGTTAGATCATATAGGGTAGTAAGAGGGGTAATGTCTAGGCCAGGTAATATGCTTGCCTGAAGAGGTGGATTTTAAGGTTACGTTTAAAGGTATTAAGGGATGGTGAATGACGGAAAGATGGAGGAAGGGAGTTTCAGAGCAGAGGGGCAGCATGAGTAAAGTCCTGAATACGGCATGGAAAGAGGTGACAAGGGTGGATGAAAGAAGGATGTCATTTGCGGAGCAGGGGTTTCGTCTGGGACAATAACGGTGGATCAGCTCTGAGATATATGAAGGGGCTGTGTTGGATAGTGCTTTATAGGATAGGGTAAGCAGTTTGAACTGGATCCTTTGCATGATGGGCAACCAGTGGAAGGACTAACAGAGAAAATGAATGAGCCAGGCAGCAGAGTTGAGGGTGGATTGAAGTGGTGCCAGGTGGTTGTTTGGTAAACCAAACAGGATTGTGTTGCAGTAGTCTAGCCAGGATATTATTAGGGCATGGACTAGGATTTTTGTAGCTTTATTCGAGAGGAAGGGACGAATGCAGGAGATGATTTTGTGTTGGAGCCGACAGGCAAGTGAACTGACATGGGGTTTGAAGGAAAGATCGGAATCTAGTGTTATTCCCAGGAAGCGAACATGAGGAGATGGGGATATAGGTGTGTTAATATTAATAGTAAGACTAGGAAGGAGATCAGATTGTGATGGTGGGAAATGGACAAGTTCAGTCTTGTCCATATTGAGTTTGAGGAAGCGGGAGGACATAAAGGCGGAGATGGCACTAAGGCTTTCAGGGACATGGGATGTCAGTGTAGGGAGATCTAAATTTGGGTATCATCCGCATACAGGTGATACTGGAATCTAAATGAACCAATGAGTTGTCCAAGGCAATAGGTGTAGATGGAGAAAAGAAGAGGACCAAGGACACCTCCACAGGGAGGAGGCAAGAGGAGGAGCTAATTTCAGAGTGGACTACTTCAGTTCTGGGGGATTAATGATGGGTCTGGGCCCTGGGTCTTTATGGACCTCTGTATAGGGAGGGAGGGGTTAGAGGTATCTTGTGGTGATAGAGGGTGCTGGAAGATATTAATGATGGGACTCTTTTAGGGACCCATCACCAATATCTCCCAGCACCCCCCCTCCCCATGACCACATACCCCTAACTCCTCCCTATACAGAGATCTTTATAGGGAGCGGTTAGAGGTGTATTGTGGTCATGGGGGGTGCTGGGATTTATTGGTGATGTGTCTTTTATAGAGATCCATCAGCAATATTTCCCAGCACCCCCAACACCACATACCCCTAACCCCTCCGTATACAGAGAGTATGTGTATAGGGAAGTGTTAGGGGTATCTTGTGGTCATAGGGTGTCTGTGCTGGGAGGTATTTGTGATGGGTCTCTGTATAGGGGTAAGTGGTCCTGGGAGATATTGCTGATGGGCCTCACCTCTGCACAGGAAGGGGTTAGGGGTATGTGGTCATGATGTGCTCCTGTACATTATATGTACCTAAGTGAAGATTAATGTACTTTACATAAATAAATGTTTTAGAATTGCTGACTTCCTGTTTGCAGCCAGAAACCCTAATAGAGACCATCATGGTCTTGCCCATGAACCAGCGCCTGGGTTTCTGAACCCCAACTCTAATCCATTATGCGCCTTAATAATAACTAGATCTTGGTTCTAGCAACTATCAGTTTAATATTATTAATGTAAGCTGAGACTGCTGAATACAGACAGATTGCTGTAAACCATTTACTCTTTTTTCTTTTTTTAACAGCCTGTTTATAGTCAATTTCCATGATCCATCTGTATCACTTCTATTTTAAGGCTTAATATAAATGAACACATATACACAGATAGCTTAATATAAAGATATACACAGAAACATACTAGTAGTTTAGTTAAGTAGCAGTAGAAGTAGAAGAGGGCCTTAAACATGATTTCTGAGAGCTAGGGGCCAAGTTAAAAGCAAGGACATCCAGGGTACTGTTTTCAGAAATACTACTGCAGCCACGTGCTACACTAGGGAGACAGCGGGAGCTTAGGAGCATTAATGAGTGGCTAAGAGGGTGGTGTAAGGAAGAAGGGTTTGGGTTTATAAAGAACTGGGCAGACTTTGCTGATTTTGGGGAGAAGATGGCTAGAGGGTTGGAGGAGATTTTAAATTAGGTTGGGGGAAAGGGTTATTATCAGTCTCACTAGGATAGATAGCCCAGGAGAAAAGCAGGGTATAGATTGGCCAGTGGTGGTGGAGCTAGCATAGGGGGTAGGGAGGCATGCGTATTAAAGTGTATGAATAAATTACAGGATCATAATCTAAAATGTATGTTTGCAAATGCAAGAAGCCTGGCTGACAAAACGGATGAATTGGAGATAATAGCGTTGAATGAAAAGTATGATGTAAAAGGTATAGCAGAAACTTGGTTGAACAGTTCTCACGACTGGGCTGTAAATTTAGGATATGCTTTGTTTAGGCAGGACAGAGAAAAAAGGAAAGGAGGGGAATATGTGTTTATGTTAAAAAATAATTTAAGCCAAATTTAAAGGGGAACTGTGGTCTTCAAACAAGATGATTTTAAATGAAAGGCTAAGTTCCTACCTTTAAAACAAGCCATCAAACACCTTTCTACGTGCTGCACAGCCCATGATATGAAGAAATCACTGATTAGAAAGTACGGGGGTGGGAGGTTCTGAATCTTTGGTCACAATACTACTTCCTCCTTCTAATCTGCGGTTGGCACATGCTCAGTGCAGAAGAAAGTAGAAGAAACCAGTTAGAGATCGTGTTACAGTGACTTGAGGAGACGTGGGAGGCGCCAGAGGGGGTTTCAAGGGGACTGCTAGGAGAGGGGCCATGGGGGCCCACAAGGAAAAGGAGACAAAGGGAATAGGGAATTTCACATGGTTTCAGAGCAGGAAGCAGGGGTGATCTGGTGATCATATCACACAAAAATGTAAATATCTTCAAAACAATCTTAAAAAAATTATGAATGCAAATTGCAAAAATACAATTGAAATTCCTTTCAATTTACCTAAAGTCATTTTTGGACCACATTTACCCTTTAAAAAGAAGAGATAACTGGCGATATGGGTGGAATCAGGCAACAAGAAAGGGGGTTACGTCATTGTTGGTGTCTGCTATAAGCCGCCAAATGTTAGCAGGGAGGAAGTGAGTCAGCTTCATATGCAGTTGGCAAGGGCTGCAAGTTTGGGGAGTGTACTCATTATGGGGGACTTTAATTACCCTGACATTGATTGGTGGAGTGGAACTGCCAACACAGAAAAGGGCGATGAGTTCCTGAATTTGCTGCAGGATAATTTTCTCTCACAGGTGGTTGAAGTTTCTACTAGAAAAGGAGCTCTGTTGGATCTGGTAATATCTAACATTGTGGAGCGCATTATGGATATAAAGGTAACTGGAGGCTTAGGGTATAGTGACCATGAAATAGTGGCGTTTGGACTATGTTATCGTAAGGAAAAGTGTAATGGGTTAACAAAGACTTTTAATATTGGGAAAGCAAATTTTCCCAGGTTAATGTCAACTGGGATAATGTATTATCAGGTACTGAACAAAAGTGGACTGAGTTTAAGGGGATTTTAAGCCATTTCACATCTAAGGGGCATATTTATAAAGGTTTGTTAAACTTTTCGCCTTCTTTAACGCAGCCTTTTCGCCTAATTTGGACTTTTCACTATTTATAAAGCAGTGATAACCAGTGGCGAAAGGTCATTACCGCTGCTTTTCGCCATACATCACTGCGGTAACAGCTCAAGCATATTTATAAAATGGCGAAAAGTGTATTTTTGCATTAAGTTCAGCCATTCCAATTCGCCAAGTCAGAGGTGGCAAAAATTCATAAGTGGCCATTTATTTAGCCTGCCAATGGGTCCATGGAAGGTGTCAGTACATTGTGGAGTGTTTCTCAATACTAATAAGTACTCAGGGGGTGTTTCCCAGCATTTACTGTAATACGATCTGCAATTTCGCTTTTTTTTTCGCTTAATTTTTCGCTTTTTTTTTTCAGGATCTCCGAACTGATAAGTGGAAATAAATTAGGAAAAGGGGGCGTGTTAATGGAAGATATTAGCTACAAAGACAGAAGCCTATTAATTAGTTTAAGAAACACCAAAACTAGCAAAGGGGAGGGGAAAGTAACAATTCCACTTTACCCAACATCAGGTGAACTCTGTCCAGCTTATTGTTTTGAGCAATTTATGAAGGTCAGGCCACAAAAAAGTGGGGTATTGTTCATACATGAAGATGGCACAACCCTATCACAATATCAGTTTAAGGCCATTTTTAAAAGGGCCTTAAAGGGGATGCAATTGTCAGAGGAGCAATGCAGTTCACATTCATTTCCGATAGGCGTGGCTACTGAAGCAGGCAGGTTGGGACTAAATGATGAAGTCATCCAAAAAATAGGTAGATGGGAGTCTAATACGTTCAGGCTATACATACTTCCGACGAGAGTTGAAATATGTTGAAGGTGTTGAATATGTTGTAAAGTTGAACAATATTAGTTGATTGTGTTTTTTTGTTTCTTTCAGGGCATGCATGTCTTTCTATTTGGTTAGTAGGACACTCTTTTATGTACTGGGCGGAAAAGAGAGCAGCACTAAGAATCAAAGGGTTACAATTGGGTGTAAACCAGGAAGAAGCGATAGTCCAGTGGTGGGGAGAGAGGGGGATGATGAGAGAGGAGCTAGTTCCCAAAATTATTGAACATGCAAAACTTAACGGTCCACTCAAGGTGCTTTTAATGCACATTGGAGGAAACAACCTAGTTAAATCTCCCATAAAATAAATAATACCTAGATTTTATTGGAAGGGATCGAGATTGTGGGATGCTATAGAAAGGGCCAGAATTAAAATGAATAGGGCAGTAACAAAATCTATAGGGTTGATCGGAAAGTTCTAGTTCACTGTCTGGAGGTGTTGGCGGGGTTCCTCGCCAGTCTGCTGAGAAGTTCGAAAAATTGGAGATGGGGGTCAATCAACTTGGCCTGGTCTAACCCTCAAGGTGGGGTGGCCAGGGTGGTAAATACTAGACATGATGTCAAACAGTTTTAACATGAGACAAGCATTATTATTTGTTGGGATTAGAAAGGAGTTACCTAACGAGGATTCATTGGTGTACGAACTGGGAAATGCAGTTGGTACAAGAGCAAGCTGAGGGCGAAGGGGCAGACTGGCGGGGGTCCTCAAGCAGAGAGTTGTAACAATTAAGTTGTAGGGTTTTATTAACAAAAAAGTTTGTTAACAATTTTGACAATTATTTGGCTATTGGGAAAAGTTATTGATATTTAAAGTGACACGTTCAGAAAATAATTGATAATAAAAACCTGTGGCCAGCATTATCCAACAAAAGAAAATGGTGTGTTATTCTTATTTTTGAAGGAAGGGTGATGGTTAAAGGGTTAGCGGGAAATAGGACATGCCTAAGTCAAGCAATCAAACTACGGTAGGTAAAATAAATGTTAGGATAGCTGAACAAAGCATCACTAAGCCTAAAATGTTTTTAAAGTATATTAATAGTAAGAAGATGAGGACTGATGGAGATAAGTTAGTTACGGACGATGGCGATAAATTCCTCTGTATACACTATAGAAGATCCAAGTACAAATACAGTATCATAGAGTATAGTAGCAATAATGGCATTTTGGTTAACCTTGGATATGGTACAGAATCAACTAAATAAGGTTAATATTAATAAATCTCCTGGACCAGATAAAATACATAGTTCAGTTTTATCTAGGCCATTCTTTCTTATTTTTGCAGATTCCTTCATGTCCGGATGTGTGCCTCAGAATTGGAAAAAGGCTGATGTTATTCCAATATTCAAAAAGGGTAGTGGTGGGGAAGATACTGGAAAGTTTAATAAGGGAACATATTCTAGAGTATGTTTCAAGGACTGATATTATAAGTAGCAACCAGTAAGGATTTAGGAGGAATAGATCTTATCAAACTAACTTGCTTGGGTTTTATGAGAAAGTAAGTAGAAATTTAGACTCTGGCATAGTAGGAGATGTAGTATACTTGGATTTTGCCAAGGCTTTTGATACAGTCCCATAGGCGACTAATGTATAAGCTAAGGTGTTAGTCTGGGGAGGCACTTTGTACATGGATAGAAAATTGGTTAATGATAGGATGCAGGAGTAGTTGTAAATGGGGCTTCATCATTATGGACTAAAGTGCTAAGTGGGGTGCCACAGGGTTCTGTGTTGGGGCCGCTTCTATTTAATCTATTAATGATTTGAAAGTAGGTATTGTCAGAAGGTTTCTGTGTTTGCTGACGACACAAAACTTTGTCGACCATTAAAAACTTTAGAGGATGTGCAATTGTTGCAGGGGGATCTAGATAGATTGTCACATTGGGTTGCTAAGTGGCAGATAAGTTTCAATGTTGATAAATGTAAGGTGATGCATTTTGGACTTAAAAATCCTTGTGCTGATTTTACTATAAATGTCTCTGGATCTTGGAGTCTTGGTGGATAACAAACTTAAAGGTAGCAAGCAGTGCCAGGCGACAACAGCCAGAGCCAGCATGGTATCGTCTTGTATAAAGAGAGGTATGGATTCAAGGGAGGAAAATGTTATTCTTCCTCTTTACAAAGCATTGGTAAGGCCTCATTTGGAATATGCAGTGCAATTTTGGAATCCTGTATACAAAAAGGATATCTTTGAAATGGAAAGGGTTCTGAGAAGGGCAACTAAATTAATAACGGGATTGGGGGAGCTTGAATATGAACAGAGAATGGAAAAGTTACAATTATGTACGCTGGAGAAAAGAAGCGCTTGTGTGGGGATTAGATTACTGTGTATAAATACATTAACTGGTGCATTGTTCACCAATAGAGCATGTCAGAGGACACGTGGACATCCCTTAAGACTTGAAGAAAAAAGGTTTAGGCTTCAAGTTTGGAAAGGGGTTTTCACTGTGAGAACGGTAAAGCTATGGAACTGTCTTGGAACTGTCTTCCAGTGGACGTTGTTATGGCAGGTTCATTGGTCAGTTTAAAAAAAAAGCTGGATGAGTTTCTGCAAACAAGGAATGTTGCAAGTTACTGGTTGATATACAAAAGTAGAGTTTATCCAGGGAAATTTCAGATTGCCACTTGGAGTCAGGAAGGATATTTTTCCTCTTGGTGTTTTTTTTTGCCATCCTCTGGATCAACAGTTAGGCAGGAAATGAGGATATTGCTAGATGGGTTGGACTGGATGGACGTATGTCTTTATTGAACCTCAAATACTATACTATACTATACTATACATTATAAAGCTTAAAAACAGCAAGTTACGATTGCCTCTGCCTTCTGTTAGTTGTATTACCTCCACCTCACTGAACTCCCGGCAGCCGCGTCCGTGATTGGCTGCCGCTCAGCCAATCACAGACGCGACTGCCGGTCCCGCCCCTCTGTTTGCATTTACTCGCAAGCAGAGGGCCTGGCAGCACGGCGGAGGCAAGAGGGAAGGTAAGTAAAGTTTTGGGCATTTTCTAATAATACTAACATAGCGGTTGGGGCTGGGGGACAGGGGGAATCTTTGGTGAAATTTTTTTTTTAAGGGTGGACATACCCTTTAAGGACATTGTTTATTGTATAATATGTGCTTCCTGGTTAAAATGCAGTATCTAAACCATGTTTTAAAATGTACAGAAAGTAGGGATGTTTGAGTCACAACCACTTAAAGTGATCTCAGCTGGATATGGGAAGGAGAAGAAAATTGGCAACAATGACCACTGCAGTTTGCAGTTGAATCTTAACATTTAATAGTTACAATTATAGCAGATCAGATTCCTTGGCTATCTTTAAGGAAAATGAAGAGAAGACATGCCTAACTCTATAAATAGAGATACCCAAGTACACCTGCATCCTTTCAGTATATTCATCTTGTCTGCAAAAGCAGAAACTGAGTTGGTATGTTTTTATTTAAAGGTGAACTAAAGTCTCCAGACAACATTGCCCAAATAGACAGAGTGCAAAATCCAGTTTTGCTGGGTAGACCCAATTAAGTGTTCACGGTACACTTCACAGGAAGCTGTGAAAACACATTTAAATATTCCTGTCCCTAAAAATGATAAATTCATTTGCTTTTCATACCAAAAAAGTAATCTTTGCAGTTTATTTCTTTGCTAGCTAGGATGTAAGAAACATAATATCAACATTTTAGTAGAACCTGCAAACTCCTGTACTCTTGTCTTGAGAAAAGCAGAACTTTTCACCACTACCACAACAGAGCTTCTTTATATAAAGTTTGTACATGTATAAACTTAATATTTTATTAGAAAAATAAGCAGTGCATTCAGTCAGTTGACTTATTTATATTGTTTCATAAGTAAAAGAGAGGGGATTTAAACCTGTGACATCATTTGCTGTGTTTCTAAAAACATGGTATTTATATGTTACCTGGTGTGGAGACATCTGTATAAAAAAATACTTTGTGAATAGAGAGTGAATACTGGGGTCAGGGGGTGTGCCTCTTTGAAGATTAAATGGGCTGTGAGTTCTAATGACAACAACTTGGAATCCTTCTTAGTAACAGAATCTATTTATCACATGTACTAAATGCAACTTACTAGAGAAGAATCTTACAATGTATGTAGGTGTTCTGTGGAGAAAGGCTTTTCACATAGCATTGAAAAAAAGCTTAGTTCTCCTTTAACTAATAATCAATAGAAGGATTTTATTCTTACTGCATCTACAACATGTGTATTCTTCTCCTTAATTTCTAAAGGTTCAGCCGATAATTGTGTCGTATATGGGCACTTCATCGAGCAAAAGGGACTTTCGGTCAGTGATTGGCCGACCGGCTAGTGGATCTTTGAACAAGCGGCCGTTTCAGCCTATAAAGTGCCCATACATGGCAGGATTATCGTCCGAAACGGCTATTTGTGGGTTGAGGGTTGGCACCCGCAATCACACGTGTGTACGAATCTTAAGACTAAATAAATTGTTTGCAGACTATATCCCATCATAATCTGATTATTCCAATGACTGCTAAACATGTCTGCATATAATTGTATGCAGATGATATTCCCAATGTGGTAAAAGGAAGAGTGAAGTTAAGTGAAGAGTTATACTTTTCAAAGTTATATTTTCCCCGAGGGAGGGTAGAACCAGTCAGTATTATAATTATTCAATTCTTTAATTCTTCATGTAAAACATCCAAGAAAAAAAATCTACATATATTAATGAACAGCCTTATTCTGCATCTTAACAAAGACCAATAATTTGGTTTTGTGGGGTATTATTAGCTCTGTACTGTTTCCAGGACATAAGCAACGTTATGAGATGCATTGGGCACAGTACAAACAGACAAACAGAATCACTCAATGTACGGTAGGTTTCTGTTGGAGTTTCAGATTATTTTACTTCCATGTTCAAAAGCATTTCTTAATCCTCCACTACCACACAGTGAACATGTTAAGATTTCACACCTCTGACATGACAGAGAAAAGCAGTAAGGTCTCCCAGAGTACTGCAGAAATGATTAATCTATGCAGTGTAATCCAATTCATTCATTCATTCCCTTCCCCTGTACTTAGTACTAAAGAAAAACCTCTCAGGAGACACGTTCAATTCTCAATATGCTTAAAATGTGGTATGGCCCCAAATTCATGATTACGAGAAAATATATGCTACACATGTACAACTAATCCTACTCAACATACAATCATTTCCCACAAAGAACAGTGGAAAGAACAGAGTAAACAAAGATCACATCACAGAGAGTGATGGGATCACATGTATGCTTAAGAAGCAATGTTGAACATGCTTGACATCAAAGAAACCTCTCATGCAAGGATAACATAGGATAACTATGGCAAATAGATTATTTAAGATCAGCTCCTCCTACCAGTATTATGCAAAACCGTATTTAATCTCCACAGAAGATCTTTAACAGCCATTTCTGAATATCTTGAGTCTGAAAAAAGCAAATCTTGTTCACAAGGCAAGGTTTACAGGAATCATTTTCTCTTTCCTTGTGACAGAGGCAAATAAGCTACAGCAGAGCTTCACAGCACTGCATGTCAATGAGCTCCACACGATAGGAGGTGTAAGGGAACACACACACACTCTTCCCTTTGCAATTCACAGAGGAGGCACAAGGGATCAGAGATGGAGTTCTGATTCTCTATCACACCAGGGTTATTGAAAAGTTCTCACTGCTGCAATCCTGCTATCTTAATGCTGAATTCCCCTCACACATTTTACAGTGACCAACAGCCACACTGGGACACTAATTGTTCATCTTGTGAATAATCGTTACAAAAAAAAACGGATACCAGCCAATGGTAGACCAGTGCAATTATGTCATTTAATGGATTTACATGTATTCTATAGTTACACCATGCTAAAACCTGGAATTAAAATTACATGCCCTTCCCAAGCAAAGATCAAGGGCATATACACCAGGTAGGATCAGATTACATAGCTTTATAATATTTACATAAGCCCCTTTCTTTATCACTTTAAAACAACACAGTGGAAAAATAAATAAGCTTTAATTATATACTTCATTTAACAGAAAAACATCTCCTATTTATAGGAAAGTTTTTCTTTCCTATATAATTACCTCCCTCCTCTTTTTTTTAAACGTCTTAATTTTATTAACACAGTACTCTCTTTATACATATAAGTGTTAACAAGAAGTTTAGCCAGTGTTCACTGGATATAGACAAAACTATGTCAATTTTAACATTATAAATTAAAAAAGAAAAGAAAGGAGTATATTGAAAGGGTATAAGAAGGGGAGGAAGTAAGGAGATAGAGGTAGGAAAGGGAAGGGGGTCCGGCTCTAAGTATGTGTTATATTATTAGCTAAGCAGGGATTTGTATTGGGGAGTATCCATGAAGAGATTCCAGGGAGTCCGGGTTTGTGTGATTTATTTGTACCTTGTTATGGAATGTGGCAGTTAATTCTTCCATCCTCATCAAATGGTTAAGTTCTTGTATCCATACGGAGGTTATGGAGGTTTTCCAGTATCTTGGTATAAGGCTGAGGCCCCACTACAAAGCATTAAATCGCGAGCATTATCGCAAGGGATTGTGTGTGCTATTTCTGTGCTTTGTTGCACGACGCACCATGTTTGCTCATGCATTTTTGTAATTTAATATAATAAAAACGCATGTGTTTGCATAAAAAAATGGTACACACAAGGCGCAAATGCGTGCACATCAGAAATCACAGGAATTTTTGCATTCCTGCGATTTCCATGTTAACCAAAATTGCATGCGCATACACGCTAAAAACACGTTAGTGTGGCCTAGCCCTTGTTAGTCCTGCAACTAGGAAAATACGAAGGAGGCTTTGTTGGTATTGGTAATTTAGTTGGTAGTAATATAGATATTGTACATGGTTTGTCATTGAGTGTTATTTGGTTATAGATAGATATTATGGTGGTCCAGTATGTTTGTATTTGTGTGCAGGTAAACCAAATATGTCCGTGGGATCCAATGTCTTGGTTGCATCTCCAACAGCAATTTGGGATCAGGGGGGAGATCTTATGTAGAATTGAGGGGCATCTGTACCATCTTGAGCGTAATTTTTTTCTTGTGCATAATTTGCTATATATAAAATGTGTAAGCGTAAAACTTTGTGTCCATTGGTTTGGTGAGAATGTTGTTTGTAATTCTTGTTCCCATTTTAGTGATGCTTTGGATTGTAGAAGTTTGTAGATCTTGGATATTGTGTGGGGGAGTTGGATATTGTGTGTACATGTCTTCGTGTTGTTTTTTCTGGAATAAGGCATTACAAAATGTTGGATGTGGGAGTTGGATGTATTGAAATATGAAATGAGTTTCCGGGTCATCGTCGCCAATTATTTCTTGTAATGGTTTTAGTCCTGTTGGTGATATTATTTGGCCAATTTTTGGGTTATCTTGATCAGTCCAGTGCAAGAAATTGCAGCTGAGTCCAGGGGGGGAAAGCTGGATTATGTTTGACAGCAGTGATTCTTCCTATAGTAGCAATTTTGAGGCCTTTGACAGCATTATCCCATGATTTTTGGATCAAAGGTGTAAAATAGTTGGTGGTAGGTGGTTTATCTATCGCTTCGGATAAGCCAAGGGGGTGATTGAAGATTGGAGAGAAATGTTGCACCCATGCCTTATTTTGTTTGTTGTATTGCAAGTCTATTATGTGGGTAAACGTTGCTGCTTGGTGATATTTTCTGAAGTCTAGAAGGTTAATTCTACCAGTGTCTTTGCTTCAAGTAAAGAGTATTTGAGTCTGTGAGTGCCCTTACCCCATAAAAAGTGTACAGTTTATGACAAAAGTCTTGTCGCTTGTGTACAAATAGACCTGAAGTGCCGCTTAACAATAATTCTAATGCAGATTTTGTTTCAAGAAATGGTTCATTTAACCCCAAACAGCTTTTGTAATAATGTTTCAATGCAAAATAAAACTAACAAAAAGTATTCTAATATTCACAGCTTGGTAAAGCCCATTGACCTGTGACTAATAATGGATCAATTAGGTGTCAGGTGTGTATAAAAAGAACCCCAGTACACTAGACCTTCACATCAACTGCAAACAGACCTCTGCAAACATGCCTGAGATTCACCCTGAAACTAAAGTGTTGATTATCAAGAGGATGAAGACCAAATCCACTGCTGATGTGGCGCACACCTTCAATGTCTCTCAGCGGCAAGTTCAGAGGATAAAGAAAAGATATGAAGAGACCGGAGAAGTTTTTGACAAGCCCAGGTCAGGCAGACCCCGCAAGACAACTGCTCGAGAGGACAGTTTGTTGGCTCGAAAATCCAAGGCAAGTCCATTTTCAACTGCAGCAGAGCTCCAGGAGACCTGGTCACCTGAAATCCCTGTGCCAACCAGAACAGTTTGTCGGATTCTGTCCCAAAATGGCCTCCATGGTCGAATCAGTGCCCATAAGCCAGCACTAAACAAAAGACAATTGAAAAACCGTGTGGCATTTGCCAAGTTCCACAGCCTGCTAAAAGGATGGAAAAGTGGCAAATGGTGGATTTTTCAGATGAATCTTCTTTGGAATTACACCACAGTCACCGCAAATATTGCAGGATACCTACTGGAACCCGCATTGAGCCTAGATTTACCCAGAAAACAGTGAAGTTTGGTGGAGGCAAAATCATGGTCTGGGGTTACATCCAGTATGGGGGTGTGCAAGGGATCTGCAGGGTGGAAGGCAACATCAATAGTGTAAAATACCAAGAAATCTTAGCTACCTCATATATTCCCAACCATAAAAAAGGCCAAATTCTGCAGCAGGATGGTGCTCCATCGCATACTTCCATCTTTACATCAAAGTTCCTTAAGGCGAAGAAGATCAAGATGCTCCAGGATTGACCAGTCCAGTCACCTGACATGAGCATCATTGAGCATATGTGGGGTAGGATGAAAGAGGAAGCATGGAAGATGAAACCAAAGAATATTTATGAACTCTGAAAAATGTTTTCTTGGCTATTCTGGATGATTTCATCAATAAATTGATGATCCTTGTGAATCCTTGCCAAACCACATGGATGCTGTCCTTCAAGCTCATGGAAGTCATACAAGATATTAAATTTGGATCTAACAGCACCACTACTTAATTTGCTGACATTTATGGATTGGCTGTAAAGTAGATAATTTTCTGTATAGGCGACTACACTTTTGTCTTGCAAATTCTTGACCTTTCTGTCTTGATTAAATGCTAAATCTTTTTTCAGTGAAACTATTTTTTACCAGTACATTTAATATTATTTGGGAGGGCTTTAGCTTTTCATATGAGCTATTTCTAACACCAATTGATCAATTAAAAATCAGGTTAATAGCAGGGGTTACTGCAAAATACACAGGCGACAAGACTTTTGTCAGAAACTGTAGAATCTGTCTCAAAGTAAGTGTTAGGAAGGGCAATTGGTATTATCTGAAATAAATACAGAAAACGGGGCAGCGCATCCATTTGAATAATAATATTTGCCTTGCCAAACCGAGAGTGAGTAACATGGTTTTGTGATTCCAGGTCAGAGGACAGTTTCTACAGTGCTGGTAAGTAATTGGTAGAGTATCATTCATTGGGGTTAGGAGTGGTATACCAAGTAATGTTAAGGGAAGTGGACTTCCATTTAAAGGGAAAGTTGACTTCATTGGGTTTTTCCTTTTCCTTTTAAAGAGAAAAATGCTAGTGGACTTCTACAGTGATGTACTTAATATGAATACCGTATATACCGAGTATAAACCGACCGAGTATAAACCGAGGCACCCACTTTTACCTCTGAAAAGGAGTAAAAGTGATTGACTCGAGTATAAACCGAGGGCAGAAATTATGACCAACTGCCTTCTGATTCTGTATTGTTTTGAGGCTTTAGTTGCCCTTTAAATGGACAGCAGAATTCCCATACAGTAGTCCCATACAGTAATAGCCCAATCCAGTATGGCTATTACTGTATGGGACTGCTGTATGGGAATTCTGCTGTCCATTTAAAGGGCAAGTAAAGCCTCAAAACAATACATAATCAGAAGGCAGCAATAGATAACATTCTCCTTCTAATTCTGTATTGTTTTTAGGCTTTAGTTTCCCTTTAAATGAACATCAGAAGTCCCATACAGTAATAGCAATTGCTATTACTGTATGGGAATTCATGTCCAATTTAAAAGGAATTAAAGGCTCATCTTGGCATTCCCGATGTTTGGAAACTACAACTCCCAGCATGATAATTGCTAGGACTTGTAGTTTCCAAACATCTGCAGTGGCAAGGAATAGCCACTGCAGGAATTACTGTGCCTTCCCCCCCTTCTAAATCCCTACAGTTGCCTTCTCTTACCTTCTCCACATGTTCCCCTGCAGGCTGCTCTGGATCCTCTTCTAAGCTCCGGCGGCCGCATGCTCCACTTTTCTCTGCTGACGTCACTACTCGGTGCCGGACTCACTTCCCGGCGTCAAGAAGTGACATCAGCCAGAAGAGGATCCAGAGCAGCCTGCAGGGGAACTTTGACTCGAGTATAAACCGAGACTCGATTTTCAGGCTATTTTTTAGCCTGAAAATCTCGGTTTATACTCGAGTATATACGGTATTGTTATTGTTGTACTATAAAACATTTTTAAAGGCACCTATTACTCTAAAACATTAATTAACATTAAATGTATTTTAGTTGCATTTTTAAATAACAACTGCCTTTATTTATAAGCATGTCCAATTAATGCATTCAAAGATACCTGCTAAATAATACTGTCTATTGCCATTTGGGGTGCTAATACTGTAAATCTTATAAAGTTATTAAAACTTATACATTTTTCTTTCATTCATAACCCAGAGATTACTGGTTACAATTATGCATTTTTTCCCACATTCCTAAATGAGTCCTGGGGCAGTCCCTCTCAACTTTTTTATCAGCTATACACAGAAAAAAGACATCATGGCACTTTCAATTGAACCAGACAAAGCTTTATTGATGATGGTCTAACTCTCATATATTAAGTGGTCCCTGTTCCTTGAAAAAGTGACGACGTACAAATAAAGTGATCAAAGTGCTATATAAATAGTGCTAATATGAAAAAAATGCACAAGATAAAAACACATCAAGCTCTGATGCAGGGCTCCAACATAAAATATATATAGACAACAGCATGTAACTATAAATATAAGGATCAATATTCCATGTAAAATATCCATTATATTATATAAATAAATTTATAATTTCATGGGGAATACATTGGGTTTTTCGGAGGTACTATGTTGGTAGGGGTGGGTAAAAGTAATATACATAGGGACAGTGTTTATGTGTTGTTTAAGCACTAAATATTTATATCAATATTAACAAATAAATTAATTAAAGTATATAGAAATGTAAATAAGGCAAAATATATAAATGAATAAAAGTACTTGCATAGGCCCCACACCTGTTTTGTAATGGAATCTTCAAAATGAACTGTTAAGCCACACCCCAGGAGGCAATGGAAGCTTACAAAGGAACATATTTATCACTTCCCTTTTAGTATTGTATCCAATGGTGTGCTTAATATTAGATTGACAGCAGTGTTGGCGAATCAAAACATTTTCTGAGTGTTAGTAGGGAAGTAGGAAGTGCAAGACTTAAATGTCACTTTATAAAACATGTGACAGTCTTAGTAAAAACATTCTTCTCACTCTCACATAACTCCACCCCACCCCTCTCATATATCTTTTGTATTGGCACGCATGCGTGCGGTCGGGACAGAGCGGCTGTCAGTGAAGGAGCGGTTGCAAGTGGATCGGCTGTAAGGTAAGTTCCAGGTCCCCCGAGCATTCACAGGGAGGTGAGAATAAGCATTCTCACGTCACCTCCCTGTGAATAATACAAACGAATGGCAAATAGTTATTTTTCTGGCTTTAGGGGAGTTTAGTGCCCCTTTAATAATGGGCATTAGTTCATTTGTGGTTGAATGAAAGCTTGTAGTTTTTCTTTTATAATGAGCCGACAATCACATCTCTGGCTTCAGCCTGTGAGAAATGAAATTGGGGAGAATGTTCAAACTTCCTGCTTCCAGTAGGTTGAGTGGCATCACCTTATCTCTGCCCGCCCCTCCGCCCCGGGGGAGAAGCATGCATATATACACACAAGTTGAAGCAGGGCACTACTGAATGGTGTACAAAGTAGGGGAGTCAAATTTACATACCTTTACCTGGGGTGGGAGAATGCTGGTAATCAACGCTTGCTCTGTGCTATTTGTTTGATAAAACACCGTGTAAACTACTGTGCCTCCACCATAATCTGGCTATCTTAAATTGTATCCTAGTCTCTCTATCAGAATCTAGGAGAGCACTGAGTGCTGTAGGTCTCTATATTAATATTATAACTATCCCTACTCATCCCATAAAACAAAAATCTAGTGACATGTCAGTTAACAGCTTGCAACCCCAACTGCAACCCAGTTTATTACGTGTTTTTGTAACGAGGCCTTGATCTGATGCTCCCTTCTTACTTTTTACTGTGCTAAAATCCTTACCGTTACTCTTATTCACATCTTTAAATTCTCCCTGACCTCTGGTGTTTTTTCTGTTGCCTTCAAATAATTCTTATTTTCTCTGTACCCTTCCTGCCTCTCTAACTACCACCGTCTCCCATCTATTATTTCTTCCATACTACGGGATTTCGACCGGGTCATTCAACTGAAATAGCCCTTTGCAAGGTCTCAAATGACCTACAAACTACAAAAGGAAAAGGGCCATTTCTTGGTCCTTGCTTTCCTCAATCTGTCGTCCACCTTTGGTACTGTGGACCAATATGTAAATTCTGCATTCTTTGGACATCTGAAATGAAGCTGCTGCCTGGTTGTTTTCTTTTCTTTCTAACAAATCTTTCTCTGTCTCTTATGTTAATAAGACTTCCTTTCCAGTAACCACTTAGTGTGGGTCTCTTAAATATCTGGTCCCTATTTCCTCCTGGATGGCACACACTCTCCTCTAAGAGAGAACTTGTAAGCCCAATACTTCAGTCTAAAGGGCAGCTTCCCAACAAACAATCACATTCAATACCCTTCTTTTAACCTTTAAATCCCTTCCCTCTACTGCACTAACCGACTTATCTTCTCTTTTGGCCCATTATATTCCTGGACATGCCTTGCGCTCCTCACAAGGTAATCTTTGTAAAGCCCGTAAAAAGCACTGCTTTCTCCCATCTTAAACCATTCTCTCTTGCTGCTCCCTACTTTTGGAACTCTCTCCCTCTCACTTAGCCAGGTGACATCCACTAGAACTTTTACATTTATACTTTTATCCTACCTTTCTGAACACCAGCACAATAAATCAATTGTAAGCTGTATCTCTCCCCCAAACTGTATGCAATTATAAGTCAGGTTGTTGTGAGCATTTAACATAGGTTTTTGTAGTAATGCGAGAAGATAAGACTATGCAGTGCAAGTTATTCAATAAGATTTAACATGGTAAAAGGACAGTTTTTTAATGTCTGCAGGGGCTCAGAGTTTAAGTTACCAACAAGAATTAATGAATGAAATAGTTGATATTGCTCTGACCAATTTCTCTTTATATTTTGTATATTTATCTTTTATATATATTTTTAAAACAAACAAAAAAATCTTAAAAAGATCCCTGCAGATCAGTGGAATTCTTATCTGAAATGTGCAGCTCCCATCCTACCACCTCCCTTGGACTGGTGATCTAGGACAGGTATCATTAAGCTATGACAGGTCATTTTTAAAGAGCTTTTTAAAATTTACTAATAGGGTAGGGATCCTCAAAACGATGGCCCTCCAGATGTTTGTAAACTACAACTCCCCGCATTCCCTGGATTCACTCTCCAGGTTAGGAATGCTGGGAGTTGAGGTTTTCAAACATCTGGAGGGACAACTTTTGAAGAACCCTTTTCTAGGTATTATCAGCAACTACCTGCTGCCTTGCACCAGAGTTGGTCTCTTTCTTAATCCACCGGTAAAGCTGTGAATGTGATTGTTGTTAGAACATAATACAGGTCTACAAGTTACAATAGGGATCCTGTAATATATACTCTTATACAATTCAAATGGAGTTAGGGCTCTAGGTTCCAGTATATTCTACTAACAGTGGAAACAAGGCAATGCTGGGAAATGAAAGACCCTGAGATTAATCATAACTGGGACAGTGAGAATTCATACCCCCCCAACATCATGCCTGTTTTACCTTTATGTAAAACTCTTTAAATCTGTTTTGATCATACTTACAGCTGCACTGCCATCTGGTGGCCAGTAATCCACCTAAAAACTATTTACTTTAAAAATTCTAATATTTATATTATATTGCATTGATATTTTAAATACACATAGGGCATTTGACTTTTTTAATCACTAATATATAATCAACATGATGTACATAAATCACGAAACCCAAGAAACATCAGAAGACAAACATGAATATTCCTAGCAGAAAAAAGGAACAACTGGCATCTGTGTTTAGTTGTGCCAGTCTGGGAAATTATTATGGATTTATATAGTGCCAACATCTTCCGTAGCGATTTGCAATTATATGTATACATTCACATCAGGCCCTGCCCCAAAGAGCTTACAATTTATTTGACACATACAACCTATCAGTATGTCTTTATGATTGTGGGAGTGCCCGGTGGAAACCCACGCAAGAACGGGGAGAACATACAAACTCCTTGCAGATGTGTCCAAGTGTGGATTCGAACTCAGGACTTCAGCGCTGCAAGACATCAGTGCTAACCACTGAGCTATCATTCTGCCCATCATATCCTCCACTCAACATGCCTAATCCTAAACATGGATGGACACTCTCTGGCAAGACAATGCTGTGTAGATTGTAGTTCACTAATAACCCAATAATGCTAAAATAGTGCTAGTAGTTGTAGTCATTTTGTGATCATAGACATACAATTTTTTTGTGTGATTGAACAGGTATTTAGATTGTAAGCTCTTCCGGACAGAACCTGGTGTAAACCGATAAACAAATAAACTAAATCTAAAGAATTGAGCGATATATTAAATATCTAAAAGCAGAACTACACCATCACACTGAACTGTCTTTTGTGTAGAAAAAAGCAAAATACAAAAAAATAGAAAGCCACAGATTTAATCAACTGAAGGCAGCTGGTCAAAGTTGGACAGAACTTTACAAAACAGTGAAGACGACTAGAATAACTGAGCAGACCTACCTCAGTCGCACATGATTTTCTTCAGAAAACTTCAAGATAACTAGATTTCCAGACTGAAAGTTGTTTGTTAACCATCCAGAAAACAAAAACACAAAAGCAAGGGTGTGTAACACAGAATTCCTTCACACAGCGATTCTGTCTGCCTCTCATTCAGTCACATGTACTTTAGTTTAATGCACTGATCTCCAAGGAAACCAATGGCTGTGCACTATGCTCACAGAGTTGCATGGGAATTCAGTAGTGGGGGTGTTAATCTGTGTTCATGTAACTAGGAGGAAAGGCTGGTGCAGCACAGCTGAGTCGGTTTCTCTGTACAAGTTTCAAGGCAAGCGAGGAATGCAGATATATCACACAAAGCGCCAGTTCAGAGTTACTTTTTCAAAACGATCTTTCACCAGCATCTTGTGGGATATCGGATTATGGAAATAATGAAGCAGCTGCATTACAGCATCTGTGTTATGTAAACAACACCCAAACAACTAAATTCAGCAGCTTGAATATTTGTATCCACTATCTTTTCTGCAAGCAGCTTTGGTATTTGAGTGTTTGTCGCTGAACATTCTCAATACAAGTTTAGATATACAGAACATAACCCCCAACTGCCCTGGTTTTATTCGGACAACCCTATTTTGAGATGCTTGCCCCATGTCCCAGATCACCAACATTTGTTCTGAATGGAGGGGAGGCTTGGGCAGCCTCAAGTGACCAGGAATCCTGGTGGGGTGGGTAATAATTGGCCCTGCCCAATCTGAAACAAGTATGTACAAATTGTGAAAATCCCATAGAACAATTTCATCATAATTACTTATTTTATGGAGGAAATTATTGCAGGAAAAGAAACCTGCATTGTCTGCACATTTGCTATTTATTAGGACAGGGGTGGGCAATTACATTTTACAAGGGGCCACATGAGAAATGTGGATTGTCATGCAGGGCTGGACAAACCCAATTCTTATTAAAGAGATTGCAAAACTGGATTTTATAAATAGATTTAATTAACATATCTGGTTCTTTGGATTTTTTTTATTATTAGTTGCAATTTTAAATGGAAGGTGTGTATACTGTGTAATTTTTTAGACCCATTCCGTTAAATCAATTGATCCGGTCATCATTTAAAAAAAAATAAACTTAATCAAATAAAATCAATTATCCAACCTGAGCCAATCAATTAATAATACAATTTTTTGGGTCTAGGTCTAGTATTGAGGGGCCAGTGTGTACACTCGGGCAATATGCTTTAAATAGCCTCAGGGAACAAAGTGATTATGAGCCATATTTTGAAGCCGTCATCGGCGAGCGCGTACGCCGTTCCCGGGTGGTAGACCTGCGCAAATTTGGAGTGATGGATTGTTTCCTCTGATCCGCTGCTAAAGCCCCATCGGTGATCAAGGTAGTCCCTTTAGCCTGTCCGTGACATTAGGACTGTGAGTGCATTAGACGCTAATTGTTACATAGAGACTGCTTGTTCAATACACAGGACGGAGGTACCACTCTACTGTATACATTAATAGATATAAATTTGATAAATCTTTGCACTGTTTGTATAGATGTGACAGGTAACACGGTATGTATACAGTATATACTCGAGTAAAAGTCGATCCGAGTACAAGTCGAGGTACCTATTTTTACCTGAAAATTTTGTAAAAACTGATTGACTCAAGTATAAGCCGAGGGTAGAAATTAGTTGCCCTTTAAATGGACAGCAGAATTCCCATACATGAATCCCATACGGTTATAGCCAAATCCAGTACCAGTAACCCCCAATTCCTTGGCACTCCATATGTTTGGAAACTACAACTCCCAGCATGCTTAGTTTTAATTAAGCTTACCATCATTTACAATTCTCCTAAAACACTATATAGTAAAGGGCCCTCTGACCCCCATATAGTAAAGGACTCTCTGATCCCAATAGTTAAAAATGTCACCTGAGAGTTGTAGTATCAAGCTGTCATTTGCACTGTACTAGCAGCTGTTTTTTGCCCCAAACTGAGGAGACCCATCAGATTTACAGCATCCAGATGAGCAGCGACAGTGCTGAGTGAGTCCAGCAGCCAGACTACAGGAAGCAGGAACGATTGTAAAGGCAAGAACAGCTCCTGTAACTTTCTATGCAGGTTAACACAGCGCCACCTACTGGTTACTATCTGCAATTACAGAATTTGGATCTAAATTAGGACTTGACCCGAGTATAAGTCGAGGTTAGGTTTTCAGGCCAACTTTAAAGCCTGAAAGATTCGACTTATACTCGAGTATATATGGTATATTAGCTTTTTAATTGTTTTTAACGAGTTAGGAGGTATTTGGGTAGATATGTCCCTGAGTGTTAAATAAAGGATTTTTACTTTTACTATATAGAGTGTGTAGATTGCTTCTTTGTGAAGGGGATTCTGTGGGTTCTTTGTGGGTTTTGTGGGTTCTAATTCTGTGGGTTCTGCTGTGTGTAAGTGTAGCCGATGAGAGCTATGTAACTGCAAAGTGTCTGCTTTTAATTATGTTTTGATACAAATAAAGGATACTGTTTTATATCGCAAGCTGGTGCTGTCCATCGATTTGTTTTGACTAAAGGAGGATAAGTGGAGACCTCAGGACGTGCACGGCTCGTAATCAAGCAGCAGTTTGGTGAGTGCCGGTTTCACAATTTGCTAATTGCTAGTTAGGGGCAGCCCATGGACCTTACATTGCCCGGGTCTGCATTAAGTAAAACTTAATGTTCTCAAAATTCTTGGTGAATGCAGCATACTGACAATAAATAAAGGTACATTAAACATAGGTTTCTTCAAGATAACTTTTGATAAGCCATTTATCAAGATAAATTGTTAATTTTAACTTAAAGGTCAACAATATATATTCCAAACTAGTAAGAATGATATAAAAAGCCTTCAATCGTACCTTTAAAATAAAACCTAAATCCCATTTCTAGATAAAATTTACGAGAAGTTATTGCTGGAAAGGTTCAGCAATATTACTTTCTGCTTAAACACTTCCTGTTTTCAGCCATGTGACCAGCTTGTAGTCATGTGATCAGCCTCTACCGGCATTAATAGGCTCCCCTTCTCAACTGTCAATTTTTTCCTCAGGTAATTCCTGATTTTCACAGCATTAAGTCTTAACTGAGCATGCTTCTCCTCCCGGGGCGGACGGGCAGGGCAGAAGTAAAGAGTTTCCCACTCCACCTACTGGAAGCAGGAAGTTTGAAAATTCACCCCAATGTAATTTCTCACAGGCTCTAGCCACAGATGTGATTGTCGGCTCATTTAAAAGAAAATACTGCAGGCTTTCATTGAACCCTCACTTGTTTTGAGACCACAGTTGCCCTTTAAGGCAATAAAATTATCCTTTTTTCATCTAAAGTTCAAACTATACTGGTCACTGCTTTGCAGAAATGAATTTCATAAGAAAAAGCTTACAGTAATTTAGTGCTCAGTAGATAGATATTAATATTTTTTTACGATTGTTAAAGTTCCTCTTTTATACAATGGGATGCCTATTCTTAACCCAAGTTTAAAGAAAAGTCTGAGATCACACTACAATGCACCAAAAAGCACTGTGCTTTCCTCTTACCAGATTCTTGTGTCCACTTGTATATGCTTTAACGTGTGTTTGCGTTTCCCAGGGGATTATGGGTTAAAAGCAAATCACATGTCATATTGATTTTGGGCTAGGCCACGCTAGCGCGTTTTTGATGTGTTTGCACATGCGTTTTCCCCCCGAACAGGTTTGTGGCATGCTCTGTGCAGCCCTTTCCCCCTCCCTCCCGTTTTGGTCTCCCTCCCCCCACCATTAAACCCTTTGTATATGTGATAGGGCTTGCTCCCCCAGCCCCAACCGCATTAATTTTATTTGCAGAAACTCCCCTGATCTCTACTTTCCTTCCCTCTCTCCTCTGGCATTCTGAACTGCCGGCAGCTGTGGTAGGGAGCAAGCCCTACCACATATCCAAAGTTCTTTTAAAGGATGGACATCCCTTTTAATGTCTGGAACACATCAAGTGATTTTTTTGAATATTTAAAGGGTATGTCCACCCTTAAAAATATTTTTTGATATAGTATTACCCCTGGTCTCCCAGCCCCAACTGCTTCATTTTTATGTTTAGAAAGTGCCCCAAACTTTTACTTACCTCCCCTCTTTCCTCCGCCACGCTGCCGGCCCTCTGCTTGCGAGAAAATGCAAGCAGAGGGACGGGACGCGGCTGCCGGTCATTCAGTGCAGCGGAGGAAAGAGGGGAGGTAAGTAAAATTTTAGGGCACTTTCTAAACATAAAAATGAAGCGGTTGGGGTTGGGAGACCAGGGGGAATACTATATCAAAGGGGATTTATGCTAGGGGGAGGGAATCCGGAGGGGGAAGAAGAGGGAGGGGAGAAGGGCTGCAGTAGCATGCCAAACTTCTACGGGAGGCCGTAGGAGGCAGAGTCCTATATGGACTCTGCTATCCTCCTGGTGGGTAGTTTTTGGGACTTTGGGGGGGGACTACAGGAGAACCATATGGAGCTGGGATGTGAGGTAAGTATTAAACTACACTAAATGATGGGGCCAGTAGTGGGGGGGATTATAGTTTTGGGGGTGGACATGCCCTTTAATTTTATCTAAGGGCTATGCCACACTGATGCGCTTTTAATTGGTTCGCAATTGATCCACATTTTATGAGCAATCTTATGTGCTCCGACTGTTAAACATCAGGAGATCGCAATTGTGAGCATTAACGTGCATGCTTTCATGCCCAGGTTGCAGTGTGGCCTCAGCCTAAGGGTGTCCTGAGTCAAGTCCATCCCAATTTGTATACCAAGTGTTCGAGTGTTGGTCCAGCGATGGGCATAGGAACGAATGCACACGGTGTAGGAACGAAACGCGTTTGTTGGCTGAACGCCCCCCCTTGCTTTGCCTACCTGTCCTCTTCTAGACTGGTATAAGTATGCTTATGTATTTTTTGACTCCAGTTTCATTTGTATACTCTTATGCATTCTTATCACACTCCTGTGACAGTTATATTTGAACTTATGTATGGGAGGCAGGGTATGGCTTGTTTTTAGATGTTTTTAATATACATGTCCCCACTTTGATCTTTCTAATAAAGGACGGTTTTTGATACTACTTTAAGTCAGAGTTGCAGCCTGTCTTTTTCTTTCTATGTTATATTTCAGCGATGGGCATAGGGTGGCCTTGCACCCATGCTACATGCGGTGTGTGTTTTCAGTTTACGCCGTGGGATTAATTACACACAGGTTATATCTTTCTGAGAAGGGCTTGGGGCTTCTGCACCTGAATCATACATTTCCACAAATAAGCGCCTGTATTATTATTATTATTAGCTTCATAAGAGTTTATATCTATACACCCCCACAGTGTGAATATTGTTATCTAGGTGTTTGTTAGCTTCCATTTTTGTATATAGGTTTCTACTCCAGTAAGTGTGATGATTAATAAAGATATCACTTACTTCTGATAGAACCCAATCTGTACGTCAATTTAGGGGATTGTTGGCATGCTGTCCCTGTTCCTCACCCTATGGATTGATCTGCTGCTTTTAATCTTGCCTTTGATATTGACCCAGTGGCGAAACTAGGAATCATTGGGGCCCCCAGCAAAACTATGATGGAACCACCTTCCAGCATGATCTACAGTTGTCTTCTAGGGGGTGGCTGTCATATGGAAAGCAAGAAATTGGGTCTCTCTGTCTTCGGGCCCCCATGCTCTCCTAGTAGTTACATCCCTGCTTGGTCTTCAGGATCATTCCATTTGGTTCCTCCTTCTAGGCCTAAAGATTATGCATATTTCCTTGTTATTGCCCCAACACCTGGAATCTTTATTAAACATATGATGCAACAAAAACATTGACTAGATACAACTGCTTCATTTGTCTGAGCGACCAAAAAGTAATTCCTAATGGATCATTCTCTTTTTGATAATATTTGTGTGTTTATGGCTACTGTTGAAATATGGAAATTACCCAGAAGTCTCTTCTTCCATTATTTGCACATTGAGAACGGGAGCCCTAGCCAAAATTCCATAACCTACTTGATCCCTTTCTAATGTCTAGGAAATGACACTTCCTAATGCAGACCAGAGGCCTACATTCTACTGATTATGGCTCAATAAAGCATAAAACTGCTTCTCTGCACTGCACCCAACTTCTGTAATGCTGTAAAAGCAGCATAGAATGTAGTATTTACTTCCAAAAATTTAATTTTCAAAAATGATACATTTAGATAGTGTAATGGTCCATTACTCCAACACATTTTTCAGATTTGAAATACGAGCTGTAGATTCTCAGAAATCTTCATTTTAATCTTCATTTTAAATAGCAGAATGTACAGGGAAAGACCTGTCACTCAAACCAGGTATGCTAATTTGTGTCCCTCAGTGACCTCTTACTAGGATCTCCCAAAACATGTCAAAACATTTAATAATATAACCCCAAATATAATGAGCTGATTGCCCATATTGGTCTCCTCTCTATCTATCTATATGTCTAATCTATCTCTCTGTCTGTCTGATCTATCTATCTATCTATCTATCTGTCTATCCATAGCTCTGTCTGTCTGTTATATATCAATCTATCTCTCTGTCTATCTATCTATCTATCTATCTATCTACCTATCTATCTATCTATCTATCTATCTATCTGTCTGTCTGTTATATATCAAGCTATCTGTCTGTCTCTCTGCCTGTCTATCTGCCTATCTGTGTGTCTATCTATCTATCTATCTATCTATCTATCTATCTATCTATCTATCTATCTGGGAAGTGCCACAGCAGCAGTAGCCCCTCCCCACCCATTTTCACAGAATGTACTTAGAAAGTGAGAGGAAGAAGTGTCTAGCAGCAGCCACACCCACTCTCAGCAGTTTCAGGAAGATATGTTAATGAGCTCTATAGTGTCAGGCTGAATAGGCTCTTTATTATGTAAATGAATGTATCCATTGTCGGCTCGATTACAAGTGGGCAGTGACTAAGGGAGGTGGGGGCCATATTGGAGCAGTTACTAAACATTGAAAATTCACTAACAAAGCAGGCACAGACACACATGTAAGTAAAATCATTTTACTACCCTAACATTGTACTTTCAGATTATACAAAGTTGTTTCAGTGAGTATAGTGACCCTTTAAGGGCTGCTAGGAAACATGGAAATTACTCAGAAGTCCCTCCTCTCCTTACTTGCATAATGAGTAGATTCAGCCAAGAGGAGTTTTAAATGATTATATAAACTGACCGCTTGAGACTTATCTAGTTTCAAATATTTTTACAAACCAGCTATTGATTTAAAAATGTTATATACTTAAATGAATAAAGGCTAAAAAAGACAACACACGTCTTTCTGTTTGTTCAAATTTTAACCCAGCAAAAGAGTAAATTAGTTACAAACTGCCTGATGCTAAAACATAAAGCAGCAGAATATTAACCAAGGGTGAACCATCAGATGTTCATTAAACTCTTGGACCAGATCAAGCCTTTTTATGTAGCCAGTAAATATAGAGATTTTATGAATCCCTTATATTATATAAATATATTTATATCTTCATAGTAGATTGCATTTAGTTTTTAGAAGCTACCAATGTGGCGGGGGGTATAGGATGTTACATATAGGAAAGTTGTATATGTATGTGTGTACTATCTCACTATTACCATTTAAATGGCCATCAGCAAATGTAGATAAAGTATAGCACTGACTTATATTAGGTACAACACAAAATATACAAAATACATAAACTTACTTACAGAGCTGAGATCCCCATTCAAATATAATATGGTCAAAATGGGAGGTAAAACCACACCCCTGTGCCTGCTCCATGTGAAAGGAGGTGTAACCCAATAAAAAGTTTCTGTCTGCTACACAGGATGTGATGTGTATTGTAATGGACATATACACCAAGGCTCCTTATATACCACCTCCAGCCTGCAGGTGGTGTCAGTGAGTGATAAAAGACAAGACATCCCTGCCCTCTATTGCTAGGAGCAGGGGCGTATCTAGGGTATAAGAAGATCAAGGGGCACTTTTGGGCACTCCAAAAAGTATGTGCGGCGCAAAAATGTTTAGGCCACGCCCTTTTTCCACCCCAATTAGGCCACACCCGCTATGTACTTAATAGAGATGGCCAAAAAGACACAGACAGACAGATAGATAACCACAATCATAGACACACTGCCTGACTGATAAACAGACAGAAAGACAGTGAAATAGACAGACAGAGATAGAGATCAGAGAGATCAGAGAGACACAAAGGCACAGTAAACTGGCAATTTCATTATATACTGGTAGCAATTTGGTCATTTTAAACTTACTGTTGTGTTCAGTTGTAGTCAGACGCTTGCCCACACCTTTGGCCAGGGAGACCTTCTTGTACCTTTTACATGGACCTCTGCCCCTATCTATCTCTGTCTGTCCCTCTCTCTCTCTGTATATCTATCTCTGTATATCTGCCTCTTGTTTATCTATTTTACTATGTCTATCTGCTTCTTGTCTATCTCTCTGTGTCTCTCTCTATCTATCTATCTAACTCTGCTATCTATCCATCTAACTCTGCTATCTATCCATCTAACTCTGCTATCTATCCATCTAACTCTGCTATCTATCCATCTATCTATCGAACTCTGCTATCTATCGCATTTAATCTATCTCTATCCCCTATCTATCTACATCTAACTCTGCTATCTATCTATCTATCTAACTCTGCTATCTATCTATCTATCTATCTATCTATCTATCTATCTATCTCTCTGTGTCTCTCTCTCTATCTAACTCTGCTATCTTTCTCTCTCTGTGTCTCTCTATCTTTCTATCTATCTATCTATCTATCTATCTAACTCTGCTATCTATCTATCTAACTGCTATCTATCTCTGTGTCTTTATATCTAACTCTGCTATCTATCTATCTATCTATCTATCTATCTAACTATCTATCAAATCAAATCAAATCAAATCAAAAAGAGCTTTATTGGCAGGATCAATTTACATTTTGACATTGCCAAAGCAAAAAAAAATAATAAAATAATAAAACATGTTAGTATTAGAGGTTCACGGTAGGGGGACATGGATATCAATGGATAATTAATATATGGACAGTACTATAAAGGGTAAATTGGGTTTTAGTCTTTAAGTCGATTGGGGAAGGATAAAGGGATAATTGGGCAAGTAATCCTTGGACATTGAGTTCATTTATGCTCCTCTCAGTCTGTGACATGCAGTTACATAGTGTGCCCCAATATTTACTGTGGCTTCATCCTCTCCCAGCAGGATATAGAGTTTTCTCTCTCCATCTAAGCAGTTGAAGTCTGGGATAAAGTCCGACAGCATCTTGAAATGGGGGTCCCGTATTGTTTTGTATTTGGGGCAGTGTAGAAGGAAGTGGGTTTCATCTTCTAAGGTTCCCTGGTCACAGTGCTCTCTCTTGGTTTATATGTCTGTCTGTGTCAGCCAGATTCTATTTCTAGGCTGTGTGCACTCAATCTGTAGAGACTCAGGACTTGTCTCTCTTTAGGGTTTGTGTGTTTGCAGGACCCCTAGTATAGACCATTATAGTCTTGCTCTTGACCCAGCGCCTGGGTTGATTCAGATGCTCAGTAGAGATCTGAGCATGTTTGACCCATCCAACAGCCAATCAGTAGAAATAACTGTCAGCTCACCAATGTCAACAGCAGGGAACAGCAAAGGGTATGAAATCAACTGATTTGTCAAAAGAGAATATGTAGAATAACTAAGAAGGCATTACACAAACTAACAATTTAACAAATATTGATAATTTCCACTGAACTGTCCCTTTAAATAATATTCGGTGCATTCTAGGTAACAATTAGAATAGAAAGTAAAAACATTTACCTTGCATATTTAATCTTACATTTAATCTTTACCATGTATAATGCCTGTAATATATAATTGGTTCTTGTCATTGCTTCAGCATTATGTCAAAAACCCTGAAAAATGTATTTGGCTTTTGCAATTGAAGTTATTCATTTCAGAGCAAAGTCTTCACTTGCCTTTTAATTGTATCCCTATATCTACTGAGTGTAAATTGTATCACAGGTGCTGGTATAAAACTATTATTCTACACATACCAGCACTGTATATTATTGTTTAAAGGGCATATCCACCCTTAAATAAACTGGTCACACGTTGGCTATCTGCCCCCAACCCAGTAAAGGGTATATTGGGTTTTAGTCTTTAAGTCGATTGGGGAAGGATAAAGGGATAATTGGGCAAGTAGTCCTTGGACATTGAGTTCATTTATGCTCCTCTCAGTCTGTGACATGCCGTTACATAGTGTGCCCCAATATTTACTGTGGCTTCATCCTCTCCCAGCAGGATATAGAGTTTTCTCTCTCCATCTAAGCATTTGAAGTCTGGGATAAAGTCCGACAGCATCTTGAAATGGGGGTCCCGTATTGTTTTGTATTTGGGGCAGTGTAGAAGGAAGTGGGTTTCATCTTCTAAGGTTCCCTTGTCACAGTGCTGGCACAGTCTGTTCTCTCTTGGTTTATATGTCTGTCTGTGTCGGCCAGATTCAATTTCTAGGCTGTGTGCACTCAATCTTTAGAGACTCAGGACTTGTCTCTCTTTAGGGTTTGTGATATTCTCCAGGTAGGGGGCCAGTTTGTAGTCTCTGTCCAGTGCCTGGTATATAGTTAGTTTCTGGGACTTTTTTATTTCTTTCTTCCATTCATCCACATAGTCCAATTGGCTCTTGGTTATGGCTGCTGTGATTTGAGGTTTAGACAGGCTCTGTGGATGTGGGTTTGATGTTAGTAGGGAGCTGATGAGTTGTTTCAGTGCACATGGCTTTTCTTGATCTTTGTTGTGTATTGAGGCTTTATGATGGTAAGAGTTGGGGCTACTATTCTGTAGGTGAGCCCAGAATGATAGGGCCCTTTTTTGCATCTCAAGCAGTAATGGGAATCTGCCAAGCTCAGCCCGACAAGCGCTGTTTGACGTACTGCGATGGACCTGGAGGAGGTGCTTACAGAATTCGAGATGGAGTATTTCTGGTGAGCCAGATTCCCATTTTGATTGGTCTGAATAAGAGACAGGGCCCCATACTTCACTGCCATAGAGTAGGATTGGGGAAATGACACTGTCAAAGATTTTAAGCCAGACTTTTACCGGTGGTTTGAGGTGATACAGTTGCATAGAAGGTTCGGCTGGCTTTTGCTTTCAAAGTCTCTATAGCTGCCCTAAAGCTCCCAGAATGGTTGATCTCCAGGCCGAGATAAGTATATTTCTCTGTTCTACTGAGTATCTCGTTATTCAAAGTGAATGAAGGGTCGTGTGTTGATTTTTTGTTTTCTTCTGGAACACCATAATTTTGATTTTATTTGGATTTATGGGAAGTGCCCAGGTTGCGCTGAATTTCTCCAGGATGGCTAGACTGTCTTGTAGGCCACTCTCTGTTGGTGATAGCAGTAAGAGGTCATCTGCGTAGAGCAGGAATTTTACATTGGTGTCATGTAGAGTAAGTCCTGGTGCTGATGAGGTTTCTAGAGCTGCTGCCAGTTGGTTGATGTAGATGTTAAAGAGAGTTGGACTCAGACTACATCCTTGTCTGATTCCCTGACCTATCTATCTCACTATCTCTGTTATCTATCTATCTCTGCTATCTAACTATCTGTCTATCTCTATCTATCTATCTCTGTTATCTATCTATCTATCTCTGCTATCTATCTAATCTATCTATCTCTGCTATCTATCTATCTATCTATCTATCTATCTCTATTATCTATCTATCTCTGATATTTATCTCTCTGCTATCTATCTATCTCTGCTATCTACTTATCTATCTCTGCTACCTATCTATCTATCTATATATCTAATCTATCTATCTCTGCTATCTATCTATCTCTGCTATATATCTATATCTGCTATCTATCTATTTATCTCTGCTATCTATCTATCTATATATCTATCTCTGCTATCTATCTGTCTATCTCTTCTATCTATCTATCTATCTCTGCTATCTATCTCTGCTATCTATCTATCTATCTATCTATCTATCTATCTATCTCTTTTATCTATCTATCTATCTATCTATCTATCTATCTCTGCTACCTATCTATCTATCTAATCTATCTATCTCTGCTATCTATCTATGTATCTCTGCTATCTATCTATCTATCTATTTCTGCTACCTATCTATCTATCTAATCTATCTCTGCTATCTATCTATCTCTGCTATCTATCTATCTATCTATCTCTGCTACCTATCTATCTATCTATCTGTCTATCAATCTCTGCTATCTATCTATCTATCTCTGCTACCTATCTATCTAATCTATCTATCTCTGCTATTTATCTATCTCTGCTATCTATCTATCTATCTCTACTATCTATCTCTGTCTATCTATCAATCTATCTGTCTGTCTATCTATCTATCGGTGTCTCTATCTATCAATCTATCTGTCTATCTAGCTATCTATCCATCTATCTATCTATCTCTGCTATCTATCTATCTCTGCTATCTATCTATATCTGTTATCTATCTATCTCTGCTATCTATCCATCTATCTATCTATCTATCTATCTATCTCTGCTATCTATCTATCTATCTATCTATCTATCTATCTATCTATCTATCTATCTATCTATCTCTGTTATCTATCTATCTCTGCTATCTATCTAATCTATCTATCTCTGCTATCTATCTATCTATCTATCTCTGCTATCTATCTATCTAATCTATCTATCTCTGCTATCTATCTGTCTATCTCTATTATCTGTCTGTCTCTGATATTTATCTCTCTGCTATCTATCTATCTCTGCTATCTACTGCGAGGGTGTCTCGGCCTTCGCCTATCGCCCGTTGTCTTGTTCTGTGGTGTACTATCTCGTATCTACTTCCCTTATCCCACAATGGCCATCAGCAAATGTAGATAAAGTATAGCACTGACTTATATTAGGTACAACACAAAATATACAAAATACATAAACTTACTTACAGAGCTGAGATCCCCATTCAAAATATATGGTCAAAATGGGAGGTAAAACCACACCCCTGTGCCTGCTCCATGTGAAGGAGGTGTAACCCAATAAAAAGTTTCTGTCTGCTACACAGGATGTGATGTGTATTGTAATGGACATATACACCAAGGCTCCTTATATACCACCTCCAGCCTGCAGGTGGTGTCAGTTGAGTGATAAAAGACAAGACATCCCTGCCCTCTATTGCTAGGAGCAGGGGCGTATCTAGGGTATAAGAAGATCAAGGGGCACTTTTGGGCACTCCAAAAAGTATGTGCGGCGCAAAAATGTTTAGGCCACCCCTTTTTCCACCCCAATTAGGCCACACCCGCTATGTACTTATAGAGATGGCCAAAAAGACACAGACAGACAGATAGATAACCACAATCATAGACACACTGCCTGACTGATAAACAGACAGAAAGACATGAAATAGACAGACAGAGATAGAGATCAGAGAGATCAGAGAGACACAAAGGCACAGTAAACTGGCAATTTCATTATATACTGGTAGCAATTTGGTCATTTTAAACTTACTGTTGTGTTCAGTTGTAGTCAGACGCTTGCCCACACTTTGGCCAGGGAGACCTTCTTGTACCTTTTACATGGACCTCTGCCCTATCTATCTCTGTCTGTCCCTCTCTCTCTCTGTATATCTACTCTGTATATCTGCCTCTTGTTTATCTATTTTACTATGTCTATCTGCTTCTTGTCTATCTCTCTGTGTCCTCTCTCTCTCTATCCATCTAACTGCTATCTATCCATCTAACTCTGCTATCTATCATCTACTCTGCTATCATCCATCTAACTCGCTATCTATCCATCTAACCTGCTATCTATCCATCTAACTCTGCTATCTATCCATCTATCTATCGAACTCTGCTATCTCCATTTATCTATCCACCTATCTATCTATCTAATCCTACTACTCTATCTATCTACTCTTATCTCTATCTATCTATCTATCTATCTATCTATCTATCTATCTACTATCTATCTCTCTGTGCTTCTCTCTATCAACTCTGCTATCTTTCTCTCCTGTCTCTCTATCTTTCTATCATCTATCTATCTATCTATCTACTCTGCTATCTATCTATCTAACTGCTATCTATCTCTGTGTCTTTATATCTAAACTCTGTCTATCTATCTATCTACTCTATCTATCTATCTAACTATCTATCAAATCAAATCAAATCAAATCAAAAAGAGCTTTATTGGCAGGATCAATTTACATTTTGACATTGCCAAAAGCAAAAAATATAAAATAATAAACATGTTAGTATTAGAGGTTCACGGTAGGGGGACATGGATATCAATGGATAATTAATATATGGACAGTACTATAAAGGGTAAATTGGGTTTTAGTCTTTAAGTCGATTGGGGAAGGATAAAGGGATAATTGGGCAAGTAATCCTTGGACATTGAGTTCATTTATGCCCTCTCAGTCTGTGACATGCGTTACATAGTGTGCCCCAATATTTACTGTGGCTTCATCTCCTCTCCCAGCAGTTATAGGTTTTCTCTCTCCATCTACAGTTGAAGTCTGGGAGGTGGCTGTCCTATTCCCTAGGAACAATGTAGTTTGCAGGTCATAGTTTACTGCAAACTCTTCTTTGTCCAATGGGAGGCAGCTACCTACCAGCAGCTGGTGGGCAGAGTAGCACATACCTGTTCATTGCCCTTGCAAATTTCAATCTGTCAAACTAGTATTTAACAAAGTCGACCATCTCTGATGACCAGGTATACAGAATACACTGCAGGTTGATGCCTTTGATGGTGCCTTAGTAAAGGCTACTAAAGCTGGGTCTGGAGGTAATGAATAGCTAATTACCTCTAGTACTCAAATGTTCTTACCAAAAATCAGGTTTTTTTAGAACCACACATCAAACCACAACATTTCGGGAGGACATCACCTGAGGAGTGGGCTTGTCCCCCTGAAATATGTGTGTTCAAGTGTTTGTTCTAAAATAAACCTGATTGTTTTTGGAGTGCAATCCTTGTCTATTTAATGGACACTTAATTTACCCATAGTGTCTGATGATAACTGCAGGTATCTCAGATGAGAGATTACATGTAAAGAAGGATCTACGGTATTCTTCGGTAGGTCACATTCTTAGTTGTGGGGATATACGTGTGGTTTTGTCTATTCTTTAAGGATTTAAGTAAGCACCTCCAGGGGTAAAGGTTAACCACAATTCACAAGTATTAGGAGGAACTGTGACCTGGCTGCAAACGCATGCTAACTGCCAACAAGCATGCTAGCATAACCTTGAGGGAATGGAGGGGAGTGAGAGATGATAGCTCCCAGGTGACTAGAAATTTTAGGGAGTATATCTGTGCCTCATGTAGAATTGTACCTGGGGTCTGGAGTATGGGAAAATGATGCTCCCTTCAACATTTGGATATAAAAGGGTTAATGGTTAGGTTGGAATTATCTCAGTGCAGAGCTGTATGAACATAAGGGGGATGTAGATAAGCCTGAATGGAATTTATGGGACAGAAAATCTAGCTCTCACCCCATAGTGCTGGAGTGGCTCAAATTATGACAAGTTTGTGCTGATGTCTCTGATGCAAATAGGTCTATCTATTTTAATACAAATTTGTTTATCTTCGTGAACAGAGACGGTCATGGGTGCACAATCGAGAGCATCAGTTGGTGTCTGGATAGAGCGTCTGCAATTTTTTTGATTAGTTTGGGACATTATGGGCTACCAGGTTGACAAAGGAAAAAAATGCAGTCTTCCAAGGCTTCTGAGCAAAGGGGTCTGGATCTTGTAACCTCCATACTGTTGAGTGTATGAGACTGCCCTGCGGTTGTCTGACCGTACCAATACAGTTTGCCTGCAAGTGTCACTGTCAGAAGCCTCTGTAAATCCAGGTTATGTGTAACCTGGACTCCTAGTGGGACCAAAGTCCTCTGATCGCTGTTTGCTGTGTGAAGGCCCCACCTCCCTGTAACAATGCATCGTTGTGATCCTAAGAGAAGTGGGGGGGGGGGGACTGGTCTAAATGGTCATGCCGAAATGAGGAATCTGCAGAATAGGTTCTAGATCTAGCCTTACTCTGGTTGTAAGGATTATTATTTTGGTGAGGCCAAGTTTATACCTTCCAGAATATAGATGTCCCCTAAAAAGCATATGACTGAATCTGCAAAGGGTAAAAGCTTCTGTAGAGCCTGTGTCGGGATACTATTTTTCTGTATCTTCACAAGAGGTGTGAAGGGAAAGTGAGAAGAGGGGAAGGAGATCTCAGAGTCAGGTGCCATGACTGTTTCCCATTTGTGGCCTTGAACTGTATGGTAAAGTGTGTATATCTTTTTGTAACCCTAGAACTGTAGGGATAGATTTCTCTAGGTTCACTGAGAATCCTAGCTGTGTTAGTTCGGAAAGTAATAAGTCTCTCTGCTGGGAAATAATCAACTACTCTGGGTTGAAGATCAGGAAATCATCTAAATAAGAAGAGTTGTATTACTGGCTTTAAAAACCCTGCTAAAGGTGTATGAGTGTTTACAGGACAAACAGCATCACATTCTAGTGATAACTGTGTCCTTTCCATTTAAAATGAAGTAGGCTCCTGTGATTCTTTGATACAGTATATAGATTGTATGAAAGCTGACAGGTTCTCTAGCCTGACTCTTATTGGGTATGTAACATTGAGGGCTTTACATTAAAATGGACGCAGTGAACCATCCTGTTTCCGTACTGGGAGCAGGTGGCTTATCGTCCCTTTATGTGGGTGTGATAGATCTATCTTGATCTGGGTGAGGGAAAAAGAGAGTCATCCAGGTCTGTACTTTCTGGGTTCTTGGGGGCTTTTTCATTGAAATAAAATGTTGTCAGAGGAAGTGATAGACCATTTTTATTATTCTGAGAACCCACTTGTCTAAGCATATTTCTCCCCATGCTGTTCAATACTGTCCTGAAGGAATGGAATGAAAAGGTGGTTGCGTACCTACCTGTAAATTGTCTTCCACCTGAGGCTGCCTGCTCAGTATAATAGTTTCTGACGCTGTATCTCTGCAGTTTATCACGGTACTGCATCTGGGGTCTGGCATGATGTATGTCTGGCGAAGGGCTTCTTAGGGAGGTTGTAGGTTGGGCTTTCTGAGCTCTGCAAATTATGTCTTTTTTTGTATCTGCCCTTAAACTGTTGTATAAATTTGACCCGAAGGGGCAACTATTATCTAATTTAGGGGCCAGGTCAGACATACTGGCTGAAGTGAGCTAACGATCTCTCCTAATATTACAGATGTAGTTAAATGTTGTCCTATATAATCACTAAATAAAGGCTGTACAGTGGAAACATACAGGGTTATTCAATAAAAGTATTATCGGTAAAAATGGTGCTAATTTTGCCCAACCAATCAGATGTTTAGCTTTCAACGTTTAAATAAGATCTGATTGGTTGGGACAAAATTAGCACCATTTTAACGATAAGAACTTTTAGAAACTCCCTGATAGTGTGTTGGTGTGTTTCTGCACAAAAATGCTTAGAACCCACTTGTATAAGCATATTTCTTCCCATGCTGTTTAATTCTGTCCTGATGGAATGGAATGAAAAGGTGGATGAGTTCCTACCTGTAAATGGTCTTCAATCTGATGCCACCTGTCCTGGGACCAAAAATGGCAGGCCAGTATATTGTTGCTGGACGTATATCTCCTGGAGGTTTCCTGCAGTTTATCACAATATTGCTTATGGGGTCTGGCTGATGTACGTCCCGGCAAAAGGGTCTCGTAGAGGAGGATGAAAGTCTGGGCTTTCTTGTATTTGTAACCTGTATATAAAATTACCTGAAGAGGCAACTAAAATCTAAGTTCTCCTAATATACATATGTAGTTAAGTCTGTCCTTATAATCACTAAACATTGACGTAGAGGGAAAAGTAGTGTGTGGGTGTGTTTTTGCGCAAATAAAATAAAATGGGATACCCCCAATAAAGGAAATGAAGACTGGACAGCCATATCTTATTTTGTTTCATATAATCAGAGCTAATTGCTTTGGGCAAGGCCTGCCTAGAGGATAATATGGCACGGACATCCTCCTCCTTTTTGGCTTTAGATAAAATGAATAGAAGTAGCTTTACTGCATCTACCATTTTAAAATGAATATTTTTCAAAGTCTGGCCCAGAGAATTAGGGGACTAGATATGGATAGTCGTAGATATGGAAGCAGCACATGGTCTAGTTTTGGAGTCTTTAAGCTTGCGTATATGGATGACTAGTAATTCGTGAGGACTAAGTCGATTCCTTAACTAATGTGGTTCTGAATGTCAGCTGGGCAAAGTTAAATACCTCAGTGCATGTGGATATAGTCCATCACTGGGAAAATAAATTTGAGGGGGGGTGGAGATTTTCCTGCTAGGCAAACCCTGGACATTTGAACTAATTAATTCTTCCTTCTCGGGAAGAGAACCTGGAAATGTTTTCAGAATCCCAGTCTACAAATGAGTGGCTTTTGAGTGAAAAAATGATGAGGAATATGGGGAGGCATACTCATTACCTTGACTTCTGCTGCTGCGGTTCCAGGCTAAATAAATGAATAGATATCATGGGTGCATAATAAAAACTTATCTCATGGTTTCAGACATAAAATCATTTCAACAGGAGGATAATAACATATCACTGGCCATTGTCCGTGGAAAAAATAGAGTATTTGGTAGTTTTCCCACAGAACTTTGTTTCAGATCATTCACTGGTGTGCATAACAGACTATCAGGAGATTCAATAAAAGTTCTTATAGTTTAAAATGGTGCTAATTTAGCCACAAACAATCAGATCTTATTTAACATTTGAAAGCTAAAACTGATTGGTTGGGGCAAAATTAGCACATTTTAAACAAATAGAACTTTTATTGAATAACCCTGAATAGTTGTCCATTATAGAATAAATACCCTATCATTTTTAATGCGTTAATTGATGTACCATGAAAATATGATAGCGTCTGAATGGTATACTGTTAGATATAACAGACATTTATGTACAATGTATAAGGGGTGCAAAGGATGCTATCATCTCCCAAGCAGGGATATAAAAAAAGAGAGGTTCTACAAAAAGAATCTAACATTAATTAAACAAATGGAAAATACTGTGGGCTTTTACCCAAGGCTACGTCCTTTTCTCCTTTGTTCCGGAAAGAAAAGCTAATCTGACACATCTGTACCTGTAAGTAATAGGAAATAGGTCACATTGAAACAGAACATACACTACATCACCATACAGTATATCAGCACTACATGTGTAGATTGTTTTATCTAGAATAAGGCATTACAGATATAACAGATTAAATATAATAATAGGTTTAAGGGTGAACTGAGGTCTTATACAAATGACCTTATTAAAGTGTACACTCCTTTTTTAAAGGGTATGTCCACCCCCAAAACCCAAATTTATATGTTATTGGCCCAATTATAACTTTATAACAGCCTTCCCCATCAAAATCCGTTCAGCCATTTTTAAGTACATACGTTTTTATACCATGCTTTTTGCAGACCAGGAGCAGCTAACTGTAATCTGATGTCACCTTTTCCATGCCTTTTACGTGCCTTTTGCCTCCCTTGGTGCTCCCACCATCGGATCCATCCTCGGTCCCCCTGCATCCTATTGTTTAATCCTTTTAGGGTTTGATAGAGGACCCCTGCCCAGACCCAAACACGGTTATTTTTGAAAAAAAATGTTGCAGCCTTACTTACAGCCCTTCGTTCCCGCAGCCCTTTCTTGTGACGTCAGCCTGTGTCTGTGATGGCAAAAGGTCTGCTGGAAAAACTTATATATCTTCAAGTGCTGAACGGATTTTGATGGGGGATTATTTTTAAAGATTTTAAAGATAGATGTGGCCAATAACATTTAAAATTTGAGTTTTTGGGATGGACATACCCTTTAAATGTCTCCAGGATCATGTTTATAGCTACATTCTATCCAAAAGTAAACCATTATAAAGGGTGATATTTCTGCTATCACTGTGAGATTTGACATCACCAAACACACTACTCTGCCCCCAAGTCTTGGTTTGAGTATGCCCATTGTATCTACCGCTGGGACAGGCATCATTAGCTACATTGTAAGCATGGCCCCAGAACATCTTAAAGGGTATGTCCACCTTAAACCTATTTTTATATAGCCTTCCCCCTGGTCCCCCAGCCCCAACCGCATTATTTTTATTTTTAGAAAAACCCCCCAAACTCTACTTACCTCCCTCTTTCCTCGCCCGCGCTCCCGGCCCTCTGCTTGCGAGGAAATGCAAGCAGAGGGGCGGGACCGGCAGTCGCATCTGTGATTGGCTGAGCGGCAGCCAATCACGGATGCGGCTGCCGGCAGTTCACTTCGGCGGAGGAAAGAGGAGAGGTAAGTAAGAGTTTGGGGAGCTTTCTAAAAATAAAAATCATGCGGTTGGGGTGGGGGACCAGGGGGAAGGCTATATTAAAAAATAGGTTTAAGGGTGGACATACCTTTAAGAGGATTAAAGGGGATTAACGCTAGGGGGAGGGAATCCGGAGAGGGAGGGGGAGGGAGAAGGGCTGCAGTACGCATGCCAAACTTCTCCCGGAGGCCAGGTAGGAGGCAGAGTCCTATATGGACTCTGCTAGCCTCCTGGTGGGCAGTTTTTGGGATTTGGGGGGGGACTACAGGAGAACCCTATGGAGCTGGGATGTGAGGTAAGGATTAAACTACACTACATGGTGGGGCCAGTGTTGGGGGGATTATAGTTTTGGGGTGGACATGCCCTTTAATAATTTTTAAATCTAGCCACAAGCCCAATTTTTTCACTCCCTAAGATGTCCATACTGTATGTAGAGGAAAGGAGAGAGAATAGTTGCTGGGGTGGGGCTTTTTATACAGCTCATCATGTGCCTTTGCCTGAGTCTCAGAAACTCCAATATAAATATGCCCTCCTCTCAAGAGAAATAATAATTCAATGAGGTAATAGCCGAGGTCCCTCACGATATCAACAACTGTCTGATAAGCACAGTAATAAATAAATCTAACTATCCGTGGAACTATGAACACTTCAGAGTCAGCGGAGTCACGCAAGGGTCGGAACAGTTCCACAGTGCATACTACTACAGTCCACACAGGAAGGACCCATCGACGGTAGATGGAAACTGCAGGACTGTCAGATGGTCGTCCTTAGTGTGGACTGTAGTAGTATGCACTGTGGAACTGTCCGAACCCTTGCGTGACTCCGCTGACTCTGAAGTGTTCATAGTTCCACGGATAGTTAGATTTATTTATTACTGTGCTTATCAGACAGTTGTTGATAGTCGTGAGGGGACCTCGGCTATTACCTCATTGAATTATTATTTCTCTTGAGAGGAGGGCATATTTATATTGGAGTTTCTGAGACTCAGGCAAAGGCACATGATGAGCTGTATAAAAAGCCCCACCCCAGCAACTATTCTCTTTACATGTATACATATATCAGGCCCTGCCCCAAAGAGCTTACAATCTAATCACTTTATTTACGTATACAACTTATCAGTATGTGTTTATGAATGTTGGGGAAACCAGAGTGCCCGGAGGAAACCCCCGCAAGCTCGGGGAGAACATACAAACTCTTTGCAGGTGTGTCCAAGGGTGGAATCAAACTCAGGACCTCAGTGCTGCAAGGCATCTATGCTAACCACTGAGCCACCATGCTGCCCACCACTGAGCCACTGTGCTGCCCAACTGCAGTAAATATATGTTTTTCTAGCATAGTAATTCAGATGTAAATGCATGGTATATCTGTTGTATTCAGTTAGATTAACTAGACTTAAAGTTTAGTCCTTGAAGACGTTTTGCTAGTCATCCGACTGGCAAAAGCCAGTTGGATGACTAGCGAAACGTCTTCAAGAAATTTAAGTCCAGTTGATCTAATTGAATACATCAGATAACGATATACCATGCATTACATCTGAATTACTATGCTAGAAAACATATATTTACTGCAGTTGGGCCACAGTGGCTCAGTGGGGGGCAGCATGGTGGCTCAGTGGTTAGCATAGATGCCTTGCAGCACTGAGGTCCTGAGTTTGATTCCACCCTTGGACACACCTGCAAAGAGTTTGTATGTTCTCCCGAGCTTGCGGGGGTTTCCTCGGCACTCGGGTTTCCCCAACATTCTAAACACATACTGATAAGTTGTATACGTAAATAAGTGATTAGATTGTAAGCTCTTTGGGGCAGGGCCTGATATTGTATACATGTAAATAATTGTAAAGCCTCCGGAAGATGTTGGCGCATATAAAATCTGCAATAATAATATGACAACTGTTCCACTTTTGGAAGGATTTTATTGATTTAGTTACCGAGTCTAATGGTATCATATCAATATACCAATTTCTCTTTAGGAATTATAATGTTTTTGTCCTTTTTTCTGATAAATTACAATGACGGTTGCATTATGCCAAACATTATTTCCGAGCCTGGGTTTTTTGTGTGGAGGATAGTGTGAGTATATATTAGTGTGAGTCCTACCTCGGTTGGGTAACCATGGGTAACTCATGGAGATTTCGACATCTGTATGCTGGGTCTGCAACAAGAAACCGACATCATCGGCGAGCGCGTTTGGTTCTCCACGTGGTCTGTCTCATCGTGGAATACTGCCTCCACTCTGCTATCCTTTTATGGAGTTGGCTTATGATTCTTTATCCGTACCTGCCTGTCCGACGACTATTGATGCATAGCTCTGACGATAAGTAGATTAGTCTTTCCCCTTCTTTTCTACCTTGAGATGGAGGCTATACTTATCTTATGAGACTCAACGACATATTTATATATTCAATTGATATTATATTGTTTACAGACATTTGATATACATTGATGTAGACAGACGCACTTTGAGAATTTGTAAATAATATTTTTAAAGGCTATGTCCACCCCTAAAATAAAAATTTAATATCATGCTCCCCCATGTCCCCAGCCCCAACCGCATGTTTTGTTTTTTAAAAAGCCCCCCAACCTCTACTTACCTCCCCCGATCCTCCGCCGCACTGCCGGCCCTCTGCTTGCGAGAATGCAAGCAGAGGGGGGGACCGGCAGTCGCGTCGGTGATTGGCTGAGCGGCAGCCAATCACGGACGCGGCTGCCGGTCATTCAGTGCAGCGGAGGAAAGCGGAGAGGTAAGTAAGAGTTTGGAGCTTTTTAAAAAAAAAACCATGGCGTTGGGGCTGGGGGACATGGGGGAGCAGAATATTAGGGGATTTGTGCTAGGGGAGGATATAGACGGAGGGAGAGGGGGGGAGAGGGAGGGGAGGGAGGGGGAGAAGGGCTGCAGCACGCATGGCAGGAATCTCCGGGAGGCCAGGTAGCGGCATGTCCTATATGGACCTGCTAGCCTCCTGGTGGGCAGTTTTTGGAACTTTGGGGGGGACTACAGGGAACCAAATGGAGTTGGGATGTGAGGTAGGATGAAACTACACTACATGGTGGGCCAGTAGTTGGGGGGATTATAGTTTTGGGGGTGTAATGCCCTTTAATTGTTTTTAACAAAATTTTTCTGAGTCATATTTGCACTTGTCTAATCCCGGTCTGGAATAAAGGATTTTTTAAGATGTGATTTAGAGTGTACAGGTGCTTTATGGGATACTTTTTTGCCTTTTGATTACCTGGGTCCAGGTTGCGATCTTCGGGATGTGCAGTATATGGGATGCAGGTAAGGGCATCTCACTTCCTGTCTATAGGGAGGGAAGGGAAGGTATTTAAATGGTTTCTTGGATGCATGAAGAGTGTGGTGGAAGAAATGGCCTTTTTCCTCTTGCAGTTCTACAAACTAGAGTCTAAAATGTTTTTTTTAAAAAACCTAACTAATCTTAGAGCACTGTTTTTATTTCCTTTATTCTTGTTGTACAGCTCAAATAATAATTTAGAAATGTTGTCTAACGGTGTTAGAAACAGAACTTAATTGAGATGGACAGGTTTCAATATCTTTCCAACAGCCAGTACTTAAATAATAGGAGCTGAACAATCTGTAGAAATTGCAAGAACCCAGTGGAAGCTTCCATCCAAGGCAGCATATCTCATTTTCCCCTTATATTAAATAAGAATGCACTTTGTTCAAAAAGAAAACTGACCATATCCATCTTCCAGTTTCCTACAACAATGAAAAGATGAAAAGTGACCCTCAGTATTCTCTGGTCTCTTTCCGTTGTATGGGGAATTCGGTCTACAGCTCAGGAGTATTTGCAAGGAAGTATGCACTCTGGTTTATTATTTACCTCTGCAAATAGACAGAAGAAGTGGCACAAATAAGATCTGCTTATTTTGTCTAGTGCCTAATAGTTCAGTTAGTTTTTAACATTTTTATCAGTGGTAGGTTGAAAATGTACTCGTATCTGCTGCTGTTACTTATGAGACAACCACTCATGATTTACATACTAAAACACTTAGTGGTGACATCAGTCTTGTAGGTAAGGCTGAAGGTTTTGTTATCATCTTACCTTAAAGTCCATTTACTAAAAAGACGCAATTGCTTTGTACTAACTGTGACATGGAAGCTATCTCATATACTATACTATCCCATATTCCCTGATAGTATTTAGTGTAACCCTATGACCCTGCTGTAATAAAAAGTGGAGGTATAGCAATCCTGTGCCTTGTCAAAATTTAGCATGGTGGCTGTCTGTGACTTCATTGGTATTTATTTATTTATTTTGCACAGTATTTCAATTGGCTTATCATCAATGTATTTTCGATTGATCTTCACTGCCATGGGACTGCTGTGAATTTTGACTGTTACAAAAACCTACAAATAATAAAATGTAAGTGAAGCGCTCTGAAATTGCAGCATATACCCCAATCTCAGGATAGTCAAGAAGATTGGAATTTATCTGGCGGAACAGGGCACTCGTCATCTGGACAGCTGGAACAGGAACCGAAACCAGCAAGAAAGACAGGGACAAAAGTCAGGACAGGCAGCGAAGATCTGGGGGACACAAAGTGTTGCAAGGATATTTGGAAGATCCCAAGCTCTGTGAAGGGACACAGAACTGTGAAGGAGCTCGGGGAGTGGACAGAAAGTAAGGAATGGCAGCTAAACTTCAGTAAGCTTTTAGGATTTAGCTTACCTTAAAAACAACAATAATGTTCCAACTGCCTCCCATTAAAAGTACCTAGAGTTTACCTTCAAAAAAGAGACAGCCGTCAATAAAGAGTATATTGCTAGGTGCCACTACTATGTCACACCGTGACCAATATCCAGTGAATTCAAAAGCAGTAGCGCACCCCAGTTTTTAGTGAACAAACATAACGTGTTTATACACCACTCATTTGTAACGTTTGGTGTCACTGACACCTTCATCAGACATCCTTAGATTTAACTTCAGTTGCTGGCCATCTTTCTTGGAAGTTGTCATCACTGGTCACTATTAGGACCTGATCCATCAGTATCGACGGATTGGCCCTTTATCAGGAAGTGTGTACATTTCAGATGAAAAATTTCCCTCGTTCGCGGTCGGCTCCCTGTACTAAGATAGGGAGTCGACCGCAAGTGCAATCTTGCAGATTCTGCCCTGTCATCTTTGACAGTATGTACCCACCTTAAGGCTAGGGCAGAGCTTGATCAAAACTAAGAGAAGATTATCAGTGATTGAATTTATCCCAGTGGTTTTAGAGATATAAGTGGTCCTTTGTAAAATAATAACTGCAATCAAAAGGCAGAGGGAAATCCTATTTTAACATGTGTTTATGAGAAGAAATTCTTAAAGTTTTTGGAAAGTCTGACACAAGTTTCAATTTTAAATCTGTTTTTCAGTTCACTATAATCGCTTTCCCAGATCAATTCCAAATTAGCTTTTATGCATTATTTCAATTATTTTTCAAAAGTTACCTTTCTCCTTTATTATTATGTAGATTATTGTAACATATTGCCCTTGACTGGTTTATAAATGCTGTTTTGGCATTGTATTATATAATTACGCACCCAACTTCCTTCCATTCCCGTCCATAGACTTTTGAAACTCGGTCTATAATCGGTATAAGGGGCCACTGCTGATTAAATGGATACATCAGTTGCCTATGAGGATTTTTACCTTGCTAGCATAAATAGCTTTCTGGGGCATGGCTTGCAAAAGAGCTTGGGGCAGCGCTTAACACACATTCATTGTATAGGATTCCATCTGGTATATTTTTACATTTTTTTACTGGATTAAAGACTCAAATTTGCAGAACAGCTGTTGAAATTATAGCCATGTGGCATTCCTGCAATCTTGAGGTGGGTCAACACTTTTTTAAGTGTATACTGCAGAAACAAGCATTCCCAAAGTCGACAAAGTTCACCACGGCTGAAGGAAATTTGTTAGTCCCAAACGTTCTCCCTATACTTTATATAGGGAGAATGCTCGGATTTTGCCTGTCATATTTTAAAGACTTTACAGTGTGCACCCAGCTTTAAGAAACACCTTTCACTTCAGAGGAAAAGAGCACTGTCACCCTTCATTAGAACTTATCTTCATGTAAGGATCAAAGACAATCTACTACAGCTTAAATGCATTCTGGAGTCATTGTTTTAGAGCCTGGATAAACTTTGGCAGTTTATGGCTATAATTTTGGGAACGTGTATACTTAAGTATAACATCTTTTTAAAATAGCAAACTAGGGTACTGGATTGCTGCCTTAAAAATAAAAAAATCTAAATGTGCACCATTAATTAATGGGGAATATTAGTTACGGAGGATGGCAATAAAGCAAATGTCTTAAATCATTTTTTTCCTCTGTGTACACTATAGAGATCCAAGTACAAATATCATATAGTATAGTAACAAATGGTATAAAAGATGCAAGTGCACTTGGGAACCGAGGATATGGTCCTGAAATACTAAACGATCAGTTAAAATGCATCCTCGGGTCCTTAGGGAGCTAAGTTCAGTTTTATCTAGGCCATTGTTTCTTATTTTTGCAGATCCCTCATGTCCGGATGTTGCCTTGGATTGGAAAAAGGCCCATGTTATTCCAATATTCAAAAATGGTAGGGTTTCACAGCCGGGTAATTACGGCCTGTAAGTTTAAAGGAATAGTTCATTGATGAAACAAATTAGAATTAATAGAATACATAAATTAAGCAGATAGAGATAGATAGAGTGAGGAGGAGAGAGATAGCTGAATAGAAAATAAATGGCTACATTTCTAAATACAGTGGAACCAGACATCTAAATTCAAGTCATGGGCAGTAGGTTTAGGTAACAGACATAGTGGTAGGATAATTTTGAACCCAATTGATGACACTGCCATCCACAACTCTCACACCCCCAGCCTGCTTCCAGTCACCACTGCCACCCCCCACCTGAACACAGGATGTCAATCCTTTATAGACCACCACAACACCAATCCAAGGATACTGGAAATGCCTCACCATCGCATTATGCAGTTGTAATATTGATGAATTAATTGCATTAATCTAATAATATTCCTGAATGCACCAGCACTATGGGATGGGATAGGCTGTGCATCTGGATGCCTGTCTCTCTCCTACATCACTACTATGCCTCACTAAAGTGATGCACAGGCACTATGGGGAATGGAGTTGTCTGTCAGTGATCCCTAAGTTCACTAGATGACTGTGCTGATATCCCCCTCTCTGTGTGCCAGCAAACTCGATGCAGCAAAAAAAAAAAGTGCTCGTGAAAAAGGGAGGGGTTGCAACATGCCAGTTCAGCAGATAGACAACAAGCAGTAGAGTGAAGGACACTCCCACCAAAAACGAGCAGAACTTTACAAGCTGATTGCAGAGGCTACAAGCAAAATTTTTTCACATCCTTGGGGATGGGTCACAGGGGAGTTTATTATACATAATCTGTAAAATGTGTCATTTTTGAGAGAACACTTTCTTTAACTTCAGTGGTGGGGAAGATACTGGAAAGTTTAACAAGGGAACATATTCTAGAGTAGGACTAACATTTAAGTAGTAACCAGCTGGGCTGAAATTTAGACTCTGGCATAGCAGAAGATGTAGTATACTTGGATTTTGCAAGGCTTTTAATACAGTTCCCCATAGCGACTAATGTATAAGTTACAGTCTGTTGGTCTGGGAGGCCAATTTGTACATAGATAGAAATTGGTTAATGAATAGGATGCAGAGAGTAGTTGTTAATGAGGCTTCATTGCTAAGTGCTAAGTGGGGGCCACAGGGTTCTGTGTTCGGACCACTTCTATTGAATCTATAATGATTTGGAAGTGGGTATTGTGAGTAAGGTTTCTGTGTTTGCTGATGACAGAAAACTTTGTCGACCAGTAAAAACTTCAGAGGATGTGCAATCATTGCAGGGGGATCAAGATAGATTGTTATATTGGGCTGCTAGGTGCCAGATGAGATTCATGTTGCTCAATTTAAGGTGATGCATTTTGGACTTAAAATCTTGTGCTGCTTATACCATAAATTGCTCTTGTTAAGTGAATCCCTGTTGGAAAGGGATCTTGGAGTTTTGGTGGTAACAAACTTAAGGTAGCAAGCAGTTTCCAGGCGGCAACAGCCAGAGCCAGCATGGTATTGTCTTGTATAAAGAGAGGTATGATTCAAGGGAGGAAAATGTTATTCTAACTCTTTACAAGGTATTGTAAGGCTCATTAGGAATTGCAGTGCAATTTGGAATCCGGTGTACAAAAAGGACATCTTTGATATGGAAAGGGTTCAGAGAGGGCAACTAAATTAATAAGGGGATTGGTTGATCAGTTTTAAAAAAAAAGCTGGATGAGTTTCTGCAAACAAGGAATGTTACAATTACTGGTATTGATACATAAAGTAAGTTGATCCAGGGAGATTTCCGATTGCCACTTGAATCAGGAAGGAATTTTTTACCCCTTCATATTTGGTGCTTTTTTTTTTTTTTGCTTTCCTCTGGATCAACAGTTAGGCAGGAAATGAGGATATTGCTAGATGGGTTAAACTGGATGGACGTATGTCTTTATTCAACTCAAATACTATACTATACTAAATACGTTTTATTTTTGTACTCAAGGCATTTTGCTGTACACTCGAATTTGTACATTCAATACATTAAGACATATATATTTGTATCTTCTCCAGACAGCTGTTTTCTATTCTTGCATTAAGTATTTAAGCTTATTCTTATTCATTAAACTTAACTATTTAAATATGTAAAAGAGAACTTGCGCTGGTTTTATTTCTTTTACACACAGTTATCTATGTATATATTATTTACTTTATTAATATATGTTGCAAAAATACATTCGCTGAGAGTAAGTATGTGCTAAGGTTAAAGGGGGGGTGTTAGTAGGGTTGGGGTAGGGTCTGGAGCACAAGGGAATTTGGCCATCTCGTCAAATATTTCATTTGTTTGGGTCCATCCAGGTTTCTAGACCTTGTCAAATTTGGTGGGGCATTTCTATGTAGGTACGAATTTTATGGTATGCCAAATCATTGTTATTAATCGTTTCCATTGTTTAGTTGTGGGGGAGTTGGTGACATCCTCACCAGTACTATTGCTTTTGAGCGCAGATCAAGATTCCAGAGTTAGTGTTTTAGAGTGGGTGGGCCAGTCTTCATCATCTAGCAGTCCCAGGATACATTTTTCGGCTGTGTATGGCAAGTTGTTGGAGAGGAAAGTTGATTGTTCCCAGTATATTTCTATCCTTGGGCATTCCCATGTAAGGTGCCAGAAGTTGGTGTTAGCTGCTTTACATCTAGGGCATGATGTATCTGTAGAGTGGCAGATTCGAGCTAGTTGTATTGGCATTAGATATGCTTGGTGTAGTATGAAGAACGATGAGCCTGTTGTTGGCAGCAGGAGATGCAGATCTAGGTGAGTCCATTGCATCAATGATTTGTTCTGTTGTTATATTTGGTATAACATGTCCCCATTTACTTATTAGTGTTTCTTCTTTCTTCTTGGTTATATTGTATATTAGTAGTTTATATAGTTTTGAGGTTGTTCCTTGTTGTGGTGATTGCTGTAGTACATTTATAACTGGATGGGGTTTTGGATGTGTGGAAATCCGCTTGGAAATTCTGTTTGTAGGCAGTGTCTTATTTGTAGGTATTGAAATCTGAACGTTGGAGGTAGATCATATTCGTTAGACAGTGTTTCATAGTTTTTAAGTAGTGTATGTTATTTTTAATTAATTGGCCAAACATGATTGGGAAGGCAGCTAGTTTGTGGATAATTTTATTGTTATAGAGGCGTTATGGACATATTCCCTGAAGGGATATGATATGGTTAATATTTTCCCATGTTTTATTGCTTGCGTATGTATTTTGGTTCCTTGTCAATCAGGTGTATATCTGGATTTAATAGGTATGCCAGAAAAGGGCCTTTTAGATATAGAGCATCATTAAGTCGGATTGGGTAGGCTTCTTGTTTATGTTGATCCAGCAGCAGTGTAAGTTTAGCCTGGCTTGCTAAGTAATAGTTTTAAAGTCGGGGAGGGCCAGCCCGCTCTTTCTTCAGGCATGGTTAGTTGCGTTAATCTGACTCTAGGTCTTCCAGATCCCCAGAGAAATCCTATTTATGGCTGTTTAGTAAAATCTTGTGTTTTTTAAAACATACTTTCCTTGGCTCCAGCATTCATCTCCTTTTGTACTGCCCTAGCCCAGTAGGGATGCATGGGCAATCTCTTATAGTAAGTATATTTTCAATGTAAATATTTAAATGCCTGAATCATCATCCTTCGGATAGCAGTTAGTGACGTCACAGCTAATGGCTAATATGGCTTGCCTCTACTACATTTGCTCATTGAGCTTGCAGAGTAGGGGAGATCCGTCTTTCATGTGCCCGGAAATCAGGAGGAATAACTCCAGGGACTGCGGTAGCAAAGGTGAGTATCACAGTCCCTGAGTTTGGGAGGGTCCTTAATATATATATGGATGGGGCTGGAGGGTGGACATGCTCTTTATCTTATCTGCAAACATCTTTCTGGTTTTTAGTAAGCCTTTACCACTTTTACAGCTGAGACCATCTGAAATAAACCAGGTACACAACAGCTAAGTTTCATCTACATCATCTTTATAGGTTGTCTCCATGCCCCCAAGCTTGAGTATATGTATGGTGGCACATTGTTCAATCATTGGCCATGATGTCAGCATCACAACCCATGATTGGTGTGATGCTTGTATGCAGATGATTAAAGCTGTAAGAGTAGAGCTGATGGGGCATACTGAAGATGGGGCGAAATATGGTAGGTTTTCAGTTAACAAACCTATAATCAGCACTCTGTCTACTTTCATTCTCATTTTGTGATCTCCATCTTAAGCAAGTAGATAAGAGGATGATGGGAGCTGCAGTAGTAAACTATTATAGGTTTAGGTAACCCATCTTGTTTTTACCTACACATCCCCTTGCATTTCATTTCATATAGTTCAATGTGTTACTGGTTCAGACGGAAATATATGCAGTGAAGTCTTAAACATTTCCTGATACATTTATTCATAAATCCCAGAAATAAATAGCATGCTTCCCCTAGATGTGAATAAATGCTGAGAATGCAGATTACTTTAAAGGGCCTTCTAGCAGTGCTTCACCCAGCCAGCATTTTCAGTATATTAGGAATCCTGGATCATTCTTTGGCGTGCAGCCCATTTACATATCAATTACATTCAATTTCCAGTTCTGTGTTTTATACTAAAACAACTTTTGACACTTAAATAAAAAAAAAAACTTCTTATTTTGTCTGTTAACTAGTTAATTCACTACCAAGCTTTTTCATTCTGATTTTTTCCACTTTTGCTGTAAAACAGATCTATTTCTGTAACTCTGTCACCTAGGACGTGTCACCTTGTAATAGGCTCTTTGGGATTAGAGATGTGAACCCCCTCCCCCTAGGATACTGTGTGAGCAGACAGTGCCTTGCTGCTTTTAATTATACTTTTTCACTCTGAGGACATGACTGAATGCATGAGTGGAAATTGAGTTTTTGCCAATAAGAAACTATTTCCCCCCCTTTGTCTTCTTTCATAAAACAAGAAAGCTGCAATCACTGTACTTGTCTCTGTGATGTAAGGTTCCTTCCCTCCTCTCCTTGCTTTTCTTGTTTCTCTTACCGTATCAGACTTCTGTTGCTTGAGTTTCTTGGGAATTTTGTTAAAGGATTTTTTTTTCTCTTCCTAACATATGATGCAAACTCGGCTTCCAGCTCTAGGGTTACAAGAATTGTGACTGTCGATTTCAAAATAGCATCTTTTCAGTACAGGCAAAGCTTTCTCTTGTCATTTGTTTGCCTCCTTATAAACCTTGTGACATGAGCTTCTGGTGTCAAGCGACTGCAGAACTTCAGGATTGAATGGTTCTTCGTCAGTGGGATGAGTGCCGTGTGGGTTTGATCTCTCTGTTCATTACATCTCTTTAGGTGTCTATGTATAGGGTACTGCAGGAAAAAGACAACAAGAAAATAATCGGATTCACTTCCATCAAGAAAAGAAGCCCTTTGGAGTACAAAATAATTGTACACCTGTGAAACTGTAGTTGCAGCACCTTGGATATAATGTTAGCGATTGGTAAAGAATTTTCATCTGCTCTAATAATAATTTGAAAGCGTTGTGATTGAAAAACACATACTGGTTTGGTTTGGCTGGTCCTGAAAAGAGAAACTTATTTGCCTTTTAGGCAGTAGCATGAGAATAAATCCAAGGCTACTCATGTCGCTTCACAGGAAAAGAAAGGCAGGAGGGTCACCACAGTGGTAGGTTCTTCACTCGAGTAGCAAATGTACTTCAGATGTGTCAGTCCCAGTATTTCGCTTGCTACCCAGGAGAGGATGGAGAAAAAAATCCCACCAAGCTTGTTCAGGTGAGTAGATACCTTTCTTTATTTTGGTCAAGAAATTTTACAAAGCTTAGCACTTTTATACATTCCTGTCTGGCTGCCTGTAGGTATTTGATTGTGGTCACCAACCTATAGCACGTACTCTTAAACCTTAAGTGTGGTAAAAATGAGTGAACACATTAAATGGCTTTGCTTGAAATGGGACCAGAGTTTTGTGTGGGAATAGGGGAAATTATCCACAGTGAGACCTGTCTCCAAAGTAGACAGCGTTACAGATTATAATGGTCATCTGAATTACCTTTCACACTATGATGATTTCGCCTGTGCTGTCCATTCCCAGTGTGCTTTGTTCAAATTAACTAATATCATCTTTGACCATGTCCATCCCATCTACTGAAGTAGTTGCCTACCAGACTATTATCCACTAGGTTGACATAGCAACACTCATTCCTACCCTCCTACTTTTAGAGCAAATGTATATCTATCAGAATAAAGCAGGTAAAGCTTAAGAACAGTTGTAAAGTAAAAAATTATAGATTATAGCAGCAATATGTATAAATAGGGGCAGCAGACCATAGCAAAGAAGTACACTTGTTACCTTTTTCTGCTTGCATTCGCTAGAGTAGTGCTAAATGCAACCTAAGGCTAACCCTGCACGGGACTGTAGCTTGGTAAAACTGATGATGTGCCCAGATGATGCCTTATGACACACAGAAGGTCCCCATTTACACAATTTCTTGGTAAATACTTATGGCTATGTTTGATTGTGGGTATGTTATTCCCCTGTTGATATCTCCTTTTTGTATTGCTGTCAGAAGCAAGCATGATAAGCGTAAAATAAAAAATGCGTGATTAGTAAGTCATTTACTAATGTACATAAGCAGCATTAAAAAAATCACAAAAGAGCTGTTATTTCTTTAATTCTTTGTTTCTTGCAATAACACGTGCATGCCAAGCACATCGAGATACAGTACCACCTCACACCCACAAACTAACTGTTCTAATGCTACTCTGTGAATTAGTCACTTCTGTCACAATGGCACCTGATTTATTTCCACAGCACTGACATTCCCCCATACATAGCTGTTCACCTTCCACTCCCCAATTTTTGTTGTGTTGCTGATCTTTAAACAAATATAGTGTGGCACGTATTTTACATGTATCTAAAACAGTTCCTATCTATGCCAACAATCAACGCATCCTCTAATTAGGGATTTGCTGTCAGAACAGAGAAGCTCTCACATAGAGTAAGGAGAATCATCTCTATTACAAAAGGCCATTAATCTTCATTAAAATCCATATATAAATAACACCCCAGGTGAGTTTGGGAAGGTAAAACTGTAGCTGCAGTGAGTATCCTGAAATGGAGAGACTTTCTTTGTGGAAAGATTACTGTCAAGATATGTGCACTAGATTTTTCATCAGTTAAATCCTCCTCAAGTTCAGCTTTTGACTATTATCCTCAGTCTCAAAATTAAAACACCAAGCCATGTTCAGTTGTTGTCCTCTTGTCTGTCTCTTAGCGTGAGCTGGGCCATGAAGGAGGGTAGGTGATATCCTCTGTCACTTGATCTTTTGTAATATAGAGTCACCATACACAGTTTTGCTAGTAATGATTAGAGACTTTTTTCTTCTCATTACATACTTACCTATTACTTTGTAGTTATTGAAGGAGAATTAAACTTACATTGTTAAAATCCTTATGTAAACACTTTCCTCCCAGAACTTTGAAAGATTTGTTCTCTAGTAAGTTGCATTTAGTATATGTAAGTAATAATATTCTGTAACAAAGAAGGCTTCCGTGTTGTTGCCAGCGCAACTCATAGTCCATGTAGGCTTCGAAGAGCCACGCCCCCTGACCCCAGTATTTACTGCTTCTATGAGTTTCTAGCTACTGTTTCTAGCAAAGGATAAAGTTTCTAAATGTACCTACGCTCATTGTTGAGTTACTAGTGGTAGAGTAAATGCTGTGTTATTTAGGAACAAGTCACCAATTTAAATCCCCTAGCTTACTTATGAAACAATCCAACAGAATTTATTGCTTTTTGTTTGTTTGTTTTCTTTATGGTTTTAGAAAAATATAAAGTTTCTACATAAATACAAACTTTATATATAGCCGCTCTGTTTCTTATTTACCAACCAGCGTGAATTGCTGACAGCCATCCTGGGGCAATACAAAACAGTTGAACTGATTTTACTGATAGTGGCGTGCTGCTAAAGTGCTGGTTTTGGAAACAAACAGACCATTGGGACCAGGTTCAATTCCCCAGGCTTACTTTTTTTTGTTTCTATTATATTTCTAGCAAAGATAGAGATTCTACAGTACATGTACTGATATCCCACCTAGTAGCCCTTGGGAAAAGATATAGAAAACAAATTAATTTATAATTGTTAGGGACAGGAGCATTTGTATTTTTTCACAAAAACTGGACTGTGTTCTGTGTCACAAGGAGGATGATCTCTGCACTGTAACATGATTGGCTGTCAGCTTCCATACCGCTTGATGGGTGTTCCCATGTAGTGGAATTATGGAGCTGCCCCGTTACTATGGAGGACCCACAGTGTATTTTCATAAATCACCCAGCATGCACAGCAAAGGGAGAGGTAAACACAACTTTTTGCATCTTTGTGAATGTGCTCTTTCTATTTGGGCAATGTTGTATGGAGACATTAGTTTCCCTTTAAACTTGGAGGGCTATAGCTTTGTTTACTAAATCTGGCACGTGAGTAAATCTATATACCATATTTATTCAGTGAGTTAACTCAAAAGGTGAAAAGAGTTTTTTATTTTTTTTAAGGAGAGCTCTAGGCTAAAACACAGTGAAGTAAGCATTGGTGAAGTAAACGAGACATGTCTGTGTTCACTGAGCTAGGGGAGGGTGATTAATTGCATAAGAATCCAACAGAAAATACTAATATTTTTGAATAAAGAACTGTGCCATTAGCAGTTATCCAGGGAAGATAAATGTTGCTTTGAGCACAGATTTTCTTTAAATGTCAGTCACTAAGTTTTAGAGCAATATTTCAAGTAGTAAGGCCTGCCTATTAAATGCAGAGCTTAGATTCACAATAGATATTAAAAACTTTCTTGTTTACACCAATGTAAGCAATATTAGCCTTATGCAGGCCAGATTTACACCTCAGGTGTCTGTAGGCCCAAAGAGCCACCCCTAAACCAGACCACACCCCTAAACCACACCCATTTTCTCTTTTTGGGGAAGAAAATAGACTATAAGGGGTTGGATTGGTGGGAGGAGATGACAGCCCCTCCAACTTCAGGCACCCCTAGGCATGTGGCTACTGTCCTAATGGTAAATCCGGCTCTGGCCTTATACTTTTTCTTTGTGAATATATTATTATTTATGTCCAGTAATAGGATTCAATTTATATGAATGGAGAATAGGGTTGCCACCCTTTCAACACAAACACAATTTAAATCTAAGTAAGTGCTGCAATATTAGGCAACATTGGTCTGGAGTGTTGGGGCCCACCAGGAAATCTGAGCCCAAGGACCCAACAGGATGAGTTAAGGGACCCACCTAACATTTCATATCTCTCATTTATTATCTATCTTATGGTGGCCATAGATGCTAAGATCCCGGTCATAGGACAACCATTGGACAATCCGTATATACAAGCTGCGGATTGTACATCGGATCAGGACATCTATGGTCACCTTTGCGCCTAATGACTCCTACTGTTTTTAAAATGTGTTTCTTAGGTTCGTACAACGTGCGATCGTGTGTCCGCAGCTCAATATTCCTGATGACAAGCTTACCAATTGCATACTATTAAAAAAAATCTCTCAGCAATAAAGTTGCAAAATCAACCCCCTGAAATATCTTGTAGGCAAAGTCAATTTAATGTAGCAACAAGGGAGTGTCCGAATAATGAGTTACACAAGTGGCGATTATAATCACATAATCCATTTGCTGGTGAGCTTTATAGTCTATTACAGTAGTGTATTTCTGTTATCTGTCTGACGTTGCACAAGCACATTTGTAACCAATATTCCATGTGCGGTTATGTAGTAAATGTTATACACGAGGAGTAAAGAAGGGTGGGCATGGCCTCAATTATATAGTGTTCCACTACTCAGTGCTTGCTGAGATTATTCCAACTCTGCTTCCATCCAGTAGCACAGACAATTAACAATCTATAATAATATTGTTGGTAATTAGTAAATCAGGCAGAATAACTCCCAACCTTGCTTAATCCACTTCAACCATTCTACAGCCTTAAAAATGGTCCATGTGGCCCGAAACATGTTGGTTGAACATGGACTAAAGCAAATTTGAGCAGTTATTGTGCCTGATTGCCTATTTTACTGTCCAACTTATTATTAGCTACTAGACAGTTAAGCCTGTTAAATAACAGGCGCTAGACATTAAATCTCTTCTCTCTCTCTACACTCTCTCCTCTCTCCTCGCGTTAAGGAAATCTCCAGTAAGTATCAGATGCCGATGCTCCATGTCGGAGCGTCCAGTACGAACTCACTTCAAAAGTTTACGCACACAGCGCAGACCGAAAGTCCCACGGACTCAGGAGCCACAGTTGGGCTTTATTATAAGTGTATATATGCCCATGACATCATCTAACCGCCGCCCCACAGGATCCGGTGGTGGATGATGCGCGTGCGTGCGTGGGAGAATGCATAGGGGTAGGAGGTGCACTCTCGGTGCGTGCACTATGGATTTTGCTAGTTTATTAAGAAGTATTTTAGGTTTTAGCTTTTTTTCAGCTTAGGAGTCTGCAAAAGAATCGAACGTCGCCCATGCAAACTCCTTGATGAGGCATTTGTATATAATTTCCCAGCCATTTTTTGGCTGGTGGAGGCGACTTTTTTTTTTAATCCGACAGGGCATTGTTCATCCTGCAGTTTGTTTCATGAGTATCTTGACATTATTCATGAGAATATTATGTATACCTTACCATATTATTTGTGTAGTGTTAATATTTTTGAAGTCAAGTTACTGTCTTGGTCCGATGGGTAAATTACAGAATAGTTTTTCAAGCAATTGACTGGAAGCAACCCTTGCATTACAGCAGTGGTCACCCTTACATTTTTATAATTCGGGCCAGTGAGCGTCAATTAGAAATGTGAAGAGAGTGCTTAATTCTGAGGATAAGAGGTTCTGAACAATTGAACAACTGGATTTATGAATGCAAAGTTTCAGAGGGGACAATAGGTTCCCACACACTTCACTGTAAAGCTGGGTACACACATTATCGATAAAGGGGCAATCCCAACTGTACCAACTTGGCCACTGCGGAGGAATGTGGCAGTCCTAGTGTTCTCCCTGTCTGTCATCTTTTAAAGGGTATCTCCACTGAGGAAAAAGCATTTTTTTTTTTTTTTGGTTTATTTTAAAAGTACACCATCCCCCAACCCCTCCTACCACCCCCCCCCCCCCCCCCGAATTCCCCTTCATTTGTTTGCAGCAGCATGGGAAAGTTGTGCTAGCTTCCCCCTGTGCTGGGGTGCTGTCACTCAATATGCATCATCATGGTAGCAGGCACGACACACCCACTTGCTGCAGTAAAGAAATCATTTCCTCCCTGGACTCTGTAAGTTCATTTTTACAGCTGATCATGCAGCAAGAGACAAGTGAGGAAATGTTAAAACACTCTTCCCACAATACTGTAACACAAAGGCAAATGGAACTTGTGTTGTTTTTAATAAAGATTTTTTTGTGTCTATATCTGAGAGGGTGGTTAAAAAAGTGATCTAAGATTTATTTTGTACAAGTCATTCTGAATTGAGAAAGCCAGTTGGATGACTAGCGAAACATCTTCAAGAAATTTAAGTCCAGTTGATCTAATTGAATACATCAGATACTCCATTTGGTTTCTCCTGTAGTCCCCCCCCAAAGTTCCAAAACTGCCCACCAGGAGGCTAGCAGGTCCATATAGGACACTGCCTGCTACCTGGCCTCCGGAGATTCCTGCCATGCGTGCTGCAGCCCTTCTCCCCCCTCCCTCCCCCCCCTCCCTCTCCCTCCCGTTCTACTATCCCTCCCCCTAGCACAAATCCCCCTTAATATTCTGCTCCCCCTTGTCCCCCAGCCCCAACCGCATGGTTTTTTTTTTAAAAATCTCCCAAACTCTTACTTACCTCTCCGCTTTCCTCCGCTGCACTGAATGACCGGCAGCCGCGTCCGTGATTGGCTGCCGCTCAGCCAATCCAGACGCGACTGCCGGTCCCCCCCTCTGCTTGCATTCTCGCAAGCAGAGGGCCGGCAGTGCGGCGGAGGATCGAGGGGAGGTAAGTAGAGTTTGGGGGGCTTTTTAAAAAACAAAACATGCGGTTGGGGCTGGGGACATGGGGGAGCATGTATTAAATTTTTATTTTAGGGGTGGACATAGCCTTAAAAATATTATTTACAAATTCTCAAAGTGCGTCTGTCTTCACATCAAATGAATACAAATGTCTTGTACAACAAATATATATCAATTGAATATATAAATAGGTCGTTGAGTCTCATAAGATAAGTATAGCCTCCTATCTCAAGGGTAGAAAAGAAGGGGAAAGACTAATCTACTTATCTGTCAGAGCTATGCACTCAATAGTCGTCGACAGGCAGGTACGGATAAAGAATCATAAGCCAACTCCATAAAGGATAGCAGAGTGGAGGCAGTATTCCACGATGAGACAGACCACGTGGAGAACCAAACGCGCTCGCCGATGTGTCGGTTTCTTTGTGCAACCCACATACAGCATGTCCGAAATCTCCATGAGTTACCCATGGTTACCCAACCCGAGTTAGGACTCACACTATATATACTCACACTATCCTCCACACAAAAAACCCAGGCTCGAATAATGTTTGGCATAATGCAACCGTCATTGTAATTTATCAGAAAAAAGGACAAAAACATATATTTCCTAAAGAGAAATTGGTATATTGATATGATACCATTAGACTCGGTAACTAAATCAATAAAATCCTTCCAAAGTGGAACAGTTGCATATATTATATTGCAGATTTTTATAGCGCCAACATCTTCCGGAGCGCTTTACAATTATTTACATGTATACATATATCAGGCCCTGCCCCAAAGAGCTTACAATCTAATCACTTTATTTACGTATACAACTATCAGTATGTTTTATGAATGTTGGGGAAACCAGAGTGCCCGAGGAACCCCCGCAGCTCGGGAGAACTACAAACTCTTTGCAGGTGTGTCCAAGGGTGAATCAAACTCAGGACCTCAGTGCTGCAAGGCATCTATGCTAACCACTGAGCCACCATGCTGCCCACCTGAGCCACTGTGCTGCCCAACTGCAGTAAATATATGTTTTTCAGCATGTAATTCAGATGTAAATGCAGGGTATATCTGTTGTATTCAGTTAGATTACTAGACTTAAAGTTTAGTCCTTGAAGACGTTTTGCTAGTCATCCGACTGCTTCTCAATTCAGAATGATTCTTGTACAAGTCATTCTGAAGAAACCAGTTGGATGATAATCACAACACTCAAGAAGTCCAGTGACAATTGAATACGATATACCATGACCTGGATGAGTAAGAACCTTCACAAGCATAAATGCGGGGTAATTACAAATATATCCAGTCTCTGCATTTCCAGCCTTATTCACCTTAACAAGCAAATTATAGGTAAAGCATTGCACTAGTATGTCTAAGGTAGATGTTACAATCCTTTAGCTGGGGCCATAGAGGTATAAATTGTAAATAAAATAAAAAATACTAAGGTAAAATGACTTTAGCTACCACTTCTGCCAGTTGTAGCCATGCAAGCTTTGGGTGTGACCCCCACTATAAAGCAAGTAATTAGTGTTTATGCAGCATGAACTTCAGCTACCTCAGTAACAGCAAAAATGTTTCCGGCCATGTATGTATGTTAGTGGCAATTAGCCAAAGAGTATCTTGGTGCACTCTTTCCTGTCCTCAGGATCACAGTCTCTGAACATAAATGGAAAGTAGAACACTTATGGAGATTCAATTAAAGTCTTATTGTTTAAAATGGTCTAATTTTGCCCCAACCAATCAATCTTATTTAACATTTGAAAGCTAACATCTGATTGGTTGGGGCAATTAGCACCATTTTAAATGATAAGAACTTTTATTGAACAACCCTGTTATTGTACAAACCTCTAGCTCTGTAATTGACAGAAAAAAACAGCGGCACATAACTCAGATGCAACTGAACAGCACCATGATCAGGTTGGTCCAGCACAGGTCTGCTGCAGCCTTGTGCAACTGCAGTACCGTAAATAAAACATTCTGGCTACTCCAGCAGCAGTGACACTGCAGACTATTTTTTTTACAAAGCTAATTCACATTCCAAGTGATCAATAAATGTACAATAATCAATTATAAAAAACAAGGACTCTGCTAGGATTGTCCAGTTCCATGCAACATATATACAACTTTAGTTGCTTTCAGCCAGAAAAACGAGAAGTGCAGCTTGGTGCTAGCCGAGGAAAGGTTTAAAAGAACAACTGTCTCCGCCTGGGGTCATTTTATGTAGTTAATTCCAAGTAAACGGAAGCATTTTAACTGAACTTTAACAAAACAATTCAAGAAAAATCTGCCTGCTATTGTTGCACTTTTTTTCTCCTATGCCTGTCTTTCAGACACAAGTTCAAACCTGCATCTATGATATAAAATGACAAAATAATGAAAAACACCTTTGGAGAACTTTGCCTTTTGCATTACTACATTTTCAATAATATCTGGAAACAATCTCAGTTTGTGTTCTAGTATTTCTTGGGAACACAAAGGCCTAGTTGAGACCAAGTGACAGGGCCGCATCTACCATGAGCCACAGTGAGCCATGTACCTTAGGCGGCATCCCTGGACCAAAGGGCAAAAGCAGCAGATCAGCAGCAGTAAAAAATATCCTTAACCAGCGGCCGACGCCTTGTGAATGATGCGCACCCAATATAATGCCTACTGGGTCGCGGGCGGTTACTTACTGTACTGTGCATAGAGGTGCTGCCTTCCTTGTTCCCTTACTTCCTCCACTGCGTCCTGCGGGAATCAGTAGGCTGTAATAGAGTGGCAGTGGAGTGCAAAAGGCGTGTTAGATCATATAGGGTAGTAAGAGGGGTAATGTCTAGGCCAGGTAATATGCTTGCCTGAAGAGGTGGATTTTAAGGTTACGTTTAAAGGTATTAAGGGTGGTGAATGACGGAAAGATGGAGGAAGGGAGTTTCAGAGCAAGGGGCAGCATGAGTAGTCCGAATACGGCATGGAAAGATGACAAGGGTGGATGAAAAAGGATGTCATTTGCAGAACAGGGGTTTCGTCTGGGACAATAACGGTGGATCAGCTCTGAGATATATGAAGGGGCTGTGTTGGATAGTGCTTTAGAGATAGGGTAAGCAGTTTGAACTGGATCCTTTGCATGATGGGCAACCAGTGGAAGACTACCAGAGAAAATGAATGACCAGGCAGCAGAGTTGAGGGTGGATTGAAGTGGTGCCAGTGGTTGTTTGGTAACCAAACAGGATTGTGTTGCAGTATTCTAGCCAGATATTATTAGGGCATGGACTAGGATTTTTGTAGCTTTATTCGAGAGGAAGGGACGAATGCAGGAGATGTTTTTGATTGGAGCCGACAGGCAAGTGAACTGACATGGGGTTTGAAGGAAAGATCGGAATCTAGTGTTATTCCCAGGAAGCGAACATGAGGAGATGGGGATATGGTGTGTTAATATTAATAGTAAGACTAGGAAGGAGATCAGATTGTGATGGTGGGAATATGACAAGTTCAGTCTTGTCCTATTGAGTTTGAGGAAGCGGGAGGACATAAAGGCGAGATGGCACTAAGGCTTTCAGGGACATGGGATGTCATGTAGGGAGATCTAAATTTGGGTATCATCCGCATACAGGTGATACTGAATCTAAATGAACCAATGAGTTGTCCAAGGCAATAGGTGTAGATGGAGAAAGAAAGAGGACCAGGACACCCTCCACAGGGAGGAGGCAAGAGGAGGAGCTAATTTCAAGTGGACTACTTCAGTTTCGGGGGATTAATGATGGGTCTGGGCCCTGGGTCTTTATGGACCTCTGTATAGGAGGGAGGGGTTAGAGGTATCTTGTGGTGATAGAGGGTGCTGGAAGATATTAATGATGGGACCTTTTAGGGACCCATCACCAATATCTCCCAGCACCCCCCCTCCCCATGACCACATACCCCTACTCCTCCCTATACAGAGATCTTTATAGGGAGCGGTTAGAGGTGTATTGTGGTCATGGGGGGTGCTGGGATTTATTGGTGATTTGTGTCTTTATAGAGATCCATCAGCAATATTTCCCAGCACCCCCAACACCACATACCCCAACCCCTCCGTATACAGAGAGTATGTGTATAGGAAGTGTTAGGGGTATCTTGTGGTCATAGGGTGTCTGTGCTGGAGGTATTTGTGATGGGTCTCTGTATAGGGGTAAGTGGTCCTGGAGATATTGCTGATGGCTCACCTCTGCACAGGAAGGGGTTAGGGGTATGTGGTCATGATGTGCTCCTGTACATTATATGTACCTAAGTGAAGATTAATGTACTTTACATAAATAAATGTTTTAGAATTGCTGACTTCCTGTTTGCAGCCAGAAACCCTAATAGAGACCATCATGGTCTTGCCCATGAACCAGCGCCTGGGTTTCTGACCCCAACTCTAATCCATTATGCGCCTTAATAATAACTAGATCTTGGTTCTAGCAACTATCAGTTTAATATTATTAATGTAAGCTGAGACTGCTGAATACAGACAGATTGCTGTAAACCATTTACTCTTTTTTCTTTTTTAACAGCCTGTTTATAGTCAATTTCCATGATCCATCTGTATCACTTCTATTTTAAGGCTTAATATAAATGAACACATATACACAGATAGCTTAATATAAAGATATACCACAGAAACATACTAGTAGTTTAGTTAAGTAGCAGTAGAAGTAGAAGAGGGCCTTAAACATGATTTCTGAGAGCTAGGGGCCAAGTTAAAAGCAAGACATCCAGGTACTGTTTGCAAATACTACTGCAGCCCCGTGCTACACTAGGGAGACGCGGGAGCTAGGAGCATTAATGTGGCTAAGAGGGTGGTGTAAGGAAGAAGGGTTTGGGTTTATAAGAACTGGGCAGACTTTGCTGATTTTGGGGAGAAGATGGCTGAGGGTTGGAGGAGATTTTAAATTAGTTGGGGGAAAGGGTTATTATCAGTCTCACTAGGAATGATAGCCCAGGAGAAAGCAGGGTATAGATTGGCCAGTGGTGGTGGAGCTAGCATAGGGGTAGGGAGGCATGCGTATTAAAGTGTATGAATAATTACAGGATCATAATCTAAAATGTATGTTTGCAAATGCAAGAAGCCTGGCTGACAAAACGGATGAATTGGAGATAATAGCGTTGAATGAAAAGTATGATTGTAAAAGGTATAGCAGAAACTTGGTTGAACAGTCCTCACACTGGGCTGTAAATTTAGATATGCTTTGTTTAGGCAGACAGAGAAAAAAGGAAAGGAGGGGAATATGTGTTTAGGTTAAAAAATAATTTAAGCCAAATTTAAAGGGGAACTGTGGTCTTCAAACAAGATGATTTTAAATGAAAGGCTAAGTTCCTACCTTTAAAACAAGCCATCAAACACCTTTCTACGTGCTGCACGCCCATGATATGAAGAAATCACGATTAAGTACGGGGGTGGGAGGTTCTGAATCTTGGTCACAATACTACTCTCTCCTTCTAATCTGCGGTTGGCACAGCTCAGTGCAGAAGAAAGTAGAAGAAACCAGTTTAGAGATCGTGTTACAGTGACTTGAGGAGACGTGGGAGGCGCCAGAGGGTGTTCAGGGGACTGCTAGGAGAGGGGCCATGGGGGCCCACAAGGAAAAGGAGACAAAGGGAATAGGGAATTTCACATGGTTTCAGAGCAGGAGCAGGGGTGATCTGGTGATCATATCACACAAAATGTAAATATCTTCAAAACAATCTTAAAAAATTATGAATGCAAATTGCAAAAATACAATTGAAATTCCTTTCAATTTACCTAAAGTCATTTTTGGACCACATTTACCCTTTAAAAGAAGAGATAACGGGGATATGGGTGGAATCAGGCAACAAGAAAGGGGTTACTTCATTGTTTGTGTCTGCTATAAGCCGCCAAATGTTAGCAGGGAGGAAGTGAGTCAGCTTCATATGCAGTTGGCAAGGGCTGCAAGTTTGGGGAGTGTACTCATTATGGGGGACTTAAATTACCCTGACATTGATTGGTGGAGTGGAACTGCCAACACAGAAAAGGGCGATGAGTTCCTGAATTTGCTGCAGGATAATTTTCTCTCACAGTGGTTTGAAGTTTCTACTAAAAAGGAGCTCTGTTGGATCTGGTAATATCTAACATTGTGGAGCGCATTATGGATATAAAGGTAACTGGAGGCTTAGGGTATAGTGCCATGAAATAGTGGCGTTTGGACTATGTTATCGTAAGGAAAAGTGTAATGGGTTAACAAAGACTTTTAATATTGGGAAAGCAAATTTTCCCAGGTTTAATGTCAACTGGGATAATTATTATCAGGTACTGAACAAAGTGGACTGAGTTTAGGGGATTTTAAGCCATTTCACATCTAAGGGGCATATTTATAAGGTTTGTTAAACTTTCTCCTTCTTTAACGCAGCTTTTCGCCTAATTTGGACTTTTCACTATTTATAAAGCAGTGTAACCAGTGGCGAAAGGTCATTACCGCTGCTTTTCGCCATACTCACTGCGGTAACCGCTCAAGCATATTTATAAAATGGCGAAAAGTGTATTTTTGCATTAAGTTCAGCCATTCCAATTCGCCAAGTCAGAGGTGCAAAAATTCATAAGTGGCCATTTTTTAGCCTCCAATGGGTCCATGGAAGTGGTCAGTACATTGTGGAGTGTTTCTCAATACTATAAGTACTCAGGGGGTGTTTCCCAGCATTTACTGTAATACGATCTGCAATTTCGCTTTTTTTTTCGCTTAATTTTTCGCTTTTTTTTTTCAGGATCTCCAACTGATAAGTGGAAATAAATTAGGAAAGGGGGCGTGTTAATGGAAGATATTAGCTAAACAAGACAGAAGCCTATTAATTAGTTTAAGAAACACCAAAACTAGCAAAGGGGAGGGGAAAGTAACAATTCCACTTTACCCAACATCAGTTGAACTCTGTCCAGCTTATTGTTTTGAGCAATTTATGAAGGTCAGGCCACAAAAATGGGGTATTGTTCATACATGAGATGGCACAACCCTATCACAATATCAGTTTAAGGCCATTTTTAAAAGGGCCTTAAAGGGGATGCAATTGTCAGAGGAGCAATGCAGTTCACATTCATTTCCGATAGGTGCTACTGAAGCAGGCAGGTTGGGACTAAATGATGAATCATCCAAAAAATAGGTAGATGGGAGTCTATACGTTCAGGCTATACATACTTCCGACGAGAGTTGAAATATGTTGAAGGTGTTGAATATGTTGTAAAGTTGAACAATATTAGTTGATTGTGTTTTTTTGTTTCTTTCAGGGCATGCATGTCTTTCTATTTGGTTAGTAGGACACTCTTTTATGTACTGGGCGGAAAGAGAGCAGCACTAAGAATCAAAGGGTTACAATTGGGTGTAAACAAGGAAGAAGCGATAGTCCAGTGGTGGGGGGAGAGAGGGGATGATGAGAGAGGAGCTAGTCCCCAAATTATTGAACATGCAAACTTAACGGTCCACTCAAGGTGCTTTTAATGCACATTGAGGAAACAACCTAGTTAAATCTCCCATAAATAAATAATACCTAGATTTTATTGGAAGGGATCGAGATTGTGGGATGCTATAGAAAGGGCCAGAATTGATTTTTATTTTAGGGGTGGACATAGCCTTTAAAAATATTATTTACAAATTCTCAAAGTGCGTCTGTCTTCTACATCAAATGTAATATCAAATGTCTTGTACAACAAATATAATATCAATTGAATATATAAATATGTCGTTGAGTCTCATAAGATAAGTATAGCCTCCTATCTCAAGGGTAGAAAAGAAGGGGAAAGACTAATCTACTTATCTGTCAGAGCTATGCACTCAATAGTCGTCGGACAGGCAGGTACGGATAAAGAATCATAAGCCAACTCCATAAAAGGATAGCAGAGTGGAGGCAGTATTCCACGATGAGACAGACCACGTGGAGAACCAAACGCGCTCGCCGATGATGTCGGTTTCTTTGTGCAGACCCAGCATACAGCATGTCCGAAATCTCCATGAGTTACCCATGGTTACCCAACCCGAGGTAGGACTCACACTAATATATACTCACACTATCCTCCACTCAAAAAACCCAGGCTCGGAAATAATGTTTGGCATAATGCAACCGTCATTGTAATTTATCAGAAAAAAGGACAAAAACATTATATTTCCTAAAGAGAAATTGGTATATTGATATGATACCATTAGACTCGGTAACTAAATCAATAAAATCCTTCCAAAAGTGGAACAGTTGCATATATTATTATTGCAGATTTTTATAGCGCCAACATCTTCCGGAGCGCTTTACAATTATTTACATGTATACATATATCAGGCCCTGCCCCAAAGAGCTTACAATCTAATCACTTTATTTACGTATACAACGTATCAGTATGTCTTTATGAATGTTGGGGAAACCAGAGTGCCCGGAGGAAACCCCCGCAAGCTCGGGGAGAACATACAAACTCTTTGCAGGTGTGTCCAAGGGTGGAATCAAACTCAGGACCTCAGTGCTGCAAGGCATCTATGCTAACCACTGAGCCACCATGCTGCCCACCACTGAGCCACTGTGCTGCCCAACTGCAGTAAATATATGTTTTTCTAGCATAGTAATTCAGATGTAAATGCATGGTATATCTGTTGTATTCAGTTAGATTAACTAGACTTAAAGTTTAGTCCTGAAGACGTTTTGCTAGTATATCCGATGTGCAAAAGGCAGTTGGAGACTAGCGAAACGTCTTCAAGAAATTTAAGTCCAGTTGATCTAATTGAATACATCTGATATCCATGACCTGGGTGGTAAGAACCTTCACAAGCATTGCGGGGTAATTTACAAATATATACAGTTTTGCATTTCCAGCCTTTTACCTTAACAAGGCAAATTATAGGTAAAAGCATTGCACTAGTTGTCTAAGGTAAAGGATGACAATCCTTTAGCCTGGGGCCAGATAGAGGTATAAATTGTAAATAAAATAAAAAAATAACTAAGTAAAAATGATTTAGCTACCACTTCTGCCAGTTGTAGCCATGCAAGCTTTGGGTGTGACCCCTACTATAAGCAGTAAGTAGTGTTTATGCAGCATGAACTTCAGCTACCTCAGTAACAGCAAAAATGTTTCCGGCCATGTATGTATGTTAGTGGCAATTAGCCAAAAGAGATTCTTGGTGCACTCTTTCCTGTCCTCTAGGATCACAGTATTCTGAACATAAATGGAAAGGAGAACACTTGGAAGCAATTAAAGTTCTTATTGTTTAAAATGGTGCTAATTTTGCCCCAACAATCAGATCTTATTTAACATTTGAAAGCTAACATCTGATTGGTTGGGCAAATAGCACATTTAAAGATAAGAATTTTTGAAAAACCCTGTTATTGTACAAACCTCTAGCTCTGTAATTGACAGAAAAAACAGCTGCACATAACTCGATGCACTGAACAGCAACATGTCGGTTGGTGCCCAGCACAGGTCTGCTGCAGCCTTGTGGCAACGCAGTACCGTAAATAAAACAATATCTGGCATACTCCAGCAGCAGTGACACTGCAGACTATTTTTTTTTACCAAGCTAATTCACATTCCAAGTGATCAATAAATGTACAATAAATCAATTATAAACAAGGATTCTGCTAGGATTGTCCAGTTACAGCAACATATATACAACTTTAGTTGCTTTCAGCCAGAAAAAGAGAAGTGCAGCTTGGTGCAGCCGAGGAAGGTTTAAAAGAACAACTGTCTCCTGCCTGGGGTCATTTTATGTAGTAAATTCAAGTAACGGAAGCATTTTAACTGAACTTTAACAAAACATATCAAAGAAAAATCTGCCTGCTATTGTGCACTTTTTTTCTCTCTATGCTGTCTTTCAAACAAAGTTCAAACTGCATCTATGATATAAAATGAAAAATAATGAAAAACACCTTTGGAGAACTTGCCTTTTGCTATACTACATTTTCAATAATATCTGAAACAATCTCAGTTTGTGTTCTAGTATTTACTTGGGAACATCAAAAAGTAGTGGACCAGTGACAGGGCCGCATCTACCATGAGCCAGTGAGCCATGTACTTAGGCGGCATCCCTGGACAAAGGGCAAAAGCAGCAATCAGCAGCAGTAAAAAATATCTTACCAGCGGCCGAGCCTTGTGAATGATGCGCACGCCAATATTAATGCCTACTGGGTCCGGGCGGTTACTTACTGTACTGTGCTAGAGGTGCTGCGCTTCCTTGTTCCTTACTTCCTCCACTGCGTCCTGCGGGAATCAGTAGGCTGTAAATAGGTGCAGGGGAGTGCAAAAGGCGGTGTTAGTCATATAGGGTAGTAAGAGGGTAATGTCTAGGCCAGGTAATATGCTTGCCTGAGAGGGTGGATTAAGGTTACGTTTAAAGGTATTAAGGATGGTGAATGACGGAAAGATGGAGGAAGGGAGTTCAGAGCAGAGGGGCAGCATGAGATAAAAGTCCTGAATACGGCATGGAAAGAGGTGACAAGGGTGGATGAAAGAGATGTCATTTGCGGAGCAGGGTGTTCGTCTGGGACAATAAAGGTGGATCAGCTCTGAGAATATGAAGGGGCTGTGTTGGATAGTGCTTTATAGGATAGGGTAAGCAGTTTGAACTGGATCCTTTGCTGATGGGCAACCAGTGGAAGGACTAACAGAGAAAATGAATGAGCCAGGCAGCAGAGTTGAGGGTGATTGAAGTGGTGCCAGGTGGTTGTTTGGTAAACCACACGGATTGTGTTGCAGTAGTCTAGCCAGGAATATTTTAGGGCATGGACTAGGATTTTTGTAGCTTTATTCAGAGGAAGGGACGAATGCAGGAGATGTTTTGTGTTGAGCCGACAGGCAAGTGAACTGACATGGGGTTTGAAGGAAAGATCGGAATCTAGTGTTATTCCCGAAGCGAACATGAGGAGATGGGGATATAGGTGTGTTAATATTAATAGTAAGACTAGGAAGGAGATCAGATTGTGATGGTGGGAAATGGACAAGTTCAGTCTTGTCCATATTGAGTTTGAGGAAGCGGGAGGACATAAAGGCGGAGAGATGGCACTAAGGCTTTCAGGGACATGGGATGTCAGTGTAGGGAGATCTAAATTTGTGTATATCATCGCATACAGGTGATACTGGAATCTAAATGAACCAATGAGTTGTCCAAGGCAATAGGTGTAGATGGAGAAAAGAGAGGACAAGGACACCTCCACAGGGAGGAGCAAGAAGAGGAGGAGCTAATTTCAGAGTGGACTACTTCAGTTCTGGGGGATTAATGATGGGTCTGGGCCCTGGGTCTTTATGGACCTTGTATAGGGAGGGAGGGGTTAGAGGGATTCTTGTGGGTGATAGAGGGTGCTGGAAGATATTAATGATGGGACTCTTTTAGGGACCCATCACCAATCTCCCAGCACCCCCCCTCCCCATGACCACATACCCCTAACTCCTCTCCTACAGAGATCTTTATAGGGAGCGGTTAGAGGTGTATGTGTGGTCATGGGGGGTGCTTGGATTTATTGGTGATGTGTCTTTTATAGAGATCCATCAGCATATTTCCCAGCACCCAACACCACATACCTAACCCCTCCGTATACAGAGAGTAGTGTATAGGGAATAGTGTTAGGGGTTACTGTGGTCATAGGGTGCTGTGCTGGGAGGTATTTTTGATGGGTCTCTGTATAGGGGTAAGTGGTCGGGAGATATTGCTGATGGGCCTCACCTCTGCACAGGAAGGGGTTAGGGGTATGTGGTCATGATGTGCTCTGTACATTTATGTACCTAAGTGAAGATTAAGTGACTTTACATAAATATGTTTTAGAATTGCTGGCTTCCTGTTGCAGCCAGAAACCCTAATAGACCATCATGGTCTTGCCATGAACCAGCGCCTGGGTTTCTGAACCCAACTCTAATCCATTGCGCTTTATAATAACTAGATCTTGGTTCTAGCAACTATCAATTAATATTATTAATGTAAGCTGAGACTGCTGAATACAGACAGATTGTGTTAAACCATTTACTCTTTTTTTCTTTTTTAACAGCCTGTTATAGTCAATTTCCCGATCCATCTGTATCACTTCTATTTTAAGGCTTAATATAAATGAAACATTACACAGATAGCTTAATATAAAGATATACACAGAAACATACTAGTGTTTAGTTAAGTAGCAGTAGAAGTAGAAGAGGGCCTTAAAAATGATTTCTGAGAGCTAGGGGCCAAGTAAAAGCAAGGACCTCCAGGGTACTGTTTTCAGAATAACTACTGCAGCCACGTGCTACACTAGGGAGACAGCGGGAGCTTAGGAGCATTAATGAGTGGCTAAGAGGGTGGGTGTAAGGAAGAAGGGTTTGGGTTTATAAAGAACTGGGCAGACTTTGCTGATTTTGGGGAGAAGATGGCTAGAGGGTTGAGGAGATTTTAAATGGTTGGGGGAAAGGGTATTATCAGTCTCACTAGGATAGATAGCCCAGGAGAAAAGCGAGGGTAGTTGGCCAGTGGTGGTGGATGGGGTGGAGCTAGCATAGGGGGTAGGGAGGCATGCGTATTAAGTGTATGAATAAATACAGGATCATAATCTAAAATGTATGTTTGCAAATGCAAGAAGCCTGGCTGACAAAGGAATGATGGAGTATAGCGTTGAATGAAAAGTATGATGTAAAAGGTATAGCAGAAACTTGGTTGAACAGTTCACGAGGGCTGTAAATTTATGATATGTTTGTTAGGCAGGAAGAGAAAAAAGGAAAGGAGGGGAATAAGTGGTTATGTTAAAAAATAATTTAAGCCAAATTTAAAGGGGAACTGTGGTCTTCAAACAAGATGATTTTAAATGAAAGGCTAAGTTCCTACCTTTAAAACAAGCCATCAACACCTTTCTACGTGCTGACAGCCCATGATATTGAAGAAATCACCGATTAGAAAGTACGGGGGTGGGAGGTTCTGAATCTTGTGTCGTACAATACTACTTCCTCCTTCTAATCTGCGGTTGGCATGTCAGTGCAGAGAGAAAGTAGAAGAAACCAGTTAGAGATCGTGTTACAGTGACTTGAGAGACGTGGGAGGCGCCAGAGGGGGGTTTCAAGGGGACTGCTAGGAGAGGGGCCATGGGGGCCCACAGGAAAAGAGGACAAAGGGAATAGGGAATTTCACATGGTTTCAGAGCAGGAAGCAGGGGTGATTTGGTGATCATATCACACAAAAATGTAAATATTCAAAACAATCTTAAAAAAATTATGAATGCAAATTGCAAAAATACAATTGAAATTCTTTCATTTACCTAAAGTCATTTTTGGACCACATTTACCCTTTAAAAAGAAGAGATAACTGGCGAATGGGTGGATATCGGCAACAAGAAAGGGGGTTACGTAGTTGTGGTTCTGCTATAAGCCGCCAAATGTTAGCAGGGAGGAAGTGAGTCAGCTTCATATCAGTTGGCAAGGGTGCAAGTTTGGGGAGTGATCATTAGGGGGACTTTAATTACCCTGACATTGATTGGTGGAGTGGAACTGCCAACACAGAAAAGGGCGATGAGTTCCGAATTTGCGTGCAGGATAATTTTCTCTCACAGGTGGTTGAAGTTTCTACTAGAAAGGAGCTCTGTTGGATCGGTAATATCTAACATTGTGGAGGCGCATTATGGATATAAAGGTAACTGGAGGCTTAGGGTATAGTGACCATGAAATAGTGGCTTTGGACTATGTTATCGTAAGGAAAGTGTAATGGGTTAACAAAGACTTTTAATATTGGGAAAGCAAATTTTCCCAGGTAAGATTTAATGTCAACTGGGATAATGTATTATCAGGTACTGAACAAAAGTGGACTGAGTTAAGGGGATTTTAAGCCATTTCACATCTAAGGGGCATATTTATAAAGGTTTGTTAAATTTTCGCCTTCTTTAACGCAGCTTTTCGCCTAATTTGGACTTTTCACTATTTATAAAGCAGTGATAACCAGTGGCGAAAGGTCATTACCGCTGCTTTTCGCCATACATCACTGCGGTAACCGCTCAAGCATATTTATAAAATGGCGAAAAGTGTATTTTTGCATTAAGTTCAGCCATTCCAATTCGCCAAGTCAGAGGTGGCAAAAATTCATAAGTGGCCATTTATTAGCCTGCCAATGGGTCCATGGAAGGTGTCAGACATTGTGGAGTGTTTCTCCATACTAATAAGTACTCAGGGGGTGTTTCCCAGCATTTACTGAATACGATCTGCAATTTCGCTTTTTTTTTCGCTTAATTTTTCGCTTTTTTTTTCAGGATCTCCGAACTGATAGTGGAAATAAATTAGGAAAAGGGGGCGTGTTAATGGAAGATATTAGCTACAAAGACAGAGAGCCTATTAATTAGTTTAAGAAACACCAAAACTAGCAAAGGGGAGGGAGAAAGTAACAATTCCACTTTACCCAACATCAGGTGAACTCTGTCCAGCTTATTGTTTTGAGCAATTTATGAAGGTCAGGCCACAAAAAGTGGGGTATGTGTCTATACAGAAGATGGCACAACCCTATCACAATATCAGTTTAAGGCCATTTTTAAAAGGGCCTTAAAGGGGATGCAATTGTAGAGGAGCAATGCAGTTCACATTCATTTCCGATAGGCGTGGCTACTGAAGCAGGCAGGTTGGGACTAAATGATGAAGTCATCCAAAAAATAGGTAGATGGGAGTCTAATAGGTTCAGGCTTACATACTTCCGACGAGAGTTGAAATATGTTGAAGGTGTTGAATATGTTGTAAAGTTGAACAATATTAGTTGATTGTGTTTTTTTGTTTCTTTCAGGGCATGCATGTCTTTCTATTTGGTTAGTAGGACACTCTTTTATGTACTGGCGGAAAGAGAGCAGACATAAGATCAAAGGGTTCAATTGGGTGAAACCAAGGAAGAAGCATAGTCCAGTGGTGGGGGAGAGAGGGATGATGAGAGAGGAGCTAGTTCCCAAAATTATTGAACATGCAAAACTTAACGGTCCACTCAAGGTGTCTTTTAATCAATTGGAGGAAACAACCTAGTTAAATCTCCCATAAAATAAATAATACCTAGATTTTATTGGAAGGGATCGAGATTGTGGGATGCATAGAAAGGGCCAGAATTAAAATGAATAGGGCAGTAACAAAATCTATAGGGTTGTCGGAAAGTTCTTGTTCCCTGTCTGGAGGTGTTGGCGGGGTTCCTCGCCAGTCTGCTGAGAAGTTCGAAAATTGGAGAGGGGGTCATCAACTTGGCCTCGGTCTAACCCTCAGGTGGGGTGGCCAGGGTGGTAAATACTAGACATGATGTCAAACAGTTTTAATGAGACAAGCATTATTATTTGTTGGGATTAGAAGGAGGTTACCTAACGAGGATTCATTGGTGTACGAACTGGGAAATGCAGTTGGGAACAGAGCAAGCGAGGGCGAAGGGGCAGACTGGCGGGGGTCCTCAGCAGAGAGTTGTAACATTAAGTTGTAGGGTTTTTATAACAAAAAAGTTTGTTAACATTTTGACATTTTGGCTATTGGGGAAAGTTATGTATTTAAAGTGACCAGTTCAGAAAATAATTGATAATAAAAACGTGGCCAGCATTATCCAACAAAAGAAAATTGTGTGTGTTATCTTATTTTTGAAGGAAGGGTGATGGTTAAAGGGTTAGCGGGAAATAGGACATGCCTAAGTCAAAGTCAAAAACTACGGTAGGTAAATAAATGTTAGGATAGTGAACAAAGATCACTAAGCCTAAAAGTTTTTTAAGTATATTAATAGTAAGAAGATGAGGACTGATGGAGATAAGTTAGTTACGGACGATGGCGATAAATTCCTCGTACACTATAGAAGATCCAAGTACAAATACAGTATCAGTAGAGTATAGTAGCAATAATGGCATTTTGGTTAACCTTGGATATGGTACAGAATCAACTAAATAAGGTTAATATTAATAATCTCCTGGACCAGATAAAATACATAGTTCAGTTTTTCTAGGCCATTTTTCTTATTTTTGCGATTCCTTCATGTCCGGATGTGTGCCTCAGAATGGAAAAAGGCTGATGTATTCCAATATTCAAAAGGGTAGTGGTGGGGAAGTATGGAAGTTTAATAAGGGAACATATTCTAGAGTATGTTTCAAGGAGATATTATAAGTAAACCATAAGGATTTAGGAGGAATAGATTCTATCAAACTAACTTGCTTGGGTTTTATGAGAAAGTAAGTAGAAATTTAGACTCTGGCATAGTAGCAGATGTAGTAGTACTTGGATTTGCCAAGGCTTTTGATACAGTCCCCCATAGGCGACTAATGTATAAGCTAAGGTTCTGTTAGTCTGGGGAGGCACATTTGTACATGGATAGAAAATTGGTAATGATAAGGATGCAGAGAGTAGTTGTAAATGGGGCTTATCATTATGGACTAAAGTGCTAAGTGGTGGGTGCCACAGGGTTCTGTGTTGGGGCCGCTTCTATTTATCTATTAATGATTTGAAAGTAGGTATTGTCAGAGGTTTCTGTGTTTGCTGACGACACAAAAACTTTGCGACCATTAAAAAACTTAGAGGATGTGCAATGATTGTGCAGGGGGATCTAGATAGATTGTCAATTGGGTTGCTAAGTGGCAGATAAGTTTCAATGTTTAAATGTAAGGTGATGCATTTTTGACTTAAAAATCCTTGTGCTGATTTTACTATAATGTCGTGGTGGTTTGTGTGGTTGGGTGGTATTGGTGTTACACAGGACACTGGTTAAAAGGCTCTATGAGTGAAAAAAACAAATTGCCCCATTGCAAGATATAAATTCATGTACTCTGTGCTGCCTCTCCACTTCGTAAGTGACATAGTTTTTCCATGGTGTCCGATCTCTCGCAAGCACTTCCCCCCTTCCCTATGTTACTCCTCCATGTCTTAAAACACTGGCCTGCCGACAAGCTTCTCATGTGCAGAAGAGTTAAAAGCGTCATTCATCTTGCAAACACCACACACACACACTGGCCAATAAAAAGCAAGCTTTCCTGGAGAATCGGATCTATTTGTCCTGGTACAACATGATTTCTCTCTTTGTGACCCATCATCAAACAGTGAAATCTCCAAGAAGGGGGTCCATCAGCCCTTATTTGCAGGAAACTACCTCTTCTCTCCCCCCAATGTCTTAATCTCATGTTTGTCCATAAAGTCCGACGCATCTTGAAATGGGGGTCCCGTATGTTTTGTATTTGGGCAGTGTAGAAGGAAGTGGGTTCATCTTTAAGGTTCCCTGGTCACAGTGCTCTCTCTTGGTTTATATGTCTGTCTGTGTCAGCCAGATTCTATTTCTAGGCTGTGTGCACTCAATCTGTAGAGACTCAGGAATTGTCTCTCTTTAGGGTTTGTGATATTCTCAGGTAGGGGGCCAGTTTGTAGTCTCTGTCCAGTGCCTGGTATATAGTTAGTTTCTGGGACTTTTTTATTTCTTTTCCTTCATCCACGTAATCCAATTGGCTCTTGGTTATGGCGGCTGTGATTTGAGGTTTAGACAGGTTTTGTGAGTGTGGGTTTGATGTTAGTAGGGAGCTGATGAGTTGTTTCAGTGCACATGGCTTTTCCTGGTCTTTGTTGTGTTTTGAGGCTTTATAATGGTAAGAGTTGGGGCTACTGTTCTGTAGGTGAGCCCAGAATGATAGGGCCCTTTTTTGCATCTCAAGCAGTAATGGGAATCTGCCAAGCTCAGCCCGACAAGCGCTGTTTGATGTACTGCGATGGACCTGGAGGAGATGCTTACAGAATTCGAGATGGAGTATTTCTGGTGGGCCAGATTCCCATTTTGATTGGTCTGAATAGGAGACAGGGCCCCATACTTCACTGCCATAGAGTAGGATTGGGGAAATGACACTGTCAAAGATTTTAAGTCAGACTTTTACCGGTGATTTGAGGTGATACAGTTGTTTTCTTATTGCATAGAAGGTTCGGCTGGCTTTTGCTTTCAAGGTCTCTATAGCTGCCCTAAAGCTCCCAGAATGGTTGATCTCCAGGCCGAGATAAGTATATTTCTCTGTTCTGCTGAGTATCTCGTTATTCAAAGTGAATGAAGGGTTGTGTGTTGATTTTTTTGTTTTTCTTCTGGAACATCATAATTTTCGTTTTATTTGGATTTATGGGAAGTGCCCAGGTTGCGCTGAATTTCTCCAGGATGGTTAGACTATCTTGTAGGCCACTCTCTGTTGGTGATAGCAGTAAGAGGTCATCTGCGTAGAGCAGGAACTTTACATTGGTGTCATGTAGAGTAAGTCCTGGTGCTGATGAGGTTTCTAGAGCTGCTGCCAGTTGGTTGATGTAGATGTTAAAGAGAGTTGGACTCAGACTACATCCTTGTCTGACTCCCTGACCTTGCAGGGGAAGGTCTATCTATCTATCTAACTCTGCTATCTATCTATCTAACTCTGCTCTCTATCCATATATCTATCTATCTAACTCTGCTATCTATCTATCTATCTATCTAACTCTGCTATCTATCTATCTAACTCTGCTATCTATCTAACTCTGCTATCTATCTATCTATCTAACTCTGCTATCTATCTATCTATCTAACTCTTCTCTCTATAGACAGGGACACCACACACCAGAGCGAAGTCAGTGTAGTGTAGGGGGAGGCCGGGAGCGCAGAGACTGGCTGTAATGCTCTGCGACGGCGCACACGCATGACGTCATCGCGCCAGCGTGAGCAACTTGCCGCAGCGGAGTCCGGAACTAGAAGGTTCGGGGCACATCTAAAAGGCACAAGCAGTAAAACATTCGGGGCACTTTGACAAATATCCGGGGCACGTGCCCCGAATGTTTTAACGTAGATACGCCACTGGCTAGGAGGAGAGAAAGTGAAAGTAGATTCTGGTTTGTGCTTTGGAGAGATATTGACTGCAACACAAGATCCTGTATATAAGACCCTGTGTATAAGACCCTATGTATAAGACCCTGTGTTTAAGATCCTGTTACCACCTGTTGAGAGGGCAGATTATTTGACAGACAATTTACCGTATTGAATACAAACTCTGAGGCAACAGATAAAATTGTAGACCAACTTACAAGGACACACAATATACAGGCCTGGTCATTATTCAAAGTGGTGCACCAAAGGCAGGGACACCCCTGATTACTGCACATGTTATGTGGGAACCTGTTTATGTGCACTGTCTGCTTTGTGCCAGACCACCAGAGTAACCCACTGTGTGCCATGCTACCCATAATCATTCCATAAAGTAGTGATCTGGTACAAATTGGTGCCGGCGGTGCTGGTAATACCATTTATTCTCCCTGTTTTCTCTGTATATTTGTTCTCTGTATTAAGCTATGGAGGCTGCTACTGATAGTATTGATTTAAATCCTCCTGTCCTTGTAACTGCAGATGAAATGCCTCAGTTAGACTCAGCTCTACCAGGCCCAATTGCCAAACCTATTTTTAAGCCTGATCCATTTGATAGGGTTACTAGGGAGTGAACTGATTGGCTAGAACAATTTAAATTGGCAGCCACTATTAATGGTTGGGATGAAGGTGCTCGCTTGCAAGTCCTTTTACTTAGTGGTGGCCTTTTACTTAGTGGTAAAGCCAGGCAGGTAAACCAAGGATTTACTTATTAAAAATTGCTCTGAAGCAATGTATAAAACAGTATATAAAGGATAAATCCATTTCTTTAGGTAAACTGGGAATGATAAATGTTTGTTTATACTTTAGATTATTAGTGCAATGCTATTATAATACCATGATGCTGTGAGGTACCTTCTGTTATAATATATGAGGTACCATCACCACTTGCCGTGGTGAATACTAATAAGTATGAACATAGCATGTTTTGTTTCAACCACACAATGTGGCAGGATTGCCTGGGTCTACTCTCAGACCTACAATATTATCCTATTTGGTTCGTCTGGAAGCTGGTGACTGTCTGAGTAACAGTTTAAAATATACCTGTGTAAAGATTCTATATCCACTATATCCACACAAAGCAAAACATACACACAATTTCCATTGTGCACCAACGGGAACCCTTTTGCTAGTCTTCTATAAATAATTAATAGAATTAATGGTATAGATGAGGACCTAAACGCTATCAGGGTTATTCAACAAAAGTTCTTATCGTTTAAAATGGTGCTAATTTTGCCCCAACCAATCACATGTTAGCTTTCATATGTTACATAAGTTCTGATTAGCACCATTTTAAACGATAAGAACTTTTATTTAATCTCCCTGTATGTTCTCACCCCAGAGTTATTCTTAGCACTGCAGCGGTACTTACCAACATTTTCCATTGTTGTTTCGGTCCGTCTTCCGCTTTGTGTAAGACACAATCTTTGCAGAGAGAGTCTTCTCATTGGCCTCATCAAGATGGACTTAAAGGGTATCTCCACTGTTAAAAGTCACCTGGGTTGTAAGGATAGATATGTGTAAGGTGGAAATGTACCTGCAGTATCCTGTGTCTTTGAGCAGTAGTTTAGAAGAAATCCAGTGAGTTTCTCTCTGAACGCTGTGGATGGTGCAGGTCCGCCCACTTTCAGTAATTGCCTGCTTGGGAAATATCTGACACACGTGTTCCTTTAGTGCATGCACAGTACGTGTGAGGATCCATCGGGACTGCTCTGTGTGTGATCCGACTGGTTGGTCAATTCTACACACACACACACCTACTGAGTTCACTGATTAATGGAGGAATAATCACATGACCATCACAGCAGCTTGCTGAGTTTACTAATTAATGGAGGAGTTATCAAGTACTACCTTTTTCTGTCTCCCAATACACCCTCTCACATCTGCTTTTGTTTCTCTCTCACCCCCTCCCATACCAGATTGCCTCATATTCCCAGCATCCTCTATAAAATTAATCTTCGATCACTTTTCCAACCACCCCTCTCAGAGTTAGACACAAAAAAATCTTAATTAAAAACAACACAAGTTCCCCTGCCTTTATTACAGTATTGTGGGAAGATGGTTTTAATTTTTCCTCCCCTGTCTCTCTCTGCATGATCAGCTGTAAAAATGAACTTAGAGAGTCAGGGAGGGAAGGATTTCTTTACTGCAGCCAAGTGGGTGTGTCTGCTACCATGATGATGCACATTGAGTGACAGCCCCCCCAGCACAGAAGAATACACACCCTCAGGAGCTAGCACAGCTTTCCCATGCTGCTGCAAACAAACAAAGGGGAATTCTGGAAAAAAAAGGTAGGAGGAGGGTTGGGGGATGGTGTACTTTAAAATAACCCCCCCCCCCAAAAAAAAGCTTTTTCCTCAGTGGAGATACCCTTTAAATAGGTGAAGAAGACCAAAGCAGCAAAGGAAACTTTAGGTAAGTTCCACTGCAGTTCTGAGAAAAACCCAGGGGTGAGGATCTAGTATTTTAGGTCCTCACCCTGGGTACTATTCAGGGAGTTTAATATTCTTTTAAGACTTAAGCATAAATCTTAACTATGGGCCCACTATTCTCACCTATACAACAGAGTAAACTTCCATAAGGCTATGAACACAGGGGCTGGCATGTTGACCCAACTGACCTTTCAGTTTATCAATCTTCAGTTTGTCTGAAGTGAATAATGAGTTGGCCTGTGTATCCAGCAAGGGGAAGATTTACACCTTAGGAGCCTGTAGGCACAAAAAGCCTGGTTCCCTTAGCCCTGCCCCTGAACACAGACCCCACCCACCAAACCACACCCATTTTCTCTTTTAGTGGAAGAAAATAGAAAAATAGTAGAGGTGTAGAGGGAGAAAAAGCTGAACCTCCAATCACAGGCACCCCTAATGTGCCTAACGTTAAATCTGGGCCTGTACCCAGCCTAAAAAAGGCTAAAAATCTAAGCCAACCTATTTTCCATAGGGACTTAGAACTTCCACAAGCCTCCCAAAAATGATTGCATATTCTAAAAAGCCTGCTAAGTGGAACAAATAGAAGAGAATAATCAGTCCTAAGTTCATGAGATTTCAGATGTAAGCTACTCCCATGCTATAGGGATTATACATATCAGTAATATCTCTATTAGTCTATATTATCATAAGTACACATATTAGATAAATATTGTTTGGAAAAATACATGCTGTAAAGACAGACTGCTCTGCTATAGCCACGCTGCCAGCTCTATTCTATGAGGAGGGCTGATGCTATTCAACATCTTTAAGTTATCTGACAGGACGGATTACTAAATGACTCGAGGGAAGTCTGTACACACCCTGCTGTGTGTATGAGGTTTAAGAGAAAAAAAACTCAATGGTTGCCCATCTGTAATGAGACTCTTATTATAAAAGTCAATCAAAAATGTTACTGTTTACTTGGCAATTTTAAAATGATGCCTGATTAAAAAAAAATAGTAAATCAGTTTCACTTTTTCCAAGTATTTCCCCTGAAAGTACACTCTCAGCATTCAAGTAACAAAATATGATGTATTACTTCCCTTTAACTGAAGGGGGAACTTAAAGGTCAGCATGACAGGAGGAAAGATTCAGGATATGATAACAGGAACCATGTCATCTATCACATTATAACTTGAACAATTCACATAATGAACAGTTCGACATAAACAAATGCTTGTTGACCCAACTGGCAAGTTTAGTTTGGACATGGTTCTATAAAGTTGGGCAAAATTTTGCCAAAACCTTTTAAAGAATTTGCCAAAATGTGTAAAATATCTAGCTGTATTTCTGCCCATACTATCATTTGAAATCACAGCATTTACAGGTACCTGTCACTCCAGAAGCAGAAATGATTATATGTGCCATATCCCTGACCTCTTACTACGATCTTTTGCAGCCTGCCGGCACACTTTCTGCAAAGTTTAAGAGAATCAGCAGAGACAAGAAAGAAAGGGGGAGGGAAGGGGAGAGGTGTAAGCAGAGCAGTGTCCATGGTGAGGCTGTGCAGAACTTATAAGTGTCGCAGACACTACAAGAAACCAGTAAGGGAGGGTGGGGGCAATAAGGAGCACTCACTAAACATTTAAAATTTAACGACAAAGCAAGCACATTTAAATATGTGATTACCACCATTTTGCTTCTCTCAAATTGTAGTTTCAGATAATATAAAAGTTGTTTGAGCGATTATAGTAACCCTTTAACATTACATTATGATGTTTCCCTGACATTTGCATAAAGTCAGAAGAACCACCATTCTTGGAATCGACATCTATTTATGGAAAATGAATGGGGCAGGATGAGGAATGTTGTGGAAGCGTGAGAAGGTTAAACCGCTTGTGCCCTTAAACAACCTAAAAAATGTCTAATGTTTAATAATGCTAACCAGCATTAGTCTAATACAAGTTTTAAAATAATAAAACTTTTTAGGAAGCTGTTAAATGGCATGAGAAAAATGTACTAATGCTTAAATCACTGTCCAAAAGAGCTCACAGCTTTAAAAGAGAATTACACTCACCTTCCCCTGCTCTTTCTCCTTCAATAAATAGCGTCTGGGTTTAGATATAACTTTCCTTCAATTTTCTCATTGGTCATGTCATAGATGACTGAAAGGGGAAGAGTGGACCGGAGCAGTGAAGGAAAGTTTAGGTAAGTAACTGCTGATCTAAAAAGACCCCAAAATGAGGACCTAGTGGTCTAGGACTAGGTCCTCATCCTGTGTACTATTTATGTACCACCGGGTTTACCGGCTGTTTCACTCTAAAGTTCCCTCACCAGTCCATTTTCACCTCATTCATCTGGTGAGAAGATATACTTCTTTCATCATCATTTTGAGAGGCAAAGATGGATCGGACCAGTGAAGTGAAGTGAAACTGCTGATTACCAGTAAACCAAGAAGGAACTAGAAGTTTAGGTTCTTACCTAAATACTTTTAAAGGGGTATAGTTTTGCAGTGCACTACTAAGAGTAGTTAGGAGAGACAGTGTGTTCTTTTCCAAATTATTTTGAAAAAATCCATTCAGGCTCAGTTACAAAGAAAGGGCACAATTAAGCTAAAAAGTAACTCTTGCTGATAAATATTTTCTTTTCTTTTGAAACTGAAAACCCTGGAGATACCTTTACTGGACTTCATACCTTGATGGCTGGATGAGGTCTGTGTTGGCCAGTTCAAATGTTTGCCCAGTTATTGGCTTTAAAGGACAACTCCACCCTCAGAAGAACATCTTTTAGAAAGAACGGCCTCTTTAAAATATGTAGATATAGCATAGTTTGTCCTATGAATTCATTACTGTTTGCCTGCTATGCTTCTGGATGCCTCATGGAAACTGAGCAATTTAGAAATCTGTACTGAGCATTTACTGAGCCTGGGCATGCTCAGAAGAGGCAGACAGGGGATTAACATTCAGTCATTGGCTGTGATGTCAACTGTCAAATCCATAACTGACAGTTGCTAACTGGAAGAACCAGGAAGCAGAAACAGGAAACAGGACATTGTGCAGGATTTCAGGTTAGACTTATATATTTCAGATTTCAAACTATTACCGTTTAGGGTTTTGGGGGGTGATTTACCTGTATGTAAGTTTTTATTTTAGGGCTGGACTTGCCCTTTAATGTAGGGCAAGGAACATCAAGGTGACAAAATAGTTTTATACTTAAATAAAAGGGGTGCATTTTATTCTTACAATATACAAGTCTCACTCACCGGCTCTCCATTTGTTTCCTTTCTTTCCCCGTGCCTTCACAACCCCATAGTTACATGCACAAGACCGAGAGTCCCAAAGGCTGGCAGGGACAGGTGATCAAACTGTATGTGGCTCCTTTTCTATAGACTGCCCTGCTGTACCTGGTAGTCTATAAAACATACCTATGATCGGACCTGTCAGAAAATGTTTTATGACAATCCTGGCCACGCTATCTTCAACAGATTTTAAGCTGGAATCCACTAGATATAGATGGCACAAGGTGGTGTAGATCGATTGTTACTTTGAGCATGAAATATCAATCGGCTACCCCATCTAATGGTGTATGGGCTTCTTAAAATGTTTCTGGTTCTAAAAGAGCTGGAAAATCAGAAAAATTAGGATTTACAGGGAGATGCAATAAAAGTTCTTATCCTTAAAAATGGTGCTAATTTTCCCCCAACCAATCAAATGTTAGCTTTCAAAGGTTAAATCAGATCTGATTGGTTGGGGCAAAATAAGCACCATTTTTAATCATAAGAACTTTTATTGAATTTTCCTCATGGAGTTATGGAGCGAAGTGACTATATTAAGGAAATATTCCACTTCTCCAGTCATAATTTTGATCATATATTATATTACTATAATTGCTGATCAGAAAACCTCTCTGTGTCATGACATTAATACAGTTTTTATCCTCACTATTTTGTGTCATTTATGATAAGGTATATATATTAATGTTCTTTAACAACATTAACCATCTTGCAATGAAAATATGGCAGGGGAATAGGAGGAATATAGGCAGTTTTGTAATTGTCACAAACTTTACACATTTGACAATATTAAAACCAGAGATCAGTGGAGGAGCCTTGTTACTAGCGTAAACACGATTTTGTGAGTGATGTACCCAAGAGACCCAGCTTTCAAGTTCTGCTGCCAGGCATGGCAACGTTTAATACCAAGGGGATAAAGGTTGCTTGGATATATGACTTGTCCTAGAAGATAACTCCCTTATCATCTTACTGCAGAGACTGCCACAGTCCCCACTGTCTCTCTTGCACTTTGTAGAGCAGTCATGAAATGACAGGAACCTTACCAGCTCACACACCTTGAGAATTTGTTTGTAAAATCGCCTGCTTGGAATTAAAATAAGGTTAATACCACAGTGCAACAAACATGCACAATAAATGCATCCTGTCTTTGTAAAGACAAATATTGAGAAATGATAAAATTAATGGAATATCTTTTTAATAAAATATCAATTTGAATGACATTTCAGATAATGTAATATTTCAAATAACTTTGCAAATCTACATGGTAATGTAAAGTGATCTCCTTTATCATTTAATATGGGCTAAGGCAGCGTAAAAACCACTAACAGGGATGGACATTTTTGAATATTGTTTAGGCTATTTTCTGGCGAATGACTGTTCTTTGTTCTGGTCGTGCTGTTACTGCCGGTTTCTTAGCGTTGCTGCTGGGAAAATGCTTTATGCAACGTTTACCTATCAGTAAAACATCTGTAACCGCTAGTAAAATGTGATCAGAACTATGAACAGTCGTTCATCTGAAAGTGGCTTAAGTTCAGCTAAACCTCAAGGACACTTCCCAAAGTCTAAAGTACACCTTGCGTGAGTAGAATTCACTATTATTGAATGTGAAGTTGAGCAAACCTCAGAATTTCACTTCATGATACCTATATTTCTGCATTGCTTTGGGTCACACAAGTAATTATTCTAACAACCATAAAAGTATGAGCATGTGTCCATGTATTTTACAATACTGAATATACAGTATCTGGTGAAAAGGTCACAGCAGAATACATGACATGTTTCAGATACAAATACCTGGGAAAAGGGTGTTTATACCCAAAGCATGCTGGGTACTTAGCTTTAATAAACAACACTTTCACAGCCTCCACTCTACTCCTTTACAGTATTTGGTTATACGAGTGTTACTCAAAACGAAGCATTGGGAGTTACTGGCAGATACTGTAGCCATTTCTACAGTCCAAAGAAATCTTTGGTGAGATGTAATATCAAAACTCCCCGATTCTTGCCTCCACACGATCCCGTAATGCAATACCAGACGTAAATGTGATTATGTCCGGTATTGCATTGAGGGATCATGTAAAGGTAAAAAGCCAGGAGTTCTGCGAGTTTAAAGCCCCATACAACTTGGTGTTAAATGTTACAGTACAACGCGCAAAACGTAACAAATCAGAATTCATATCACAAAATATTAACCCAGAATATTACATTGGGTTACCATAGGTTTTACCCTTATTTTAGGGATATTGAATCTCCCAGCTTGTCTTTTGTAGTTTTTTTTATATATATAATTTAGCTACACATTCCAACATTTCCAGTGTCCTGCCCTGGACCGCCCAAGCCCCTCCTATTCCAGGACATGTCTCAGTGGTCCAGGATGGCAAATCAGGCCCCTAATACCAGACTGTTCTGCTGAAATTGGGACATTTGGGGGTTGGGGGGGGGGGCTGGTTTAGATATATTCTGGGCAATGCAGAAAGCAAAGCAGAGTGTCGTACCTTCAAAGCAGCGTGTCGTACCTGCTGCAATGCAATAAACTCCTTTCCAATATTTACTGCATAGCGGGATCATGGTCAGGTGTCACTTTGTGCCTCCCTTGTAAAGGCATTAAGTTTTGTGCTACATGGTAACTTTTTGGAAATAGTGCTGCCACATACGCCATACACCGCTGCATAACCACTCAATCGTATTTACAAAACAGCAAAAGCCAAGTCTGAGTAGGTGAAAATGCATAAGTGCCCATATATCTATCCTGTAAATAGGTCCCTGGAAGGTTTCAGAACATTACTTTGGGTTTCCCAATACAAATACCGTAAGGGTTGGTGGGTGGTCAGGGGTTAGACTATTTTTAATCAGTTACTGTAATAGTATTGGCAATAATTGAATTTACGATTTTCCTCTTTTGACGCTTTTTTAAATACCTAAAATACTGTATACAACTATCCAAGATAGAGATACCTAAAGTACTGTATAAAACTATCCCAATTATAGATACCTAAAGTACTGTATAAAACTATCCCAATATAGAGATACCTAAGGTACTGTATAAAACTATCCCAAGATATAGATACCTAAAGTACTGTATAAAACTATCCAAGATAAAGATACCTAAAAAGTACTGTATAAAACAATCCCAAGATATAGATAGCTTAAGTACTGTATAAAACTATCCTAATTATAAAGATACCTATAGTACTGTATAAAACTAACCCTGAAATATAGATACCTATAGTACTGTATAAAACTATCCCAAGATATGCTTGTGAAGGTTCTCATTCATCCAGGTCATGGTATATCTGTTGTATTCAATTAGATCAACTGGACTTGAAATGTAGTTCTTGAAGACGTTTCGCTAGTCATCCGACTGGCTTTCTCAATTCAGAATGACTTGTACAAGAATCTGTGGCAATTATGTACCCTGGAAAATCCCAATTAGCATATCACAGCCAGGTGTTAAGGGTGTGATTGGATAGTGGCTAAGAGGTGTTATAGGAATGCCCAGAGTAAGGTGTTAAAACAGCATTGTACATGGCAGACAGTTGGTGTCGAACCCCCCCATCTGGGAAAGAGTGATGGAGTTCACCAAACAAGCACAGCTTTCTCAGCACTGTAAGGGAAAACAAAGGCAACAGAACAAGTTCTCTATTCTGTCATCCCAGAACAGCCCCAAAGGAGAACAACTACCTTGGATACAAAAGGAGGGAAGTGTCACTTAATCAAACAAGAAGGAATGGGTGAGAAACTTGTCTAACAGGACCCTGACCCAGCCAGAAATGGAAGTCCTTGGTAAGGGCTTAAATTTTGCCATCACCCCTAAAGCCATCCCTGTGGTGGATATTATAGCAGCCACAGAAGCCTCTATCCACAGTAATAAGGTATCACAGAGTGAGGCAGAACAACTTCGCCTTAAGGTATCTGCAGCCTTAGCCAGTGCTAAAACTCCTTCATCTAACCTGACTACACAGGAAAGAAGAGCCTTAACATCCCTCAAGAAAGATTCCAGTATCACCATTCTACCGGCAGATAAAGGAAGATGCACAGTGGTACTCAACACCTCAGACTACCATGATAAGGTGACCATGCTCCTGGCCGATAACAACACATATGAGGCTTTAACAAGGGATCCCACCAGCCGTTACAAGAAAAGAGTCATAGACTTACTACAACAGCTTCAAAAGGATAAAGCCATTGACCGAGCAATGTATCATCGCCTCTACCCTGGTGAGGCACATCCATGCATATATGGACTCCCAAAGATACATAAGGAAGGGGCCCCACTAAGACCTATAGTCAGCAGCATCAACTCGGTAACATACAAGGTGGCAAAATATCTAGCTAACATCTTAGGACCTTTGGTGGGAAGTTCTAAGCATCACATCCAGAACTCTCAGGATTTCACCAACAAGATTGAAGATATAGTACTCGGTGTAGAAGAAACTATGGTGTCCTATGATGTGACATCTCTCTTCACTTGTATACCCACCAAGGAGGCTGTTGACATGGTGAGAAAACGGCTGGGCCAAGACAGCACTCTTACCAGCAGAACTGATCTCAACCCAGAACAGGTGTGTTCCTTGTTGGACTTGTGCCTGAATACCACCTATTTCAAATACAGGGATAAGTTCTATAAGCAAAAACATGGATGTGCTATGGGATCTCCAGTTTCACCTATTGTGGCCAACCTTTACATGGAGGAGGTAAAAACACAGGCGCTTAATACCTTTAAGGGCATAGCACCCAGCCACTGGTTCAGATATGTTGATGACACCTGGGTTAAAATCCACCAGAAGGAAGTACAAGCTTTCACAGAACACATAAATGCGGTGGACCAAAACATTAAATTCACAAGGGAAGAGGTACAAAACAACAAACTGGCTTTCTTGGACTGCTTGGTAGAAGTTAAGGAAAATGGTAAACTGGAAGTAGAGGTTTACAGAAAACCAACACACACAGATCAGTATTTGATGTTTGACTCCCACCACCCTTTAGATCACAAGCTGGGTGTCATCAGAACCCTGCAACACAGAGCCGAGAACATCCCCACTAGCACAGAGGCGAAGGCTAAAGAAATGAAACATCTCAGAGGAGCCCTTAAAACTTGTGGATGACCAGACTGGGCCTTTGTCAAAAGAAGTAGAAGGAAAGAAAAGAACACGAATACCAACAGTGAAGGGGAAAAGCAAGACAGGAGAAAGAACATGGTCATCCCATATGTAGCAGGGGTCTCCGAGAAATTAAGAAGAATTTTCAAAAAACATCGTATCCCTGTCTGCTTTAAACCGAACAACACACTGAGGCAGCAATTGGTACATCCGAAAGACCCAATACCTAAACACAAGAAAAGCGACATCATATATGCAGTGCAGTGCAGTGAAGAATGCTCTGATTTGTATGTGGGGGAGACCAAACAGCAACTGCATCAACGTATGGCCCAGCACAGAAGAGCCAATTCCTCGGGTTAGGACTCAGCCGTGTATCTGCATCTTAAGGATAAAGGACATACCTTTGAAGATTGTAATGTTAACATACTGGCGAAGGAACGTGACTGGTTCAAGAAAGGTGTTAAGGAGGCCATTTATGTGAACATAAAGAAACCAAGCCTAAATAGAGGTGGGGGGGTTCGACACCAACTGTCTGCCATGTACAATGCTGTTTTAACACCTTACTCTGGGCGTTCCTATAACACCTCTTAGCCACTATCCAATCACACCCTTAACACCTGGCTGTGATATGCTAATTGGGATTTTCCAGGGTACATAATTGCCACAGATTCTTGTACAAGTCATTCTGAATTGAGAAAGCCAGTCGGATGACTAGCGAAACGTCTTCAAGAACTACATTTCAAGTCCAGTTGATCTAATTGAATACAACAGATATCCCAAGATATAGATACCTAAAGTACTGTATAAAACTATCCCAATTATAGATATACCTATAGTACTGTATAAAACTATCCCAAGATATAGATACCTAAAGTACTGTATAAAACTATCCCAATTATAGAGATACCTAAAGTACTGTATAAAGCTATCCAAAGATGTAGATAGATAAAGTACTGTATAAAACTATCCCAGTTATAGATATACCTATAGTACTGTATAAAACTATCCCAAGATAGATACCGATAGTACTGTATAAAACTATCCCAAGACATCGATACCTAAATTACTGTATAAAACTAGCTCAAGATATAGATACCTAAAGTATTGTATAAAACTATCCCAAGATATAGATACGATACCTAAAGTACTGTATAAAACTATCGCAAGATATAGATACCTAAAGTACTGTATAAAACTATCCCAAGATAGAGATACCTAAAGTACTGTATAAAACTATCCCAATATAGAGATACCTAAAGTACTGTATAAAACTATCCCAAGATATAAATACCTAAAGTACTGTATAAAACTATCCCAAGATAGAGATACCTAAGGTACTGTATAAAACTATCCCTAGATATAGATACCTAAAGTAATGTATAAAACTATCCCAAGATAGAGATACCTAAAGTACTGTATAAAACTATCCCAAGATAGAGATACCTAAAGTATTGTATAAGACTATCCCAAGATATTGTTACCTAAAGTACTGTATAAAACTATCCCAAGATAGAGATACCTAAAGTACTGTATAAAACTATCCCAAGATATAGATACCTAAAGTACTGTATAAAACTATCCCAATATATAGATACCTAAAGTACTGTATAAAACTATCCCAAGATAGAGATACCAAAAGTACTGTATAAAACTATCCCAAGATATAAATACCTAAAGTACTGTATAAAACTATCCCAAGAGAATCACATACTTGCCCAGTTAGGAAAACTATAGAATTTCACACACAGATAACTTTTGTTTCCAATATTAAACAATACTTTGTGTATAAATAAATTACACTATAATTATGGTCAAATAACAGCATTTTGCCATTTAATAATAATGATTTTTGTTGGGATCAAAGTGGCTGTGAAGTTGGTAATAATTAGAAATGTGTTCTCTCCTGTCCCAGTTATTATGCTTCATGTTATATCATTAAACATCTAACAAGTAATTTAATAATGTATCCACTGCAGAAACCTAACAAAGGTGCTTTATCTTACACAGCCTCTAAGGGACAATACAATGACCAACAAAGTATTGTAAACACAATACATAAGCTGCCTGTTATTAGAAAGTACACCCATAGTGTTCATTTAACAGTTATTGCTTTATAATGTCCACACAACTTTTCCAATGAAGGCAAATACAGTAAGTATGGCAACTTCCAAATGTAATTGTATGGCATTATGAATAAGGGCACAGAATAAATAAAAACATCTGAAGAGTATTGCGTTTGTAATAGAAGCAACGTGATACAACGGAGAAAAGTCCTTGCATAAGGCTTGGAAAATTAGAAATTCTATAAACCTTCTAAAGTATTATTTCTTCACAATGATTTTGATTTCATACTGTAGGTGAGAATTCCCCCTTTTTGTTAGTTTTATCTATAGAATCTATTCAATTACTTAATACATTTATTATCCTCTCCCACATTACACCACTGCATGGGAAGGGGGTCACTTCTGGTACCCATAGTCTCTTCTGCATATCTACAGGGGGTTAATGAGTAGCGATTTAGCAGGTCTGTGTGAGCTAGAGTCCTGGATATGTATAAGCTAAAGTTGTGTTCACCTGTTTGATTTGAAGACTTGGTGTGTGTTTTCTTTCCGGTGTACGCAAGTGACTCGCTTTGTTGGATGTTGGTCTGTGTGCACTGCCAGAGTCACCCCATCCAGGCAGTTTTATTCTGTTTGCTGCATAAACTCTGCCTGATAGAGGAACTCTATCCTTGGCTTGTTGGAAAGAAAAAAAGATGGCTTTTCTTTCAGATTACACTTGATCAGACACCACGGTTTCTCTTCAAGTGCATTATTTGTCAACTTGCTTCATTTTAATTTTGTTCAAAGGGAGATTCTCTAGAAAACAATCAGGGAGATTCAATAACAGTTCTTATTGTTAAAAATTTTGCCCCAACCAATCAGATGTTAGCATTCAAATGTTTGATTAGTTGGAGCAAAATTAGCACGATTTTAACAATGAGAAGTTTTAATGAATCTCCCTGAATGTTTCAGTTGTAACAAACCAAAGTATTATAAATAGCACAGCGGTTATTGCTTTCTAACCTTGTGCAAAAGCAGCCAGGGAGAGAAAAACAAAGGTCTGAAAGGAGGATTAAAAAAAAAACAATAACATTTCTGCATAAAGAAATAAAATAATAGAAAGCTAAGAAGTCTTCTTGATGAAGTTGATGTCTTGATGGTTACATTCATTCTATTTATATTTACTTTTGAAAGGAATTCCCCTTTAAAACTGAAAATATCCCATCTGTATATCTGTTATTGAAAGTTATACCTATTATTATCCTGCTATGTAGCTCCCAGTGGGGATCTGAGCTGTAATTAGTTCTGGGTGACTGCATAATAAGTTTAGCCTGATCCTCATGCTCCATGGTAACTTTGATCTCTCTCTGTGAATTGCTGGCATGAGCACCTTCAAGTGGGTAGCACCACCACTAACATCAATGTTTCCCATCTAAAAGGTTTAATTAAGAACAGAGCCTATAATGAAACCAACTGAGCCCATCTGGGTTACTGTAATTTGGAAAGGCAGAAAAAAAAATAAAGCCACTAATCAAAGTTTGCTTTTCATTTAAAGCACAAAGTTCATAATCTAAGGAAAAGAGCCATTTTAGTCAGTCTTTAAAGTTTGCAGCCCCTCGCCCATAAATCATCAAACAGACACAAACCAACAGTGCAAGACCATCTTTATCAAAAGGTGGCTATACAATGGCATGAATCAATGTCTATCAGGGGAGCAGGGGGTCCAGGAGCCAGAAGGGCCCCATTTTCTTATTTTTCCTATGACAGATATAGCCTCCTTCCAGAAAACCACTGTAGATGAAGCACAGATAAGGGCCCCAGCATAGTTTTGTTCCTAGTTACGATACTGAGGTCTATAATACCAGTATCTGCAAATTTCCTGCAGAGGTGCGATCATGTTGTGCATGAAATGGAGGTCCTAGATATCACGTATGTTCTATGAAGGGGTATCCAATTGTCTGGGAGGGCTATCTGTGTATGCTCATATCCCAACAATTGTGCTGGAATTTATGATTAACTTTACATTTTCTGAACAGTAATGCAGTGGATACAGTAACAAGGGCAGAATGATTAGACCACCATAATAGTGAGTTTGCTAAATTAGTTCTAGCTAAATTAGATTTATAATAATGTAAAGCTAAAGAGTGGGATTGATAAAGGATAAGGAATGCCATATATTGTAATCTACTTAACTGCACACAATCGGGCTCATTAACGGAGAGCCACAACCGTGAGATCTCTCCATTAAAGGGACACTAAACTGAGAATATTAAAGGGCATGTCAACCCCCAAAATGAACTTTGGGGGTAAGAACTTTGGGGGTAAGGTAGGTAACCTTCTCTCCCGTGGCGATCCAGGCGGACCTCAGTCTGTGATTGGCTGAGAGGCAGTTGGGGGCGGGCAGGGGTTACTTACCTTATGGATGAGGAAGGAGCCGGAGGGGGGGGGGGGGGGGGGGGGGTGGTGGTACTGCACATGACGAAGACCATGACGAAGACAAGGATTCAGCATGGAACAGATGCCTCACAGACAGCTTGGAGTTTTCAGTTTTCTGGACTTTGAAAAGGCATATCTGGAGAACCATAAGGAGCAGAGATGTAAGCTAAGGTTTATTTTAAACTACAGAGTGGAGCCACTAGTGGGTTAAATTAAAGTTTTGGGGTGGACATGCCCTTTAAGTACATTGCTGATGGATCTATAACTCAAAGATAGGTAGGATAGTTTATTCCCAATCCTCTGTGAATAAAAGAAAAAGGTACTGCAGGGTTGGTACTCGACTTGCTGCATTGACTGAGTTCTGTTATTCACAGGGAGGTGGAAATAAGCTATCCTACCTCACTATTTCAATTTCGAGTTTAGTGTCCCTGTAACCCATTTAGTGTGACTTTAGGAAGAGAACTGCGAAGGTCTCACACATGTTAACAGTTATATGATAACCTATTGTCAATTTACATTTCTTGGTTTAGAATACTTTCACAAGCACCCATATACAAGCCCTGTTGAAAGTTGCCTGATCTGTGAAAGTAAAAAGGCTATGACTGCTTAAGAAAAAATGTTTGCCGATCAGAAAAAATCTACAGATCTACAGATCTACGCCTGCTGATCGTTCGCTCATAACTGGACAAATATCTAGCATGGGTAAAAAAATACGGCTGATTGTGCGGTCCTCTATGGATTGCATGCTTGGTCGCAGCAAACTGTTGGCCGTGGCTGCTTTTGCCTCCACCAACAGTCCTTCATCTAGGCCGACCAGACGGAAATGTTGGGTAGAAGAGTCTGTGTGTACCCAGCCCAACAATGAATTTTTAGTAAACAAGACTGTCCTACTTTAACACAGCTTAAATAATAAGAGCTCAGTTTAGAAACAATACAAGTAATGTTATTACATAATGGATATTCGGTTTAATGGCATCCTATCCACATGGATATATGAGGAGGCGTGGGAAAAGACCAGAAGCTATATGTTAATATATCAGATAGTCTGTCTTTCATCCCATTGGTTCCACTGACATTTTGCTTTGCCTCAGGTTAGAAACAAGATACAGGGTTGTAACAAATTGAAAGGAAATCTTTGTTCTGGGGGAAAAACAGTAGCTAATAGTAGATTGGAATTCTGTTATACACCCAGAATATATATGTTATGGTAAACATTACAAACATGCAAAAGGAAACAATATATGTCACAGTGAAAAGATTATATACAGGATACAGTATCGCTTACTGTATGAAGCAAAAAGAAGTCACAAAGGAGGAACAGGACCCAGAAACACACTTTGCTATGGGTCACAGAAATCAATCAAGGTATTTCCTAATAACTTTAAACAAGGGCCACATTTATTGGCAAAATACATGTACTTTGTTATTCTGTGATATATAGAATATATAACCCCCCCTGCGCGCAACCCCCCCCCCCCCCCTCGTTCAGTGCACCCTGCAGCATAAATCCCCAACCCCCCCACCCACAGTGCACCTCTCTTCCGTGCGCTACGATGTTGTGCGACACCTGGTGGATGACACGCTGTAGTGCACTGTGTCTGTGGTGTGTCAGGTTAGTATATAGAATGTTAATGTGTGAAAAGTACTAGATTTTATGTTACTTATGATTTTCTTTAGTAACTTAGAGGGCCATCAGATAACATATACTTATCTCCTCACTGGATATCTGTTAGCAGACCAGTCTTTTTTTAGCCATGATTTTTTGTACTTTAAAGGTTTAGCATGCTTTATTTCCAAAGGGTAATAGCTATAATATTCACACAATATTTTTCACGCTGTGGTTTTGTGTTATATTGAAAGGACAGTAGCTCTGGCAGCTGGTATTACTAAAAGATTTCTTTCAACTCCAAAGAAGCCAATACACGGGACAGACATTTTGAGCGATTCGTCAAATTCAACTGAATTGATCACAATATCAATAACGATTTTCCATTTTCCGATTGACCGGTCAACAATATCTATCAGTTTATCCAAAAACAGAAGTTAGGGCTCTGCCAGAAAATGTTCCTTTGTTGGTGGCAAATAATACTTATTGGTGTGTGATTAGTTTGAAAATGATTTAGCACAGTTCACATGCCCTTTAAATGATACCAAAACACTGATCTCTCTCTTTAGGGAAATTACCAATTATTGGGTTGTCCTTACCTGGTGCAGTTTCCAACTCTGGTTGATCATCAAGGACAAGCTGGATGATATCAGACACCACAATGCGGTGATCATAATCATCCATTTCATCTTCACTGCAGGATCTCTGAGTAGAGAAGCAGCATCTCTTTCCATGCTCACCGCAGATCAAGAGTCTCCAACACTCAGTCATGAAAAAGAGATCTGTACCTAGGAAAAATGAACAGTATATAAGTATAGTTCTCAAACAATTACCTGAATAAAAAGGCTATATATTTTTCTATAAGCCGATAATAGACACCGCTGTATGACATCACATAAAATAAATTATTCATTATTATTAATAAATCAATCAAAGGACATTCATTGGGTGAGAGGCCTGTTTGACTTACCTAGGGCAAATACTTCTTTAGCACTTCCCTAAAATCAGTCAATAAAGAGGAAAAACATGGTTCTGGGAAAACTGAGTAGAACTTTGCCAAACAGTCCTTTGTAAAATATATATTTTTAATAATATCAAATAATCTATCACAAATTTGTTTTACATTTTACAACTAAACTGTCAACCTGATGGAAGGGACCTGCTCTTAGCATCGATATATTATAAATAATTACACTCACAGGAGCAGGTAGGTGATATTAGGGATGTCAGTTGCGGACATTCACCTGTTACCAGTTATCACCTGGCTTTGCACCTTTCCTTTTTTTGCCAAAATTACTGTGATATCTGGCTGCCCCTTTTCAGATTTCTAAATACACAAGTTTAACTATTTAAAAGTGATCAATTCATAGTCCTGAGCCTAAAGCCCCCCTACAACAGTCACCATTGCAATATTTCATTGTTATGTATATACTGAACAGTATGTCCTAAACATGCTTATGTCCAACTCTAAAGGCTAGGTACACGCGGGTCAATATTTCAACTGGTTATCGTCTCCAATTAGTCAGCCGGGCCGTAATATTTTTGGCATAACTGATTGTGCATTCCACAGAAGACTGCATGATCCTCAAAAATTTACCAAAATGTCCTATCGAACCTTTGTCTGATATGGGTTGGTCCGGTGGAAATATAAATTAAATAGACCTATAGGTCAAGAGTAAATAAAATGCAGGTTTCAGGGTTTTTAATCCGTACAGCAGTGTGTAGTTTGAAATGAACTAGTCCTTTAGTCATTCAGTGTCCACTAAGAGGGGACACAGGACAATTTCCATGATTTTTTCCCTTCCTAACAGCAGTATTATTGTAAGACTTTTTTAAACTGTAATGTTTACTTATCTTTATATAGATAACTGAAGGTGCACTTTAGACAGACTGTCAATATAGTATAAAGATGACCAACCTGTGTCCATACACACCCAAATATTACATCCCAAAGGGACTATGGCCCACCGCCGCCTTTCACAGGAGCTGATTAACTACTCAATAAAGATCCTCAAAGGTTCCAAGTCTATTCACATGTATTAGATCATGTGAGAGAAATTAAAACAAATAATAGAATGGAAGAAAACTGTATCCTTTCATTGTATCATTTAGAAAACATCCTTGTATACGCTTTAATCAGGTGCATGCAAACAAATTGTACCCACATTAATTGCCGGTTGTATTTCTCCTCGCACTCCTGTGTAGAAGCTCTTGTGGAGTCCTCCAAACTGTTAACCACTGAACAGGAATTCTCAGTCGTTCAGAATAAATAGCAGGGAACGCACACACGTGTTTATACTTTTATTGTGATATAGTACATGCACATTTTATCTATCTACTATATAAAGTAGAAATCTTGTATGTGTGTATATATGTATGTATGTATGTATGTGCTCACCTCACAGCCACTCCCCTGAATACATCAATATCCCCACTCACTGCGAAATTCTAGTTAAAATCCAGCGCTAAAACTAGCACAAACGTGATATTGAAATGTGAGCGTTGGATGCACAGGTGTCTTTAGCGTAACCCATGCATCCGACACTAATATGGAGTTAAAGTCACGCTAACTGATAGCAAACCGGTTAGCGTGACTTTAACAGCATAAATTTGCCCGGCAGCTCTGAGTAAATCGGCCCTATGTTGCTATTGGTGATACGAATCATATTTGCGGTTATTGTCATACCAAGAAATTGAAAGCAGAGCCTCCTGGAATGTGCTGTAGCAATGGAAGACAACCCAAGACATCATGATCACGCCACCCAAAGGCACAGCCACGTCACCAAACATCACAGGCACACATTAAAATGTCATAGCCATGCCCACGCTTCAAAAAATGTCATGGCCATACCCCAACAGTGAAGGCCACGCCATGCCATAATTTCTATACGTCCCTCAAGCAATGTCACCTCCTAGGTAACTATTACCAACTGTGCGCTTCCTTTTCTCCGTCTCTTCCATCTAAGCCAAACACACACGTGCACATAACAATTACAAGTGTACACGGGCAACATCGGGTACAACTGCTAGTAACCTTTTTAACATCTGTTACGATATCTTATCACTACCTATTCATATTATCCTGTGTATCTAAAATATCCTTAATTCGAAATAGTTAAATATTCCATATGTTTGATTAGGCAGAATAAAACATTTCATTCATAATGTGCTGGGAATGATATGCCGTTAGCAACAGAATTCTGTGCACCCACTGGATTGCTTAATTTATTAGCCCCTCTTTTCAAGACCTGTAAAAGACTGACTTTGACCTCTCACACCCATCACTGGAGGTCAACTTCAAAAGGAACTTTGATTTTCAACAACAGCGTTTGGTATACTAAGATTGTTATCATTCAGATAATATGATCAAACTAACACTTGAGAACTTGTATTGTTCTAGGGTCTACCATAAGTAAATATATTCCTGTCTGATCTTTCTCTCTAATCAATATTTAAACACATAAGTGTAGTAATAACTTTCCCAAACATCCTGCATATAAGTGTGAGAAAAGTAAGGGAGTTAAATAAAGGTGAAAAAATATGGCATCTATACTATGCTTAAAGGGCAAGTTCATGTAACCTTTTTCTTACCATCCCCACCCCCGAAAACCCTGAACTTTGTGTGTTCCTGGACCAAGAGACAACCTGGGAATAGGACGGCGGATTGTCCAGAAACATGGAGGTAAGCAAGGGTTGTAAAGTCTGTTTTCTGGAGTGGGGAATGTAAGTATAATATGATGTTGAAGTTGTGGATTTGCATTTAATTGAAAAAATAAGGACTCTCTATTTTTAGTTTGGTTCGAAAAAGACAAAAGCTTTTCTCCAGAAACAGGCTGTGTCTTTTTATTTGTTTATTTATTTTTGCACCTGTACCATCTATAGGAGAGTATTGGTGCAGCAGAAATATATATTTTTATTTCACTTACTGAATTAATCATACTTTGCTGTTTTTGTGGGAGAAGGGAAAGCGTACATTTGTAAGAGTGATACTCTCCGTTATCCCTTTAATAGGTACATTTACAGTAACAACATATTGCACAGCTGCAAGTGGAAGGAGCAATTATGTGAACCTGATCTTAGAACAACTCTGTGTAATGCATTTCTTATAAGTGTACCTATTTAAAGGTGAATGTTGGAGGCAGGGTTTCCAGACCAGTGAAATATGCAGTAACACCTATTAAAAACACATAGCAATGCTGAGTTAAGCTAGGTACACGTGTGCTAAAGCGACCTGCGATGGTGAACTACCTCTCAAGAAGTCATTTTGCGTAACGGGCAGTAACGTGTGTGAAATGCATGCTTCACGCAGCTTGCAGTCCAGCACAGTGTGGCCTCAGCTCTCTGTGCAATGCATTTATCAATATTGTACCAATTTAAAGTGACACAGAAACTATAGGGCAAAGTAACTAGAAAGGGAAGGTTTAGGCATACAGGCTACATTTTTTAAGGGAATGTTGTCTGTCTGTGCTGCAGGTTTTAAAGCACAATGATCTTGCTATGGCAATGAAAGAGGATACTGGTGTTTTTTTTGCTATAGTTAACCTTTAAGTATGGCTGTAATGGGAAAGAAAGGGTAGGTCAATATTTGTTTGTATCTGTGTCAGGTTGGGGGGTAAAAAAAGTAAAGGTTCGTACACGTGCGATCGCGGGTCCCAACCCACGACGCACGTTGTGTCCGAACATTCATTTCGGCCGATAATCTGCCCGTGAATGGGCACTTTATCGGCCGAAACAGCCATTCGGTCAGGGGGCCGTTACCCCAAATGACAGAATCTCCAAATGACCGGCCGTTTCGTCCAATAAAGGGCCCATACACGGGCCGATCATCAGCCAAAACGAGCGTTCGGACACATCGTGCGTCATGGGTTGGGACCCGCAACTACACGTGTGTACGAGGCTTAACTTTTTTGGTAATTGGTCAAAATTTGTTTTTTTTTTATTTAGCAACCCCAAGTATGGCTGCCATGGGAATGAATGGCTAGGTCAGCAGGTGTGTGTACCTGTGTGAGTTTAGGTGGGTTAAAAACATACTTTTTTTTAATTTGATCAAAATTTGTTTTTTGAATATAGTTACCCTTTAAGTTTGGCTGCCACAGTAATAAATGTATAGGTCAATGTGTGTGTGCCTGTGTCAGGTTGTTCTTGTTTTTGCATGTATGACCATAAAACTAACTATTATTGATAGATCAAAATTAGTTTTTTTGACTATAGTTAACCTTGCGTATGGATGCCACAGAAATGGAAGGGTAGGTCATTAATTGTGTGTATCTTTGTATGCGGGGGGGTTGTTGGTATCAGTGCTTTTGTTTATGACCATGAAATAACACAGTAACACTTCTGGGGATTCCTTAGCTAGGTAATAGCACACTTCTCCTATGTGTTCCATACGGCTGTACCAAATTCCATGTCTCTAGCTCAAAAACTGTGGGAGGAGATACAGTCCAAAAAGGCGGAAGAATAAAACAAAAGAAGAAAAAAAAGATAAAAAGAAATAGAAAAAAACAGGAATTTGGCTCTTCAAGCCAAATTAATTACAGAAGCAGGTGGGCAAAAGAAACTGACACTTGAACTTGTTAGAAAACATATATATGTATGGTTTGTATTTTCTGGAACAGGGAGAGCTACACACTGCAACACTAACGTTGTTATAGTAGTACCTACTGTGCAAATCTGTGAATCTCAGTGAAGCTCTGGGCACCCCACAGTCAGGGCTATGTACTGAGAGACGTTATCACAATACATGGTCTAAACTAATAGGGCTATGTACCGAGAATCGCTATTGCTCTCTATTGCCCCCTTTAGGCATTGCCCCCTCTTAGTGCATTGTGACTGGAGTTTGCCTTACATCTAAAAGAGCGCTTAACAGCTCAGTACTTTGTTTGCGGCAGTTGTGCAGCACAAATTTTGCTTAACGTCGCAAGTTGAAAAGGGATCTTGGAGTTTTGGATAACAAACTTAAAGGTAGAAAGCAATGCCAGGCGGCAACAGCCAGAGCCAGCATGGTATTGTCTAAAGAGAGGTATGGATTCAAGGGAGGAAAATGTAATTCTCCCTCTTTACAAAGCATTGGTAAGGCCTCATTTGGAATATGCAGTGCAATTTTGGAATCCTGTGTACAAAAAGGAAATCTTTGAAATGGAAAGGGTTCAGAGAAGGGCAACTAAATTAATAAGGGGATTGGGGAAGTTTGAATATGAAGAGAGACTGGAAAAGTTACAATCATGTACACTGGAGAAAAGGCGCTTGCGTGGGGATATGATTACTGTGTATAAATACATTAACGGGCCATACAATAAACTATCTGGGGCATTGTTCACCAATAGAACATGTCAGAGGACACGAGGACATCCCTTAAGACTTGAAGAAAAAAGGTTTAGGCTTCAAGCTCGGAAAGGGTTTTTTTACTGTGAGAATGGTAAAGCTATGGAACTGTCTTCCAGTGGACGTTGTAATGGCAGGTTCATTGGTCAGTTTAAAAAAAAAGCTGGATGAGTTTCTGCAAACAAGGAATGTTACAAGTTACTGGTATTGATACATAAAGTAGAGTTGATCCAGGGAAATTTCCCGATTGCCACTTGGAGTCAGGAAGGAATTTTTCCCCCCTTCATAAATTTGGTGGGTTTTTTTTGCCTTCCTCTGGATCAACAGTTAGGCAGGAAATGAGGATATTGCTAGATGGGTTGGACTGGATGGACGTATGTCTTTATTCAACCTCAAATACTATACTAACTGCAGTTAGTTGTGTCTTAAAGTCACGTTAAGGCTTCGTACATTGGTTAACGTGACTTTAAGACACAAATAGCCGATAATGGCTCTCGGTGCATAGCCCTGATGTCACTGAGTGACTGTAATAAGGATTAACGCTGCTGCACCTCCCCATTCTAAATCCCTAGTAATCCCTAATAATTTTATTATCCAGCATCTTTATTATTCTCATTTAAAGATATACCTTCCTCCAAAAATGCATTGGAAACTTTAACGGTTGTTGCCTTACCTTATTTCTGTTGCTGCTATTTCTCATTCATCTTTAATACAATAATAGAAAAAGCAAATATGTTTACATGGTTTTCTGTACAGACTTAATCTAATCCTGAATAAATGTAATTTTAGAAAAAAACAAGGAAGGAGCAGCTCCCATCATTGGCCTTTCAATGAAGAATCATTTCAAACGCTAAACACAATGAGGTAATCAGGCATCAAACTATAATCTAATAAAACCAGTCATCTGTGTATTAGTAATTCTATTTTCCCCTGACAATGAATTGTAATTAATGACATAAATGCAATAGAGTCCAAATATTTTTTTTTTAAATTCTGCACAAATCTGACTGCCTGTATCTGGTGATGACCATCTGTTTTATTGTGTTTCTGTGTCTGTTCATATTGTGATATCATGGAATCACAGTTTTAAGTGGTTGGAGGCCCTAAGGCTGAGGCCACACTGTGCCGCATGGCAATGAATGTAAAAAGCGTGCATGGATCATTGCACGTGTAACACAAGTTACTGTCCACTTGTGATGCAAGCCACGCTACCTCGCACGTGCTACAATAATGGAACCCAGCACATGTAATGTGGCCACCCACATGCACTGCTCTGTGATTTTCATGGCTAATGGTCCGCGATCGTTAGTATGTGAGAAATCAAAGCAGTTTGGCCTAGACTTACTGGGAAAACTAAATAATAATAAGGTTTAAAGGGCCACTATACTCACTGAAACAACTTTACATTATCTGAAACTATAAATTGAGAGAAAATTGTGGTAATCACATATTTATCTGTGCTTGCTTTGTTATTAAATTATTATTGTTTAGTGAGTGCTCCTTATTGCCCCCACCCTCCCTTACTCACTGCCTTCTTGTAGTGTTTGTGACACTTATAAGTTCTGCACAGCCTCACTGCTCTGCTTACACATTTCCCCCTCCCCCTGCCTTCTTTTCTCTGCTGATTCTAATAATTGTTGCAGAGAGTGTGCTGGCAGGCAGCTAAAGATCCTAGTAAGAGGTCATTAATAAAACATATTATAATTTCTGCTTCTGGAGTGACAGGTCTTTCCCTGTAAATGCTGTGATTAAAATGATGATTTCTCAGGATCTACAGCACAGATTTAAAATCTGAAAAAGTTTTGAAGCAGTGTTATCTTGCTGTATTTAAAGGTTAAAATTAAATTAGTATTTTTAATATGAGTATGAGTAATGAGCATAGATACCCTTTAAATATTTACAGTAATTTCATGAGTTAAATATTTTTGTCTAAATAAAAATTAACAACTGTTGTTTAGTGGTAAAACTTTCAATCCAACTAAAAAAAGACGTTAAGTTCAGTCTATCATTGTATACTATGGATAACTATAGGGCGTACCGCTAAAATACAAAATATGCACTACATGTCCAACCTGCTCCTTTCAACTCTTGCTGAGGACCAATTCTACTGGCCAGACAGGAGTAGTCTAGAGATTTAACTAACATCTGTCTCCATAGTATAGGCTTTGGGCTAAGACTCGTGTAACACTGCCTATTTCTCCAATGAAAGCCCAGAATGCACCCAGCACTGTCACCCATCATAACATAACTATTATAGTCATTTGTTGTTGGGGTTTTTTTTGTGAAAGCTTGTAAATTAACTAGTTCTTTTAAATCCTAAGAACATCCCCCATTATCTTCACTTTACACATAAGGGAAAGATGTATCCCCTCTTACACAGCAAGAGGGGATACATTTTCAGGAATACACAAAGCAGACATTGGACAAGATCTATTCTAGTATTTATAACATTAATAAAAACCACCTATAAACAAATGCAGGACTTTTGAAAGGATGGTAAACAAAGCTTCTATTTCCCCTTGATCCCTGTATTTTATCACTGCAGATATGACCTATTGCAGTCCCTATAATAACTTTTTTCTTGCCTTAGGCATTTGCACAGATGTTGCAGCATCAAATGTTCACACTCTAGTAGGGCAGGTGTATTTCCTGTGAACAATAACACATGGATCAGTTATACACAAAATGTGAAAAAGACTCTTATATGGAAATCTAAATATATACTGATTGGACAAAGACTATATAATGCTGTAGATAGGGAATTGCACATTTGACAATATGTTAATTGTTATCTAGTAGTAAAGTAAGTATAGAAAAAGAAAAATGTATACCCCTGACACTTAATTCAGTTGAGTCAAGCCTGACCAAAATTGGTTTTCGGGATGCACATTGGCATCAAAGTCTGCAAACCACTTTAGCCATTTGAATAAGAAACTGGTGTATTGCAATAGTTAACCATTTTTAGCCAGGCTGGACTCAACTGAATTATGTGCCAAGGGTATTACGTGTCTAGCTGCGCTGTTTTTTCAGTGGCCCAAAGTGGTTTACCTATAGCAATAAACCAAAGTGGTTTACCTATTACAAAACAATCATATCTGCTTTGTATATTTTACATCCACCCACCTTCCACCTTTATTCCCTGAGAAAGCACTTCAAGGCTTCTGTCCAGTACAGGTTGCTCTGTGACGTGTCACATATGTGTAACCCCAGATGAGGGCACTGGCATGCCAGTACATTTCTTTATTTTTTTTTAAATCAGGGGAGGACAAATTATTTTTTACATTATTGGCCAGGTACTGGAGTCACTTACCTTTAATAAAGAGCCAGTTCCTTAGACATTAAAGGACAACTAAAGCCACAGAACAACACTAAACCAGAAGGCAGAACACCTTGATATAAAACCAGTAATCTGTGTCTTACCTCTCATTTTGATACAGGAGCTGGGAAATGTACCTTAATAACCTATGATTTGTGCTTTACTTCCCAGTATTCTAGTATCGCACAGTTTGGTCAACAACCATTATGTTCTGCACATGCTCAGCCCTTAGCTATGGCAGAAATTGTTACAGTTGGTCACACCCATTAATAATCTCTAGCCAATCCGTTTACTGGACAGATGCAGCAAGGAAACATGTGACTGAGGTCAGGAGGTGTGGTCTGACACTGCACATACACACAGATACTTCATCCAGTTCTTAACAGGCTTACATTTATTTTAATACAATTTACTGGAGTGGGATTTTATAGCTTATTGGTGTTTTTAGGGGGGTTGTTTTCAGATTCTGGAGAATTAAAAATTGGGTTTAGTTTTCCTTTAATAGAAAACAATATAAAACATAAATCACCAGGTACACATTTCTAAGCACATTGGCTATCTGGCTCTTGGGATTTGTCCAGCAATGTTCTAAACAACTGTGTGCAAAGCAAGTCTGCAGGACCTCTGGGGTTTAGTAATATCGCAAATGTGAATATATCTGTATGGATCAATGTATATGGATATGTGACATTTCTTAATTGATTGGCCTGTGATATGTTGGCATATTTCCTAGCGTTTGATTATTTACCACTGCATGGGTATGTTTGGGGGATGTGTTATTAATGTTACTAGGTACTTCATGTGCCAACATGTCTCTCTGCTAAATGTATTATAAATATATATATATTGTGTATATGTATATAAAATATAATAAAGGTGTTTTATATTTGGGGTATGCCTGGTGTCCCCCGATTTCTGTCTTGGATACATTACATCCTAGTATTACTTCTACATTATCAACATGCTAGAACCCTGAGATTTCTGTTCTTGGTAATCTGCATGAATGGATTGAGGCTTTATTAGAAAGAATCCATTGAAACCAGATACTTGATTTATACTTTTGTAGAACATTAAACATAATCAGCTGTGATATCTCTGGGAGTGATACACAATCCTGTCGCGGTCAGCCCTGACTTCTCCAGAGAGGAGCATACAAGGTATGGGGAAAATTAAATTTCCAATTTTATCATTGTAAATCAGTGCCAAGTCCACAGGGGCTAAAGATCAGCAATGAAATCTATATACTAGCCCTGCAGCACACAAAATTTTATTTAGTTACACCAAATGTTCCTGAGGTTGGATCATTAATCATCCTGCTGATCAGACAGGTCAGTACAAACAATAACTAGCCCTGGGACTATTAATGTCAAGTTTAAATACAGCAAACTGTGAAACAGAAACAACTGTCCATAAGAAAATCACTATCCTACAAAACTGAATACACAGATATCTATCTCCTGTGTACCAACGATGACCAATAACAGGAACACACACCAAGCAATGACACTTACAGACTGGATGGTTTCAACCTATGGATTGAGGTGGCTGCCCACAGCCCAGTATCAGTATCATACAGCAGCGCTGCAACCCCAGGTCTGTTTCCAGCAGCAGGAGAGAGTTTTCCAGCGATCAGAGCCCAGCAGTACAGCGATGGTCACCTGCAGCCTCTCTCCACCAAGCCCACAGCGCTCAGTCATTCATTGCTGAGTCTGTCTACTGTATTGGGACCTGCCTGACAGCCAGGTGTGTGGATCTGATCCCAGCTGGATGGGACTTCCCGCAGTGCAGACACTTGGAATTACAGGTGGAACTACCGACAAAGTCCCAGATCACTGACTGAGTCCGCTTGTTGGATCCGGTTCTAAAATGTGGCTCATAAGAAACCCCAGACCGGCCATTCACACTGGGCTTTCAAGGAGTCAAGTAGTTAAACTCAGCGCGCTCAATGTGTATAAGCCTCAGCGCCACCTGCTGGAAATAGAAGGTGCTAGCTGTGCGAAGGAAAATTAACATGTGATCTGCAGTTCTTGGCCAGTTAGCTTGACCTTCCTGTTGTTTTACCAAGTCGGTATTTCTTGGATTCTAGTTGTCACCTCACATTAGCCAACAAGTAGGAAATGTAATATCAAGAAACTGCATTCACTTGCTAGCTTGACTAGAGAGAGGCCTATTATAATTAGATAGATCATGCAGCAATGTCCAGTAAGGCTGAATGCAATCAGTGTGCCATGTTGATTACAGTCATATAACCTACCCCTGTGGTAAATTTCTATGGGAGGAACTGTAAGATTATAGCCTTATAATCTTACAGTTCCAGGAGGAGAAGAAACCAGAAGCCCAAAAGGGGTAGGTTATAATAAATAATGCACCCCTAACTGTAAATTATAATTATATTAGAAGTCACCTTGGAGTTCCGTGCCCTGTATAAAAGGTACTCGGCCTGCGGCCTCGTGCTTTTATATGGTCACGGAACTCCTTGGTGACTTCTAATATCCTTATAATTTACAGTTGGGGGTGCATTATCCACTATATAACCTACCCCTGTAGTGTATTTCTATGGGAGGAACTGTAAGATTATAGCCTAATAATCTTACAGTTCCAGGAGGAGAAGGAAACCAGAAGCCACAAAGGGGTAGGTTATAAAAGGTACTCGGCCTGCGGCCTCGTGCTTTTATATGGTCACGGAATTCCTCGGTGACTTCTAATATCCTTATAATTTACAGTTGTGAGCGCATTACCCACTATATAATGTGATCTGGTACACATAGGCAGATTGAATTCCTACAGATTACTTTCTAGCTACTTTATGCACAAAAATAAATCTCTGCAAGGGGAAACTTGTTACTGTGTTTTCAATATCTTGATGGCCAGCAACAACCCATTTCATGTAGGTGCACTGCCGCCGCCTAGTCAAAGAAAATAAAATCAGCAATATAAGAACTTTTTAGAATTATCCCCTGCACACCTTCCCTTTAAGGTAAGTATCCTGCCGGGTTGCCACTTATAGTGGTCTCTGCTCCAGAGATAAATAGCTGTTTATTGAACACGTGACATTTTAAAAGGTCACGTGTTCAATAACCAACACACTTTGTTAAGACCGGTGTGCACGGTGGACTTTTTTTCTTTTTATCTCAGCAGCAATATAAGAACATTTCTTATAGATCTACTTACTACTTAAAGGGGAACTAAAGTCTCCAGACAACATTGTCCCATTTGCCCACATTTACAAAGATAACAAATGCTCACCTCTACCTTTGCTGTGGCTGCTGGGTGATTTATGAAAATTAACCTGTGGGTACTAGGGATCAGCTCCCATAATCCACCTTTGCTGGGCACAGAATACTTAACAGGATGCTGCAGCCTTGCTTCTTGAAGCTGACAGCCAATTGTGTTACATCTCAGAGATCGTCCCTCCCTCTGACACAGGATACAGGTTTCAGTGCAAGTGCACTTTTTGTGTAAACATATTGCAAATGCTCCTGTCCCTAATAATGAGACATTCCTTTGCTTTTCATACACGAAAGAAAATTAATCTTTGCAGTTTATTCCTTAGCTGGCAACTATGTAAGAAACAGAATATTACATTTTAGTTAAGTCTGGGGAACAAACCTGCACCATCATGTACTATGTCTTGCTAAAAATAAAGCTTTCTATTTTTTGAAACCTACATGGGCTGTGAATTGTAGTGGCAACAACATGAACGCCTTCTTTGTTACATAATCCATTACTTACATGTACAAAAAGCAACTTACTAGAGAGGAATCTTAGAATGTGTAGGTGTTCTGGGGAGAAAAACGTTTACATTAGCGTTAAACAATAGTATTCAATATGCAAACTCCAGACTCTAATAGACTCTCTAGTACTCTTAATAGTCAACTCTGTAGTACTCTCTATAGAGAGTACTCCTCACCAGGCTTATCTGTGGAGAAGGAGAATGACTAAAATTACAATAAATAGGCCATGTCGTTAAATACCACAATGTAGTTAAAATGGCCAATAATATAGGGTATAATTATTTTATTACACTGATGGTATTTTACCACCATGACCATGAAATATGAGCAATACCATGCCTATGGCTAGGCCACACTGGTGCGTTTCTCACACGCTTATGATTGCGTTTTGCGAGAACTGCATTGCAATGTGGGGGGCCACTTTGTATGCACTGAGCTGTGTTCCTTTTTCGGATCACATATGACCACCATTTTTTTGCGAATCCCATGCGCTCAAAAAACAATATTAAAGCCGCATCTTATTCACAGGGAGGGAGGATTGCTTATTCCCACTGGTTATCCACTCACTGCATTTAAATGGCAGATGGCGGGATTCACCAGATCCTATCTTTTGTGCATGCATGCCAATAATAAATATAGGTGAAAGATTGGGACAGAGTGCAGATCAGCTGGGAGTGGAGCACAGGTAGGCAAGTTTAACCCTGGATTGCCCTGTTCTATTATTCACAAGGAGGTGGGAAGAAGCAATGCTTCCTTCCTGCATATAGATTCAATTGCAAGCTAGCTAAAAATGAAAGTTTAGTGTCCCTTTAAAGTGGTGAAAATATTTCCAGTATCAAAATTTTTAGGCACACCTCTAGCTCTCTAAATGCTTAATGTGCATACACACGACCACAGGGGCCGAATGTATGAGGCTTTAGCATTGTACCCCAGAAAACCAACTTTACGATGGCGATGTTCATTTACGTCTGTATGCAAATCGCAGCTGTGGCTGAAAAGTGAATTCTGGACGGTTTTTCAATACATCCACGAGCAATATCCACTTTTTGGCCTCAGTATAGATTTGTTGTGTGGCCAAATCAAAAATTATCCACTACAATCAGTAAATTTTACGATCACTATAAAAGTTTGCTATTGGGTTTTGCCAATAATAAACCTTTATAAATACAGCCCTAATTTGCCTATGGATAAAATAGAAAATGGTTAAAGTATACTATGGCCTAGCAGTATAGGAAAAGCTTCTGGTATGCTGGGAGGACAGTCTAACTTTGAAGATAAAAAAAAAATCAGAGACCGGTTTTCTACATATGCATCAGTTCCTCAGTTCCTGCATGAATGGTAAATGTATCACTACACGTCTCATTTCTGTTCGTCCAAAATACTCCATGAAGAATAAGCAGATAATGCTTAGTTGTCAATCAATGTCTTGGCCTCAAATTTGCAAAATATTTTGATCCAGATAGAATAATGCTGCTCATCTCAACAGACTCGTTGTTTTCCATACTGAGCCAGTATATGGTGCACATGATTTGGATTGCAGATCATGTCTAGTAGACATTGAACTCATGTGACCACTCTACTTTCCATACTGTCACTTACTACAAGTACGTATCTGGAATGTGGATATTTTGTGTGTGTGTTTAATTGTGCCTTTTCATTAAATAAGAAGTCCAAAACTATACTAGGCAAATAGTAAAAAAGTCCAGTTGATCTAATTGAATACAACAGATATACCATGACCTGGATGAATGAGAACCTTCACAAGCATATACTAGGCAAATTTATTTTATTGTCAATAATGGTCAGTGAGGAGAGCTATGTAGACCAAGCCTGACATTTTATCCTTCTATCTATATCAATTGCAGCATGTTGGCACTCAGATTGTCAGATGTTATGATCCATCCAAACAGGAACAAACCATGTAATACTGTAACTTGAGTCTGGCTTTTCCATCATTTGAAACACAGACCACTAAAGGAAATGAAGATAAATAGAATATAATTGACAAACAATAATGTCTGACTTGGAAATACATAAATAAAGCAATTAAAAATGGAAAAGGAAGCAAATGAAAGGTAAGAACATAAATTAGATTTGATCTGCGCAATGTGACTTTCCATACATATGGCTAAATTGAACTAAGATTGTATAAATATAGGGCAGAAATGGGTCAGTTGATGACAAATGGTGGCATTCTATATTAATACATTGTAATGTTCCCTTTTAAGATTTGTTAATCCCCATATGTTTCTAAACAGCAATTGCCAGAATATTACCAACAATCCTAAGTGGGTGCTAGGTGGTACTTTTCAATGTCTGTTTAATGCCCAGGAACAAAACAGTACATTGTAGGGAAATCTGATTGGCTGTATCTCTGCACAAAAACTTTTATAATCAAATTCAAAGGGGTTGTAATTAGTAAGTTTTAGCACCCACAGCAAAAATAGAGAAATGTCATCACAAATGTAAAACAATAATATATCTCTATACAATATGTCATAATTAAAGTAAAACAGTAAAATAGATATTACTTTTCATTTGTTCTTACCAATGATTATGAACAGAAACTTCTATTCTTTGATGATTCATAGAAGGAAACAAATTATTTCAACTGTTTCAGGTTAGTACCCTAGCCAAACTGACTACAACCATTGTAAAGTGAATGTAATATTTCAGATGAAACTGCATTATATAAGTGTAGACAAAAAGCCAAAAGACACCAAAGAAAAGACTATTCTCACTTTCTGCCATGCAACGGTTTCCAGAAACACAAACTCTGTTAACTATAAGGGACTATTTATTTGAAAACTAGTCACAATATATTGGCTGATTCATAGGATAAGTTAGTCATTTTCCTTTTGTGTCCCTGCCCAGCTCTAAAGACCATTTACTGTCTGGGATTGTTGTTGATAGACATTTCTGTTCTTTTGAGCGTAAACATCCAACACTTTCCATTTTAGATACTGTAGATGTTTCTGGATTCTCTTATCTTTGTTTCCTATGGTCTGGAACAATAACAGTGATGTTTAAATATTGTTTACATTTTATTTTTGGATTTGTCTTGATGAAGAAGATTACTGTGATAATCATGCAATAATCACATCCCAGATCTTCTCTAGGACAAGAAAGGACCATTTTTAGGTTTTCCGTGTCCTTTGGGTTAGGAAACAACATACAAGGATCATCATATTTAATTTTTTATTATTCTTTCTCTACACAGAAATAAAATATAGAAAAGAAAAAAAAACAGAATACAATTTATACAAAAAAAATGTGAGCCTATTCATTTTCCCTGAAGGTCACTTATTTTACCCACACTTATATTTTCTCAGCTGATAAGAAAGTGATACAGTAGCTGTATATTCACAACACAGTTGAAACGGATGTTCACAGAAAATAAGGACAGAACAACGGTAACATAATTTACAGTAATAAAAACCAGTGTACCCATGGGTTCTACAAACCAATCAGAAGATTGTATTGAAATAAATATTATTCAACTGCAATGACAAAAAAAAAGTGACACATAGAACATAGGCTGGGAAAAGAAATACAAAATATGTTAGAATAACAAATGACAAAGCAAATACTTTCCAGTCTAGCGGAGTATCAGTGCAGATTCTACTCACATCTATATATTTTATTACAAAAATAAATACACAGGTAGGTCGATACATTCAAACATACATTGTAAGGTATTTTAACTTTTAAACAGTGTATTGTTTAGATCCCACGGTCACACATTCTCTTTTTTATTTACCAGAAAATAATTTTATTCCTCTTCCACAGGTAGACAAAGTGTTTGAAATAAATACATCAATTGTGTATATAACCCTGCTGGCTGAACTAATAATCATCACAACACATGATACCACATTAGAACAAAAGTGCTTAAAAATGAGAAATGACACGATACACAGAATAACATTTCCCAATAACCTTACTTTATTTTCTAAACAGTAAGATTTTTTTGTGCAACTGGGATAAATGATACAGACATAATCTCACAGCAAAATGTATGGTTTGGGAAAATGTACAGTGTACTCACCCACAGAAGTAGAAGAGATTTGCACTGTTGAAAACAGTTGTGCAGTGCACTATGGGGCCTATGTACCAAGTAATGCAAAAGTTTGCCTATGCTCTTAAATGGATGGTTTCAAATGTTTTCTAACTGTAGAAGACCAGCATCTGATTGGTTGCTACAGATTAAGTACAGAAGCAACTGTAGAAGACCAGCATCTGATTGGTTGCTACAGATTAAGTGCAGAAGCAATTTTTTTGTACCTCTTGATATGTGGGAGATTTAAGTCCCCATTTGGGACCTAACCCTCTGTGTGGCTTTTAGACCATCTATTAGCTGGTGTTTTTAAAAAACAAACAAAAAAACAAAACAAAACGGGAGTCCTAAAAACTGTCATTAGACAGAAACCTAGATTCAACTTTTACTTTTACAATAGGAAACACCTAAAGGTTGATCCGCATACTTTAAGTGTCCTTTAGATTCTATACAGGGATATACAGGAGCTTTGACTCAAACCTGGTTTTGGATTGAAACTCCTGGTTTTGCAGTAGAAATATTGTTGGTTGAAATTCAGCTTCAAAAACTTTAAACCTGCTGGCAAAATGAACCCCAGTGGACTAATGAATTCCCCTTAAAGAAGGGGCCAGAAAAGAGGATTTACAAATAATTACGTTTCTAATGGCTCTAAATAAAATAACAAACATGGAAGTAATTCTTACAGGCGTATTTACCAAGAGACTTATGTACAGAGTAAGCAAAAATTAATAAGTATTGTGCTTGTGACTCTGGGTAAATCCCAGCATGTCCACCCCAAATCTAAAATTTAACCCACTACTGGCCCCACTGTGTAATGTTAAAAAATCCTTACCTCACATCTCTGCTCCAAATGGTTCTCCTCTAGTGTCTGTCCAAAGTCCAGGAAACTGAAGAGTAGGAACCGTCTTCCTGCTACAGGTTTTCTGCTTCTAATCTGTTCTCCTGCAGGGATTGTGACATGCACAGGGTAGCCCTCCCCCCTCCATCCCTTTGGAACCCTCTTTCCTCCATGGTGCCCTACCTCTAAACACTTTTCACATATTGTAGGTGACCCTAGCCCATCCTTACAATCCTTTGTTCCCCTGGCTTTCTGTATTGCATGCAGCCTTGTCTGTGATTGCCTGCCTGGATCAGAGCGCCAGGGGATCAAAGTATTGTAAGTATTGTACAAGTATTGTAAGTAGAGATCTGCAGCTTTTTTTAACAAACAAACCTAGCGGTTGGCGTGGGCTTAGGGTCCCCTACAATATGTAAAAAGGTTTTTTTAGGACGGACATACCATTTAAGTCATGCTAGTGAAACACAAATGCAATATTAAATCACTTGTGGGGACTGTGTACATTACTTTTCGGAAACACAACAGCACCAGCACAGAATTACTGGCATTGATATTCCTGGGTTTTTCACTAGAGCAGAAGTTATCATACTTATTATAGTTATGATACTGATGGAAGACATGCTGATCTTTTCTGCCAAACATGGCCAATTTGTTGCATATATTTATGTGTTGCAATTTGTTGGAATACAAGAATGACATATAGGGGGATCATCCATTCTCTTTCACTCAAACATGTTTATATCTTGCTTTTAAATATTTAAATACTATCAGGGTAAAAGGGTATCTCCACTGCCAAAAACAAAAATCTGTTTAGACCGAGCTAGGTTTAAAACCCGAAATTGGCTGTTAAAAGTACTTACCAGACCTTGTTCCTTCCTTCTTCACCCCTTCTGCAGCTCTTTTTGCATGGATCAGCAAAAAGTGTTTGGACTGGCAACCATGTGTCAGTGATTGGCTGAGTTTCTTTCTTGCGGAAGAGCAGCAGAAGGAGCCAAGGAAACAAGGCCTGGTAAGTACCTTTAGCAGCTGATTTCAATGTTTTAAACTTAGAATCTAGGGTTAGGGGGCTTTCCCACCTTGAACGGATTTTTGTTTTTGGTTGGGAAGTGATACCTAATATTCAAAGGGAACTAGAGGGAAGGGGGAGAGCTCCACTGCGCATGCCACAAACCTCTCAGAGGCACAGGAAGTGGAAGATATGGATTACACACAGAGAGGCTCCTACTTTCCAGTTTCCTGGACTTTCATCAGGCTCTGCAGTACAACCATATGGAGTACAAAAAAAAAGGCAGGGGTCATTTAACACTACACAATGGACTCAACAGTAGGGAAAATTTTACTTGGGGGGATGGGGGTGGTGGACATGCCCTATAAGCAGCACGCATGCCCTGTTTGTACAGGCATCCATCAGCATTGTTAGTGACCAGTTACCCCCCTCTGCAACAATCTGTTTCTCACTGACACTCAATAATTGATGTACAGTAACACAATTAATATAGTTGTCAGGAAATTGTCAACATTTTTCAAAACAGCAAAACGCGTAGGAACTACCACACAAGCCATTACCAAGTGAATTATACCTCATCACAAGACCACCATGATTTAAAGGGGCCGCACCATAGCTGAGAGGTACAACTTCAACAACTCTTATAGACTGTTTCTGCAAGGTTTTTTAGTGCTTTTTATTGTTTTTAAATTGCTATAATAAAGTTTGTTGGCAACCTTATTCCTGTGTGCAGAGGTTTTTGGGAGCTGTACAGACCAAGCAAGCATCAAAACAGCACAGAGTAAAGCCTGCATTGCCCCTTGTGGTGGATAGGCACAAGTGAGTGTTTTAAGAATTTTAATATATGGTCATATAGTGTCATTGTTAACAGATTTTTTTACAGAGATCCTGATCTTAACTTATTTATTTTTTACTTTTTGTTTTAACCCTTCCCCTACCCATACCCCCAAGCAAGATACTTTTAAAAAGAATATATTATTTTTGAGACTTGGTCTACATAGTACGAGGGTAATAAACATTTGTAATTGTCTTTTTGAGACTGTAATTTATACAGTAATTTATACAAATGTCTTTTATTGTATTGGTCCACAAGCCTATCAACCTGGTTATAAAACATATTAGGAATTCCTGGGATAATCATCACAGTATCTGGAATCCTTGTGACTAATCTGTACTCCAGCAAGGCAGTCTTTATATCCACACAGGGTTCAATGTTGCACTATGGGAAAAACCCAAGGAATGCACTATGCCCAATTGCTCTGAAAATGATGTAGGGGTTTACATTCATAGTAGTATCTCCTAAAATATATGTAAATTGCACAAGCCCCATCCCCCTCCCCATATATATATTATTGGAATATGTCTAAACAGTGAAGAGAAGTGTAAAACAATGTATGTAGTGAGAATAATGCCTAAAGGAAATATATGTCTGGAAGACCAACTGATGGACCAACATATATTTAAGATTGATGGGAGTCTGCCCTAACTGCCCTAAAACCCAGCAACATCTGCAGGGCTATGTACCGAGAGTCGCTATCACTCTCTATTACCCCCTTTATACAATACACTGAACTGATAGTGGCTCTCAGTGCATTGTGACTGGAGTTTAGCTTTAGCGAATCTTTAATGCCAGCTATATGCTGTGTTAGAGATCACATATTAAAGAGCAGTTAACAGCTCAGTACATTGTTGTGGCAGTCGCAGAACACAAATTTTGCGTAACGTAGCAACTGCTGTTAGTTTCGTCTTAAAGTCACGTTAATGCTTGGTACATTGGTTAACGTGACTTTAAAACACAAATAGCCGATAACGGCTCTCGGTACATAGCCCTGTTAGTGCTTTACTCTTGTAACAGTGCTCCAACACTTAAAGCAGAGAATTTAACATTATATATACTGATGATACAAATGTCTGTTTTTAATTACAGATCCTTCCAATACTAGTGAGCAATACATTCATTTCTAAAAGGTTTACATGGACTGCATCTGCTGATTGTATATGGTCATTACAAACCTAAAGCGGACACACGACACATGCACAAATCTACATCTAGATCAGCTAGAGACACACATGAACTATAGAATAAACCCATTTGGCAACTTACAATGAAATGACTTAGACAGTGTTTCTTGAAAAAAAATGCGCACAAAGGCAACACCAGCTTGTTCTTTAGTGACCAACCGACAAAAAAAGAAGAAAAAAAAAAGAAAGCAAAACGTTTAGTTACAATTGTTGTGCATGTCACTCAAATATCAGCCTATTGACCTAGGACACTCAAATTGTTCACAGGGACAATCTAGAAGTATAAAAAAAGACTAAACCAGACTAACGCACCCATAAAACTCTGAGCAGGAAATAGATACTCTATAGTGCTATCAGTCCCACAGTACCAGACTGTGGAGATTGTTCTTTGCTGTAGTGGTTAAAAAGAGAAACTGGCCCCCAGGGTGAAGAGAGAAGAATCCTCTCTTATTGTCAGGCAGCTGAATGAGTCCAAGAAGCAGATTGTTCTATTAAGCAATCAGTTGCTGCATTCTAAATATATGAAATAATATTTGAAAGGAAAGTTCATAAAGGCTTCCAGTTGTAATCTGTCACACAGACGTTTCCAGCCCTGACCTGCTGAGGTCAGAAGCTGTGCTGGAACTACAGCGTATGTTGGAATATCCAAATATTGATGGGATTTTTAAATAATCATTGTTTTGCCAATGAGTGTGCATCACTTTTTTAGAAAGAGAATTAGACCTGCTGGCTGTAGCTCCGTTGTACTCGTTGCTTTGGTAGCTTGGGCTCTGCAATGGGGCTAAGGGAGTGAACTCAGAAACCTGATCCTGGGGCCGCCTGGAGGCATCAGCATCCTGATAAAAGAAACAAAGCAAAATAGTTAATTACGTTAAAAATTAAACATAAAAACATTTAGGTGAAATCTGCAAAATAACATCCTATTCAGTTTAAAGAGAATGTAACATGCACTAACAGGGTACAAAAGAAAGAATTACATTTCTGTGGAGATATTAACAGGGACACCAATATGTAAACACTTTCACAGACAATTTTGGAAAAAAGTTGTTACCTTTATATTAATTGGAATAATTAACTTCTTACTTAATTTACTGCCCCATCTCCTCCACAAGATACTCCATGGGACAGCTGATTGGCTGTAACCTATGATGAGCCACACTCATTTCAGAACCATATTAGGTTTTAGTACTAGATAACACAATGTATAAATACTGTCAGCCATCCAGCAGACTTTCTTAAGTACAAATAACAGGCTTGTTATTTCTTTACACTACTGCATAATTCATTTTGGATTGACACAGTTATAAATATTATTTATGATATATTAATTTTATTTAGCACTGCCCTACAATCTAATTATCTATCCTACATGCAATGCTACAACAACTTCAACAATGAAAAAAGGAAACTGGAGGTATCAACAGACATCCTATATCCAGGACACAGCCCCAGGACCCCTCCCCCTGGCAGCCGCATATGTATCCACCCCCTGAATATTAAGGCAATTTTGGGGGTTTTGGCTCATTTCTGCTGCCTTGCGTCTACCTTTCCCAGCAATTTCCCTGACTTGGGGGCTTTGCAGGAGTTTGTGATGGGGAAGACCATCCCAGAAGCCAGGAGACTCAGGGAACTACCCAGAGGGGTGGGATACCTGTGTCACGAGCAAACCCACACAGTGCAAACTCTTTGTAGATGTTGCCAAGTAGATTTGTATCCATGCAAGGTTTCAATACTAACAATGGAATCAACATATAGAAGATTTTTTTTGATAAACACTTGTAAATAAAAAAATGGAATAAAGAAAGGTAAACAGGATAAAATAAATGCAAAACACGAGAGTAGAAGCCAAGAGAGAACTGACTGGACTATCATTACAAAGTGCAAAGAAGAAGGAAATATAACATACTGTTTTAAGTATGAAAACCAGGACACACAAGCACACAGAAAATAAAAAGTACTGTGCAGACACACAGACATTTCTCCCTTTTCCTGTATTGTTTGCTTAGTCTGTTTCCCAGGGAGGGATTCAGTACAGAGGACCTAGAACCTTGGTTTAACCTTACAAATAAATGTAAGCCCACACACAGGTTGTTACAGGAGAATTGTATATGCAATACATTACATCACCAAAGAGATCCCTGACCAAATTAAAACACGAGTGCTTTTTATACAGGGCTTATATTACAAAAGGAGGGGTGCATTCATTTTTATTTTACATTTTTTTTGGGGGGGGGGGTTAATTTTAATTATAATTTTTTTTTATTCTAAAGTCAAAATACCACCCCTTACATTATGTTCTATACATTCTATATATAAATTTTTAAGAAAATTCTAAAAATATTTGTAACCCACCTCTTCCCACTACTTCCAATAGTATTTACAACACGTTAAAGTAGAAAGACTGTGTGCCTAGTCAGTACTGAGTAGATGGACATGACCATACATATTTACTTGTTATATATTACAAGTGTTTCAGAAGATTGGACAGTGTGTTTCAACCTTTACCTAGTAAAGTGATATATACATAAGGCTCTGGGTTTAGAAATGGGTGCAGTGGTATAAATCCTCTTTACAATCATTCAGCTGAGTAACTTTTTGTATACATGGGCAGCATAGTGGCTCAGTGTTTATCACTGAAGCCTTGCAGCATCCTAAGTTCGAATCCACACTTGGACATATCTGCAAGGAGTTTGTACGTTCTCCCCGTGCTTGCGTGGGTTTCCTCCTCACATTCCTGTTTCCCCCACAATCGTAAAGATATACGGATAGGTTGTATGTGTCAAATAAATGGTCTTAGATTGTAAGCCCATGATATGTGAATGTATACATGTAATTGTAAAGTGCCACAAAAGATGGTGTTATATAAATCCAAAATAATAATAATAAAAATGACTAAAAATAACTCTCTTCCCCTCCCTGTATTACACATTTATATAGGAAGCCCTGTTTAGTATATAAAGAGTTAATTGCTATTCCTATTGAAAAGAGAAAGAATGACATCATCCCTCTCTCACCCGCTCGTTTCCCGCACGGAGTGAGTTACGATGCAGAGGAGCGGACAGCCCGGGTCAATTCTTTGACTCACTCAAATGTGAGTCGGTCCTTCCTTCTTTTTTTAATAGGAAGGGTAATTAACTATTTATACGATTAACAAGGCTTTTCATATAAATGCCTAGTACAGGGAGGAGAGGGGGAGAGAGTGTGTCTGTGCTGTTTTTATTTTTTTGTTTGCCTTGTTTAGCTGGACTTATATATTATAAGAAATATTACGCTACTTTCAGTGTAATATAAGGGATAATACACTACCTACAGTGTAATATAAGGATATAATACATAAGGCTCTGGCATTTGAATGGGGAGGTGCAGTGGCGAGAATCTATATTAGTCACTCAGTGATGTCACTGAGTGACTTCCTGTATTCCACTGCCCCTCCCCATTTCTTTCTCCCTGCCTGTATTAGTAATGTAGATACAAGCCCGTTTTTGTACACTGACTGACTGACTGACTTACTGATAAGGAGGACGAGCGGCCAAGTCAATTATCACTCACAGGAAGTGCTCGTTCATCCTTATCAGCACAGTAATTCAGTCAGTCAGTGTAACGAACCGGAACTGCACCGGGTGAGAGACGATGTTTATTGTCTTCTTTTAGTTTGAGGTAGAAACAACAGTTAACTATTTGAATTTACAAAAATGGGCTTGTTATCTACATTAAGAATACAGGGAGGGGGGGGGGGGGGGGGGGGGGGGGGGGGGGGGGACAGAATGTCTGTGCTGGATTTTTCCATTTTTTTACCTTATGTATTATATGGAATAATACACTACCTACAGAATAATATAAGGATATTACTTCACCTCGGAGTTCCCTGACCTCGTGTTTTTATATGGTCAGGGAACTCCTCGGTGGCGTAATCTCCTTATATTACACTGTAGGTAGCGCATTATCCCTTATATTACACTACCGAGGAGTTCCATCACCATATAGAAGCATAAGGCTGCAGGCGAGTGCTTTTATAACAGGTCATGGAACTCAGAGGTGAAGTAAATCCGTATATTACACTGTTGGTAGCGTATTATTTCATATAATACATATGGCCAGCCAAAATAACCCTGCCCATTACCACTGCCTCTCCCCCTTCCTGTATTAGTCATTTATATAGGAATCCATGTTTAATGTATAAATAGTTAATTACTGTTCCTATTGAAAAGAGATAGAAGGACCGAACATTGTTTGTCAACAATAAACAGGTATTCCTATATAAATGACTAATAGGGGGAGACAGTGGGAGGGGCAGTGGGAGACAGGAAGTCACTCAGTAACATCACTGAGTGATTGTAATATAGATTCTCGCCACTGCACCTCCCCATTGAAAATGCCTAGCCTTATGTATTATATAAGGATTTACTATACCTCGGAGTTCCATGCCCTGTATAAAAGAACTCGGCATGAAACTCCTCAGCGGCTTAAAGGGCATGTCCACCCCCAAAACTATATCCCCCCAACTACTGGCCCCACCATGTAGTGTAGTTTAATCCTTACCCTCAATAGAAAGGGGTTCTCCTGTAGACACCCCCCCCAAAGTCCCAAAACTAACCACCAGGAGGATAGCAGGGCTCTGCCTGCTATCTTGCCTCCAGTAGATATTTGCCATGGTACTGCAGCCCTTCTCTCCCCCCCCTCCCTCCCCCTCCCCCCATTCTACTATCCCTCCCAGCACAAATCCCCCTTATATGCTGCTCCCCCATGTCCCCAGCCCCAACCGCATATTTTTTTTTCAAAAAGCTCCCAAACTCTTACTTACCTCTCCTCTTCCTCCGCGCACTGAATGACCGGCAGCCGCGTCCGTGATTGGCTGCCGCTCAGCCATCACAGACGCGACTGCCGGTCCCGCCCCTCTGCTTCATTCTCGCAAGCAGAGGGCCGCAGTGCGGCAGAGGAACGGGGGAGGTAAGTAGAGTTTGGGGGCTTTCTGAAAAAAAATGTATGCGGTGGGGCTGGGGGACATGGGGGAGCAGCATATTAAAAATTAGTTTTACAGGTGGACATACCCTTTAATATCCTTAAATTACACTGTAGGTAGCGTATTATCCCTTATATAATCCACTGTTTCCATTATACAAAATTATTATATATACATATATTGTATACAGTAATTGAGGTAAATACATATTCATGTTATTTTAGCACAATTTTGTGTAACTTTTTTTTTAGCACAGTATTTGGTTTACCAAATACTGAGGTCTCTTTTTATATACTTAAAAGGTGTTATCCTATATAATCTATTTTTCGAGCATGTCCATCTTTAAGTTTAGAAATATTATTATTTTGTTGCAGTATTTATGTATGTTTTACCTTGTTTTAGAAGTAAAACATATTTACATTTGCTTTGCAACTACAAAGAATCTTTTTACAGCAAAATGTTTGGAGGACAAATATACAGAGAACTCATCAAGTGAGGAATCCATAGTTGTAAAACCTATAGCATACAGTACCTATGTAAGAAATTTGCTGCACTGATCTCTCAGCAGCATCAGATTCTTCCAGAAGTGGCCCTTCATTTTTCGGCATTGTGTGTATTGAAGAATTGAATTTCATTTTCTTCTGCAAGGATGAGGAAAAACACTAAGATACTCACTGATCACAGCCTGTTTAGTAACAGAATGTGCGGCTTGTTCTAGTTCAAGGGGAGCTATGGTTTATATTCAAATGTACTTTTAATAGACCTCTTTCCTACCCTTTAAACAAGCTCATTGTCATTGTAAAGTATCATGTCTGCAGCATTATTCTACACCATAAAAAGCTTTCTTTGGTGCATTGGCCCTGCACCTAACCTGTACTCAGACAGGTACCTGTGTCAGAGCATGCTCACTGCTGTCTTTACTGCTGGGACCAAGGGAAGTATACTAGGAATTTTCTGCATTTTTTTCTAAAGACACAGACACCAGCAAATTGTATGTTTCCCTCTGATCAACTTATTATAGGGAAAATGATCAAATGGATAAAAATTATCCACCTGACCTGTTCTTTTTTCAATCGACTGCTTAAAATATAGCTAAGTAGTCAATCAAGAAATCAGTAAACCAGCATTCGACTCTGTCCAATTCATCCGAATTGGCAGCAGCTACAGACATGATTCAGCTTTGTAAGGTAATAAAGGAGGTCTATATAGTGGAGTAAACTAGTTCAGAGTCCATAGTTCCCACTTTAAGTTATGCTGTGTTTTATAATGGCCAAATGTGAGCCTTTTTTGCACATCTTATGAGCTGATTTTACAAGGTTAGCATAATTGTGTAATATAAGGGTCTACTTAGGCACACTATTCCAGAGTATTCAAATTATATTTGGTCAGAAATGATGGCCATATATATATATATATATATATAGTGTATATATAGTGTTCCAATAATGTTCACATATATACTGACCTTCACTGGCAAATTGCGATCACGCACAGTACCTGGCAGTTTAAAGCCAATAAAGTAAGAATGCAAATGGCATGCATTTTTATTAGATTTGTATTCTCCTTTAAGGCTATGTACACTGGAAAATTAGTTTTTTTAAATTGCCCATTAGTGGAAACTATAATTCAGCAACACACATACCTCAGAGTCAGTGCTACTAACATGTGTTTATTTATAGATTAAGATGACACAAAGTCATTTTTTCAGTATACATACACTTTAAGGTGCTTTAAAGTACATGTGGAACTAATATATAAAGGGGATTACGTAGGTTTCTACAAAAATCTATTGCTCTTAATGTAGTGGATTCTTCTTAGGTAGATCAACTGGACCTAAAGTTAATTCTTGAAGAAGTTTCACTAGCGACTGACTTTGTCAATTCAAAATGACTTGTACAAGAATCTGTATTCTGGAAAGTCCCAATTAGCATATGACAGGCAGGTGTTAGGGACCTTCTGAATGCAAGGTGTGGATGCATTGAGGCTAAGGGGTGTAATGCAAGGTGTTGATGCATTAAGACTAGGGGTGTAATGCAAGGTGTGGATGCATTGAGGCTAAGGGGTGTTATCAAAACTGCCCAGGATAAGGTGTCGAAACATCATTGTACATGTACCTCTATACAAGCTTGGTTTCTTTATTTTCACATAAATGGCCGTCTTGCCACCACTCTTGAACCAGTCATGTTCCTTTGCCAAGAGGTTGACATTACAATCTTCAAAGGTAAGTCCTTTTTCCTTTAGACGCAGGTACACGGCTGAGTCCTGACCTGAGGTATTTGCTCTTCTGTGCTGGGCCATATGTTGGTGCAGTTGCTGTTTGGTCTATTTGTCAACATCTTGGCAAAGGAACATGACTGGTTCAAGAGAGGTGTCAAGAAGGCCAATAATGTGAAAATAAAGAAACCAAGCCTGACTAGTGGTGGGGGGGGGGGTTCAACCCCAACTGTCTGCCATGTACAATGACACCTTACGCTGGACAGTTTCGATAAAACCTCTTAGCCACAGTGCAATCACACTTTACATCTTTAGTTTCCTAACACCTGGCTGTGATATGCCAATTGGGACTTTCCAGGATACTTAATTGCCAACAGATTCTTGTACAAGTCATTCTGAATTGAGAAAGCCAGTGGGATGACTAGCAAACTAAACTTTAAGTCCAGTTGATCTAGCTGAATACAACATATGCAGACTTTTTGGCATTTTTAATGTGACATTTAGAGTCTATAACCGAATATTTAGCCACCCATTGGTTTCTAATGCAGAATAGTTTACTGTTAATGTAAATATTATGGCTTATTGTTAGTTCATGAGATATTTTGCAATATGCAAAATATGCATGTGAAATATGAAATAATTTATTAAGATAAAATGTTATAAAAGATATAGTTAAAAGAACAGAAACTGATTTTTATGAAGATTAATAAAAAATCTGGTTAGTAAATTAGCATGTTTTTTTTTTAAGTATATATATCCTCCAAAGAAATTGCTGTTCTGAGCAGCCATTTTTATTACAGCACAATTAGTCCTGTGTTAAAAATGGATTTCTGATGATGTACAACCAGAAACTTTCTATGGAATTATAGCGAAAATTAGCAGATTTTTTCAAAACATACGAATCATGAAACTTGATCAGAAATGTGATTGGTTACAAGGCAAATCAAGGTAATTACAATTTATATTTTCCTAGGTTCTGCAGGACATTTCAAAGTAAACAGCAACAGCGGACACTACCTAGTTACCATGACTAGATATATGTTAGCCATATAATTTTGTTCATCTTGGGAAAAAAATCTAGTATCTATCTACAGCCGGATCTGCCAACTGAACAATTGAAACTGTCCTTTCCCCCACCAGGGGATCTCTCAACTGTTCTACCCCTCCCTTCCTCTAAAGGTGGCCATACATATATACAATTTTACTTACCCGACCAAGCGCTCTCGCTACATTCGATCGATCCTGCCGGAACCGCCTCTCCCGTTTTTCTATGCGACTGACATGCGATCTCAAAATGAATGAGATTTGCGATCGCATAGAAGAACGGGAGAGGCAGTTTCGGCAGGATCGATCGAATGTCGCAGGAGCACTCGGTCGGGTAAGTAAAATCTAATATATGTATGGCCACCTTTAGAAAAGAAATTAAAAGACAACTATACTGTAAAAATTAACATTTTAAAAATGAGAAGCATCTGGGGCAGGGTGGTAGGTTTGATTATGCCCTCCTCCCAATATTGTTTTGTTGAAAAGCTAGGTACAATTTTCATCTGCCAGTTTATGGCCCTGGGCCTTCCTGTATTACAAATTGTGCAGAAGCACCCAGGAAGACTGTGAAATGATACTGGGAAGTAGAAAGCACCAATCCTACCTCCTTGCCCCAGGTAATTTTCATTTTAATTGTTTTTGAAAAAAAATGATGTACACTATAGTTCTCTTTTAACAGAATTTTTATCTAGAAATTATTTCTAGAATTGTTGCCTGAAATGCTAAGTATTAATATCATTATACTGTGTGTGACAATTACAGTATCTAACATGTGTTAGATTAAAGTGTTAGCTGACAGAAAAACTTTAGAAAGATTGTCGTTTAGTGCACCTGGCATATTCAAGGTGAAAAATTTATTGAGAAATACATTGTGTATAAAAAAAAAGTGTTCACCTAAGTCAGAAATGCCCAATAACAGGCTTAATCTTGGCAATCCCTGTTCAAGGAAGCATAGGGGGTGGGATAAGAATATATAGTATAGGAATACTTTTTTATTGGTTCATTGGACGACTTGTATGCCCCTGGCAGGCCCAAGCACTTGAGCAATGGTTACTGAGTGTTTTGAATATGATTTACTTGGGGCATACGTCCATATAGAGAGTAAAAATAAGCATAGTAAGTAAAATACATTCTATAATTCATTAAAACATGTATTTTTATTCCTTGCCTATCGAAATAGTAACTACACATATATCCATTATTACATGTTTAAATGGAAACGTTCCTACAAAAGCAAGTACATTTTGACAGAAGGAATTGGGGGATTTGAGAAAATATCAAAAGAAAATGAAGTTAAATGGCAGTTGATTATTTGCCGATAGAAGTCCCGATCATGCAAAAGTCAGAAATAAAAAGTCACCTTGAGGTCCGTTAGAAAGTTATATTGCTTGAGGTCTGAGAGAGCATAAAGATGGTTGACTGTTCAACAGAAAGGCACGGTTGCTTAGTCTGTGAGTTCCCAGCAGATGGCAGCAGGTACCCACGTGCACCATTAATATGTAAGCAAGGTAGCAGTTATATATAGCAGGTAAAGCAGGTTGGAAGACAGGAAAAGGAAGGAAGGAGAAAGAAACACAAGGAATAGATCTCATTAAATACTAAAGCTAAAGCATATTGCTGCATTAAAAGTTTAGTACATTTTTTAATAATGCAACAGCATCCATGCCTGGATTTCAGTGCCTAATATCTACTGGCTTCATTTGTGTGACTCTTCTGTCATTTCTATATTACCCGTTACTATAACTATATAATCAGAACATTTAATGCCCTTGATCTAAGAACACATGATCCTGCATGTTCAGGGAAAGTCCTCACCATGCGTTCACTTGTGTTATAATAAAGATATGTAATATGTATTACATAATTCAGTGTTTTATCAGCAAACAGTATATAGAAGAATAAAAAGTGGAGACTTATTATCAATCACTGCTTATACTAGCAGCAAATAGGGAATGTATATCAGCTTGTAAATGGAGTGTCTATCCTTTATTGCTATACATACAATCCATTTTGTAGAGTCATATTCAGACATGTTGTACAGTCATATTCAATCATTGCCTCTACTGGCCTTTTATTTTCACAGACAAGCCCCACCCTGTTGGAATGCTAAATACTCGCCTGCATGTTAATATTATATGATATTCTGCTGTGTTCTCTATGTATGAAAGGATCCTGTTATTTTATCTGTGCAAAAGGAGGCAGAAAAAAAAAATTACCTGTATCCTTTCCGTTGCTGTGGGCCATAGCAGCCGGCACATTACTTTTTTAAGGACATCAGGAAGAAGGCTGACTGTAATAAGGAGAATGATTCCTAGCCAGGCAGGGCCACTTGACAGCATTTGCATAAATACATAATACATCCTCTGATAATTGAGAAAAGGCCTAAACAGAAAAATAAAATCATACAAAATTAATTTCACCTGTTATAGTTTTCAGTCCATTCACAGACGTGATTGCCACTCTGGCCTCATGCTTGCAAGTTCTGGCAAGTGCGCCACGGGAGAGAAGGGTCTGTAAGTAGCGTTCTAATCATTTTTTTAAAGAAATGTCTCAGGTTGGGGGGCACCTTCCATATGGCAAAAGTTTATTTTTAGGGTGGAAATGCCCTTTAAATATGTACACCCTTTTACAAAATACATACATATCAACCTAATAAACTATTATAATAATAATTATTTTATAAATATTAAAATTATACATATCAGATGGTTGTGGGCCTCACAAGGCCTTTCTAAAACTAAGAAAAAAGTTGATGTTATAATCGGAATGTTACTATATAGTAGCTCACAGATTATAAGTGTGATACTGTACTTTCCAGTGTCAGTGTTAGGCTTCTCAGTAATGATTCCTTCGGTCCAATAAAAAAAGAAATTAGTTCAGGGGTAGCCCTGTCATTAAAATGGGTTTGCACTGCCAAGAAGCTCACTGCCAAACAATGGAACAATATTATGTGAAATGTACGTAAGTTACAGTCTATTTATAAAACAGAATCTAATATGGACAGCTAAGGATCATTTTGCTTTAAATATTAATTTAAATAGTTAATATTCAAGAACACAGCTTTGTGCCTGTAATATCAACAAACCCATTTTAAACCATATGCTTTTATAATATTTGATTAGTGGAAGATTAGCAGTCTCTTAACGCATCACATATTTTACATATCACAAGGACAAGTTCTTACCATATGATTCCTCCCCATAGGAGTGAAAAAAGGATATAGAATAGGAGTGAACCCCATATTACAAAGTGGTTGATCCATGTCCAGTATTGTGTGTCCAGTGCAAGCTAAAAGCAATAAAAACATATGTATACAAGATGTTATAAAAGTAGTGGAATATACTACATGTTCTTACAAGCAAAAACTTCCTGTTACATCACATCAAAACTTTGGAGCACGTTTTATTTGCAGGGACTGTAGTTTTTATAAAATCCTAAATCATTTATATTTCTGTATTTCGATTTGACACATGAAGTAACCAATAAGAAAGGCCTCCAAGAAGTATGGTAAGATTTTTTATTTCTCCGTGACAAAATAGTTGATGCTCATGTTATTGTAGGTTTAATAAACTAAACTATAATAAAGGTATCTTGGGTTTTGTGTGTCTGTGTACTGTCAGGGAGATTTAATAAAAGTTCTTATCGTTTAAAATGGTGCTAATTTTGCCCCAACCAATCAGACATTAGCTTTCAAATGGAAAATAAGATCTAATTGGTTGGGGCAAAAAGTAGCACCATTTTTAACGATAAGAACTTTTATTAATTTTCCCTGTATGTCCCTATATTAAAATATTAAAAACTCGATAATAAAAGCACTTACACCATAGTCTGGGATTTGGCCACCCAGAAAAAGTAACAACCACTTCCTGGTATAAATGAGTGCAGGTGTATTCAGTGCAAATAAACGGATATTATTTTAAAACATATAAAAACATATAGAATGCATCTGTCACTGTGATGCAGACGTTAGGCAGTATTCAATGCGTTTCGCTTTGCGTTTTATGCAGCTTCCTAAGGAGTATTATAATCATAAAGTGCTTCAGTGTACTGCTCTAAACCCCAACTACTCAAAACCATTAAGCACAGAAACAAGACTCTTGTTAGTAAACTATAATAAAATTCTTACCTTAAATGTCACTGTAAATACAAGAACTGTAAATACCAAAGTCCCAAAAGTCCAGTTTCCCAACATCTATCAAGTTTCAAGGAAAAAAATAAAACCATGTTATTATTCAAGGAGATTCACAAAGTTATGTTAGTGGTTTTTGTAAGAAACGGTGAAATACCATATAGTAAAATACATTCTTTTAGGGCAAGCACTTGGGTCTAAGTAGATTCAAGCTAACTACTGCCCCCGCCACCCCCGTGATGGTAGGTGGGCCTGCTACAAGCCCACAATCAGCTGTCAGGGGCCCCTGCAGTTACGCCCTTGCCCTAAAGCTTATTGAGCATCTGTGGGGCATCCTTAAACAGAAGGTGAAAGAGTGCAAGGTCTCCAACATCCACCAGCTATGTGATGTTGTCATGGAGAAGTGGAAGAGGATTCCAGTGGTGACCTGAGAAGCTCTATTGAACACCATACTTTTCTGGCTTCTGCAACAATTAAGAGACTCATCAGAGAAAAGAAGAAAGGTGGGGGGAGGGAGGGGGAGTCAGTGAGGCTGTGCAGAACTTAGTGTTGCAGATGCTACGAGAAGGCAATCAGTGTGTGTGACAATAAGGAACACTCGCTAAACGTTTATAGTTTAATGACAAAGTAGATAAATATGTGAGTAAAACCATTTTACTTCTCTCAAATTGTAGTTCCACATATAGCAAAGTTGTTTTAGTAATTATAGTGACCCTTTAAGTAATTAGCTTGAAAGTCTCCCTGGCTAAGTCCAAAAAAATAAGTAAAAAAGCTAGTAATATGTTACAGGGATATTCAATAAAAGTTCTTATAGTTTAAAATGGTGCTAAATTTGCCCCAGCCAATCAGATCTTATTTAGCATTTGAAAGCTAACATCTGATTGGTTGGGGCAAAATTAGCACCATTTTAAACGATAAGAACTTCTATTGAATAACCCAGTAAGTGTCTGGAGTCAGGCCGGGAAATGGTTTACCCAAATACATAACATTTTAACAAATATTTTTCCTTGAATTCAGCCAGGGAGACTGATAGCTGCAAGCATTCCTCACCTTTGCAAGCTTTAGCATTAAGAGTACAATGGTTGTTCCTAACAAATATATTTGGGCATAAAACAGACACTGGCAGAATGTGTAATAAGCAGGCCGGGCTTACTAATCCCATGCAACGCAATATATAGGGGTGTGGACTAGTGGCAAATGTGTTGCTTTGGTTATGTAGGGTATGACCAAAAATTAAAAAACTGTTGGAGGACACATGAAATAGGAAACACTACTCATTTTTTTTGAACAGATACATATTTTAAAATACTTTCCCTAGTGTTTTAAATTTGCTGAAAATAATACTTATTAGTACAAAGCTAAATCCCAGATGAAATGTATTTACCGCACAAATTTGAGCTACATAAATAATCAGCCAATCATAATGCACAGCAATATAAAAAATGGCAGGTCTTACCATGTATGTGTTGGTAGTCAAGAGCTGAGGGAAGCAAACAATGCCAGAAGCAAAAGAAACAGAAACAAAAAATATACAGCACAAATTGTCAAAATAAAGCAGAAAAAAATTAATGCAACTGATGTTACAAATAAGCAACAGAAAATGTTACTATTCTTGAAACAAAAATAGCCATGCATAAAAAGAAGCTTTTATATAGCGAATTTTACATTTGTATATCTTTACTAGCAAAGAAACTTTGCATATAAGCTTTGCCTTTTTACTTGCACAAATCCAGATTCCTTTCTGTGAACAAACTCTCGATAGGCCTTGTCCAGGCTGCAACATTAATAACTAAACCCGTGACTGTTTCTTGAACATATCCTTCCTATAAAAGGAATCTGTCTTGGTCTCACCTGCCCATTGCTGTTTACAGTCGCACTGTCAAATAGGAAGTAAGCTCCAAAGAAAAACACCAGTGCATCAAAAAGTCCCAAGAATGTCCAATAAATAAACAGGCGCCAACGTAACAATGCATTCTTGGCAATATCCCTGCAAACAAATTGTTTAAAAAGGTCCGTAAGGTAATTTACATGTATTTAGGCACTCTGACTTAATCATACATGTATATACAGTAGGCACATCTATAAGATTTGCAGTAATTAAAATATAATAAAAATGATCACTGAGAGCATTATTCAAAATGATTTTTGGCAACTCAATGCCAAGTCAATGTTTTCCCATTAGGGAGATTTACCCAGAGCCACTATCGCTCTGGATACATTCCGGTATTCAGTACCAGCATTGCAGTTCCGGGTAAATCCCAAAAGGGATTTAACCCCTCGGAACTTTAACCTTAGAGCCGCAAAGCCAGTATTGAATAGCTTGCGGTGGCTGTGTGGGTGTATTATGCATTATTTTAATACAGGAGACATCTCACTGGAAAAATTCAACATTGCTTCGGGAACCAACATTATGCCATGCATTAGTATTATATTGGATCTAATCTGCATTCAACAAACTTGTAACAAAACATTTTGTTCAGACTGCACCTAAAGCTGGGTACACACCTTCCATTCGTTCGTCCCGACCGACCATTCGGCTCTTCCGACCAGTTGGCCAGGATGAAAGACTGTCGGTTGTGGCAAAAGTAGCCTTGTCTGACAGTTTGCCATGACCGATTATGCAGTCTTCTATTATTCCTCACGTAATGGGGACCTGAACTGTTTTTATTAAACATACTTAAAAATCAGTGTTTTAATAACAGCAGACCAAATCCTTATTATATTATTAAGGGGAAACTAAAGACGAATTGTACTTTGGCTTGAAACTACAGTATGTACACATTTAATGCATAGTGTTTAATTTAATCAGGGCTCAAGTCACAGCAACTCATTGACAGTGACTTTTTGTGCTTAATTACAACACAGGGTGTTAACATCTTTCTGTGTTTGATAACACAGATATGACAATGCACATGCCCAGTGTGGGTAACAGATCACAAAATAAAACAGGATTAAGAAAGGGAATGTACAGTGAAATAGTGTAGTAAGAGTAAGGGATGTGTATAGTTAATAAAAGACAGTGGAGCACAGAGTGACCTGCTTGGAGATCATATTTAATTCTCGCCCCAGACGAGGGAGCACTTTAGAAGATGAAAGTTACAATAAGGAAGTCTTTACAATATTTCTGTACATCCAGAATAATGCCAATGTCCTTTTTTAACACACATCCTTAACCTTACAACACGATTTCAATGTGCATGCCCTTATATGGCAAGTTTACACCTAAAATGTAAATCACCATAAACCCTAAAACTGCAAGAGTTGGATAGCCAAGAGATGTAAGGCTAACCTGAAATGCTGCCTAATATCCTGTTACCCCTCTTTCTTTCTCCTAGTTCTTCTGGTGAGCAGGTGCCGGTCATTAATGTGACAGTTGCCATCACATCCAATGACTGAATGCTGCTACTTTGAGCATGTGCAAGCTTGTAAAAGAGTTTGGAGAGGAGGCAGAAATGTTTTGAGAGGCAGAGTAAAGGGGGAGAAAAACATTTGGCAGCATAAAAGATTAGTCCTACATCTGTCAGTTTTCTTGAGATTTGGGTGGGTGATTTGGATTTGGATATATATATAATGGATGAAGATGCAATTTGACATATCTGTTCCATACCTGTACAGTGTAGGTTCCCTCTTTAACACATCCATACTAACATGTTGTTCAATCAGGCTAAACAAGAGGATGGGAAGAGATGTGAAGCTGATATTGTACAGTGTTAGGTATGCTGTGTCATACAAAGGCTGCAAGGAAACAAAGGGAAGGATTACAAGATTTGGCTATAAACTATTCTTTGTACAATACAAACATAACACATTTCTTTTTATGTAAAAAAAAACATAAACATTTAAAAATGCTGGAAAGAAAGCCTAGTGTACAGGAATCAGACAGGACAAAGCGTTTCCTGCCACTGGATGATCTAACAGACAGGAAAAACAATTGACTTAAGCAAATCCCAATCCACCATGGGACATGATTGGCAATTAAAGCTGCTGACATCAGCATTACAGGATATTCTATAATCTGTTCTAATAAATGTTTTGTAATACTACTGTAAGTGTCTGAATGGTTATTAGGGTTATTTGTTACATCACTGGCAGCAAGAATAATTTTAATTAATATAACCATTAACAATCCTCATCCATTTGAGAAGGTATTAATTCCAGCATTAGTATTTAGTTCAAACAAATCTGTTGTCAAATAAATATTTAGGTAAATTAATTCTCGACAACCAAATGATTGTTTAGTTTTAAAGGGCATGTCCACCCTCAAAACGAAAAACTAGTGACTTGTCGGCTTTCTACACACAATCCCAACTGCTATTTTTAGTCTACTTATTATATTAACTTATTTACTTATTTTTATTATATGCATTTGTATCCAGATGGGTTCTTTTCCGTTATGGAAATGGTATCTGCCTTGTCCCTCTGTTCCTTCTCCCTCTGAGCATTTTACAAGCACGAGCATGTGCAGAGGAGGCAGCAGGGGATTCAGAAGTCAATCATTGGTTGTAATATCAGCAGTCACAGCCTTGATTGACTGCACGGAGGGAGGACACCGCTTACTATGTCAGAATAGAGGCAATAATTATACTTAAATATCTGGTTAACAATCAGGAGCATAATTACCGGGGGAGCAACCTCAGGGGGACCGAGGAGCCAAAAGGGCCCCATCTTCTTGTTTTTCCTATGACAGATATAGCTTCCTATCCATGGAAGAAGCATGGATAGGGGCCCTATCATAGTTTTGCTGGGAGGCCCAATGATTCCTAGTTATGCCACTGTTAATAATACATCTAATAATGTGCTGAATATATCAGTTAGGGTTGGGGGCAGGCAACGGAAATGTGCCCTTTAATGTATACCTAAAAAAGAAAAACATTTCCCCCATGGCACAAGTGATAAAACATAGTGCACAAATTGTGTGAGTTTTAAATGAATCACAGCAGATTGCAAGATCCTTAATACCTACAGACAATAGCATAATTTTGGAATATGTGGATAACAGTGGCTTTCATGATATCTTCCTGAAAATGTTTAATAAACACATTAATATGTTCTACTAGAGTGACCAATAGAGATAAATTAAAATATTGTGTTACAGGGAAAAAAATTACAGACCTGTTGTGAAAATCCACAGAAGAACTGGTATAAAAACTGAGGGAAAATGAAGCAGACATTCTAAAAAGAAATAAATAAAAATGAGTATATAGAATGCAATGGGCTGCATTCAAGGTAACCTGATGACATATTAATCGGTGTACCTTGTAAAAAAAGTATTGCACAAGTTCTGATATCCGAACATAATAATAATGTCCATGGACCAGCAGCATCTTTTTTAAATGTTTAAATTTAGGAATTGCATAGTCGCTGTTTCTAGCAGCTTGTCTTCCTTCCTTCCCAGTTATCCCTGGAATGACATCAAATACATTTGTTTTCTCTAATAGCAATATCTGCAGTTACAGTATGTCTATATAGGTCCCTTATTCAGTTATAATTCCATAAAGAAAGAAGAAATAAGCCCAATACAACATATAAGGGATAATACGCTACCTACAGTGTAATATAAGGATATTACACCACCAAGGAGTTTTCTGACCATATAAAAGCACAAGGCCGTTATTCTGGAGGTAGCATATTATTTTGTATATAACATAAGGTCAAAAACAAAAATCCAGCACAGGCACTCTGTCTACCCCCTTCTCTGTCTCCCTCTCATTTTATTAGTAGTGTAGATGAATGTAGAGAATGCAATGTAAAGCCTGTTTTTGTAAATACAAAAAGTTAACTGCTGTTCGTACTTCAAACTAAAAGATACGACTAAACATCAGATCTCACCCGGTCTAGTTCCAGTTCCGAGCAAGTGCATTCCTGTGAGTCATACGTGACTTGACTGCTCGCTCCTCCTTATCTGCACAGTAATTCATTCAGTCAGTGAAACTGGAACTGAACTGGGTGAGAGACGATGTTTAGTCTCTTCTTTTAGTTTGAAGTACAAAAGGCAATTAACTATTTTTTTTTTTTTTACAAAAACAGGCTTCTTATCTACATTACTTATACAGGCAGTGAGAGAGACAGGGGGAGGTGCAGTGGCAGGCAGGAAGTCACTCAGTGACATCACTAAGTGACTGATTATATAGATTCTCGCCACTGCACCTCCCCATTCAAATGCCAGAGACTTATGTATTATATTCCTATTTAGGAATACTGTATGTATCAGGAGTCCAGGGGAAAAACATACCTATTCCCACATGTGCTTCTAAAATCATGCTGACATCATTGGCTCCATCACCAACTGCCAGTGTAATTGGATGCTCCCTTGAAGTTTTAATTAATTTAACAATCTATGAATTAGAAAAAAGCAATAAAACATACATTCAATTATTCCAAATAATATATACAAATATATGCATTCTGTGCGATATAGCAAAGACTATTGCACTAGAGCCCTATGTATAAGTCTATAGATGTATGTTGCTGTTGCTCAACCTCTGATGTCTCAAGTAACACAAAAGCTTTATATCTTACTGAATCTACCATGCTACAGTCCTCTCACAGGGAGCAGCAACCATCAACTTTCTCACCTTCTACTGGTATCCCATGTATTTTAGAAATATCACTTTAGCTGCAATGTCACTTGCATTCAATAAATATAATCTATAATTACAGCTATAAAAGTGAATTGTTGTGTTTTTCTAACAGTATATAGAATACAAGACATTACCGTTACACACAGAGGTCCGCCACCATTTCCACCTTGCGCAAGCGCAGCATTACTCTGACACACATATGGAGGCACAGACACACTAATGCAGCAACTAAACTTTTATTATATCGAATTAATTAATAATCCTATCCAGAATACCTGTGCTTTCTGTAATGGTGCCATTCGACAGCAGAGAACTGCACTGCAGTTCCGGCAGATGTCTAAGAACACCTCTCTGTAATTTGTTGAGCTTCCATCTTCTCTAGGTTTCATTATTAATGACAGTGATGCCCCGTCAATAATCAAACCATAATCATGGTAATCTGTAGAAAACCTATATTGTATAAAAGACAAATAGATGTTTATTATTAATTGCCCATCTAAAATATATAAACCAAAATCCTATCTATTATATTGTGGTTGAATTAATCATGCGAACTTGTATTTTCTGTTTATTAACTGATCCTCTTATATTTGCATCCTCTGTCCCCTGCCATTTTCAGATGTTTTGCATGTTTAAACTAAGGCTGGGTACACACAGAGAAATTATTTTTCCCAACCGAGAATTTGCTACTAGCGAACGCTCGGTTGGGACAAATGACTGTCAGTTGTGGCAACAGCGGCCGACAGTTTGTGCAACTGATCGTGCAGTCCCACAGGGTTTACCTATGGGCCCGAAGGAGCTCGGCAACCCCACACACACAGTAAGAAATTTTCTCCACTATCAGCCGAAAATATATTGCCGTGTTTACCCACCCTAAATCTATACCCTAAGGGAAGATTTACCAAGAGCTGGAGCCACTCAGTTACCATCTTAAGGTCATGCATTTACAATGGGTTAGCTAACAAATGCAATGCAGTGTTGAGTTCTGTTGTTTTCGGTAGGTCTCCCAACATATATAATTATTCTAGATATAAATTAAAAAAACGGGGTAAACTTACAGATTCCAGAGTTTAAATGGAAATTTTGGCTTATTTATAAATAGGATTTATTCACAAAATATGTGCAGTTAAGTAGGGTATAATGGCTTGGATTTATCACAAGACATTCCTTTTCTTATGTTTATGGTTACATGAATGCCCAATATAAAACCCCACGGTATGCAAAATTGCGATGCCGCACGGTATTGTAGAAGTACAGCCGCATGCAACCACAGCCATACATTTATGACCGCATGGCTGTACAATACCAAGAAGTAGTAGGCTACCGATATTGTATGGTCAATAATCATTATGACCACGGCCCTAAAATTACAACCGAAATTGTATAATCACGATTGCAATTGTCATTTTAGGACTGTGGTTATAAAATTGCAGATCATTAAAGGCATGGTTTTGCTACTTCGCGATACCATGCCTTTATAAAAATAGGACCCATAATCAAATGCTATTCATAAAATATACGGCCATATTGTTATAAGCAATATAGTGACTTCCATTAGTGTATGGAAATGGAATATGATGCACACACTACATGTTGCAATGCTACAACACAAAAATAAATTCTGCTTCTATATAAAACGTCAAACAAAGGTCCATTACCCAGATAAATTGTCTCTTGGTAAACTTTCATTTTGCCTTAGGACAGTTTTGTTTAGTTCGAACAGTACGTCATGTAAACTCTGTTCCTCAATTTTCTTTGTAGTCAGCTCCAGCAGCTGTGTATGGCTTCTAAAGAGTTTGCAGGCATAACAGGTGGCAGAAGCGGTCTCCATTTTGTCTCCTGTCAGTACCCAGATTTTAATGCCAGCTTTCTGAAGAGATTCTATTGTGTCAGCTGCTTTTTCTTGGAGCCTAGGGAGCAAATATTGTGGAACAATTTCTCATTAACCATTTATATTTTTTTAAAATACAGATTTAAATAAGGTAGAAAAATATTATATATAGATTCTGCAAACTTATATGAATAAAACATACAGCAGGGTTAATTTTCTCTTAGTATGTATATAAATATATTTTTTACTGTTTGTAAAAATACTAGAAGAAGATAACACAAGTGACAACAAGTTACAATCTAAAAATGTACATATATATCATTCTTAATAAAATCAATGTTTCCAATACAATATATATCGCATTTCCCTTATAGCAATTCAGTCCCTCAGCAGCAATGTATTAAATATATCTATTAATATGACAATATATTTAGATACATTTAGTACATTGCTGTTGAAGGACTGAATGGATATATCATTGATAAGGGGAATACCATATATATTTTATTGGAAACTTATATTGATTTTATTAAGAATGATATATATGTACATTTTTATATTTTTAGATTGTAACTTGTTGTCACTTGTTTTATCTTCTAGTATTTTTACAAACAATAATACATATATTTATATACATACTTTTATTTTAACTTGGTCTCCTATATATTTTTATGGTCTTACTGATCAATAGTGATCTATTTAGTAGGGGGTGTGGTTCCTCCTGTTAGGAAACTTAGTGAACACCTATACTGTCACCTATATTTATCTATATGCTATTACAACAACCAATGCATTCAAGCTTCTGCCATCAACATCATGATAGATGGCAAGGGTAACTATAACCTCGCAGGCTGGTATTGACTAGTTGTAGCCTTAGGCTGGCCCAATAACAGGTCAATTATTGACTAGTCCCAGAGCCGACGAACCATGACATTGGCTGCAGGATCAGTCGTTGTGGACAGAAAACAAATGACAGTAGTCTTTGGTTCCCTATGTAAGGATATAGGGAAACAAAGATTGTGTTGTGTGAGGAGACCTGAACAATTGATCCCTATATAGAGTATAGGCAGATCATTGTTTATTTATTAAAATATTGCATGTGTATGGCTAACCTAAAAACATTGCAGACATACTCAAAACCGACTTTTTTCCTTAAACAAGGTATAGGTTTAGAATGACAGTGACATATAGAATTTACCTGTCTTCAACTGCTGTGGCCCCCAGTAAGATTAGATCCTGTTCTATCTGTTCATACGCTTCTGCCAATTTTTTCTCTCTGTCCTGAAGTGCTAATTGCGCATCCTTTAGCACTTTGTTAGCAAATTCAAACTCCTCTCGTGTAAATTTTTTGTAGGCAACACACAGTGTTCTCAGCCCTTCCTGAAATGATGAGGGGGAAAAAAGGTTAACATTGCACACTGTGTTATAAAGTGGTGCTGGGCTACGGGAATATAAACACTGGGAAAAAAACACTGTGGATTTTTGACACACACTAAAATAGGATACAATGCAAATCAAATAAGATAATATAAAAAAAGTTGTGTGCGTGTGTATATATATATCTATGCCAAAGGCTACATTTATAAAAAGTCCCTGTGTGCACCAAAAATGTTTGGTTATTAAAACTACCGTACACAAAAATAAAAATATTCCAATGTCTGTTACCACTGCATTGTGTTCAACTCTAGCCCGAATTTGGTCCACTTTTCCTTCTCTGACTCTGGGGAATATAGAAGAATCTGCTCCTTTGCAAAATAAATATATATCACCTATAGAGGAACAAAGGGTTTGATTATTTCTCAAATCACAGTTTAAAATTAGTTGTTGTTAGGATTCATAATGGCAGGTCTATAATTTCCTTCCAAGGTCTATTATTTTAAGAATTGAAATGGAAACATACATCATTTCAGCACAAGTGCAGCCATAGCCACCTAAGTGAACTTCAATACAATTAATTAACAAGGAACACATACAGAATATAAAACAATTTATTCTCTACCTGTGGTTGATCTAACAATAACACTCATTCTTCTCCTCACAGAGTCAAATGTCAGAATTTGCAGCAATTCATACCTGCGTGCATAGAATAGAGTAAGTAAGTCATGGGTAAGTTCTGTATTTCCTAAAGGAAGTTTAAGTTGCATACAATACCGGTATATAAAATATAAAACAAAACTTCTTTTTTAAGAGTGGTAAAACCCTGCACCCTGTATATAATAATACTGCATTGCATAAAACACTTGTGTGTTAATCAAAAAAAGAATATAAAAAGCAGGAAAGTAATTGTTTCAGGTCATTTGATGATTGTAGTATAATCTTAACAAATGTAATTACAAATTGCAAACTGCTTTTAAACTGCTAGAAAATGTAGCTCACTACTGTGCTAGGAAATGGTCATGATCATGGTTATGGGAAATTCAAGTCCCGCGTAACAGCAGACAGCATCAGTACAGTGCAGTTTAGATTGACACCCAATTCACCAGTCTCAGCTGGAAAGCCAATTCAACAGTGTCAGTTAGCTATCAAGCATATACAGGTTAAATAATAAGCGAGTCAACGCAGGGTCGGCCTTTGATATGGGCGACCTATGCGGCTGCACATGTTGCATTATAAAGGGGGGGTGCCAGCCAGAGCCTTACATCACTGACCTGTAGGTCAAAGTTGTGCATTAGTGCCACAGTCCCCCCCAGTTACGGTCCTGCAGATAACATGTATCAGCACCACCCCACAGACAAAGCCCCAACACAGGTAAGCCTTAAGATGCCAATTTTGCCCCAACCAATCAGATGTTAGCTTTCAAATGTTAAATAAGATCTGATTGGTTGTGGAAAAATTAGCACCATTTTAATTTATTGAATCTCCCTGTTAGTGTGTTACATGTTATGTAATGATGTAGGCAGGATATATACACGCACGCATTGCAGATACTGAAAGACAGTAAGCGCAGGTGGCAGACTTTATTTTAAGCCGGCCAAGGCAAGCAGCATTCAGCAGCGCATTGTGTGTGCCCGGTGGGGGGTTTGGAGGGGGTGCTAGGCGCCAGTAACAAATCTTGCACAGGCTGCTATTTATCCTAAGGCTGGCCCTAAGTCAACGCTGGTGAAATAGTTACCAGGCTAGGCTTGCTGGCCACTAGTCTCTGGTTAGAAAAAAAAAATGCAAAGGACGCACACTTCACAAAAATTAGATTTATATGACAAACTCACAAAACTTCACAGAAGGTAAACAGAATACGTTTTAAAGGGCATGTCGACCCCCAAAACTATAATCCCCCCCACTACTGGCCCCATTGTGTAGTGTAGTTTAATCCTTACTTCACATCCCAGCTCCATATGGTTCTCCTGTAGTCCCCCCCCAAAGTCCCAAAAACTGCCCACCAGGAGGATAGCAGAGTCCATATAGGACTCTGCCTCCTAAGTGGCCTCCGGGAGAAGTTTGGCATGCGTACTGCAGCCCTTCTTCCCCTCCCTCTCCCTCCCGATTAGGATTCCCACCCCCTAGTGTAAAAATCTTTTTATATAACATTCCCCCTGTCCCCCCAGCCCCAACCGCTATATTTGTATTATCAGAAAATGCCCAAAACATTACTTACCGTCCCTCTTTCCTCCTAAAGGAATGGAAAACTTGTGTTATGAAGAGAGATTATCAAAGTTGGGTTTGTTTTAACTAGAAAGCCAATTAGCAGGAGATCTTGATGGTAGTAAGGTTGTGGAATGCTGTTGGCCGAATCTCTATACACAGTCAAGGGAGTGTTGGATGTCTTCTTGGATAGGAAGAATATCCAGGGTCAGTGCTGTAACTAGAAATCACTGCCCCCCCCAAGCAAAACTATGATGGGGCCACTCTACCTGCTTCATCTACAGTGGTTTTCTGGGAGAAGGCTGTATCATGTGTGGGCATTAGTGTTTGTTTGTATCCATGTCTAGTTTAGTGTATTGAGTGGCATGCATCATTTGAATAAAGGAGTCTGTGCTTTTTTTGTTGTGCTTGGAGAGAGGCTGGGATTTTTGTGGAGGGGTTGAATTTTATGGACTTTTATGTCTTTTTTTTCAATATAAAATTAACCCCCGAAACATTGTGAGTTTTGCCACATAAATCACAGTAAAGAATTGTGTGTCCTTTGCATTTTGAATAACCTAAATATCACTTATGTTCCAGGAATTCGAGGTATGCGCCTGTTCTAACCTACCAGGGTGATTCTGTGCCACTTGGGTATGCAGCACTGTACAATATAAAATACAGAGTATACAAACAAGGGGATAAGTGCAAGTGATTATACACGGGTCAATATAGTTGATCAGATTTGGATGAAAGGGCAAAATTAATCATTACCGTATATCATTATTTTATTATTATGAACTTTTGTCAAAGAGACAAACGGAGGTTTCTAGGCAAAATTTCTTTGGAATGTTTGGTAGGTCTGCATCAATATTTTAGCAGTATTTTTAATTGGCAACATTTAAACAGCAGAACCAGAAGTTTTGACCTTAAAGCAGGTTTAGTACATCCCTACTCACTACTGGGAAAAACAGGAAGCCCTGTTTTATTGATATAATACTACATGCCATCAGATGCCACCGCCTCAATGTTTCATTTCATTTCAGAAACATTTACATATGCTGAGGAATGCAAATTTTTCAGGCTTCTGTTTCCCTATTCAAAGCTTTGAGCAGCAAAGTGGTAGGAAGCAAGAAACATTAACCTTTTGGGCACTATAACTCTGACTGTCTGTATGTGAATCGGGGCTTGTTTTGAAACTAAGGCAGTTGGATTACAAATGGCATATTGTAAAAATGGGTACAATTTAGCACAGGCAATGCAGTGTAGTAGTTTTTTAGGCCTACCAGCAATGCAGTTACTGGATATAAAACGGCATACTGTATTTCACTTTCTTTTTTTCATGTGCTGTACTAGCAACTATACCAGATTAGATTAGGGGACTTTGATTAAAGATGAAGGTCATACCTGCCTAAGCATTATTTATATGTGGATGGGTAACTTTCACAGCAGAGAGATTATGGTTAACACAGGTCACTGCCTACCTCTTCACGAGAACACATTAATGTCTTCCTAATAAATGTTTTGCCCATTTAACCTAGATTCATGTGTTTCTATTTTTAAATGGGTTTGTACCAATTACCCAGTTTGTCATGAATACTGTTGTACCAGTACAGTACTAGACAGCTATGTAATATATTATATAATTATAAATATCTAGATTTGCTAGGAATAATTTATTGTTTAACTCCAGTTAGCTGTGAATAGAACAGTTATTGACTTTCAATACTCACTTTTCAATGTCATTTTCTCGGTTGCAGATTTCCATGTAATTATCTTTCACTCTTAAAAATGTATAGCCCAGTCTGAAAATAGAAAAATATTACTACTTTTGTAATTTCACAGTACACTAAGGTTATCAAAAAAGAAATCTACTTCTTTGAAATAAAAACTTAAGGGCAACTATAGTGAAAATAGAACTGGGACTACAACAATATGAATAGTGCATGATGCATAATGCACCAGCTCAGGGTGACATCAGCCCAATGACAATTAAGATATATGCAGGGTTATTCAATAAAAGTTCTTATCGTTTAAAATGGTGCTAATTTTGCTCCAACCAATCAGATGTTATTTAACATTTGAAAGCTAACATCTGATTGGTTGGGGCAAAATTAGCACCATTTTAAAACTATAAGAACTTTTATTCAATCTCCCTGATGGTTTTAAAGTTGTGCCATCTTTGCTCCTATATTATATCAAAAACTAATTAATACAGCACCTCCATTAGATTAGAACTAGTAATGCACTTTTCATGTGCATAAAAAATTGTGCATATGGATTTTAAAAGAGCAAGCTTGCTAAATCCTGTTTAAACTAAATATTTATAAAATATAGTTATAGTTGCTTGTTTTCTACTACTAGGTAAGCTGAACAGCACAACCCTTTCCAGGAAACTTTAAAGTCTAAGGCACTTGTCTTGTGTGTCCCAGGTTAAAACATAACCTCCAACAATTACCTTTAAAGGGCATGTCCACCCCAAAACTAAAATTTAACTCACTGCTGGACCCACTCTGTAGTGTTAAAAAAATCATTACCTTATTCCTCTGCTCCTCCTTATGGTTGTCCTGTAGTTCCTATTCAAAGTCCAGGAAACTGAAGAGTAGGAACCTTCCTGTGTGTAAGATGTATCTGCTTCCTCCATGTCCTACTGGAGGACTCTGGCATGCACAGGGGAGCCCTTGTGGTTAGGGTTGGTAAGGGGGTGGCTACACTAGGAAATGTGTTTTTTTTCAGGTGGACATACCCTTTAAAATGTGCTGAAATGTTTGTAACTCTGTAATTAGTTTATTTCCTATCTTTAAATTGTACAGTATTGTAGGCTAGTAAAGATTTTATGTACCGTAGAACATGCACAGCACATCGTTTCGTTTTTAGGGGGATGTTGATGTGTATGCTAAAGGATAAAGTCAGATTAATGTGCCATATGCTTGAACATATTCAATATTGTGCGGAAACATCCTCCATTTAAAAGGTATATTTATAGAAACAACATACCGGTACAACATACAGAGCTGCTGTGGGACGATAGTGAAGTGAACCTGAACTTACTACAGCTCTGTGCAATGCATTTTTCTCATCAGTGTACCTTCTTAAAGGAAATGTTGCAGCATATTCAGAAATCTGCTTCTTTCTGTGACTCCTTTTTGTGAGCAGTTAATTGTTTGCCTCTACCTTTTAAATGTTTAGTTCTCTATTGTAATTTGGTCAAAAACAAAACATTTAATTACTTGTTTATTAAACATTTATGGCAGGAATTAATTTTTCCCTGTTGTAACATATTCATTGCTGCCCCCAAATAATGCAGTTTTTATAGAACTTCAATTGCTTTGTTCAGTAAGGGATGCTGGGTGGTGTAGTTTGACCCATCAACCAGGGTGATTTTAACCATGCATAATTGTAGTATTTATTGCTGCCCTGGATGATGCAGTTTTTATATCACTTTGTCTGATAATGTATGGTGGGATTTATAGTTTAACAACCAACCAGGACAATTTTAAAATATTTACTTAGGTAATATGAAAACCTGCAACAAAAAGAGTAATATGAAAGATCAACAAAAAGAGGACGTCTTGAAAAGCGCTGAGGGAATATGTAGCGCTATATAAGAAATAAAATACATACATACATACAAGTCGCACTCAAAAGTGAACGTGTTTATTGCGATCTACACACATCCCAAAGTTACGGGAGATGATTATGTCACAGCATCCCTTACAAGAAAAATTAACTGCATTTTTCAGCGAATATGTAAAAACAAAACTGTCAAATTTGTTTCCAGCTGGCTGAACTGCATGTTCCATTATCTGTTTCCACCTTGTTAAAGGTAGAAACGTTTATTTATTTCGTTATTAACATATGCATACCCTGCAACATTTCTCTTTAAATTAACATTAAAGGGAAACTATAGTGCGCATAAAGTTTTTTTTTAAAACAGTTAAAATAAAAAGAACCTGGGGCTGGGAGGTAGGATTGGTGCTTTTTACCTCCCAATATAATTTTTATGAGGAGCAGCAGGACGAAGAAAACTGCTTCTGCCAGTCTTCCTGTATGCTTCAGCACTATCAATAATATAGAATGGCCCAGGGCCATAACCTGGCAGTAAAAACTGTATGTGCTGTAGCTCCAAAACAATATTAGGATGTGGGAATAATCAATCCTATCTCCTTGCCCCAAGTGCTTTTCATTTTTAAAAAGTTAATTTTTACAGTTTAGTTGCCCTTTAAGATGAAAGATGATTATTATGTATTCAAATCTAGACACCTTTAAAACTGACCAAATACACCAACACCAGTCATTTGTTGAAAACAAAATAGCGTTCACCATCCGTAATAATGTTACCATCCGATGCGCTGTGATCTGTGCATTAGTGTACAATTGGGAGTGCATACAACCCACAAAAAAATGGTGATTGCGTGCAGTCTGAAAATGGATGTGGCCATCTACGTTGACATGCGCTGTGCTGCAATTCTCATTCGCTAACGATCGTTACCGCTTGAGAAATCTTGCTTGTGTGGCCAAGCCCTTTAGGATTGAAAATGTTTTATGAGATGAGCTCCATGGGAAATTTAAAGCTACCAAGCAAGTCTAGCTGGAAATTAGAGGTCCCCACCATTGTTACAGAGACAGCGTTAGATGGTTATATTGTAACTATGAAACTACTACTAATAAATAATATATATAATATATAAGTGAGTAAGTAAAGTGTCACATGTTAAGTGCAGTAGTTCTAGCCTTCAAGCATAAAGGTGATTCTTCCACTGAAGTTCCCCTTTAATCATTTAAATTTGATTTTTAAAAACAAAATAAACTAACTTTACTCGAATTAAACATTATAATAAAAACTTTGGGGACCTTTTGCATGTTGTATAGCTTCCTTATACTTCATAAAGTTTTTTTTCTTTTTAAGGCTATGTCCACCCCTAAAATAGAATTTAATATTATGCTCCCCCATGTCCCCCAGCCCCAACCACATGATTTGTTTTTTTAAAAGCTCCCCAAACTCTTACTTACCTCCCCTCGCTCTCCCCGCACTGCCAGCCCTCTGCTGCGAGATCAAGCAGAGGGGCGGGACCACAGTCGCGTCTGTGATTGGCTGAGCGGCACCAATCACGGACGCGCTGCCGGTCATTCAGTGCAGCGGAGGAAAGCGGAAGGTAAGTAAGAGTTTGGGGAGCTTTTTAAAAAAAAAAACATGCGGTTGGGCTGGGGGCCATGGGGGAGCATATTATTAAGGGGTTTAATGCTAGGGGGAGGGATAGTAGAACGGGAGGGAGAGGGAGGGGGAGAGGGCTGCAGCACGCATGGCAGGAATCTCCGGAGGCCAGGTAGGGGCAGTGTCCTATATGGACCTGCTAGCCTCCTGGTGGGCAGTTTTTGGAACTTTGGGGGGGGACTACAGGAAACCAGATGGAGTTGGGATGGAGGTAAGGATTAAATAACAACTACATGGTGGGGCCAGTAGTTGGGGGGATTATAGTTTTGGGGGTGGACATGCCCTTTAAGTAACATTTCTCATGGAACTGAAGAACTGATATCTCCCAGCTCATCCAAAAGTGCCAGCTCAGGTGAGCAACACAGCAGCGCCTGGACATTTGTGCCAGCTTTAACCAGTTGACAGGTAACCCAACTGAGACGAAAGTCATCAACTCCCCAGCCCTATGGGAAAACTTTGGTGGTGCAGAAATGCAAAGTGTCACTAAGGAAAGTTATTACGATTATTAGTAACATTTAACATATTAGTTTTGTTTTTATCACAGCTTCTTTACTTGTTTGGGGTCTGACAATGTAGTGATGATAATATTCCTGAAACACCCGATAAAGGGAATAGAACAGCAACTCTAGTGCACATCCAATTAGTTTGCTTACATTTTACTTTGACTTTTTTAAGTCACATTACAATGGTACAGTAAAATGTAAGCAAACTAATTGGATGTGCACTAGGCTTCTCATTTTGGTATGTATTGAATTAATTTGGTCTCTAGTTGCACTCTGCGTGGATGTATACTATCCCATTTCTATATACATAATATATTATGCTTAAATAGAATGACTTAGCCCATGTAGAAGTTCACTGGACATTTCAGTGCATATTTTACTGTAAATGTAGCAATTTAGTAAATATCTCTGCAAATGGACTATGGGCAGGTATTTATTGTATTATTTCAGTGTTCTAGCAAAGTGCTTCAAAAAGGAATTTAGGGCAGCTAAAATTGGTCTTTAGTCATAGACCCTCACTTATTTAGGTAGAAATTAAGAGACCCTAGACACATAAACAAAAACTGCCCAAGCTGTTAACTGCAATCTATGGCTACGGATTCCGAAATGTTACCAAGAATGTTGCAACGGATTGTTATTTACATGGTGAGGCAACAATGTTCATTAATCTATGTCTCCGTCTATCTAAATATCTACGGTAAATCATTGCATACCAACACACAAAATTAACAATGAAAAAAATGTTATATTATTAACTGTGATCACAAAGTGTCTTTTTGTACCTCTGAATGCCTTCAACAAGGGCAACTTCATCAGGCGAGGATGAAATGTAGGCGCTGGATCTGCCAGAATGACTTGATTTTTTCTCTCCATCTATATGATCTTCATCTTTTACCTGCACGGTGTGGCACAAACAAAGTGCACGGAAAAAGAGTTCCTCCCTCTCCTGTAAGAAATTGGAACGCGGTGCCATTTATTTTAATCAGCGCTCATTGTGGTCTCACCTAATTCTGTTTTTCGAAGGGGTATGAAACCTCACTAGTATACACATACGGTTAAAAACTGTCCATGTGTTTTAATAACAGGAAAGTAGAGATGGCCGAACTTCCGAAAGTTTGGTCCGTTTTCGAACTATATCGAACGTTCGAAAACGGACCCATTACTTTCGAGCTCCCCGCATTCAATTTTCGTTTATTTTCATATAAACAATTCAAAAATTGGATAATTATCCCATAAACGATTCGAACATTCGATAATTGTCCCATAAACGATTTAAAGATTGTTCGATTTTCGAATTCGATAATTATCTTAAGTTTGAAAGTCCGAGAAACCCGGGATAGTTCAAGAAGTCCGAGTCCGTTCGAACTCGATAAGTTTGTCTCAAACTCGGGTTTGAGTTCTAGTCCATCTCTACAGGGAAGCTGCATTTTTCTGTCATTGCAGCAACAAAGAGTGGTTTGCCCCAGCAGATTCAACTGGAGGACCCACTGAAAGCTACAAAACTCGGGACAAAAAAAATGAGATGAGTGTCAACTATAAATAATATTAATATTTTAATAATAGGATATACAAAAATCAGAAGGAAAATAACATATAATAAATAAATGCAAATGGTTGCCCCTGCTGTATGCCACTTATATAACACTGCTACTTCTGTCACAGTGACTATACAGTTTAGTTCTAGTAGTGAGCCTTCTGCTACAAACAGAAACTCTGAGTGCCTATTGTGTGCATTGTTCCTTTAACATTTTCTAGTAATAAATCAAAATATCAGTACAAGTATCCCAGTAGAGATCTGCAAAACATTTCCAGTATCATGCAAGTCTACACGGGGATAATGTTTCCCTACTGTAATTTATAATCATATTAGATATCATGAAGAATTGGATTTATAAAGGCATCCCAGTCCTTATATTAATGGTAATAAAGCTTTCACAGGTTCCAGGTTAGTTTGTTGTGTATGGTGTTCATTTGTATCTTTTACACAAATCATTAAAAAACGTTGGTTGAAACATTTCTAAAATACTAATTTTTGTTGCAAACTGAAGCAAAATGCTGCTTTTAAATACTTTAAACCCTAAAACTATTTTACTTACTTACCCAAACCCCAAAACAATTTGAAAGCTAACATCTGATTGGTTGGGGCAAATTTAGCACCTTTTTAAACGATAAGAACTTTTATTAAATAACCGAGCTTTAGCGCATATTTTTCTTAGCTTTCACTATACTGAAAGCACACACACACCCAGGTAGATGCGATAATGGACCCTGGCCTTGGGACAGAGTGGGGGACCCTGGCCTTGGGACAGAGGGGGGGACCCTGGCCTTGGGACAGAGGGGGGGACCCTGGCCTTGGGACAGAGGGGGGGACCCTGGCCTTTGGGGCGGGGGGGGGGGGGGGGGGGGCTGGCCTTGGGACACTGAGGGGACTTTGGGCTTAGGACATGGAGGAGGGGGGCTATGGCTTCTAACTGGCTTCTGGGCTTCTAACACCCATTAATGTAACAGGCTTAATGTCTAGTATCCCATATATCATATTATATAAAAATAAATATATTTTTTAATTAACGTATTCTAAAATTAAAATGAAAAGTCCGTTGTATGTTACCAAGGACAAAATCTAATCTAGTTCAGTTACAATTAGAGGTCTGCAAGCAACATTTACCTCAAAAAGCCCAGCCAGTTTTCATTGGAGGACTTCACAGCTACAAAAGAAATACTGAACTTACCCGAATTTTATCTTGTTTGGAAATATTTATTTGCTTCCCTACGCATGGAGCATAAGCGTTTGTCCCTTTATAATTTTTTTGAAAGGATTATGTACACACTGACACCAATGACTTACAAAAAAATGCATAGCAATAACAAACATTCCTGGGCATTATATGTAGAAGAATGGGTGACTGTAACAAAATGACCTTACTTTGCCTCCAGCTCCAGGTGAAGAATCAATCATATCAATACCCATACAATCAGGGAGGATTTGTCCATTGCAAATTACATGTGGGATATAAACATGGCCCTCTATGCAGCACTCTACAAACTCCATGTTGTTCTCAGTTAATGTCCCTGTCTTATCTGTAAATATGTATTCAACCTGCAGCAAAAAGAGTAAGGTTAGAATTTGAAGATATTCAGCTACTGGGTCGAGATGAAGACTATAAACAAATACGAAGCAGTATCACTCTAGTTGTGGGGCAATGTTTCTAGGGTGTATGATCTGATCAACCCACAGCCTTTCTAAATGAAGTGCATGCAAGTCTGTAAGCAGAGGTGTAAATACCATGAGAGCAGCTCCGGGGTCAAGAGGGACAGTTATTTCTAGTTATGGCACTGGTTGTAATTCAAAGACAAAATAGAATACGGTACTCTATTAATTCCATCTCTGCATCTTTGGGTAGGGACAGTTCTCCTGTGAAATATACAGGTTTAGCAGACAAAATAGCTAAATGGGCCTCTCCACATTTAGCTAATGGGCCCCTCCACAGCAAAAAAACGTATGATTCTGCCCCTATTTTTGAGGTAATATAAAAAAACACAAAATATTCCCAGTCTTTGTCAGATATTTTACTTACCTGGCTAAGTCCTGCAATACAACAATCCCTGCATCACAGTCAGGTAGCGTTCACCAGATTACTCCTCCACTGATTAGATGTTAAGTTTTGCACTACGTAATTGCAGTTACTTATTGCATCGGGTGGGCCTGGCACCATTAATAGAAATGGTGCAGTTCCTGTTATTTCTGTATTAATATATTACATCGTATAGTGTGTTTTACAATTGACGGGCTTTATTGCACTGCCCTGTATGAATACTATGTAGGAACAGATTGCAGGTGCTTTCCTTTCTGCACCTAATGCAGAAACATGAGTTTATTGGAAAGGAGCTGTTGAGTTACCATACTACCCACACCACTTTTTGTAAATTATGGAAAACAATTATTAAAAACAGCTGAGGCAATTCAAAACAGCCCATTCATTAACGATATTCTAAACACAGGGTGCTAATTATACAACTCTCATTTCCTTTGTAATTAGAAACAATGTCCTTGTTCTAAAAAGAAAAAGGGTTAAAATAGTTTGTAGGATGCTGTAGCCCTGAGAAGACAGCAGTGAATAGTCTCTCTTTTTTAATTTTAAGGGATCCTTGTCTTGTTTCCTCAAGACATGGAAACACTTTCCAACAAGTGGACTGTTAGCTAAGAGGTAAATTTTTACAAACATCTAAACAACAGTTTACTCCCAATTAAAGGTTTTCCAAGTAAAAAAAGGTGTAATGCTATCCATACAAAGACAATTTAAAGGATGACTGTGGTCTCAATACAAATTTCCTTCATTTAAAAGAGCACACGTACACTCTTTTCCACACTTACCTAATGTCTTTAAAGGTTATCTCCACCTCCAAATATAAAATTTGCTCTAGTGTAGGGGACCCCCCCCACACAGACACCCTAATCGCCAGGGTTTTATCTTTAAAAAAGGCCCACATTAGACCTTCATTCCCCCACCTTCATTCTCCCGGCCTCTGCCCCTACTGCTACTTCCAGGAACTGAGAAGCAATAGGGGCCGAACCGGCAGCTGCATCTGTGATTGGCTGATAGTCAGCCAATCACAGACGCGGCTGCCAGTTAGTGGAGAAAGCCGAGGGAACAAGTCTATTTCTGTATATCTATTTAATGTTACCTGTCCTAGTTCTTCATTCAAGTCGGATGTGTTGACAAGAGGACCCTCTCCTGAGGATTCATCAAACATTTCTTCATCCCAAGTGAGGAAATAGGACCCCAAGAATTTCTGCATTTCAACTGTAACATACATGGATACTGGAATAATGTAGTTGAAAAGGACCATGAAGGCTAAGAAGTCTGTAAAGGCTCCAAGAAACTGAAATCATAAAAACAGCATTTTCAACAGGTGAATCAAACATTTTTTTTTAGTAGATTTCTAAAAATTGTTTATAGTTTTGGCTAGACATAAAAAGCACAATAATACTGTCCTTTACACACACACACACCCTCTATTTCAAAGTACCTAGTACCCCTGGGTTAAGCGTCTAACACTTAACATAGGGGTTAAGAGGTGGGAGTGGAAATCACACAGGTGCTGAAAATGTAATCAAGACAGAAGTACTGGCTGGCAAGGGAAAATGTCAGCTTCAGAACCTAAAATGAGCTCATAGAGGTAAAGAAATGGCCCCTGAGTGGGATCTTCCATACTGAGAAGGATGTTGAGGCAAGTACTTTCTAACTTAAACTTTGATTTTTGGGGTTTAGTTCTCCTTTAAACAGCATGTCTTCATATTGGTCAGCTTGCTGCAAGGAAGTAGGAAGTGAAGAAGAGCAGGCTAGTGATCGCAAGTGCAGTTAGACGCTTAACCCAGGTTTGAAGTACTTCATCTGTACTTTCAAACGGATAAAGGAAAGGATCAGGGACTAAGTTGAGTATAGTTGTCCTTTAAGACTTAACGTCCATCGGGCAAATAATAATACAATTCCTCCCACAGGTACAAAGGGCCACCCTATTAACCAATGTAAATTACAGCAGTAGCCTCTTTCCAAGGCATTCACACTCACCACATTTTTTTGTCGTTCAGAATCTGTTTTATGGTTATACCAAGGTTCATCTCGCGAAGGCTCATTCTGCCAAATATACTTTAGTACAGTGTTTATTAAAGCTTTACTAATCAGAATGCAGAGATAGACAATAAGAAATGCGTTCATAGACCTAGGAAAGAAAATCAAAATCGCCATTTTACAATCTTTTTTTCTACCCAAGATAATAATAATAAAAAAAAACATTGCACATAATGATTCAAAGCATGGTAAGGTCTTAAAAGAAATTTTACTGTTATTACAAGAACATAAATGTTTTTCCCTGTATAAAATCTTTAGTTCAGTGACAATTGTGTTTTAACGGGTACATTGTGTTCATTCAACAAGTATAGAAAATCAACTACAGCAAAGTGCTCCGACACAAAATTGATTTTCATTTACAGCTTTGCTACTAAATGACATTTCCAATAGATATTAACATTCTCATTTTTAGAATCTCATTTACATAACCTCAAGCAACTGGCATGTCACATTTACCGTCACATTATAGTATATAAAACCAACATCACAACAATCTTAAAAGGGGGCTTGGGGAAATTGGGGTTTATATTAATAGAAAAGTTAAGAATGCCAGCTCTAAGTCAGAGGCATCCAGCCTGCGGCAATTCAAAAGCTGCTTCTACGCCCCTTTCGACAATCAGGCTACATAAGGGTAGAAGTTTAAACCTCAATCTTTTCATACCCATCCCAGTTCCACATAACTCCAGCCCTAGTTTACATAAGCAAAATTGGGTGCCACAATCAGGCTGCACATTGGACAGCCCTGGATAATATTTCCAATTCCTTTATTGCTAAATTGTTACAACTGGTTTCAGGTATAAAGGGTACATGAAAATGAACTTTACTTTTCAACAGCAGATCTCTTCTGTGATTTTGACTGATAATTCAGTGCCATCTTGGTCTCCATGCCAGTGTATATTGCGACACCTTAATGAGAAAGAAGAAACAGTATTAGAGTAGATCAGTTATTGATGCTATAGCACACTGGATTTCATGGTAAAATTAAAACAGGTCAGGAAAACCTAGAAATGTATAAATAACAACAGGACTTCAATAAACCTCTTAAGTAGCAATGGACAAATACAGCTACAGCTTCACATACTGTATATAATCTGTGCTGATGCATAACTTTAAATTTACTGTGCTGCAAATTGCAATGCCACTATTCTTTCAGGATTTTCTGTATCAGCTACTGCAATATGTATGCACCAGTTTGCGAAGTCACATGACATCTTTGTATCTGCTTTCACACCTACAGCATCTATGAGCCTTATGCTATCCTAAGTTCTACAATAACTGTGGGTTGTCTACCTTTATTTTAAAGTCATTATTTATTTTCATACAAAACTTTATATGATAGTGTTATATATGAATGACTGATTATGTAAATGGTATTGCAGAACACAAGTATCATTCACTAAACTCACATGGATTATCAGACAAAATAGCATAGCCGATGTCATAAACTATGCCACATTTTCTTAAAGGGGAACTGTGGTCTCCAAACAAGTTGAGTTTAAATTAAAGGCCAGTTTCCTACCTTTAAAATGAGCCATCAACCACCTCTCTACCTGCTCCACAGCCCAAGATGTAAAGAAATGACTGACCAGAAATGTTATGGGTGGGAGGCTGACTTGTGACATTCCTGAGGCTTCTCAGTGCCGCCGCGAGCACAGCCTCAGACTCCCTCAGTGTGTGAGGGAGACAGGAAGTCCCTCCTCCTCTCTGCTGTGTAAAGTCCTGACAGAGTAGGTAAGGGCAGGGGTGTTCCTAGGGTTTTTGACACCTGAAACAACTTTTGATTGCCGCCTATCGGCATACGGGTGGGGGCTTCATTAGGGAACATGGCTTCTGGAGGTGGTTGTGATGAGCTGACTAACACTGAATGGTGGACTGGAGGGATGACTCAAGACTGATTGGTGGACTGGTGCTGAAATGCAGTATTGCAGGAAGGATGAATTTTTTTAACTGACGCCTTTTAAGTGTTCTGCAGGGGTGCACCCTGAGCAATTTTTTTAGTTTGCTTCATGGTAGGGAGACCCCATGGTAAGGGAATCTACAGCCCTTCTTTCCCACTATGTGAAAACAGAGTTTTCTGTAGGGGGGGTCTGAGTGGCCCCTCGGCACCTGCGAGTGGGTGGGGCATATGCACCCATGAGTGGGTGGGGCTTGTGCACCCACGAGTGGACGGGGCTTATGCACCTGTGGGTGGGCGGGGGTTATGCATCCGTGGGTGGGCGGGGCATATGCACCCACAGGTGGGCGGGGCCACAGCACCTGCAGGTGGGCGGGGCCACATGGGGCTGTAAGAGAATGGGTCAAGGGGGGCCTGCAACTGGAGGGACCATGGGGTCTATGAGTGGGAGGGATCAGGGGGGCTGAAAAGGGGAGGAGGAGACACAGGGCAGATTGACTGACATGGTTTCAGAGCAGGAAGCAGGAAGTGCAGGAGACCTGGTGATACTGCTGCCATATCACACAAAAAATGCAAAAATCTTCAAAACTATGCAAAATAAACAATGAAAATGAATTGCAAAAATGCTCAGGAGAGCAATTCCTATCAATTTACCTAAAGTCATTTTTGGACTTTAGGTAAATTTCCCCTTTAAACAACAACTCCAAACAGGGCCCTATAAGAAATGCTGCTGTATATAGTACAACAAAAGGTGGATGGCATTTACAGGACGTAGAAAAAACTAGCATTCCTTGCACTAGGCAAAGAATTCCACACTTGCAAAACAAATACTACAGCTCTTTATTAGTAACTACTATTTGCACAATAAGGATATGTTCAATATTCTTCATTTTGTTTCCCAAGCACTGAAAGATCGCAAACATTAGCCTCTAAATTGGGATCCAATTCAATGTTGCCACTTTATTGTAACTGCCTGATGCCCACAATTTTTATCCATATTATTTATTTCTCACATTACAAAACTTCAGTGTTGTTGAACCTCAGCACTCCAGCTGTTTGGAAATTACAACCCCCAGCATGCCCAGTGGCAGAAAATTTCTAAAAATCTAGGGTGCCAATGTTTGACATCACTGCATCTTATTTTGGGTTGTTAACAATTTTAACTTGTGTTTAAAAATACATGTCACAGTTTAAATAAAGATTGAAGCAAACAGATATGGGTGAACATGGGTATGCAGCTACATTTGTGGAATATGATGCATTCGTACAATAAATAAATAAACTTGCTTGTACATTCTGTTAATATCTGTAACAGATAAGTCTCCAGTCTATATTGTGCTCACAAATCACCTATTTGGATAGTTATAAACAATGTAAAGGTGAAAAACAAACATAATATAAACATAATAGGCACATAGGATGTAAAGTGCTGCAAAATGTACCAAAGGACTCCAAGTACTAAACTGTTGAGTAAGTGCAAGGTGGCATAAAACATAGAATATGGAGAGCTTAGTTACAGTCAACATTTTGTTATGGTTTTCTTTTTGTTAGCAATGTATGTGCATTCTTAAAATATGTTCATGATGTTATCTTGAAGGACAACTAAAGCCCCAAAATAGGTTATCGTATTTAAAAGGATAGTTCATATAATTTTGGTGTATTCTATTTGGGGCCAGTCTTGTAGAAAAAGGTAGACAGTGTGTCTCCAGATGTTTAAAAAATACAACTCCCAGCATTCAACTATATAGGGATGCCAAGGAATGCTGTGAGTTCTAGTTATCAAACATCTGGAGAATCCCTGATCTAGCCAATTAGATTGCATTGATCATACAATATTTACCCATTTTATTTATTTATCACATAAAAAAACTACAGTTATGTTAAACCTTGTCATTCCCAATGTTTGGAAACTAAATACCCCAGCATGCCCAGTGGTAGAAAGTTTCTAAAACATCATCATTTCTAGCAGCAGCCATTTAACAATATAAGCCCCCCACATCCCCAACCCATTTGTGTAAACAGTTCTACTTTCAAGGCAGCATTTCAAACAGCAAATTACATTTCTGTACACTTTATTAGCTAGTTCAGCCTAATCAACCAACCCAAAACTGATATTTGGTACATCAGATCAAAATATCAGCCATCATTTCTGATGCAACCTACTGCTCCCTTCTGATTTTAAGGCATAACTGGTCAGTTGAAGTAACTGGACATGATGGTAAACCACAGCCAATCTTGTAGTGTTCAAAATTCAGATTATATTAAACCACTTACCAAAGATTTTTTCTGTGTTTTTCAGCGTTGCACCACGAAGCAGCAGATTCTCAGACCCTAAAGGCCTAATAACAAAACAAAGGAGATAATTGGATTGGAATTATTATAAACAGGTTTGATTAATTGAACCATTTTTTTGTGTAAAATTATTAAATTTTTGTTTATTGAAATTAGAAGCTGGAAATGTACATACTATCAGGGAGATTCAATAAAAGTTCTTATCGTTTAAAATGGTGCTAATTTTTCCTCAACCAATCAGATCTTATTTAACATTTGAAAGCTAACATCTGATTGGTTGGGGCAAAATTAGCACCATTTTAAACGATAAGAACTTTTAATGAATAACCCTGTACATGTTTAATATTTTATAATTGATGCCTTTAGTGCTGTTAGGCACATTAGAAGTAGGTTTAGTTCAGAATTCACGTAGTTTCTGAATATGCTTGCTCCTTATTTTGAATTTAAGTAGCAGTATTGTATGTTAATTACATGAAACATATCTTATTAAAAACAGGCTGATTATTGTGACAATGAATTAGTGCCCATAATAAGGCACATATTAGTCAGCACTCCGATTGGTCGGGAATGACGGAAAATTTCTGTCGGCCGGTATCGGCTCCCTTTACTTTAATTAGAGGGAGCCGATCCAATCATACTGTGTATGGCCGCACAGCCGACCGATCCCCATACCGAGTATGGGGATTGGTCAGGTCCGTTTGTGCTGTTCCCACACCATGTGTGCCAAAAGATGTTGGTACATATGCTATGGAAATTGCATGTGTATGGCCACCTTTAGGCATCCAAATGGATGGGAGTTTCAACAAGCACAGAAGATTTATTTTCTAAATGTCTAACCCAACTGTGGGAAACCGTACTTCTAATAGACTGCACCGAGACATACAGGGATATGTAATAAAAGTTCTTATCGTTACAAATGGTGCTAAATTTGCCCTAACCAATCAGATGTCATTTTTCATTTGAAAGCTAACATCTTATTGGTTTTTAACGATAAGAACATTTATTACAGCTCCCTGATGGGGTCTAGAAAAAAGATACAGAGTTTCAGATTTGAGGGGGAGTTTTTGCAACAGAATAGAATAATCCTTGCTACAAAACTAACTTTCTATCTAGCAAAATGTGTAATAAATCTGGTGTTATAAACATACACTGTATATTGTTACAATGTTAAAGACTCTTCTAGCATCATTTTAATGTAAATAGTTGATAAATAGGCAAATAGTACATGGGAAAGGTCCTTCGATTACTGTGGGATGTGGTGATGGACCAGTATATATTATAACCTACATGTAAAATTCCCAAGATTAGATTATTAGGTTTTTAATAAATCACTAATTTCAGACACATTTTTGTTGGCCTGGGGAATATCAGCAGATCTGTTTTGGTGCATCATCAGACAAAACAAACTCATCTCTATTGGCTGTTTAGATGTCCCTCTCAACCATGTACTCATGTGATGGATGTCATGGTGTGCTACATTAGCAGCAGGGTGACTCAGCTGACAATCATGAGATTGGGATTGCAGACTTGCAGCAGGCTATTGGAATGGTTTTCTCCCAGCCACGATCATGAAAACACACTATGCTAGGTGGTGTGTGAAAGGAATTTAGATAGTAAACTCAGTAAAATTAATTGGAAAGCACAGCTTAATATGTTTAGCACTACATTAAATACACAATTACATATATCCAGTATTACATCATTGGTTTAGACAGATGACTAACAAATTACAATTAGTACGCATCACATTATAATTCAAACAAATATTTGAATGTTCTTCTTACTAGTGGCTGCACTGCCTTTCTTGCTGAATGAATGACTGACCACCATGCTGAAAAACTAACTGTAAATTAACTCTGCACTTAAGGAGAATGAGATTGCACAGAATTAGATTGTTTGTATCATATTCAATATTTAATAATTGCAGGAAAATTGCCTGTTAAGTCATACCATATATAAACCGAGGTTTTTATTTTTTAACATGAACCTGAAAAGCTAACATCAGGTTATACTTGAGTCACAGCAGTTACCAGGGTACTTTTGCTGCATACTGCTGCATCAAGTGCCCCTCTAGTTCCCTCGATTCCCCCATCAGTTTGGTCCAAATCCGATGTGGGGATTGGGAGCTAGCAGCCCTTGGCACTTTTGCTGCATCCTGCCCCTTTAAGGCAGCTAGGGGCCATTGGGGGCAGCATTCATGTGTCCCCCTAGCTGAATGGAGATTGCTCTAAGGGAGACCCCGGTGACATCTCTGCACCGGAGTCTTCCCTTAGGCTATCGTAAGCTGTCAGTGAATGACAGTTTACTATAGTATTTGTGAATGGAGCTCAGGAGTTCCATTCACAAATGGGGGCAGAGATCAATATTAGGTGATCAGTTCTAAAAACCTAATTATTGATCTTTGCTAATGAATGAAAAATCACTTCCTGAAAAATCCGTTACGGGAAGTGATTTTTTTCTATCGGATTTTGACTTGGAAAATGTAATTTATGTCGGTATTCGGTATTCCAAGTTAGTTATTGTTCCCTACGGTGATCTGATGATTATCTTTGGTAATGCTAAAAAAAATAAAGTGAAATGCACATAAAAAAAATCTTAAAGTGAAACACACACCTTTTTTTCCTACAACAAAGCTATACCGTATGTGGTCAGGGGGGCAGTAGAGGTCATAATTTCTACCCTCGGCTTACTCGAGTCAATCAGTTTTACTAATTTTTCAGGTAAAAATAAGTACCTCTGCTTATACTTGGATCGACTTATACTCAAGCACATATGGTATTTTTTGATAAGAACATAGATAGCATGGATGATAAGTCTTTTTACAATGGGAAACCAGGAAAACATTTTAGTCAATGGATAAGTGGAGGTAACAATACATTACCCAATAGAAAACACATATTTCATGAAAGAAAAACAATATCTGCAATAAATTAAACATTTTAATATTAAACTCAAACACAACTAACCTTGCTATTGGCTCTTCATTTTCATGGTAGATGTTTATCCGACCAACAAACCTGTTAATAAATACATAATACAAATCTTACCATCTCTATGGACATATAAACAACAATGTTAAAAAATGTTTCCCTGCTCAAACAAATCTGATCCACAATATTGTTCAACAGACCACAAAGAGAAAATTAAATCTTAACTCTAAAACATTAATCGCTAAGAAAGAACCCACATATCTAATTAAATGAGAAATGTTCTCCCTCTGTCGATGACTTGGATCTGGGTAAATGTATATTCAGTACAATATACAGAGTTTGTTCATAGGAAGAATTCTTCTGCAAGTAACTTTTAAACCAGATCATGAGTAGACAGTGTTCTCAACAGAATATTTTTCCAGCCAGGGTGGCATGAAAAAAGTAGCTGGGGGGTGGGCGGGGAAATCTGGTGGTGGAGAAAATCTAATGTACAATTTTTACTAGTTAATTACGGTATGCCCTTTAAACTCATGCAGTATAACTACATGAAACCAATATAGCCTGCTTCATATTCTAATAGAAATAGTGACCAGACTTGCATCATGCTCATTATATAGGTCAGGAATGTCTTTTGTCAAACTAGATGTTTGAAAACTACAAGCTACTACACGCTGTCACATCATTTCTCTTAGACTTATATGCCAATATAAATTGTTGTCCATATGTGAAATCTGCCATTAATATTGCTGTTGGGAAAATGCCTGGCTGGTATGATAAATGCAAACAAATACACAACTGATTTGTCTTAAAAAATGATCAGCTGTGTGGCTGGGCATTTGACACAGACAAAAGGGGGATTTTTAACTAGAAAATGTCCCCTTTACAGATGCTGCTGGTTCTTACTTGTACAGATCAGGTTGTGGCTGTTCACATTCAATGGTAGCTTGCAGTCTGTCCATTTCCTGCTCATGGTGAAATGACTTTGTATCTTGCACAGCATAATATGTCTGAAATAAAAATACACATATTTAATAAAAGTATCCATATAAAATATGGATTTTGGTTCCTAAACAAAAATACAACTTTGAGAAACAAGTAAAATGTTTACATTCAGTTACATTCAATGTAGAAGAAAGTAGGCACACTGAAGGACATCCACAATCCCATGCTTGGAATTGTGTTTATTCCACAATATCACACAGCATGTTTCAGACCAGTGTGGTCCTCTGTCATGGTTAGGCAGAGCAGGATTATCCACAAGGCAACCCTAGGGACCTGCCTAGGGCCCAGGAAACTTCTGGGGGCCCAGCTTCAGAAGCAGTAACAAAATTACAGTCTACACAATATATGTAGAAAAAATGATGTCCCTGCCCTAAATGATGTCTCTGCCTTTGGCCCCATATGATCTTAATCCATCTCTGGTTGGGCTAGTGTGGTGCCTAAAGTTACCCACAGGGCAGGGGTACCTCTCATTAGTAGTGATGAGTCCTGGTTTTCATACAAACCTGTCTTCAATTCGATATGGACAGTTTCTAAAATTCACAGGTCCAATGGAATTTTCAAAATTCTATCTAACTCTAAACTTATCATTGAAAAAATAAAATTCAGATTTGAAAATCCTGATCGGAAATTTAAGAGGTTCAAACAAACAACTGTGTAAAGTCAATGCAATCTTTAGCCCTGCAGTTACATTAATTCTTCTCTCTCTTCCAGGGAAAAGCACACTGAGCATGTCTCTACCAGTGGTAGAAGTTCAGGGAAGAAGCCGTAACTGGATGGTTTTTACTAAAAATGATTTCTGAAAACTAAGCAAGCAGTACACCATTTAATTAATCTGTTTCTGGGCTATAAACCAAGAAGTAATAATTAAATAACCCATATGGCAAGAGTGAGATACACTTTTACAGTTACACATATGTCTGATAATATAGAAATGATGTGATTTGCTCACTAAATCAGTTGAGCACTTTTATGGGAAATGATGCATGAATTTATACACACATGGAATTGTTTTTAGCAGCAACCTTGTTATACGGTGCAACACTGCTAGCTAGTTTTCTGTTTAAGGTTGAGAGAACTAAACATAGGGACAGAAAGTAGAATGATATTGCTGTACCTTGGCAGCTCCTCTACACACTCAAAACACAGTCCTTATTGTGTAACAACATTCTGACAGATACAACAGAAACTGTAGCTGACAAAATTCACAATTTATTAGGACTTACTGTCGTTGATATCTTTCATGTATTTCAGTCAATGATCCTGCTGTAAATACCCCAGACTTTTAACGGAGGTGCTCTGATATTGTTCTAGTAATCCATTCTGATAGGCTACACAATTTCACACGTGGCCAGAAGTATTAGTTTAAAGAATATATAAATCTTGTATTCCTACTCTGACTGTTCACAAAAAGCTTACAGTAGCTGCTTACTTTTATAAAATAAATAAATGAATTACTGTTGAGTAATAAATATTATAGAATACTGAACAGAGCAGTAGGGTAGGAACCTATAGTGACAGAATGATATCAAGGAATTACATAAAATTTGTGGTAGGAGCATATTTTCTTCATTCTTACAATCTTATGTATATAACAAATTTTAAGATTACTGGCTCAAATGGAGACCTTTCATTTGTAAGATAGCCTCAAGCTTTTAACTTAATGGCAGCAGACTTTGTCTATTGACATATCAAGGAGGCAGCACAAACATACACCCCCTCAGGGAAAGGATGTGACTGCCCATCTTAAGCTTACCAAGTCTTAATGAGTTATACTGACAGCTACATCAGTATGTGTACAGGGCTTTTTCAATCTCTTCACTATTTACTACACATTCTGCCATATTGGTAGACTGAGCTTTCAGGGAGGATAGACCACAACAGGGTTATTCAATAAAAGTTCTTATTTAAAATGGTGCTAATTTTGCCCCAACCAATCAGATGTTAGCGTTCATATGTTAAATAAAATCTGATTGGTTGGGGCACAATTAGCACCATTTTAAACGATAAGAACTTTTATTGAATCTCCCTGAAAGTGTTAAAAGGGGGCCGGGAATGACAGGATTTCCTTGGTAAAAATGTGACATTATACTGCAACCAGCTCGTTTCACTGTTTATTTTGGAATAAAAATAAAATGTAATGGATAACTCCATGTTTTCCTTGAATTATACCAATCTCCACATTTGCTCTTCTGCAGTAGCATAAAAACTACCTTCTTACCCTCATAAGGTCTACTAACATTTACTACAATGGAAGGCCGAGCCGTCATGACAACTACATGCTATGCTTACACTACATGTAGGTAAGAAAACAAACAGTGTGTTTTACGTTTTTCTTGCGGGTTTGTGCTTTGCCTTCATATCAACAGAACATAATTGCATGGTTTTCCCTACAGTATGTAAATGCAGCAAATGGATCCCATAAGTGAGAATGTTATGATGGGTTTCCAATGCAAATTCTCCAGTCATGCCTTTTTCAGGATATGCCTGTGTTGCGAAAAATGCAGTGATTCGAGTCATATGGACTTTTTTTTTGGTTGCTAAATTAAATTACTAGGATCACATTGGGTACTAACATGCAAGTAACTGTGAACACTAAACTACACCAAATCATCTACTTAACCTAAAGCACAAACACGTTATTGTACAGTAAAAATGATTTCTTATTAAGTATATGCTAAAAAAACAATGGTTGTTGCACATACATAATAGTAACACAATGTATTGGCTGGTTTACAGAATTTGTCAGGTAAAGATACAGTAATTCATTTCCTACAAATGCTAAATTATCGCTGGAATTCAAACTATGAACGATTTACACTCAATGTTTTAATATTTATGTTGGAAACTTTTTTTAATGTAAGTGAATGCAAACACAAGTAACTTAAAGAACACTTACTTTATGACTTGATTCACCATCCAAACTAGCTGTTGTAACAAAGCATGTCCCATCATCCCTGCTCGATGATAAAAATATCATATCACATGGAAAAGCTTCATCCTCTTTAACCATAACTATGTCTCCAACCTGCAGAACAACAAATACTGTAAGTCATTAGTATTTCGTCCTTTGGTTTTGAGAACTGTGCCTTGTGTTTGCCTGTGTTTTATAGTTAAACTGAATAATGTTTAAAAATTGAAGCAAATAATCACGATGGGAACAAACTTTCTGTAACTTGGAGATACTCACTTGAGAATCTCGTTCACAGAACAAATACTTCTGGACCAGATAAGCTGATATTGCACACAAGCAATTGGTTCATTGCAGTGAACACTACAGCAAGTCCGAATATTTTTTCTTTTTTAATCCCCTCCATATGGAGGAATTATCTTTATTAGAATTTGAACAGAATATCGTACAGTTGTTAAGGATTGACAACATTGTTTTACAGAAAGTTTGTATGAAGCAAATGCATGGATCATAGCTTTAGTTAAATTGAAACAATTTCAAAAACAAAAAGAAAATAACTGTGTGCTTTAGCGTTAGTTTGGCTGTCAGTGGTTATAAAATACATTAGATAGTTGTATTACAAGGGGGGTTTGTGGTCGTAGTTTAGCTTGTTTCTGAGGATTCCTCCCACCTACCCCATATTTTGGTGTACTTGGCTGGGCATCCTCAGTGGGTATATAGTAATTTTTTATTCCGAAGGGTAGCGTTCACTGCCCTTTTCCAGGAGTCCAGTTGTGGAAGGGCTGGTTGGATCCAGGTGCGAGCAATTTGTTTTCTGGCCAGAAAATTTTTTCCCTGAGGAATGTTTTAAAGTGTTTGTCAACAGGGATTTCGTTCACAATCCTGAGGATACAGGCCTTGGGGTCCAGGCCTACCGGTGAATCCACGCAGTCGTGGAGGAATTGAGTAATTTGTTGCCAGAAACCCTGGATTCATGGGCAAGCCCACAGGATATGGTAGAAAGTGCCTGGGGCTAATTGGCATTTAGGGCAGAGTGGACTGCGTTCTGGCTTATATTTTGAGTTTTGTACTGGAGTTAGGTACGCTCTATTTATAATAAACAATTGGGTGAGTCTGTCTGAAGCTTTGGGAGACACTAGTTTGCAGGACTCCAGGGCCACCTCCCACTCCTCACCATCTAGGGGACCCACATTGGCTTCCCAGGATATTTTTTTGGCTTCTGTTCTGGCTCTTACTGTTGGGGTTTGTAATGCTTGATAAATGCGTAATATTAGTATGGTAGATGTTTGATTCCTGAGAGTTGTTGGAAGTGGGTTGGAATGGATTTCGAGGGACATGTTGTGGAATTGTGTTGCAAATGCGTGTCTGATTTGTAGATATTTGAAAAACATAGGGTTAGGAAGTTCAAATTCTTGGTTAAGTTGGTCGAAAGATTTTAGGTTATTTCTGTCTATGAGATGTGTACCGTAAGTAGTTGGATCCCATGGTTGAACCATGTTTTAGTGTGTGGAAGCGTTGTGAGTTTTATTGTGCCATAATGGGGTGTTAATATTAATATGTGGTATGGCTAGGTGTTTGAGGGCGATGTCCCAGATTTTGAGGGCTTGTTGTAGGAGTGGGTGTTGTGGAAGTAGCGCCTTCCTTACCTTGGGATATAAGATATAGTATATTTGGATATAGTGTATTTTGGGGGATGTTCAGCATTGCTAGCATCCCTCATCTGAGTGGCTCCAGTGGTGTAGGTGGGATAATTGTGAGGCTATGTAGTAGGGAGATTGTTTGTTGAATTTCAAGTTCAGAAATCGGTGAGTCGATTAGTTGTTTGTGTTGTGTAGATAGTTGGGAGGTGATATTGTCGAGGTAATGGTCTATTTCAGTGTTCGTATAGTTTAGAGTTGAGGAGTATAGGTGTTTATAATAGTTTGCAAGGTGTTCGGTTATAGCTTGGGGGTCTGTGATGGGTGGTGCACCTGTTGGTTTAAGAGTGATAATTATAGGTGGCTTGTGCTCGTGGTTGGCAATATAGGCTAATAATTTGCTGTATTTGTCACCTTGTTCGTAGAAACTTTGGACTTTGAAGAGTAATTTTTTGTTGGCACGTGCTAAGAGAATTTGGTCAGTTATTTTGGATTGGAGTTTAAGAGCTTGTGTATTTTCGGGGGAGGGATTTATTTGAAAGTCTAGTGGGGCCTTTTCTAATGCTTGGGTGGCTGCTTTTTTTGGCTGCTTCTGACAGATGTTTGATTTGGTTAACTGCGTTTGTGAGGGTCATGCGCGTGTGAAGTTTAAACGCTTCCCAGACTATTATGGGATTACTGTTATCTCCGTTGAATTGGAAGAATTCTTCCTAGGTTTCTGAGAAGTCAGTGTCTTCTGGGAGTTGAGCCAGAATGGGTTTAATCTCCAGTGGGGAGGTGATGGGCGTTCTGTCCAGCATGGCGAGTGGTCTGATAGGAGTTTTGGTGAGTACCCGGAGTCCTGCAAGAGTGGGAGTAGTTGTACATTAGTAATAATAATAAGTGTGGTGGGTAGGGGAGAAACAGGAGTAAGTTTTATCATGGGGATGTTGGTAACGCCATGTCAACCATATTGATACTGGTCATTAATCTGCTGAACCTTGTGTGGGGGTTGGATGGTGGTAACCAGTCATTAGGGTGTATTCTATTGAGGGTAAGGTTCATAACTGTATTAAAATCTCCAAGCCATATTACAGGTATATCTGGATGATCCGCCATATACTGAATACCTGCACGGATGGCTGTCATATCAAAGGGTGGGGGGATGTAGAAACCCATAATTATAATCGGATTGGACTGTAACGTACCTTGTGATTGCAATACCTCTAGAGGCGGAGGTGTGTTCAGCATGGAACATCCAGCTGGCCCAGGGTTGTTTTAGATATAGTTTTTGTTGGCCCACTAGATGGGTTTCTGTAAGGACCGTTGGGTCCGTTTTTTGTTGTTTAAGATGTTGGAGGACCGCTGTGCACTTTTCCCTATCCTGTAGTCCTCTGACATTCCAGGTGAGGCATTTTATGATTGAGTGTGTCATCTGTGGTGGTTGTCAAAGCTGCATCGTCTGATAGGTATGGCTAACCTATCTTATTGGTAAATGTAATTGGTAAAAATAATGCATTTTTAGAAAACCGATGAATTAAAGCACAAATCAAAACATATAATACATACATACCAAACTATGTACAAAAAACTAATAATAATCATATGCGTTCATCGAAACTGCACAGTTATAGCCTATACGCTTGGGTAGAGGGTATTAGGGATAGAGGGGGGCTGGAGGGAGGCTGGTGGGGGTACTGGGGAAGCTAGGAAAGGGTAGCAGGTATGAAGGCTGTGCTTACTTAAATGAATAACACATATACTGTAGTTGTGATGGCAATACTATGGGGGCGAATCTCGGAACTCAGGCTGTTTTGAAATAAGTCTTGAAAATTAGTTCAGATCATAAGGAGTAGATTGGAGCTCAGCTCGGACAGTGCGTTGTTTTGCAGAGTAGACGTTTGTAAGAGGTGGCTAAACCAGGCTGCTAGGGGAAAAGTGATGGGGGTTGAAATAGTAAAGTTCCAGGAGGGCTAGTAGTTGGTGAAGAGTCGCAGGGGGTTATTCGGGGGGGGGGGGGGGGGGGGGGGGTTGGGTGCAGCGTGTTACAGTACCTGTTCATGTTCGGGATAGTCCATGTAGTTTTACTCAGCGGTTATGAGTAGTTGTGGGTTGATATTGCAGATTAGTGGTTTTTTCGAAGCATCTCGGGCTGATGAGGTGGGTCCGTCTGAGGGCCGATCTCCTGTGGTATCCGGCCAGTGTAGGGCCTCTCCAGGGGTGGAGAAGAAGCGTGTTGTGGTGCGGTGGGCCTGTTCGACTGTGAATGTAGGAGAGAAAGCTTCTTTGCCATACGCTGCCATACGCTCCTATGAGGAGTCCCTCCAGGAATCCCGCTGGGTCTGGGTCCTCTGCCTTTTCTGGAGGGTGAGCAGGGCCTGTATCGCAGTTTTATTGTTGTCTGTGGCCTGTTGTAGTGGCGCCATGTGGTCCTCAATGCTGCTGACACGGCCTTTTGTTTCGGTTACTCAGGCCCTGAGGGAGTGCATATCCTGACGGAGGAGAGAGAGGTCTATCTTAACCTCATCCAGCTTTGTGGTGAGGGTCGCTTGGCAGGCCGATATCGCCTCAAGTACCTTGTCCGTTGCTAATGGTGGGGTTGTGTCTCCTGTCTGCGAGACTGGCTCACTAACAGGGGCCTGCTCTGTACCTTGCTTCTCCTGGTGGCGGTAGCGGTCCAACTGGGCCATGGCATCTTTTTTCCCCAGAGTCATGTTGGTGGTCCAGTGAGTAGTGTGAGTACCGGGGGTGCTTGATGTTAGCCTGTTTTAGGAGGTATTTGGGGATATGAAAGAGCGGAGCTCCCGAGTTGTGCGTCCTGCCCTAAGTCATGCTAGGCCACGCCCCAGCAAGTCCGAATCTTGATGCTTTAACTATATGCACTAGCACAGATACCATGATACTATATGGGGCCCTGGAATGCACGTTCTTTGTCTACCAATCTAAATTTTAAACAAGTATATTTTCTCAGAAAGCTGTTTTAGTATGTGTTTAGTAATGGAGACACCATAGCTAGAAAGAATGGCAACCAAATGCCACTAAAAGGTTAGATAATAGAATATCCGTACATCATGAAGGAATGGAGTTTCAAAGCCTGTATTCTCTACCTATCCTATTTAATTTATTAGTGACATCATGAAGGAATCTGATGAATCTAAAATAAAATCTAAATCAACCACAGGCCAAACAACATAAAATGTAAGTTAAATAAATGTCAATTCATTAACCATAAGCAGCACTGAGAGTACACAGAGAACAGGGAAAACCAGCATCCAAAACATAGGCTAAAATGCTGGACCTTAAATGAAATTATCAAACTGGGTTCACACCATGCAATTTTTCAGGGCATCTGGACAATATTTCCCTTTATTGATCGGTCAGCCCGAAAAATCAGTGTTTTTTTAAGTCCAGCTGAAACCATTGCCGGTTGGCTGCGACAAAGATCTTACCGTGTACCAAGCCTAAAGCTGGTCCTCACATATTTAAAATAAAAATGTTTACTTCTAATAGTACAAGGTGTGCTTTACAATGACTGCATGTGCTACAGAACAGGTCATACTGATCCTGACATCCTTAAAAACATTGCGAACAAGCTGTCCCAGATTACAAACCTATTCCCCAAAGTGATTTGCTGATGTTTGGTACAAACAATACATTATGTAGATCACTTAAACGTAAAATTACTAAATAAACTGATTCCACAAATGGCCTTTTATCCGTACATCATTAACTATGTTTATTTTAGGAACTCACCCTTAATTTCCTACTTTGCGTCCTAACAAGCTTCCCATACTGGATGACATGGACTGAATACTGGTTCATGGCATTGTCAGCTTTATGCCTCAGCCAGTCTTCATAGCCCTAAAGAACGACAAAAACAAATCAATAGTTCAGACACTATGATATGGTGACACAGTATGGATTCTCAGTTAAGCAAAGCACTCAGTACCTGTTTAATTGCTGTCACAGTGATGACAAAGAACAGTGGCAAACCACTGGTTACTGGACTAGTTGGTGTATCAATAATAAGCTGCAAGAGAAAAAAAACATGGTAAATGCATGATGATGTTAATTAAATTAATGTAACCCAAGGTATATGGTAAAAGGATAAATAAGAATAGAAGAACTCAAGTCACACTGGTTTAAATTTTTGTTACTGCTACAAAAAGTGATAAGGCATCATTTCAGGCATTATCATGTGATTCGACCTGCCAATGGCTTAACTATGTTGAGGAGAGATAGGCATTGTTCCTATGTGGTAACACTTATTTAAATGCTTTGGGACCTGTTAATCCAATAGGAAGTCTTTAACCTGATGTTACAAGGTAAACAAAACCCTTTCCTAAGCTCTACATGGCAATGTTACAATATATAATGCTTGCCTGCGTTAAATATAAAGCCCTGTGGTGGGATAAATCACCTACGTGAGCTAGAGAATGGGGAATATTGAAAAAAACTATAATTAAAGAATCAAATGTGTTATAGGATCCAAGACAGCACAGATTTAATGCTGAGTGGCCATGCCAGACATATTTGGAAATAATGTAATAACTTGGAGTGATAGCTGGTGTAGGGAACTATGGGCTTAAAATAACTTAAGTTATTAAAGGGCATGCTCCCTCCGCCACCCCCAACCGCTATAGTAATCTGTCCAAAAACTCCCTCCGATCACAACTTACTTTGCCTCTTTCCTCCGACGTTTTGTCATGGCCCTCTGCTTGCATGAAATTGCAACCAGCTTCCGGCTGTACAGAACGTTGGAGGAGTAAGTATAGATTGGGGAAGTTTTTAGACAAATAACTATAGCGGTTGGGGTTGGGAGCCCTACACTACAGAAAAGGGGTTTTACACTAAGGGGAGGGGGAGGGAGAACTGCACTGAGCATGTGCAATTTTTCCTGGAGAAGAGACAGGAGGCAGAGTCCTATATGGACTCGGCCAGGCTTCTGGTGGTCAGTTTTTTGGACTTTGGGCACACATTACAGGAGAACAGGAACAGGAAATGCCCTTTAAACTAATTGCTTTAATTAAGCTATAGAGCATTCCTTTAAAACAACATTACTATTGGAATAAAGTATGTAAGCAATTTGATTTGAATTGGATATGCACTAGGATTATTTTTGTGTGTGTGTTATATTAAATTGCTCACTAGTTATACTGTATAATGTGTCCAGTAGCATTACTAGAAACCATTAGGTCACCCAGAAAAACTAGATTGGGACACTTCCTTGCCCCTAGGACCCTATACAGTTGCAGGGACTGCTCCCTGGTAGTTATGCCTCTTAATGTGTTGATATATAATATACATCGGACAATGTATATCATTTCATTATAAAATTGTCCTGTTATACACAATTGTGTGAGGTTAAAGAAAACATAACAGTCAACTTTATAATGAAATGATCCTTATACTGCTAACTATAATGTCTTCATAGCTTTGCTATATGGTATGGCAAGTATCTTTTATAAAAGGAGCATTTGTCTTTTGATAATAGTGTAAAATACGTATCATGTTATCTAGTTTTTATTTCGGAAGAATCTTTAGTTCTTTATCTTAAATTCCCCAACTAGCAAAGCAGAATATATTTATCATGATGGATTAAAAAGATGGCGATGTAGAAAAATTTTGGTCGGGACAAATATTGAAGTTAGTGAATGGATTTAGTAGTATTTTTAATATTCTATTTAATAATAATATATGTCTTTGTGTCAATATTACATCTAGGGTAGAACTTTTTAATTCTTATTATTACTAGTGTATTTGTATATTTAGCACTGTTTTAGCACGTTATCTGTTTTTGAAGATATTTCAGTAACATTGATTATAAAATAATTATCTCAATATTGTCTATCACTATTTATGTGATCATGATTTTTTACATATAGAGTCTGTGATTCGTATACTGTTAGACCTATTTGTTATGAACATTATTATTGTTAATGGCACATTATGGTCACTTACGGCTACTGATATTTTAATATTGCACATTTAGCACTTTTGCACTGTTACCTTGAATAGCACGGATGGGGTTAATAGTATATGGGGGGAGGATACAGGGGAGGGGTTGAGATATTCCTGAACTGTTAAATTTCACCTGCAGTGCAGTGCAGTGATGTTATGTCTTGTCCTGAGGACAGCTGCCAGCCGAAACGCGTTGACAGTAAAATAAAGTTATTAATTAGATATTAAGTCCCTTGAGTGCTCCGTTGTCCGATGTATATTGTATCTAATTCTGGAGGCACCGGGGCATCGGAACTTCAAGTGAAGTGTGCGAGACCGATCTCACATGTTTGTGTATATATATATATATATATATATATATATATATATTCTTGGAGCACTCACAAGACTTCAACACAAACAAATCTTAATGAAGCGATCAACGCATTTGAGCCGCCATCTATGGCTCTCATCAGGATCCTGGCGGCTGAAACGCTTTGATCGGTTCATTAAAATTTGTTTGTGTTGAAGTCCTGTGAGTGCTTCAAGACTCTTTTCTTTGCTCTATGACACATTTTGGATTCGGCACCCAAGCAACTGCTATCTTGGTTATGCGAGTGCTGCTGACAACCAAATATTTTTTATATATATATATATATACATTATATATTATATTGAGTGTAGAGTTAGTTTACATACTAGAATACTAGATAGATAGAGGTACTAGAGAAATCTACTATTGTGCAAATCCAATAAGAAGGTATTATATAGAGGGATCCAATAATTATTTATTGTGACAGCAAAAAATTTGCACAATACTTCCAGGGACGTGGAACATTTGTTTGTGACCTCTTTTTATTGTGACATTGCTATTTCTTTTGCTTTGTCTATATAAAATTTATTGCAGAGATGATTTTTGGATTCCATTATGGTGGCACTGACAGTTCCCTAATACATTGCCCGTAGTGTTACATTTCTTTGGTATGCTTTGCTAGATGTTTTTACAATATGGGGGTACATACATTTTGGTTTAGTTTTAATTAAAGATGAGCAGTGATTTTTAATGGGTTATCACTTAAATAGTATCAATTGTAACAAGCTACAATGATATCCAATGCAGGTTTATTAATTACCCATGGCCATTAATCAACTTTAATAATGAAATTATACCTTCATTTAAATTTTTTTATTTCATTTAATTTTTTTGTAAAAGGTATTTTTAAAAAAGTGTAATTTTGCTACATGTTATTACATATACATATATTGCATATAGTATAGTTACAGCGATACATAAAGTGCAGTTTTAAGAGATGATATCATTTGGATGTAGCAAAATTTCACTTCTTTAAAAATAAATTTTTACAAAAAATACCCAATCACAAATAGAAATTTGCCCCTAATTTAACATTGTTTCCGGGGTCGTATCTACACTAAATGTTACCGAACGTGATGAGATTAGTGTTGCACAAACATTCAGATTTTTATATTTTTTAAGGGAATAAAGTGATAAACACTGTAAACCCTGTGAACTTATGTGTCAGATTCTTATTGTTACATGTCATTAAAGTTCTAGTATTTGTTTATGATGAAAGCATCTCAATTGGCTCTGTATAGAATCAGTCATTCTAGTGTCCCTACAGAAAGCATATTTTAAGACCAGAACATTCTGTTAAACAAACTAACAGAGGGGGACAAATTATGACATTTTGTCAGCCACTCAGAAATCCTCCTATTTTCATCTAAGAAAAATAAAACACCTCATCTCTTTTACTAACGGCTAGATTACTGCAATGCCCTCTATATAGGACTTACACATAAGAACTTGCACTGCCTACAATTAGTACAAAATGCAGCTGCCAGACTATTAAAAAACTGCCCTCACCGTCACCATTGCCAAATAACACCAGTTATTCAGTGTCTCCACTGGCAGACGATAAAATGGAGAAACCTTTTCTAGATTAGCTTACTAACATTTAGATCACTAAACAACTCGGCCCTGGTAATTTGAAAGACTTGCTACATCCCCACACAATACCTCTAATTCTTTAGTCATACCCAGAATAAAATTGCAAAATCTTTGGAACAAGAGCCTTCTGCCATGCAGCCCCATCCCTAGAAGTGTTTTAATCCAGAGTGAAAAGTCATCTATTTAATCTGGCATTCACTGAAATGTAGCTCCCTTCCTCTGTGACAAATTATTATTATTATTATTTGAGCCCCATAGGAGAAAAGCACTTTAGAAATCTTATTGTTGTTTGTAGATATGGTGATAACAAGGAGAATTGTAGAATGTCATGCATAGAATGACATTTCAAATTTAAACACACATATCTACAGTATTTAATGTGTAGGACACAATGATATTGCTGCATTTATACCGTATGTTAACTGTAAGTGGAACATTATATTAAATGATATTGATGATCTTGTATAAACTCAATTTAAAGAGATAATATCATCAACTGCAACATAATGACGACCAGAGAGGGGTTAATCTATTTTATGTCCATCGTTTACAAACTTTCTATTTACCCTTCCAGACAACACAATATCTCCTTTAATAGTCTGGTTTTGTTTTGTAAAGTTATGATTATGGCAGGAAATGGAATTTCGAATCTAATTAAGAACAATATCAAATGGTCTAATGCATCGTAAGCTTCAGTCATGATACATTATCTAGTGCTAAATAGAACAAAGTACGGAATGTAATCCCTATCGTTCACCCACGACTAAAAGGAATTATACATACACCTAAAAGAAAGAAAAAAAAATTAAGTCAAGTACACACTTAGTATCAGTATTAGAATGTTCAAAGGTTAATTAATAAAATATTAGCACAGAGACTGCAGCAGTGCAGTACATTAGGGAAGTGACACAAGTTATGTCTAATACAGAAGATATGACTGCCATGAAACCAATTAGGCCTCATGAAAACCCCTGAAGTAAAACAACAGAAAAGGGCAAGCCATATCACATCAATAATGATTAATTTCTAGATTTATTTAGATGGTACTGAATGTGTACCCCAATATTGGAATATACTAACATACAGGGAAACTATGGGGCATATTTCATAGGTTTGTTACATTTTTCACCACCGTTTTCAGCAATTTTTCGACTAATTTGTAGTTATCGCATTTAATAAAGCGGCAATAACCAGTGACAAACAGTCATTACCGCCACCTTTTTGCCATACATTGCCATGGTAACCGCTCAATCATATTTATAACATGGCAAAAAGTGTTTTATTGCATTAAGTTCAGTCATTCAATATTGTCAAGCCTGAGGTGATGAAAATGCATAAGTGGCCATTTATTTATCCTGCCAATGGGTCCATGGAAGGTGTCAGTACATTGTGGAGTGTTTCTCAATACTAATAAGTTCCCGGGGGGGGGGTTAGTTAGACTACTTTCCAGCATTTACTGTAATACGTATTTTCCAAAAAAAGATTGCTTTTTTAAGATTCCTGTTTTCTTTATTTACCGATAAAGTCAAATGGGGGTCTAAGGGACATATTTATAAAGGGGCATTATTTTCACTATTTTTTTCCGCCAGACTTCACCACCAATTTTTTAAACTTTTCTTTTTATCATAGTTATTAAAAAGGTGAATTTTCATCAAAGGCAAGAATTATGTGGCAAAAAGTAGCACTAAATGCTGAAAATGTGGCACAAAAGTTCAGTGCATATGATGGTAAATAGGTAACAATCACTGGTGTCAAATTAGTTAATACACACTGAACACCTTTGTTTTTTTAAAATAACCTAACACATGTGGTGTTTTTTTTAGAAGAAGATAAAACTAGTGTAACACTCTCCCTGGCAAATTTTCTCTATTTTATTAATAGGACTAATTTTTTAGTATTGTTTATTTTTAGCAAACTGCAGCTAATTATCAAACCAGTTACATTATTATGGGAACATACCATAGTGCTGTGTAAGAAATAGTCATGTTAATGGAACATTCCAATAAGTAAAAGAACCCATTTCTGGGCCATTCCCCATTGATGCACTTACACCACCTCAGATAAAAATCCACATTTTGGCACTTTATATAAAACGCTTTGATTTTGGTTTAATGCTATGAAAAATGCCTTAACGATGTTTGGTGAAAATTCTGGTAAAACTGCAAAAAATGCAACAAAAGGTGGAAAAAAAATTCACCTATTTATAAATAGCGTTAAATAAAAAATGACAAAAATAGCTCTGAAATTTCACCACTGCGTTATAAATATGCCTGTAAATTCAACATATACATTAGTGATTTTTTTGCTTAAAGACCCCCATTTAATGTTGTCAGTGTACATCGCCGATACTACCGCCACACATCATTGCAACGATACCTTTTGTGGTTTTATAAATACGGGGAAAATAACACTCTTTGAGATTGTGATGTTCTGCAATAGCAAATTAGGAAAATAGCGATTGTTTATAAAATATATCCCTATGTCAATTATACAAAATCATAAAAGGTAACCACGAACACTTAAAAATTATAAAATATGTGTGGTATAAAATATGTGTGTAATCTTGATAACAACGACTAGACTCTCTAGAAGGAGACTCTTCCATATGCACTTTGGTACCACAGTTTGGATTGGACAGTGTGGATTGGTCCCCATTTTCCTCATTTGCCCAATCTATCATAAATAGAAATCTCACACTAATATTTAAACCTTCCTGAACCAAAATCTCCATTTCTAACCGTTAAAGGTAAAAATGTACTGCTATCATTCAACTACTTCCAGGCTTCATCATCCAACTGTTCAATGGTTATAAAAAAAATGCACAACAGATTTGGGGCGTCAGCCTGAACCATCAGTGCTGCATCACCAAGTGGCACGATTAAAAAAAAACAAACATATATACTGTACATACTTCCTCCCATCCAGTTTTGGTCCCCTAGATCTGCAGCCATTACAGTTAGCAAAATTGCCCTTATGAACACAGTATTAAGCAAAATATACAGAATAATGTCTGTGTGCCTCTTGCAGTTGTTTAGTTCAGTAAAATTCTAGATATTTGGGTTTACATTTTGTTACCTGGACAGCATTACTAAGATCTGTTTTCTGTCAATGATACAATATTAAAGACAGAACAACCCACACAGGATGTTTATAAAGTAATGAATTAGGATATTGTCACAAACGACCCAAAGTAATGTCAATTTAAATTTATCATTCCCAGTCAGATTAATACCAGTGTTTCCTAGAGAAAACTATGGAGGAATGTTTCATGGTCATAAATTACTGAAGCTTAATAGAATTGAATAAAAAGGTAAATATACTGTAAATCTTTTTTTTTTTTTGCTGCATTACTCGGAATAGCAAGGGATTTCTGGGCGTGTTCTATCCACGACAAACTATGCTAATGTATATCATTCAATGTTATGATGCTGAGGACACTGTATTTTAATCAAGAAGAAATAGAACTGTCAACTAAAATCCTGTTATTTAAAAAATAGTAAGTGCAAAGAGTTATAAAAAAAAATTAAAACACCTGCACTCTCAAGGCTGCAGTATGCTATTCTAGTATATCCTACCAGATTATACCATTGCGTGTGTATACAAACCTATACAGGGCAAGTTACGGATTGCTGCTTGACTTCAAGACAGGAGTTGCGATGGGTGCGTGGGTATCGCAAAAGACACCCGTGGAACGGCCGCAAAATATTAAATGTGGTGACTGTGGTAGTTTTTAGTGTGACTTCGAACGCCATCCAGCAGACCTCAATAAGAAGTTACTGAAAGCTGCAACCACCATATTAAAGGGCAACTGTGGTCTCCAAACAAGTTAGGATTAAATGAAAGCCTGAAGTGTTTCCTTTATAATGAACCGACAATCACATCTCTGGCTGGAGCCTGTGAGAAAATTACATCGGGGTGAATGTTCAAACTTCCTGCTTCCAGTAGGTTGAGTGACATCACCTAACCTCTGCAACACACCTCTGCTGCTCCCTACCTTTGGAACTCTCTCCCTCTGTCGCTTCTCCTGGTGACATCCATTAATGCTTTCAAATCTAGACTGTTTTTCTACCTTTCTGAGCATCAGCACAACAAATGATTGTTAGCCCATTTAAGCACTTTGTACCCATCCTCCCCACCTGTATGTTGTCCCTCTCACTTAGATTGTAAGCTCTTCAGGGCAGGGGTCTCATTTCTAATGTGTCGAGGCTTGTTGCACTTTACTTTACATTTATACATAATTTATATACAGTTTCTGACAAAAGTCTTGTCGCCTGTGTATTTTGCAGTAACTCCTGCCATTAACCTGATTTTTAATTTATCAATTGGTGTTAGAAATAGCTCATTTGAAAAGCTAAAGCCCTCCCAAATAATATTAAATGTACTGGTAAAAAATAGTTTCACTGAAAAAAGATTTATCATTTAATCAAGACAGAAAGGATGTAGTCGCCTATACAGAAAATGATCTACTTTACAGCCAATCCAAAAATATGTCAGCAAATTAAGAAGTGGTGCTGTGAGATCCAAATTTAATATCTTGTATGACTTCCATGAGCTTGAAGGACAGCATCCATGCGGTTTGGCATGGATTCATACAATTTATTGATGAAATCATCAGGAATAGCCAAGAAAACAGTCTTGCATGCCTCCCAGAGTTCATCAATATACTTTGGTTTCGTCTTCCATGCTTCCTCTTTCATCCTACCCCACATATGCTCAATGATGTTCATGTCAGGTAACTGGGCTGGCCAATCCTGGAGCATCTTGATCTTCTTCGCCTTAAGGAACTTTGATGTGGAGATGGAATTATGCGATGGAGCACCATCCTGCTGCAGAATTTGGCCTTTTTTTATGGTTGGGAATATATGAAGTAGCTACGATTTCTTGGTATTTTACACTATTGATTGTTACCTTCCACCCTGCAGAACCCTTGCACACACCCCATACTGGATGTAACCCCAGGCCATGATTTTGCCTCCACCAAACTTCACTGTTTTCTGGGTAAATCTCGTCTCCATGCGTGTTCCAGTAGGTCTCCTGCTAATTCAGAATCTGACAAACTGTTCTGGTTGACACAGGGATTTCAGGTGACCAGGTCTCCTGGAGCTCTGCTGCAGTTGATAATGGACTTGCCTTGGATTTTCGAGCCAACAAACAGTCCTCTCAAGCAGCTGTCTTGGGGGTCTGTCTGACCTGGGCTTGTCAAAAACTTCTCCACTCTTTTTAAATCTTTTCTTTATCCTCTGAACTTGACGCTGAGAGACAATGAAGGTGTGCGCCACATCAGCAGTGGATTTGGTCTTCAGCCTCTTGATAATCAACACTTTAGTCTCAGGGTGAATCTTAGGCATGTCTGCAGAGGTCTGTTTGCAGTTGATGTGAAGGTCTAGTGTACTGGGGTTATTTTTATACACACCTGACACCTAATTGATCCATTATTAGTCACAGGTGAAGCCCATATGAAAAGGCGACAACACTTATGTCTTTGCAAAAATTGACTCAATGGGCTTTACCAAGCTGTGAATATTAGAATAGATTTTGTTAGTTTCGTTTTGTATTGAAACATTATTACAAAAGCTGTTTGGGGTAAAATGAATCATTTCATTTTCAGTGGCACTTCAGGTCTATTTGTACAAAAGAAACAAGAATTTTGTCAGAAACTGTATGTATGAAATTGTATTTAATTTAATTTTTATCTGTATAATTGCTTGCACTTATCCCCTTGTTTGCATTCTCTGTATTTTATAATGTACAGTGCTGCGTACCCAAGTGGCCCTTTATAAATAAAATTATACATACATACATATTTCCACCGTATTACATATGGCTCATTATCGCCTATTAACATTCTACCCTTCTTAATATAATCAGCTGTGTTTATCACAATTATTTCACCTCCCTTATCAGAAAGTTGGGTAGAAGTTATGTTGGTATTTTTAAATAGGTCAAATGCTTATTATATTCTTTTCTATTTGTTTTCCCTATCTACCAACCCAGTACCTAAGAGTATAGCCATATATATGGGAATTATCATTACACATTATTAAACATTTGGGACTTATATGGACTGATAATTCTTCTTAACAGCAAGGTTAGTGTGTAATCACAGGGTTTGTGTATATATTAAAAGTTTGCATTAAGAGCACTAGGTGTATGTAATATGACGATTATTATTATATTGGTCTGTGTAGCTCCCCAAAACCTCTGCACACAGGAATATGGTTGCCAACAAACTTTATTATAGCAATTAGAAACAATAGAAAGCACTAAAAAACCTTGCAGAAACAGTCCATTAGCAGTTGTTGAAGTTGCACCTCTCTGCTATGGTGTGGCCCCTTTAAATCATGGTGGTCTTGTGGTGAGGTATAATTCACTTGGTAATGGCTTGTGAGGTAGTTCCTACATGTTTCGCTGTTTAAATCATTACAGCTTCATCTGGGATAAAAATTTGTCTCTTTGCCTTATAAAGCCATGATTCAAACCACTTCCTGTTTCTGCTGGGTCTTTCTTGCAGTGGGAATGGCTGCTGGGTGGCATTGTAAATTAATTAGTACCACATTTAGAGTAGGTACCTGTACAGTAATTTACGTATTTTAAGTTATTTAAAGCATTCCAGCACACAAAGCATGCTGGGAGTTGTAGTTTACAAAATCTAAATTGCAATGGTTAATACTGTAGATTATTATTACGGTACTAGGGAAATAGGCTCTTTTTACGTATATTACCGTATGCTTGTTGTTATTTATACCGTAGCTGTTTTACTTATTATACCGGTAAGTCAATTTAAAGGGCAACTAAAGCCTCAGAATAATCTTGAATCAGAAGGCCTTGATATAAAAGCAGTAATCAGTGCCTCGTTTGTATGGTAATTTTAATGTGGTTGCTGGGAAATTTTTCTTACTGGTTCTTCTGTGTTTTTTTAATCTGTTAGAAACGGTTGGTCGTGTAAAAAAATTGCGCAGATCATACGACGCTGGCTTTAAACTAAGAGTTGTGTCAAGAGCAGAGGAAAGTAATAATTCTGTTGCAGGCCGGGAATTCTGCGTTGATGAAAGACAGGTGCGAGACTGGCGAAAAATCAAGTCAGAATTGGAGAAGATGCCGAAGTCAAAAAAGGCTTGTCGTGGTTTAACAACCTCATATGGGGCTCTAGAGACTGACTTACATAAATGGGTTGTGGAATGTCGTCAGAATGGATACTGTGTAACACGCATCGGAATCCGATTACGTGCCCTTCAAATGGCTAAAGACGAGCAATATAAAACAGCGATTCATGAATAGATTTGGACTTTGCTTGCGCCAGAGAACGAAGATATCACAAAAGCTGCCACAGAATCTTGAAGAAAAGGTCATGTCATTCCATCAATTCATTATAAAACAAAGAAAGCTTTATAATTATGACCTCGGAAGTATCGGGAATATGGATGAGACCGCAATGACTTTTGACCCTTCCAAGCAACAGGACCGTGGCATCCTTGGGAGAAAAAACTATTTTCCTTAGAACAACCGGGAATGAAAAAAATCATTTCACAGTGTTTCTGGCATGTTTGGCCAATGGAGTCAAGCTGCGGCCTGTTATTATATTTAAAAGGAAGACTTTGCCTAAAAATGCCAAATTCCCCCCACGAATCACTGTCCGTCCACATGTTAAAGGCTGGATGGATGAACAAGGAACAAAAAAATGGCTAGAAGAGATATGGAATGGACGACCAGGAGTAGCTTTAAAAAAAAAACCCTCACTGCTAGTTTGGGATATGTTTAGAGCACATATATGTGAAGATGTCAAAACATTGGCTAAGTCATTTCAAACAACCTTGGCTGTTATTCCTGGTGGGCTAACATCTGTTTTACAGCCTCTGGATGTGTCTATAAACAAACCTTTTAAAGACCGTGTACGAAAAATGTGGCACGAATGGATGTCGTCAGGTCAAGCCAAATTGACAAAAGGTGGAAATCTTATGAAGCCTGACATAGAAATAGTAGCAAAGTGGGTACGAGATGCATGGGAGGACATTCCAGAAGACATCATCAAGCGTGCTTTTCTGAAATGCAGTAATGCCATGGATGGTAGCGAAGACGATATTTTGTTTCAGCACAGCAGCAGTGATGAAAATGATGGAGTTGTTGATAATTGTGATGATAATGTCTATGCAGATGACATTACACCAGCTGAATTTGAGGCACTATTTGGAGAAACCGATGATGAGGAATCTGATTTTGAAGGATTTTAAATGTGTTTTATGTTCCAGTACGGTATATTGCTGTTCAAGCCATTGAACTTTGGGTCAGTTAAAATATTTACTGTAGCATTACAGTACTAGTTTACCATACCATTGTTACGGTATGTACGGTACCGGTTATGTAGATGTTCCTACATACGGTAGTTTTGTGACTTTACATTATGCTGCTAAGTGAAGTCACTACTGAACAAGTTGTTTTTATTTATGGTAAAATAAATGTAAAATAAATACTTTAATGGACCTCCTGTTTATTCATGTTCATTTCCTAATCATTTTTACTAATTACAGGTTTGCTTAAGTGTTCATATTTTCTACCCTCTGTTTATACTCGAGTCAATCGTTTTTACTAGGTTTTTCAGGTAGAAATGGGTACCTCGGTTTATACTCAGGTCGGTTTATACTCGAGTATATACGGTAAAAAGAAAGTATGATGGCAGATGATTTAAAAGATAAATCTAAAAAATGTCTTAAATATGCTAAAAATTCAAAAATGTATAAAAAATATTAAAAAAATGTTTTTTGATATAAAAAGATATATATAAAAATATTTGTAAAAAATTATTTAACTGTATGGTATATAACAGTGGTATAAATAAATAAATGAATAAAGGCAATACATTTCTTTTAGAGGGTAATTGGACTTTTTAGAGGAAGCTCCATAAATCTATTTCTTTGTTGAGACCTTTGGGTGCTATGGTGTCTAATTTAAAGATCCATTCTTTCTCCTTTCTGGATAATGCTGCCTGTATATCTCCTTTCCGATCGTGTTAATCTGTCTATACCGAAAAAAGAGATAGTGTTGTTCTGTGGGCAGCATAAGGAGAAGTGTTTTGGGAGTTGGTGGTCTTACCTTTTTTTGAGGATGCCATTAGTATGTTCTCGGATCCTTGTTTTTAGTTTTCTGCCTGTGCATTCTACATATTGTTTTCCGCATGTACACTCTATAACATATACCACATTGGTGCTATTGCATGTGATAAAGTTTCTTATTTCAAATTCTTCATTAAGGCTAGGTCCCTTTTTAAACATCTTCTTCTTTCTATTTTTAGTGTGTCCACAGCCGAAGAAGCCATTTGGATGATCACGTAGCCAGGTTTTTTGTGTTAGTGTTTTTCTCTTTGTGGGATGATTTGTAGGTTATTTGGTATTATTTAGTTTAGAATGTCATCATTTTTAAGGATATTCCAATGTTTAACATTTTCTTGTATTTCTGTTGAATTGGGTAGTAAATGGTAATTGCATGGTTACTTGTTATGTTGTATTCTCAGAAGGTCTTAAAAGGTCAATCAATTCAAATCTTGAGGTGATTTCAGTAAGTCTGTCTCAAGGTAGCTCTTTTCTCTAAATGTATTGACAATCTCACTTGATTGAGTGTCATAGTCCTCCATTTTTGTGCAATTCTTCCTTACCCTTTTTATTTGGTTTAAGGGTATATTGGATAACCAGCTATCTTTGTGGCAACTATTTCTAATAATGTGTAAGTTGGAGTCTACTGGTTTCTTTTAAATACGAGATTTAATCAGGTTGTCTTCTATGAACAATTCTAGATCCAAAAATCTAATCTTGTCTTTCCTTATAGAGTCTTTCCTTACAGACATCCCACCCTGTCCCTTCAGGCTTCCGGGCAGGGTGGGGAAAGGGGGCGTTGTGCAGGGTTGACGTCACAAGGGGCATGACCACTGTTCTAGGCTGGTGGGGGCCGGGGTTAGGGGCGTTCCTGGGGCATGGACTTGTAAAGTGGGCGTGACTTGGGAGGAGATTCAAGTTCCTCTCAAGTCCAGGAGTCTGGGGTGGTCTTACAGGAGTGCGGGAGACCACCCCAGAATGGGGGAGACTCCCAGACGAACCAGGAGGGGTGGGATGCCTGCTATTATTATTTTTAAATTATTTTTTACAATATATTTCCCCATCATTTTAGCTATTTATATTGTGCTAGTTCTTATCATGCTATTCTTACTGTACTATTGTAATGAGAGTCCAGATATCTATTGATCATGCTTATAACAAGCAGAGATTTCCCATCATCCTCTCACCCAGTAATTCTGTACAACCTGTTCTTTTTTTCAACTCTACTGTTATAACCAACATATATTTTAGACAAGAAGACACCTCCAAGGTTGAATATATAAAAATAACTATTTAAAACTGACTCTAAAAGGGCAAAAATAGACTTTATAAAGAAGAAAAAAAATTCAAAAAATTCAAGATGGCTGCTGGAAAACAAACAGACAGCAAACGGAGCACAAATGTCACTTCCTGTTACAGAAACAGGAAGTGGTTTGAATTATGGCTTTATAATGCAGAGAGACATTTCAGAATTTTATCCCTGATGAAGCTGTAAGGATTAAAACAGCGAAACGCGTAGGAACTACCTCTCAAGCCATTACTAAGTGGATTATACCTCACCACAAGATCACCATGATTTAAACGGGCCACACCATAGTAGAAAGGTGCAACTTCAACAACTGCTAATGGACTGTTTCTGCAAGGTTTTTTTAGTGCTTTTTATTGTTTTTAATTGCTATAATAAAGTTTGTTGGCAACCTTATTCCTGTGTGCAGAGGTTTTTGGGAGCTACACAGACCAAGCAAGCATCAGAACAGCACAGAGTAAACCCCGCAGTGCCCCTAGTGGTGGATAGGCACAAGTTAGTGTTTTAAGAATTTTAATATATGGAAGTGTCATTTTAAACTTATCTTGATCTTAACCTATTTATTTTTTTACTTTTTGTTTTAACCCTACCCATACACCCAAGTGCAAGCAAGATACTTTTAAAGATTTTATAAACAATTCAGTGGACAACTTGCAGTGCAGCCACCCTACTCAAGTAGACATTCCCTACCACACCATAGTGCAGAGGTAACCCAATCTACTATTTTGAATATTAAGATATGTTTACTCAAATAGTGAACTCATCCTTTTTCTCATTAACTGAAGGACGGGAGGGTAAGAGCATATCTAGTGAACCTATAAACTTTGTGGATATATTGTACTTATCTGATCGCTTATGGGGGATTATACCCTTTATCCTCTAATATGGTGCAGCCTGCTCTGTTAAGGTGCCCATGCATTTTTAATAGATATACCTCTGAGGTTCATGTGACATTCCTGAAATGCAACAGACACAACGTTGATCACATTATTTGTCCAGGAACGTCGCAAGCAAAGGAACCAGAAATTAGAACAATGTTATTATCAAGTCAACTTTGGGGTTGGATTGAACTTGGAATAGATCAAATCGGGCAGGTGAATAGCCAGCATTATTGGGAGAGACCATTTCCACTATGTGGTGTGCATTGTTGCAGTGCTGAGAAGATTTATTACTTTATTTAAAGAAATAAACCATTATTATACAGTTTTGTTAAAATCTCTAAAAACTATTATATAAAACTATTACTACAGATTTGCAGACAATTACTAAAATAAGTATGCATATTCAAAATATCAAAAGATCCTCTCTAACTTAAATATAACATATAAAATGTAAGCTTAGCAGACTTCTTAAACAAATAAAAAAAACTGTTGTATTGTAGACTTGTACCACAGCTTTCTAAACATGCTCCACCCTTCCTAATGTCCATTTTCATACCTGTACAAGGAATATTATTAGGAAGTAGAAGTTAGCAATTCTTCGGAATTGTTCAAACAAGTTCTTAGGTACAAAGTTCCAGAATGTATACTGCAAAAAATTAAACAAAAACATTCATTAATTAATGAAATTCCAATTTACATCATTGTGCCATTAAAGGATAACTATAGTGCATACAAAGTAAAAAAAAAAAATTAAAAAGTACCTGGGACAGGAAGGTAGGATTGGTCATTTCTACATCCCAATATAGTTTCTGTAAGGAGAGTCAGCATGAAGAATACTGCATCTGCCAGTAAACACTGTTTTTTTTTTTTTTTTTTTTTAAACAGGAAGGCCCAGGACACTTAACTGGCATGTATATGTTCCTTAACAGAATGATATTGGGAGGTAGGAATAATCAATCCTACCTCCCTGCCCCAGGTTCTTTCCATTTTAAACAAGTTAATTTTTACAGTGTAAAAACTTTTTACAAGTTTTCCTATAATTACAGCAACATGCAGTACTAAACAATTGAAGTAACTGTAGAAAAAATATTGTAAACAGAAAAAAACTACTCAACAGAAGTAAAGTCCGTCCCACATACTTACTTACTTATACTATATGTATAACTATTCAAGGATTAAAGGTAGAAATTAATGTTGCCATGATTTGAATGATTAGAAAGTATTAATAATGGAAATAGCATCACAAGCAGTCCATTCAATATTAGGGTAAGACTAAATGATAATTCTGAATTAAGTCAGCAATAGCTGACTTAAAGAGATGGTGATATACAGGGAAATGCAATTTTTGTTCTTAATATTAAATTAAGTGTAAAACTGATATTGAAATAAAGGGGTTAGCATGGGTTATACACTTACTTTTCAGTGCAATAAACATTTAGGTAAAATTTTGGGCTACCTAGTAGGGAAAAGCTTTGATTTTATCCCCACGCAAGCCACTTCTTACCTAACCAGGATCCCACAGTGCACAAAATCTTCTGAAGTGCATTGTGGGATCTCAGCCAAGTAATGCTTAGGATCACATGTTAGTGGAATACCATTGAAAAGCAAGTTACTTTGCAGAGTATATGGCACACACAGAAAATATCACGTATTTAGATACATTCAATAAATAAATGACAATACAAAAAAGATAAAAATCTGCTATCAATGCAGACACATGGTAATGAATGAGTCTAAATGTATGTATACCACATGTGGATCTCTACAATAGAACTCGAGAGACATTTTCCATTTTAGGACAAAATATCCACTAACACCCAAATCTTGTTTATAACACATTTAATTTGGAGGCCTTCTTAATGGAAGAGAAGTAGATATTTTGGATGCAGAAAACTATTTTTCTGAATCTCAGATTATTAGCCAATGGGAATACTATACAGTATACCCAGAATACTATATAGTATATCTGTTGGCAGGATTATCAGTGTCCAATGCCTTAGAATCAAGTATTTTTCACTTTCAACAGTCTGCAAGGAAAATAGGGACCTTTCCCTAATCTATGCTTAGACTCTAAAAAAAAAATAAAAAAAGTAAGTAAAAAAAAAAGTAAATTCTAAGCCAAAAGAGGCTTAATAAACACACATTTTCTCAAAAATTTTCACACTGATAGTAAGGATTAAAGTTATTTATATCAGCTCTTGGTTTGGGATTAAAGGGCAACTGTGGTCTCAAAACAAGTAAGGGTTATATGAAAGCCTGCAGCATTTCCTTTAAAATGAGCCGACAATCACATCTCTGACTGGAGCCTGTGAGAAATTACATTGGGCTGAATGTTCAAACTTCCTGCTTCCAGTAGGTTGAGTGACATCACCTGACCTCTGCCCCGCCTGTCCACCCCGGGGGAGAAGCATGCTCAGTTAAGCGTTAATGCTGGAGAAATCAGGAAGTACCTGGGGAAAAAATTGACAGTTGAGAAGGGAAGCCTATTAATGCAGGCTGAGGCTTGTCACATCACTACAAGCTGGTCACATGGCTAAAAACAGGAAGTGTTCAAGCATTTTATCTAGAGATGTGATTTAGGTTTTAATTTGAAGGTTCGATGGAAGGCTTTTTATATAATTCTTACTAGTTTGGAAGAATTTGAGACCACAGTTACCCTTTAATGATATTTAGTATGATTAATTCTCCTCCTGGAATGTTTACAGTCTGACCTGACAAGTCATTAAAAGAGGGTATTGTATATTTTGCCCACAATAAGTGTTAAACATTGTATTCACCATCTGAAGAAAAGAGTTGTATACCTAGTACATGTGCCTGAGCAAACAAAGTAGATTTTATATGATACCTTAAAAGAAAACATCTTTATTTTTTTATTACGACACAGTACAGTACAGATAAACAATTAACAGGGAGATTCAATAAAAGTTCTTATTTAAAATGGTGCTAATTTTGCCCCAAACAATCAGATCGTATTTAAAATTTGAAAGCTAACATCTGATTGGTTGAGGGCAACATTAGCACCATTTTAAAGGATAAGAACTTTTATTGAATAACCCTGTAAATATATTGAGAAAAGACATTGATATCTGTAAAACATAACAGGCTCCACTACAATCACTTTTTGGATAACTTGCCATTATTCAAAGATCATATTTATTGTTAACTTCATTATGTTCTTTCCCTAGAATTTTTACCATACTATAAAGGTTCGTAGACACGTGACCGTGGGTGCCGACCCGCGACGCAGTATGTATATAAACGCCCGTTTCGGCCAATAATCGTGCATTGTATGGGCACTTTCGCCCATTCGTTCGAAGATTCACCCAGTCCAGAATGCCCGTTTCGGCCAAGAAAGTGCTTATACACGGCAAGATAATCGGCCATTCATACACATCGTGCTTCGCGGGTTGCACGTGTGTACGAAACTTAAGATGTCAGTCCTATCATATAAGGATAAGAAAGGGAAAATAAGTCATTGTTCCTATTTAAACCGAAAAACTCAATTACACCTTGGTATCTGTTTTATATTACTGCTCTTCTCTATCATTGACTTTTGAAACTGTGAAAAGTGATTTCTGTAACAAATTTTTTCTTGGCTCTGTTTATCAACCCTGGTAGAAAAATATTATTATTAACTAATCAACTTTTGCTACTGCGATTTTTTTGTACAGAGGGTGGTCCTTAGGGAAATGTTCTAATATTACATTCTGGTACAGACTGTCTTCTGAAAGCAATTTACAATTGAATATATATTTTATGTTACATTTACAAACAAAAACAAACAAACCTTAGAACACAGCGATTTTTTGATTACCCAAGCATGACTGCAGCACTTAATGGCAACCCAGCAATCAGCAAAGGACATTCAGCCTGATTTCACATTCTAAATAGAAAAACTTTATTCAAAATAATTTTTAACTGAAAAGAAAAATGCAGATTTAAATTTGTGGTAAAAACTTCCACTCTTTACATATTTTAGCGTATTAACAAAATAAATCGGTCACCCCAAATCTCACATGGTGTTTACATATATAAAGGATCATCAAGCTTTGAAAATACAATTAAATAAAAAACAGCTTTATTGGAATAAGCTTGTGATGGTTCTCAATCATCCAGGTCATGATATATCTGTTGTATTCAGTTAGATCAACTGGACTTTAGTTTAGTTCTTGAAAGAACCAGTCCAGTCCAGTTGATCTAACTGAATACAGCAGATATAGCTTTATTTGAAGTCTCATGTTACAGGTTGACATTGTTAAACAAAATAAAATACGGAAAATTATATAATATGACCTTGTATATATCCTTGTATATATCGGTAGGGTAATGGTATACTGGGCCAATATTATTCTAAGGGGCATATTTATGCTAATTTTTCGCAGCAGTTATCGGTGATGTTTTAACCAGATTTGGACTTAATGCAATTAATAAAGCAGCGATAACCATCAGCGAAAAGTCATTACTGCCGTGATTGCCATTTTGCTTATAGCTGTGGTAACTGATCAATCATATTTATAAAAAAGGTGTTTCTTTGCATTAGGTTTAGCCATTTGAAATCGCCAAGTCTGAAGTGGTGATAAGACATAAGTGTCCATATTTGTAGCCTGTCAGTGGGTCCTTTGAAGGTATCGGTGCATTGTGTATTGTTTCTCAATACAAATAAGGGTCATGGGGGGGTGTTAGACTATTTCCCAACATTTACTGTAATATGATCGCCGATTTCTGGGTTAACCAAGATCACCATTTTTTTCTTTTTGGCGCAATACATGACTTGTAAGTAAGTATATAAGTAACAAGGTTAACCTCCGCACTCCTTTATTTAATCAATATTTTCAGCTGGATGCTGCTATGTTGCCAGTGCCAATGGCCATCATGTAAGATTAGACAAAAAAAGAATATCATAGTACACTTCCAGTCTTGATCATGTATCATTTATTGTGACGTTTCTGAGTGTAACATACGCCTTCTTTAGACAAACTAATACTATAAAACATCACAATGAATGATGCATGATCAAGACTGTAAGTGCGCTATGATATTTTGCTTCTTTGTCTAATATTACAAGTGCTGAATAGACCATTCTAAGCTCTTTTTTTCATTCATGTGATCACAGTAATGTATACAAAAACCCCTTTGTTTATAAAGTATGCCAGTGTGCAGATAATATGGTATTGTATGGGGCCTAGGAATGTGCATTGATTATCTTTTCTATGTTTGTATAAATGTTTGACCAGATCAGTAGCACTTCCGCTAAATGTAGTTGTAAATTAGCCTAATGGAGTGCTTCCACAATCTTGTATTGTGTGATATCCTTGTATATTATATTATATATATATATATATATATATATATATTAATATATATAATATATATATATATATATATATAATGGATAAATAGATATAAGTAAGCCTTGACACATTAGGAATGAGATCCCTGCCCTGAAGATTTTACAATCTATGATGTCAATATGTGAATGGATTAAAGGGTATGTCCACCCCTAAAATTGATTTTTAATATGCTGCCTCCATGTCCCCCAGCCCCAACCGCATAATATTTTTTTCAGAAAGCCCCCGAAACTCTTACTTACCTCCCCTCGTTCCTCCGCCGCACTGCCGGCCCCTTGCTTGCAGAATGCAAGCAGAGGGGCGGGACCGGCAGTCACGTCTGTGATTGGCTGAGCGGCAGCCAATCACGGACGCAGCTGCCGGTCATTAGTGCAGCGGAGGAAAGCGGAGAGGTAAGTAAGAGTTTGGAGAGCTTTTTGAAAAAAAAATATGCGGTTGGGGCTGGGGGACATGGGGGAGCAGCATATTAAGGGGGTTTTGCGCTAGGGGAGGGATAGTAGAACGGGAGGGAGAGGGGGGGGGAGAAGGGTGCAGTGCACATGGCAAATATCTACCGAGGCAAGATAGCAGGCAGAGCCCTGTATCCTCCTGGTGGTTAGTTTTGGGACTTTTGGGGGGGGGGGGTTTACAGGAGAACCCTATGGAGCTGGGATGTGAGGTAAGGATTAAACTACACTACATGGTGGGGCCAGTAGTTGGGGGGTTTATAGTTTTGGGGGTGGACATGCCCTTTAATAAATTGTAAAGTGCTGCATAATACAGTATGTAGTGCTACTGTATATAATAAATAAAATACATACTTGTGACACAGCATTGTGACACAGTACAGTGTCATTTTGTTTAAGGCTCCTAACTCCTAGGAAGTTTTTTCAGGGGTGTAGTGATTTTATTTGTTCCTCTGACCTCTGCCCTCTGCCTCTACTGCTACTTCAGGGAACGGAGTAGCAATAAGGGCAAGACCATCAGTAACGTCTGTGATTGACTGAGAGTCAGCCAATCACAGAAGTGGCTTCCGGCTATTGAGAAAGGCAGAGGCAAGGGAATGAGGCTGGGTAAGTCTATTTCTAAAACCCTTGTGTAGGGCTGAGGTGTCTGGAGGGGGGGCGGGTGTGTATGTGTGTGTGTGAGGGCTAACCCTATCTAACAGTGTATCCAAAGGAAGGGGGGGGCAGGGAACTCCAAATGGACATTGGAAAGTATCCCCGGTTCAACCAGAACTAAATGTATTGCTACCATAAACTTTTGTAAATATTTTAGTTTTACAAATTTACCCAGTCCACTGCACCAAAGATATGGCCAACTAATATATTTGTATGAAGTGATCATATCCCTGCACAATCATCGCTTCCCCAATGTAAACAGCCCTAACTCGTCTAATCTGCCTGCATATTCAAGCCCCTCCATTCCCCTAATATTTTTGTTGCCCTTCTCTGAAGATGTCTCTATTTTATATGGGATTCTAAAACTTCAACCCATACTCCAAGTGAGGCCTTTGTAAAGAGGGAGAATAGTTTTCTCCCTTGAATCTTTTCTCCTCTTTATACAAGACAATATCTTGCTAGCGCTAGACATTGCTGTCTGGCACTGTTTGCTACAGTTAAGTCTGTTATCTACCAGAAACCCCCAAATCTTTTTCAAACAGAAATTCACAGCGAAAAAGAGAAAAAGAGGGAAAGCCCCCCAAAAATGGAGCACTCACATGGAATATACAAAAATACACAATTATAGCCAAGGTCAGCGTGCATGTTAGCCTGAGCTACCAGACAAAAGTGGAGATCTATACACATACTAGATATTACAAAGTGCAGTGTATCCCTAGTAAAAAAAAAAAAACAACATTAAAAAAAAAAATAGTCGGGCATCCACGATATCTAAAACAGACAGATCTGGCTGGATTCTAATATATAACTAGCAGCTGTGTTGCTAGTGGATCGGACCTCCACTGACCAGCTGCCAAAATGTTTCCCTCATGGTATTTCATGTCTCAGGTGCGACAACAGACCTCACAGATAAGCTGTGTACTCAACCAGAATTTTTGTGTTAGAAGCCAAGTCTGTGGATTGGTATACACATGCGTGTCATACCTTTCCCGCAGAGAGCCACAGTCTTTACCCGATGATGCTTGCAGTAACACTGTCCTCAGGCAATCTCATGCTTGTTTTCAACTCTAGGCAAATGTTCGAATTTGTCCAGCTAGTCTGCCATTCCTCCGCTGCAACCAACACGTTTCACCATCACATAATCACTCCTCTGCCTCATCAGAAATGGCACAGAGTCATTTATAATGTAGGGGGCACAAGGATTGTTAAACATGTGAATCATTTAGCCATGTTTCTGCTACACCAACCAAATCATATATTTCTTTTGTTCCAGTTCACCCAGGATGCACGTTATTAAACTAAAACTGGTGACACACAGGCTACTATTGTCGGCCTTCTAGGTCATACTTTACCCTACTGTGTACTTGCTGTATGTGCACTGAGAATTACCCACTGTTTCAACAGAAACATAACAATTGGTCAAACATATTTCATCCCTGTTTATATGCCAAAATAACTGCATTGTCTTTTCACTAAGTATCTTTCTGACTTTTACTTCCCATCTTTCTGACTTTTACTTCCCAGAGTAATCTGTTCAGTCGGATCTGGATTTGTGCATTAGCCATGTTTAAAGTACTCTCAAGGCATTATCTAGCAGGTCACCTTGTGTACATAACTTGGTGGTTTTGGCTTCCTATTGGCTTCACTGTTCATTTGTCTTTCAAACTTTGGTCATTGACAAGCTCAGGGACCATCATCGTTGTCTGCACTTGTTTTGCAATATAGATTTAGTTCTCTGTTGCAGTTTTGCCGTTTGTGCTATTATAGTTATTAGTTTGTAATGTTCTTAGTTACTTGTTCATTCTTTTGTTATACCGTATATACTCAAGTATAAGCCGAGGTTTTTATTTTTAAAAATTACACTGAAAAGCTAACCTCGCCTTATACTTATACATCAAGTAAATGAACGGAGGAGACTGAAGAGACATAGGAATGGAACTACAAGTATGTGTAGTAAGTAACTTACAGTTAGTTATGGCTGCTGCATAAGGAGACCAGAGAATACCGGTAAGAAGAGAGATGTAGGTATGTATGCGCGGACACGTGTTTACGTAAGTTATGTGGAGGAGCAAGGAAGGAGCGCTTCCTCTCCTGTCAGTGGGACTGTGATAGGTTCAGTTGGAGTCACACCTTTTGGAATGATTGGTTTATTTCCTTTCCCTGAAACCGGTCCTCTTTTTAAGAAGGAATTCTTCTTGGTGTTTTTGACCTATGATTAAGGGCGGGGTACAGCCCGAAACACGTAAGGTAGCAGGAGTTGTGTCTCTGTGTGCTATGTTTAAAGATTTGTTAAAAAAGAAACTGTTTTAAGAAGCTGCACAGTTCAAGTTCTTGTCAGGAGGAAAAAAAAAAGAAAGAAAAAAAAAAGTTTATTTTCCCACTATAGATGCCTTTTAGTTCCTACCCTCGGCCTATACTCGAATCTATCAGTTTTACTTGTTTTTCAGGTAAACCTAAGTACCTCGGCTTATACTCGGGTCAACCTCCCCTATGGTGTGCAAAATACTAAACATCAAAATAACTGTAAACATATGGGATGGAAAAATACTCGATTCACAAAACTAGTCCTTTACAGGCACTGCAAGGTATATCTTTGGGATATGTTGCCAACATTAAGGACTAGACCACACTAGAGCGTTCAGTGCATGTCTATGTAGATGGCCACAATGCTGCTCTGCTCTGTGCTTTTATCTTTTTTCACAATTTTTTTGCAAATTGCAAGCGAACTTTAATGCACATGCGCTTTCACGCGAGTTGCTGCCTGGTGCGACGTGGCCTCAACCTAAAACAATAAAACTTAATTTATGATTAAGAATCAACTAGAAGCAAATTTAGGAGTATCATAATATACAAGACAAAAGGTTAAAAACAAGCAAGAGACTCGCCTTCTGATGTGGCCAAGAATGTAGATCTGTATATTGAAGTCCTGTGATGTGGCAAATTGTGCAAACACACATATATCAGGTGAAAATGTTTGTACAGAGAAAGGGTTGTTACAGAAAAATATTAAATACAGAAGGTTACATCATTTATACTCTGACTTGCTGCCTTAAAGGGTAACTGTGGTCTCAAATTCTTCCAAACTAGTAAGAATTGTATTAAAAGCCTTCTATCTTACCTTCAAAATAAAACCTAAATCACATCTCTAGATAAAATTTGTGAGAAGTTATTGCTGGTGAGAAGGTTCAGCAATATTACTTCCTGTTTAGCCATATGACCAGCTTGTAGTCATGTGACCAGCCTCTGCCTGCATTAATAGGCTTCCCATCTCAACTGTCAATTTGTTCTTCAGGTACTTCCTGATTTCTCTAGTATTAAGTCTTAACTGAGCATGCTTCTCCCCCGGGGCAGACGGGCAGGCAGAGGTCAGGTGATGTCATTCAACCTACTGGAAGCAGGAAGTTTAAACATTCACCCAGATGTAATTTCTCACAGGCTCCAGCCAGAGATGTGATTGTCAGCTCATTTTAAAAGAAATAGTGCAAGCTTTCATTTAACCCTCACTTGTTTTGAGACCACAGTAGCCCTTTAAGGCTTTTTTTATCTGTGTTTAGCTGCACTGATACCACAAGATTTTTCTTGATGATTTAAAACACCCAGGGCCAGCAAACAGACGTGGATAAGAGAGATGGAAACATTTAATAATTTTCAAAGACATAAAATATTCACTGTGTCTGTTTTGACACTTAAATCTAATTATTGGATTAGCTCTTATTTTAGTAGGCAGTTTACAATGACATTTTAGTTTGTCTCTATATTGGTTTAAGACATCCAAAAATGAAAAGGTTAATTAACCTACCATGATTAGTCACAATATCTACATAGGTGTGCTATTTATTAATAAGTCATGAAGAGTCATATTAGACTAAGGACACAGGATGCAAATAGTATCTAGGTAGAAACAGAGCCAGGTAACTACACAAGCGACTACTTGTGGAATAATAAACAATATTACCTTTGAGGAGACTATCCTATTATCTGGATACCTCTGAGGAATGTATGCTTCTGTTCCCGGAGGGGGTTCTTTGTTCCCAACATAAATAGTTCTGTTGTCTACCCAGTTCTCTTCTCCAGCACACTGAAAAAAACATACAAAAAACTATTTAAAATTAAATGTGTCTACAAACACATAAACCAAAACAATAATTATTATATTCAACGTCGCCATTAATACATCAGTATTATAGTATTATATAAATGAATGTAATAGACACCTTTTTAAATGTACAAAATTTTTTCCTGTGCGAACTCATGATAGTGTATTAGACCTATTTACCCTTTTATATTATTTTTCAATTAAAACAGGCAATATCATGGGTTTTTTTTGTTTTAAAGAGATAAAACTTTTTCTTTCCGCAACCTCCTATTCAAGATTTCAGGCAAAACGAATGATCGTGGCACTCTAGAATTAAAATATACAATTCATAGCAGTAAACATATGAAATTGCTTGAAGTAATTTCTGAGCCATTAACCTAGCTATATAACATGACCCTCCACATCCTTTTTACTGCTAAACAAAAAAACTAAACAACAAAAAAAGTTGTTGTCTTGGACTATTCATTGCTATTACTTAGCTAATATAGACAATTAGGCTGAGGCCACACTGCAACGCACAGGAATCGCGAACAAAATTGCGTGCGTTATCGCACGCAATTGTGTGCGTGATTCTTGTGCGTTTTGCGCATGCGTTTTCGTTATTTTGCATTATGGAAACACATGCGTTAATGCACCAAAAATGGTGAATGCATGCGTTACCAAAACGCGAACAGACGCACAATCGCATGCGCATCGGAAATCGAAGGAATTTTCGCGTTCCCGCGGTTTCCATTTTAGCGGAAATCGTGAGCGTGAAACACATGCGCAAACGCGCAAAAAACGTGCTAGTGTGGCCTAACCCTTAAGAAACATTGGTTTAATTGTTTTAAACAACTGAATTTTAATACTAATAATACTGTGGCCTCCAAACAAGTTATGGTTAAATAAAAGCCTGCAGTCTTTAACTTAAACTGAGACTTAAATCTGGCTGAATCCTGTGAGAAATTATATTGTGGATAATATTCAAACTTACAGCTTCTAGTAGCTTGAGTGACATTACCTGACCCTCTGAAAGAAGGGAAAGGGAAGATTGTATATATGGAAGAGAAGTGTGTGTATATGTGTGTACATTGGAGAACGGAAGCTTGTGCCTTTGTGTCAGGTGTGAGAAGTAAGCAATGGCAGCAGAAAATAATAAAAAGGAATGGAAAGTAATTGGCAAATTAAGCAAAGATGAATACCGAAAGAGAATAAAAATCTATTGCAATTTGTTGTAAAGATTATTTAGAATTGATGGTTTCATTTTAAGAAAATCCCTCTACTACCTACTGTATCTTTCACGTTACATTACCAGGGACATTTATACTTGGATTTCACGAATTTCAAAAAAAATAAAAAAGGCGTAGCCCACAATTAGGTTTTATCCAAGCCAAATGAAGGTCTGGAAAAGTACACAGTGCAGTAATGGGTCCTACACATAATGTCAATACTACAGTCATTTTAAAACTATCATTCTGATAGCTAGGGAAAACTACAGCTGTCAACGGGTTTTGACAACTGTATTTCAAGATGCTCTAGACTTGATATCCCTGCACAATAAATGCATATTAAGAAATATTTTCCACTTTCCACAGACACATTTAAGAAGGTTCTGTATGGCCAAACAAAAAAGAATTAAAGGGTTAACAGCCCCCCACCCCCCATTAACACAAACAGGGTTGAACACATTACATCACTTACAGTCTGGAGTAGTGGCTCCATCTTATTCACTAAGTCAGCAGGTAAAACAAGCAGGTGGGAAAACTGCTATTGATCTAAGCATGGTGACAAGTGTCATAATGGAGCTCCATCTCAACAAAGGAAAGTACGACACTGACTGATATTCTTCTTTAGATTATACTGTATAAAGAATTGTCTATTCTTAAATGTCCAAAGGAACATCCATTATTGGTTGCTTTCTGCTTGTGCCCATCACAAGTGTACCCATGAAAGCAGTAACTGCCCATGCAGTACGTGTGATTGCACAACAATCCACAATGTATTAAAAACCCTTGAACTTTTACAACATTTGTTTCTATGGATTCCTTCCCAGAACCTTGGGCCTTTGTTACCATTATGCTTATCTAGCCTGGTTGTTCAATCACAGTAAATAGTTACCCTTTTCCCCTGACAGGCATTTGAAAAAAAAACCTTTGTGTTCCTGGGTTATGTCCTTGTGAATCTTCTATTCATGCTCAGTTAACTTTCTGCTTCTATGAATACTTGTTCTGCCTCATTTGGCTCATTCCTATCTTGTTACGGTGACTTTCCTGTGCCTTCCACAGACTTTCTTAACCTTATGGGTTCTTTTAAAGCCATCTTTCCAAATTAAAAAAATAAACAAACGTGTTCCTGGTTGATAGGCAGTCTATTCAGTCCAGCTGTCTCCATAGCCACAAAAAAGAAATTTCTTTGTGGAAAAGGTGCCATCAATTCTACCTTAGAAATGGAGTAAATACTATGACTTTTTCTGCTGGTTGTAATGTAATATATTGTTATTTAGTTTTACATTGTATTGTATTTAGCCTTTAACATCTACTGGTATCAATTTTATCTGTAGTCAATGAAGTCTGATCTATATCTTTCTAGTAGAAAGTTTTAACAGTCCTGGTCATCATACCAAAGCAAAAGGCAACTGCTGTATGTTAAAGATATTATGTGGCAAACATATGAAACACAGTTGGCTAGTAATAGGGAATAACCCACTTCAAACATCACTTGATTCCTTTGATTCCTTTAGGGCAACATGATTTTGGTATTGGTATTTGGTAACATGATCTCGTATTTGAAGAACATTTTGTTGCTCTGTATTGACACTTATTCACATTTCACTTAAGCTTGCATTCTGCATTAAGCCATGTCAAAGCTACCCATTGCTTTATTAGGAATGCTGTCCTAGCACCATTACTTGCTAAATGTCTAGGGAGAATATTTTGTGTCAATTCTGAATCAATATCTGCGTTAACACATAACTTAACACCTAAACACATAAAAATCCAATAACCATCCACAAGCAATGGCACAGAAATACTAGAAACCCATATCTATATAGATTGTAAAATGCATCCCTTTACCATAGAGAAGCATGAAACCCCAGGCAAAGTGCTTATACTTTGGTCAGGAATTTGAGGTTCATTTTTAAATCTTAAACTTCATCAGAATGAATTCATCCCACCATATCCTGCCTACCAGAATGCCTGCGCAACTGTATTTTTGCTATATGTTCACTCTGCCATGTACAATAAGGAAACGCAATATTAGAAAGAGTGGCAAATTTTTGTGTTTACTGTTTGGTGTGCTTCTCAGTTTTTCTACCCTAAATACTCGAACAGAAGTCGACCCGAGTATAAGTTATGACCACTACTGCCTTCTGATTCTGTATTGTTTTGAGGCTTAAGTTGCCCTTTAAATGGACAGCAGAATTCCCATACAGTAGTCCCATACAGTAATAGCCAAATCCAGTATGGCTATTACTGTATGGGACTACTGTATGGGAATTTTGCTGTCCATTTAAAGGGAAACTAAAGCCTCAAAACGATACAAAATCAGAAGGCAATCTTTCACAACAGATACCATCCTCCTGATTCTCTATAGTTTTTAGACATTAGTTGCCCTTTAAATGGAGTTATCCAACACAGTTACCCCCAATTCCATGCCACTCCAGATGTTTTGAAACTACAACCCCCAGCATGCTTTAGTTGCTGGGAGTTGTAGTTTCTAAACATCTGTAGTTCAACAAAAAACATGCTCATGCCCAAGTCTCTGTAAAACACCATGGACCCAGAAAGAAGAAGACTGGCAAACATCATAGACTCCCAAAGAAGAAGAAGGACAGCTTCTTACCAGTCCCACTGACAGCCAGAGGACGCACTCGTCCCCTGCTCCCCATTACCAGTACATTCGGCAAGAGCAGCTTCTTACCGGTCTCACTGACAGCCAGAGGACGCACTCCTTCCCTGCTCTCCAATACCAATACGGTCGGCAAGAGCAGCTTCTTACCAGGGCCCACTGACAGCCAGAGGACACATTCCTTCCCTGCTCCCCATTACCAGTACAGTCGGCAAGTGCAGCTTCTTACCGGTCTCACTGACAGCCAGAGGACGCACTCCTTCCCTGCTCCCCATTACCAGTACGTTCAGCAAGAGCAGCTTCTTACCGGTCTCAGTGACAGCCAGAGGACTTAGCTAATTTTAAAGCCTGAAAACCTCGGCTTATACTCAAGTACATACGGTACCTTTTTTACATGTAGAATTCTACGCAATGTAATTTTTCACAGCTTGGCACTGACATAGTTCTGCGACTATTATATATTTATACACACAAATATGGACATTACGAATGATTGGAATTTTTTGCATTTGAAGTGATCATTCCGAGAAGCATTGTGTTTTTGCTTACTGAAGGTAAAGACCGAATCAGAACAAAAATGACAGTGATATTTATTTACTTAAATGGAAGAGCTTCTTTAATAATGCAAGTCTTTTAATACAGTCTAATGATAATGTAATTTCTAAGGTTATTAAAGTATTTTGGTGAAGTCAACTTCAAGGTTGTTACCGGACTTTGATGTCATCAAAAGCCAGGAAAAGGCTCGAAAACGGCTTCTAATGCTCAGAAACCATTATAGAGACTTGTATATTTCATCTAAATTATACACATCAAATACATGAAATAATATATTATTTTACTTTGAAAGTCTCTCTGTTGGCCATCTCTCTCTCTCTCTCTGCCTAGGTTCTAACAAGCAACTTTAAACATGGTTGTTTTTTGTGGTATATACAATTATAAATACTTTTTTCTGTCAGTTGTCAGCTACCGAGGTTAGCATAGGTAACAAGGCACGGGGATTTTATTTAAAGGGCATGTCCACCCCCCAAACTAAAATTTTACCAACTACTGGCCCCACTGTACAAGAGAAAAAAATCCTTACATTACATCCATGCTCCTTGTGGTTCTCCTGTTCTGACTCTTTAAAGTGCAGGAAACTGCTGGGTAGGAGCTGTCAGTGCCTCTTCCTGTGCCTGTATCTTGGCTAGCCTCATCAAGGTATGAGGCATGCTCAGAAAAGCCTTTTCCCCCCCTCTCCCTTCTTCCCTCCCGATCACTCCATGCCAGGGAGTAATGTAGCTTTAAAAGCTTTTGGGACAAAGCAGGGGATACCCTCCCACCCCCAACCGCTATATTCATTGCTCTAAAATCATTGTCAATCTCTACTTACAACTCCTCGATTCTGCGCTGTCTACAGTGAAGTCAGCCGCGGTTGTGATTGGCTGCCTCTCAGCCAATCACAGCCGTGGCTGCCGGTCTGGCCCCCTGCTTGCAGTTCTGGCGGGCAGGGGAGCTGGACCAGAACAGCGTAGGATCGAGGAGTTGTAAGTAGAGATTGACAACGATTTTAGATTAATGAATATAGCAGTTGGGGGTGGGAGGGTATCCCTGCTTTGTCCCAAAAGTTTTTATAAAGGGTGGACATGCCCTTTAATCAAAATCTTGATTAGGGAACATGTCCCAGAATTCTGTGCATTGTAGCAAATAACAGAATTAGTACGTTGGGGAGGCCCATGCGTGCATTAAGGTTCTCCTTTGTGTTTCCTAATAAAAATGTTATTGCTTTATATTTTCAAGAAATAAATCTCCATATGAATAATTTACATGCACTTATTACTGAATAGAAAATATTACTAAACTAGAAAATGGCATTAATGGCAGGCACAACAGCAGTACATGCGTGTTGAAAGCAAGTAATGCAACCATGCGTTTTCCATTACAAAATAGCATATCAGTCATTGCACCGTAATAAATAGCCTAGTAAGAGAAGACACGGTGCTCAGATTACCTTACTTAGAATATGAAAATAGACATGATGTTTCACCTCACTATTGTGCACTGATAAACAAGAAATTAATGTTCTCAATAAAATGCTCTTTCAGAGAATGGGAGAGAGAGAGAGATAGGGAGGGAGAGAGAGATGGGAGAGAGAGAGAGAGATGGGGGAGAGAGCGAGACAAAGAGAGGGAGAGAGAGAGACAAAGAGGGAGAGAGAGGGGGAGAGAGAGAGATGGGAGAGAGAGATGGGGAGAGGGAAATGAGTAGAGAGAGAGAGATGGAGGGAGGGAGAGAATCTTAAACAGATGATGGGAGAGAGAGATGGGAGAGAGAGAGAGAGAGAGAGTGAGATGGGGGAGAGAGAGAGAGACAAAGAGAGGGAGAGAGAGAGACAAAGAGGGAGAGAGAGAGGGAGAGAGAGGGGGGAGAGAGAGAGATGGATGAGAGGGAGATGAGTGGAGAGAGAGAGAGATGGAGGGAGAGAGGGGGGGGAGAGAATCTTAAACATGGACACACAGCTAAAGTGAGAGGATTCTTTTCTGTCCATTGTTCAGTTGTAAAAAAACAAAAAAACACAAGCAGATAATTTTAGTGAGCAATAAATATATAATTTTAGATATTATCTAATTTATAATGGATTGGGCAGTTTTATAAAACTTACACTGGGACATTGGCCTTCCTAGCCCTATAAATAGATTTTAAAAGAGACTGATTCCATGATCCGTGAAGTTATGGTTTGATATCCAGTTGTCTGAAAGAAGAATATGTTAATAAACACTATACTAGACTGACAAGGAAAATGAATCAACCTGTGCTAGGGCGATAAGTAGAATCACTACAGCCCTGTGTTTTACACTATAGGCAACAAGAAGCCTTCCTATTCTTAACTATAATAATGTTATCTACTGCTACACATACAAATCTATCTCAGATATCATGTGCAACTCCTGTATCTGTCTACAGCACATTTTCCCCCTTTCTCATTAACACACTTAAACATAGATTTACCTAAAATGCTTGGAGATTACTGCTGTTTGCCACAAAAAGATTTAAGGGTTGTATTATATTTTGAATGATTAATATTTTTATTATATTATAGTTCATACAAGGATTATAATAAATATAGAATGAAAATCACAATGAGGCAAATAACCAATTTAGCAGTTATTCACATAAATAATTTGTTTTACTTTTGCTAATTTTATGGGGAACGGATCCTTTTAAAAATTCTCGAGTACTGCTCCCTTTCCAATGTTTCCCCATAAGCCTACTTTATTTCCGGGTATAAAAGCAATGCACATGAATGTTCCTGAAATGTGTATCTCATAGTTTAACAGTACATTCTGCTTGGAAAGTGCTAAGCCTAGCCCTGACAGGGGGTCTCACTAGTGGCACCCCAGCCACATACCAGGCCCTTTCCCACCAGGTAGCTCCTGATACACATCACTGAACGTAACCAATAAACTTTAGCAAACATTATTAAGTGGTATAAATTCAGGTTGCTTTCAAGTTTTGGCCACAAGGGTTCTTGCTGATGCACATATTCTGTGCAGTAATTTATTTGCTGGGAGGGAAAGTGAGGTGTTCGGTCTATCAAAAAGCGCTACCCAAGGTGTGAGAGCAATTTGCATATATAAGGCATTAGATATCAGAGATTCACAATATCCCCATATCTCTGTACAGTCCCACAAGCAATGTTTGAGATCTGCCTGTGTCTGACACCCTCCATAACACATGGGAGAAGCTCCAGGGAAAATTGTATCTGCTTGGGTTGGGGAAAGATACCAATCCTGTATGATAATGTTAGGCGAAAATTTTCTAAAGGTATCAAAAATTTCCCTCCATTGATTATCCTCCAAAGGTTCATTTAGTCAATCTTCCCATTTAAGCACTGAAGAGAGTTTGTTGGTATGTCTTGTTGAGTTTAACAAGCTATATATAGTTGAAATTCTATTAAGGCCTAATGGGTTACAATCATGTAATATTTAAATAAACTTAAATAAACATGAGCTCCTTTCCATCCATCGGGACCCCCCGATATTTTGTCGCTACTTATGCAGCACCTCTGACAGTTAAGTAGGTACTGGACTTTATGACTATTGGGAAAGGTCTCTGTGCACTTGCTATACTGATGTGTAGAGGTTTAATACCAAGTTGTGATATATGTTTTTAGAATTTTAATCTTTATCTATCTCTATATATGTACCCCCACTTTCAATAAAGGGTTTTTACTTATATACAGTATTTTCGAGTGCAGTACTTCTCTTTTTCTTTTCTGTTTTATATATTGTACTGTTATACAGCATGTTTTTTAAATACATTTTATATATTTATATATATATAAAATTATTATTATTGTGGATTTATATAGCGCCAACATCTTCCGCAGAGCTTTACAATTGCATGTATACATTCACATCAGGCCCTTCCCGCAGAGCTTACAATCTAAGCACATAATTATATATATATATAAATATTTATTTATTTATAAAATTTATGCATATGGTAGCACTCCTACTAGTCCAACTACTATGCCTGAGTGTATCCAAAGTAATAGAGAACATTCGTAGGAGCACTCCAATGGACAAATATTTATTTACACACGCGTGTATCCTGGCGACCACAAATGATTATATATAGATAGAAATATAGATACTAGCAAAAGTGTGCCTGTTGGACAGTGGAAATTGTGTGTGTGTGTGTGTGTGTGTGTGTTTTGCTATGTGTAGATACAGTGGATATAAAACCTTAACACAGGGATATTTTAAACAGTTACTCAAACAGTCATCAGCATCCAGGGGAACAAAACAAGATAAACCTGCAGGTCTGAAAAAAGAAATACTTGAGGTACCTCCCAGGTGTCCAGTCCCTTCCGGCCACCTCACTGCCAGATAGACAATACTATGAAATACAGAAAATAGGGCTGTCCAGTCGTTTATATTTCAAGGGGTAATCCCTCTTTATTGCAGTACACCAACACACGACGTTTCGGCCGTTTAGCCTTTATCAAGAAGACTTGATAAAGGCCAAACGGCTGAAACGTCGTGTGTTGGTGTACTGCAATAAAGAGGGATTACTGCTTGAAAAATATAAACGACTGGACAGCCCTACTTTCTTTATTTCATAGTACTGCAGGTCTGAAAATAGATACAGGCAAATCTGCAACAATATGTGGTTCAAACTAAACAGCACCATTAGACAATCTGAGCCCCTATATAGCATCCAGATTACCATGCTAGGTTCATTCATTAGTATTTACCACAGCAAGTACCAGTTTTACAGTTGCTACTGGATTAGGACTTGGGAGCACAGGATACTGATAAGCTTTATAGCTTAAGGTGAGGTGGGGTTGAAGGAGCTAAAAGCTCCCCACAGAAAATACCTTCTTTTAACAGAAGGTAACAGCCTCATATTATAATAGCATTGTCTTAATAATCTAACATATATACATATATTTCTCCCTCCCAGCTTTTCTAGAGAAATGGGCGGGGACATAAATTGTATAGAGCAGGGGTGATAAACTTGGGACCTTTCACATGTTTCAAAACTATAACTCCCAGCATTCCCTAGCTGCACAGAATGTTGGAAATTTAGTTTTCATACATCTGGAAAACAGTTTTCATACATCCTGGAATAAAGCCATTTTTCTGACTTATAGAGCAGGGGTGTTGATCTTGTGACATTTCACATGTTTTGAAATCTATAACTCGGAGCATTCTCTGTTAATAGTTATCCATTATCTAATGAATGTATACAGATAAAATATAGCCTAATGATATAGCGCATGAGCGTTGAACTTTCCACATGTCTATAAACTACAACTCCCAGCATTCTCTGGCTTCACAGAATGCTGGAAAATTTAGTTTTCATACAACTGGAAAACCATTTTCATATATTCTGGAATGAAGCCATTTTTCTGACTTCCAAACATTAAAAGCGGTCATGCTTCTGCATCACTTACCTAAGGGCTCGAACATGCAAGTGATCTCTCTGCCCTTCCCTTAACATCCATAGCTATTACACCATTGGACTATTGAAGGATGATATAGATCACTTTATGCAGTATAAGTCATGAACCTTACCAAATTTGTCCTCCCTTTCCTATTCCACCTAACTGCCAGCAAGTATCAAGAAGAACTGAGTGGAATAAAACTGCAGGTCTGAGAATAGACACAGACAATCCTGCCTGTGTAGTTCAAGCTAAACAACACCATTAGACAACCTGACCTATACTGTATCCAGACTAACATGCTAGGTTCATACTTATTAGTATTTACCACAGCAAGTTCCAGATTTACACTCACTATGGGGTTAGTACAGCACAGGATACTGATTGGCTATATAGTTTAAGGAGAGGTGGGGTTAAAGGCCACACAGTGTCTAAAATGAAATAGAGCCTTCTTATAACAGAATAGAACAAAAAAAAAATAGCGCTCTCCAGTCTTAAGCAGTGAACAAACAAAACGATGTTTAATTAAAACATGTGACGTTTTGGTGTCACGTGACACCTTCATCAGACATCATGAAGGTGTCACATGATACCATGTGACAACTTCATGTCTGATGAACACATCACTTCACTGTGTGCAGGGAAGCAAGCAGAAGGGCTCGGCCAGCATCCGCCCCCCGTGATTAACTAATACACCGACCTTAGCCAATCACAGGAGCAGAAGCCAGTAGAGCCCCTTCTGCTTGCTTCCATTCACAGGAAAAAGCACAGAAGACAGGCAGAAAGCAGTGAAGGAACGATGGCTGATAAGTACATTTGGGGACAGCTTTGAGTTATATAAGCCTTGCGAGGTTGAGGTTTTCGGCCATTTCCTGCAACATTTAAAATTTTTGTTTGAGGGGTGAAAATACCCTTTAAGATGTTTCAATCTTGTAAGAACTTGTCAGTGCAAGATACAGATTCATAGCTTCTACTGGATAGGACATGGGAGTGCACAAGATAACAGTCAGCTATTAAGAGGAGGTAGGTTTAAAGGAGCAAGATCCCTCTACAGAACAGAAAATGAAATAGAGCCTTCTTAAAACAGAAGGTACTTTACAGACTAATGCTATGTAGGCGCTGGCAGCAGTTCGATGGGGCCCCCAAACTTTTGGTCCCAGCCTCCGTGCATATTTACAGCTGTCTTCTAGTATATAGAATAGGCGTGTATGATCAAATTTGCTCACTTCCTTTTATAAAACAAATCAATATCAGTTACCACCACTAGGTGTCAACGGTATCTTCGGGAAGATCTAAAGTGACAGGAGAATCTCTGCTACATAATCAATGCAAGTATGATAATTTATAAAAACAATTGTGATCACTAAAAGGAGCTTTAAATATCCCATACTGATGGAAAAAGTATGTTACTATTAAAATATATCAAGGTTAAAATTTTTAATAGAAATACACAAATATAAATACATGAGATGCAACGGTAAATAGTTCACCTTCGGATCATCTCATTTCAAAAGAGAACCTGCAACCCCGATACTGCAGTCCATAGGGTGGCTTCCCATCAAACAAAGAATTACATTCAATACCCTTTTTAAACCTTTAAATTCATTCACTCTACTGCACCTCCCTACTTGTCTTCTCTCTTGGTCCCTTATGTTCCTGGATGTACCCTGCTGTCCCCACAAGCACTGCTTCCTCCCGTATTAAACCATTCTCTCTTTCTGCTCCCTACCTTTGTGTCAAGGCACCCCCCACATACACACATATTATGTCCTGGGCACACCTACATCATTTTTAATTTTTATTTAATGTTTTGGTGCTGCACTGAGCACCTTTGAAACTTTTTAATTTACCTGCAGACATGACATGTTTCAATCTTTTTTTTTTTTATATAATTGAAAGCCTAGGCTGAACACCACAAGGTAGCACAAGTGACATGTGGTAGTCAACATAATCTTCCAGCCAAAACTGGACTGACCAAGAGGTAATTAGTTGGACCTTCCTATGCCGATAAACTTTAACCCTCCCCGTTGACTCCCAGCTGCCATCAGGGAGTCAGGGTTCACCATTGGGTAACATGGGGTTCTAAAAATGACCCAGACTATCCCACATAATCTTGTTAAATCTCATTACTGCAAGATGCTGATTCCTGGCTTTTATGGGATAGGACTTTGGAGCACATTATAACAGCTAACTATATAGCTTAAGGTGAGGTGGACTTAAAGGAGAAAAAAATCCCTCCACACAGCATGAAATGAAATACAGCCTTATTAAAACAGATGGTACTTCCCAGCCTTATGCTATTACAATGGTTTTGTCTAAATAATCTAAGAAAAGAGGAATCGTTTCTCACTCCCAGAGAAATGGGCAGATACATCTCTTCTATAATACACAGACATTACTTCCTGTGTAGAATAAAGTAGTTTTTTGATTTTGGTTCGTTAAGACAGTCACATGTTTTAGAAGCAGCACATAATTGGGTGTAACATGCAGTGGCAGAGCTGTGGCTACACCTTCTATTTTGATTATTCCATTTAAAATAGGAGCACCAGCCCTGCAAGTACTATACTTTATACCAATTTATCGTCATTTAGATGGTAATAGTGAGCAATTACATACATTAATACCTTTACTATGTGAAATTTTATATACCCACACCTTATTGGTAGCTATTAAAAACGTAATACAATCTTATACTATATGAAGGATATCTATTACACAGTGAGGGGCACAACATTCCATATAGTTTGCAGTCCTATCCCCCCCATTTGTCTTCTGGGACATGTGGGGACTGATATATGATTTGAAGATGTTTTATAAGATTTTTTTTTTAACCCTGAACTCACCAAATAGTTCATATTTGAGTTCATATTTGTAAAACAGACTGATAAAACTGTGCACAAAATTTGTGGCAAGAAACTCGAATAGCAGCATCCACACTTCAATGGCCCAAACAAAGAGGTGGAGCTGCCTTACTTTCCATCATTACCATATAGCAGAACGATTAGCTTAGACAGTGGCCTGGCATTCCAATAATCCAAACAATCGCTGGGTTTAATTAGATAGACAAGGGTTTCTCTAAGGGTGTGCCTCCAAAGAGTCAGGAACGCACCTCAGAATTCTGTTAGTGCAAATATTTTTACCAGTTAAACTTTGCAATCGCAAGTCGTCGCAGAAAGAAAAAAAACAGGTCAGGCGGTTCCGCTCGAACACTGCAGGAACTTTGGAAGGTAAGTTCCTAATGTATGGGCACCTTCATTTTGATCTTTAAAACATCTATTGTTTTAAAAATCAAAATTCCCCTTTTAAAAATGAGTCATGGAGTTAACAACATTGAAGGCAGAGAAACAAAGTAAACACATTTTCATAATGAGTGACAGATTTAATCTATTAAGTTTTTATATGAACATCAGAAGATGTAATTTACGGTACACCGACTTTCTTTCATAAATGTATTTGCTGACACCTTTTTTTTTTTCTGTTCGGAGATGATTTAGTTGTCCATCATTACAAAAGTACATAAAGTGATTAAAGGGTATCTATACCCGAATAATTTTCAAAAATTATAAATACAGCATGTTCACACTGATTCAAAACTCATCATTTTAATAACAGCATTTACAGGGAAAGTTTTTGTTCAAATAAAGACATCTTGTTTCACAGCTTGGAGTCTGTGCCATCTGTAAGCTGCACGTATACCTCCATTTACTTGAATTGTTGAACCTGGACCAGAGATACCAGGAAGTGTAGCCTACAGCTTCTACGTTGTTCCTAGGTGTAGAGGGTCCTCATCCACTTAGGATCTTTAGCTGCCTGCCAGCACACTTTTTGCAACAATTAAGGCTGGGTACACACCAGCCAATATTTTCGGCTGACCGACCGATTCATAGTACTTTTGGTCGGCCGAAAATATCGGCTGGTGTGGGGCAGCCGGCCACGACCGACATTGATCGGTCGTGTTGGAAAATTCCCGACGGACATTTGTCCCGGGTCGGGACAAATAGTCCGACCGTGTGAACCCAGCCCAAATAAGGGAATCAGCAGATAAAAAAAGGCAGGGGGAGGGAGGGGGAGATGTGTAAGCAGAGCAGTGTCTATGGTGAGGCTGTGCAGAACTTATAAGTGTCGCAGTGAGTAAGGGAGGGTGGGGGGATTAGGAGCACTCACTATACATTAATAGTTTAATGACAAAACAAGCACAGATAAATATGTGAGTACCACCATTTTACTTCTCTGAAATTGTAGTTTCAGATAATGTAAAATTATTTGAGTGAATATAAGAGCTTTTGAAATGTCAATGGTTCCCATGACACTTGCTAATAGATAAAAAACAGTAGTAAGACGTTAAGGTCTTATTCTGAACCTAATAGCCAAAATGTGTAACCTTAACACTTTTACAGTTTTAACTTATTTATGTTCTGATGTTCTATACAAAACAACTGAAATGTACATTCCTGACTCTAATGCAGATACTTGCAGACTGTCAGATCTATTTTGAGATGTACGCTTTACAGTAATATCTAAAGATCGATGCATATTAAGGATCTCAACAAGGAAAGACACCATTTCAGTCAGAATAGCGCTGACCCAGTGCTGATATAAGAACACTTTGGGCCATCGTCTAGTTAATGCCATGTACATTATGTTGTATTGTCTACAGAATATATATTTTCATATTGCAGATTTTCTTTGTAGGATTTGTGACTGCCTTTAAGTACATGAATTATTTTTTGATTAAAATGTATTATTACTTTTTATAGCCCTAAGCACATTCATCAAAGGGCCATAAAGTGAAAAGAAATACAGTTCATGCATTGTATGCAGATTTTTATGTCTTTTATCGCTATAAGTTTGGGATGCAAGATACAGTACTTGTAAAAAAGAAAAATTGCCATGCATGTAGAGGACCCCAAAAAGCTGAAACCACAATACATTTAAACCAAGTCTATGGGAGGCGAAAGTTAACAAAATAACTTTATTCCAAAGGCTAATAGCAATAGTAAAAGTGTACAAATTGCATAGGCATCTGGGGAATGGTTTGAGGAGCATGTACCAATGGGCTACACATTTTTCAAAAAATAATTTTCTTAGTATAGTCTGTATTAGAAACAGTTATAATGTTCTAATCACATCAAATAAGATCTATCCCCCGCCCTCCACCCAGCATTCTAATATAGTCATCTTATTGAATTTCTTGTCATATTAGTTGCTGCAGAACTAAAGTTTAAACGGACACTATTGTGCAAATAGCGTTTTTTTTAAAAACAGTTAAAGGGGCTGCATTGGAATGCGCATAGTGAAGCATGGACACATAGACAAAGAACTAGGGCGCCCAGTGTTTAACTAGGGCGCCTATTCTTTTCCCTAGCCTAGGATCTCGCCCTCAGCTTTTACTTTCAGTTCTAGAACTGCTCTCCTTGTTCTGCTGCTGTAATTTGCAACATTGTGTTTAGTAGAGAGCCTGAACTCCACACACTCTCCTTAGCAACAAATGTTACAAATGAACTGAAGGTGAAGGAAGGAGGGGAGAGGATGAGCTCAGCTAGTACTGAGGAGAACAGTTCTAAAATGCCAGGTAAAAGCTGCTGCAGACTTTTTACTTGTGGCCCCTGTGACTAGCAGCCATGAGATCCCTATCCCTGACTCTTTTTTTTTTCCACCCAACTCTCCAATTAGAACTCTGAGTAGGTTAGGAATGAACAATTCAATGGAGGAGACATGGAAAGCGGGTACATACTGAATATAATGTCAATGCTGGCAGCTGAAAGAATTAAAGATAATAATGTGCTGGCAATGAAAGTGTTATTAGCAATACTCTGGGAAAGTGCTGGAACTGAAAGGATTAATATGAATGTCTGTTGGCACTGAAGTGTTAATGATAATACTCTGCTGACACTAAAGGGTTAATGGCAATACACGGGAAAGTGCTGGAACTGAAAGTGTAAATGCCAATACTCTTGGAAAGTCTGCTGGCACTGAAAGAGTTTAACATCTCACCAAATTTCTCAGTTCTGCCCTGCCCAGCTACTTTTTCATGCCACCTGGATGGAAACAATTTCTGAGAACACTGGTGCCACATACCGCGCATCCACTGGAACCTATCCTGTCCTTCCAATCAGTATTTCCTTGGTGGCCAGTGATGCTGCCTACGCACAAATGTATGTATACACGCTCCCACCCCACCTGGTACAGTGTGCGCCTCTTACCAACTATTAAAGCCATCCAACTATAAAGAAACACCCGAAGCAGCAGTATCAGTGTCAGAAGGAATTGTCCCACCTTAAAGGGTATCTCCACCTCTCATAAAAAAACTTCTTCTGTAGTGTAGTTGACCTTATCCAACCCCCAAACGCCATATTTATTTGTAAAAAAAAGAATCAGAAAGGTACTTACAGAGCTTTGTTCCCCTGGCGTTCATCCGTAATTGGCTGAGAGGACAATTCCATAGAGCTCTTCATTTTGTGTAATGGTAGTAGGAATTATACTAGATTCCAAACATTCTGTTGTGAGCCACTCATTTAAAGGACAACTCCACCGTCATAAGAACATCTTTTAGAAAGAATGGCCTCTTTACAATATGTTTATATATCATACTTTGTCCTATGAATTCATTAATGTATGCCTGCTATGCTTCTGGAGGCCTCATGGAAACTGAGCAATTTAGAAACCTGTACTGAGCCTGGGCATGCTCAGAAGAGACAGACAGGGGATTAACATTCAGTCATTTGCTGTGATGTCAACTGACAAATCCATTATTGACAGTTACTAACTGGAAGAACCAGGAAGCAGAAACAGGGGAAACAGGATATTGTGCAAGATTTCAGATTAGACTTATATATTTCAGATTTTAAACAATTACCATTTAGGGTTTTGGGGGGTGATTTACCTATATGTAAGTTTTCATTTTAGGGCTGGACTTGCCCTTTTAATGGAAACAAGGGGACTACTCTTTGCTTCACAATGTTAATATTGGGACATTTACCAAGTGCTTGTGTGTAATATAGTTTCTGATCTTCCCATGAGCTGATCGGTTGGCTGCCAATGTATGATTAGCTTTTTGCTCTTAGGCTGGGTACACATGGTAAGATATTTTCGGCCAACCAACCGATAGTGCCATGTCAGCCGAAAATATGTTACCGTGTGTGCGGGGCGGCCGCGACCAAACTCGGTCGTTTGTTCGTCCGGATCAAAGGAACAGGCCTGTTGGTAAATCACGGGCGATCGTGTGGTTCCCTTTGTCCAGATTGAGCGCTCGCTAGTAGTGAATGCTATTGGGACAAATAATATCCCTGTGTGTACCCAGCCTTACAGAGCAATATTAACAAGAATGAATGACCTCAGGAATTGAAAATAGTTATGATACATGTGATTAGCCACTGATCTTAACTTCCTACATGTAGCTGTGATGCAAATCTTACATTGACATTAAGAACCCTTGTACTGATAACTTAGTAATCTTACAAGGCTATTGGTGCATGGAAAAATGTCACCCAATGATTATTAAAGTACTTTATTGATAAGTTGGCTTTGTGAGGTTGTTATATGATGCTGCAAATGGATTTGTATATCCCTGGAGAAGGGAACCCATTCCGATGCCCCAGAACAGTAATAAAAACAATTTCTTTCAAATATACCACTAGACTCAGAAGTAGATAAATGTTCTCTCAGAATATCTCAAGTGTTTTGTTCTTAGCTACAAAGTGCTTACACTACATTCCCTGTGTATTAGGAATTACAGTAAGTTCTTTCAATGTGCGACTTACACAATTTCCACCCTATCTTGTGTTTTTCAAGTATAAGAAGTGAGACATTCCTTAACCTGAAGCAAGTGTGAGTGGGTGTATTTGATTACAGAGCTGATTACAAAGCGCTCAATTTTTTTCTTCTTTAGTTCAGAAGACATTTGCATAATAAATAAAAAGGCTCTGTCATATTCCCCCATATCACTGTCCCGAGCACATTATCTTATTCTAATCATTATGATGCTAGCAAGGATATTCAGACTCATGCATGTAAAAAAAGGCAAGGACAGAATACTTTCTTTCAGGCAACAATCACAGTCTTTACCTGCAGATATTTCCAAATCAGATAATGATATTTTTTTGGGACTATTCCCTTTAATAAGAAATATAATGCAAAGATGATCCAGAAGCTAAAAGATCCCTGACTGCTTCATTGTGCCTACAGTATGCTTTATTTCTCTAATGTGTGAAATTGCGCAGTTGGTGGGGGAGCAGAGACTTTGGCTACGTTTACACTAGAAACAGACCACAACGGACAGTTTTTAGTCCATTTTCTAGCGCTTAGTTTTTCCTATATTTTTAATCAAAACGCGTTCGTTTCCAGACAGAAATGCATTCAGCAGTACGTTTTTTTTAACGGACCAGGTCAATCCGATCCACAATGATCATTTCTGTCTGGAAACTGACAGAAACTGATCTAGTGTGAACGAACCTTAACCCATTCCCTAAAAAGGAAACATTGTAAAAGGTGTACCAGGACAAATATGTGGGGTGCACTACTCGCTGTTTAAAAACACGTATTTGTGAACATATCAGGGATATTGAAAACAGAAGGGACATGAGCACAGTTGGTAGACATTTTAACTTATGTAATAAATCTAACCTTAAATTTTTGGAGGTTAAGGGAATACTACAGGTTTTTCCAGATACTCGTGGGAAAAAATCGGTTTTCTCTCCTCCGTAAAGCAGAGGTAAGATGGATATTTACTTTAGAGACACGTATACCTTCCGGCCTTAATTCTCGATATGATATAGCATGCTACATTGATTGACTTAGAGCTATTGATGCACCCCTTTATATGTATCTTTCTTCTGATTTAGTATTCATGTATGATATAATGTTCATATTAAATTTTTTAAATGTGTAATACATTTTTACATTTGTTTAGGCTTGTGAGCAGGTTTCTCTCCCTACTAGCCTACATTTCCCATGAGCCCTGGTGATACTGTGTGTAGATACATGTCTTTATGTTGACACATTTTTGTATTTTGTTCTCAATTGGTTTCTTTGTTCATGAGTGTGATCACCTTGTGATGCCCTCTTTCATTTCATTGTTTATACTTATGCAGATATGTTTAGATCAATGTGTTTTTAAACATGTGTAATTTGTTCTCTTATACCTTTGCAACTGCGAGTCCCTGCCCCACAGGGAGTTTTCCCGATCCGTTGATTGGAGGGTCAGGGTTACTTACAGGTGCAGAGGATCTTGCTATTCAAGCCTATGAGTAAGAGCCATATCGGGCTCGAAATGCGTAAGGCCATGTTCGTGTATTTCTGCATTTTTGTTAAATAAATACTGATTTTACGAAGTCCAGTGGAATTACTTCGGTGTGCGCCGGTAGCCTTCTTAGTGGATGGTCTTGTGGATCGAATCGAGCGAAGGGTTCGGGGCAGGCTGCACCCGGACCACCACGCTGTAGCGGTGAATTGAAACATTGTTTGAATGAATTCGATAGTTTGACTCTGTATGTTTCAACTCACCCACACTGTAGTGGTGAGTTGAAAACATTGTTTGAATGAATTCAATAGTTTGACTCTGTATCTTGTGAGCATTACTTTGAAGCGAAGGGTCCGGGGTTTGATCAACACCCAGACCACCTGTACTCTGAAGTAAGATTTATTTAAGAGCTGATATAATTTTACTATCTACAACAGAGTCCATAGTACTGCATTGATCTAACTATTTTTCATATCAGGACAAATATGCCAACATTTCAATGTAAAACATGCTCAGAGCTCGTACTTCTCATTTTGTCTGCAACTTAATGGGCTTTACCAGGCCCAGTCTAACATTTGTTAGTATGTCAACAGTAGGACGTTTTGCATAATTAATGTAGATTTAAGAGTAAGTGTTATAGATTTTTAAAAATAAATATTTTTGTATCTTAACAAATCGAGATTTAAGAAGCATTCATGTCTGTGATACATTTTCAGAAACAAAAAGTAAATCAAGCAATGTATTTGTGCCTAGAGGCACGGAATTATACTTTTTCCCCCCACCCTAGGCCAGCTTGACTCCAATCTAGTTTCACACAATCGGCATGTTTTTGCTCAGGTATCATTTTAACGTTTATCAGGCATTTTTGAGGTAGCAACCATAGATAAAACACTACTAGGCAGATTCAATAAAAATTCTCATTGTTAAAAATGGTGCTATTTTTGACCCAACCAATCAGATTTTATTTAACATTTGAAAGCTAACATCTGATTGGTTGGAGCAAAATTAGCACCATTTTAAACTATAAGAACTTTTATAGAATAACCCTGTACATGTTTCACTGGTCTGATAACCCTAGGCTGGGGAGTATCATTGGGTTTGTTGGGCTGCTCAGTGGGACTGCCACTAGCCACTACCCCTTTGCTTCTTTCTCAGTACAGTCTGATAGGGGCAATTGCACCTCCAATGTAACATATAGCAGTTCCTATTGCATTGGGATTTGCTGTAATTATTATTAATAGTAGTATTTAGCATAGGAACCAGCAGTGCATTTCTCTGAAAATACCTTAGGCTTTTGTATAGTGATGTTTATATAGGATTGGGACCTCATGTCTGAAGGCCAGGCTTGTTATATAGTGCAAAATGAGTGTGTAAAATTTCATTTGTATGGGTGCACATGCCCTTTAAGAGATGCATTTGTTCTCTGCTGTAAGCAGTAAAGCCGGAGGAGACATGCTGCCCCTATAAAATCCTGATTCTTAGGGCTCGTTCACACTACAGTTTGTATCCATTTTTCAAACCAAGGTGCGTTTAAAAAAATGAACAGACAATAAAACCCCATAGGATTTTATAATATCGTTCACACCTGCTGCGTTATAATCCGTTCCGTTCCAGTCCGTTTAAAAAAACGCACTGCATGCAGCATTTCTGTCCGTTTTTTCTTGCATTTTCTATATAAATCTATGGAATACACATTGTGAAAAAATGGATACAAATGTATGAAAAAAATGGATACAAACTGACAGAAACACATGCTGTTTCTAGTGTAAACGTAGCCTTATCGAAAATCCGTCCCTGACTGCATACATTTTAGTAATAAAATCAATTCCAATTATACATTTTAGGTCAATAGGCTGTCTATCCATTTTTAAACTGCTCTAGATAGAGACCTGGTAAGAGTATTAGGAATATATACCAACATTACCATTTCAAAAATGAGAATATCGCAGTCCATCTTAAAGGGCATCTATACTGAAAAATAGGTTATTTTAAATTGACCATAACTGAAAACTATAATTCTTCCCAACCTCCACTGTATCATTTTTTTGTTGATCTGCCCCCTATTTCTTTAGATATCCAATCTAAAACTTCTTATATTTCAGCTGTCAATCTAGTTCCTTGTTCTCAAAAACTATTCTTCTGTGAGTAGTTTTACTGTAGCTGGAAAGGTTTTGACAGTTGGAATGCTGTATGCTGTGTGCAGGCTTGACAGTTGGTTTGTGGGAAAAAAGTCAGGTCGGATGGAAGTGGGAGTGGTTAAAAGAGGGAGGGGGGATACTGCTCCTAAACAAAATGTGTGCTGGATTGAAGGCATGCAGCAACACAGGCAAATTAGAGTAAGTGCTACTTACATATATTCAATTATAGATTAAGATGAGGCAACATCATTTTTTCAGTATAGTGTCCCTTTAAGCAATCCAAGAATATAAAAAGAGTGGTGGGATTCCATGGATAAACAGCATTTAAAGTCAAATTACATCAGATTTATTTCAGCAATAAAACCTACACATAATCAGGGAAATTCAATAAAAGTTCTTATCGTTTAAAATGGTGCTAATTTTGCCCCACCAATCAGATCTTATTTAACATTTGAAAGCTAACATCTGATTGGTTAGGGCAAAATTAGCACCATTTTAAACGATAAGAACTTTTATTGAATAACCCTGAATATTTATTATTGGTTTGGAATACGATCTTGGGGCAGATTTATAAAACGTCTATAATAGGTGGTGGACAACATTTCAGCACTATATTGGTATTTCTAATATTGCCACGCATTGCAGAGATAAATGATTGTTTGTATTTATAATAGGGTTTTTTTTTTGCAATTAAAATAGGTATCATAATAATAATGCATTAGTGGGCACATTTCTAGTCTGTAAAATAAGTTCTATTACTCAATGGAAGGAGTTTCCCCAGTACAAATATGGTAAGTGTCCAAGGGGGGCTGTTAGACTATTTTTCCTCATTTACTGAAAAAAACCATCACAGATTTTCAATATTTTCAATGAAATCGACTGGGGGTCTTATTTCCATATGTACAGAATAGTATCCTGGGTGTTTAACCCCTATTGAATTAACTTTTATTAACTATTAACTAAATATTACCTTATTATCAATTACAGACCTGGTCTGGTATTGAGAAAAGTTCTTGTACCATTTCTCTATGGACAGATGGAGGGAGTTCCAGAGCAGAAGGGGCAGCACAAGTAAAGTCCTGAATCTGGGCATGGGAAGAGGTGACAAGGATAGATGAGAGGAGAATATCATTTAGAGGACTAAGTACTGAGCCTTACGGGACCCCCGCATGGAGGGGGCTAGGGGTGGGGTAATTCCAAGGTGGAAAACACTAAAAGGTCCTACCAGAGAGATAGGAGGATAGCCAAGAAAGTGCAGTATCCTAGACACCTAAGGAGACCAGAGTTTGAAGAAGTAGAGGGTGATCAACAGTATAAAAAACAGAGGACAAATCAAGAAGAATAAGCAAGTAGTGACCCTTAGATTTATCACAAAGTAGAACATTGGTCACTTTAGTGAGGGCAGTTTCTGTGGTTAGGGCGGAAACCTGACTGGAGATGGTCAAAGAGAGTCAGCAGACAGGTGACGAGCCAGGTCAGCATAGACATGTCTTTACAGTAGTTTGGAAGTAAAAGGGAGGAGACAGGCAAGTAGCTGAAAAGAGCGGATGGGTCCAGGGAGTTTTTTTTTTTAAGTATAGGGGATACCACAGGATGTTTAAATGAGGAGGATAAATGCCAGTGGATAGGGACAAGTTAAAGAGGCTTGTATGAAGGAAGAGGAGAAATGGGGCATGAGAGGAGAGGGAATGGGGTCGGGGGGGGGGGGGGGGGGGGGGGGGGGGCATGTCCTGGATATGAAAGATAAATGTCCCTATTATAGTGGTAAAGCTCGTTAGGGGCAAGTAAAGGGATTAAGCAATAAAGGGAGGCTAGACAGTGCAGTGGTAGGGGTATGGATGGAGGGGGGGATCAATGAGGGACTTGTAAACCAACAGAATAATGATGAGGTACCAGGTAAGGACTTAAATGCAACTCAAATTAGTTTATTCATCACACAAAATGTTTTCGGACGTCTTGGTCACTCAAATCATGGACACTCAAATGCTTTCTATAATGCCTTGTATACAATCATGTAATTTTGTTCTAAAACGTATTTGTTTCTTTCCACAGATAGCGGTCTGCCTTACTATATTGTATAGAATTTGAATAAGTCATAGGTAAAACATATTAGAAGCTGTAGAGATTAAATAGCAGATTAGCAGTAAGCAACAGCAGACCAATGTTTTGTATATAGTTGTATATATTTGTGCCATGCCCTTTATTCCTTAGGTGGTCCACTTGGAACAAATGAAGCACCAGCACAAATGGACAGCAATACCCTGACTTTATGACCCCTAAGGGTATGTTTGGACTTTTCACTGACTTTTTAGACTATTGTGGATCATGTTTGGTCCCTATATCTTCTGCACATTGGTGCACAGAGTTGAGGTTATCACTGTATTGTATTATCATGTGGTTTTTTTTATGTTTATACCCCTCTCCCTTCCCCCCACTGTAATGTCAGATGGGGAGGTGGGGCTCTTCTGCTGATGTAATTTCCTTCCCCTATTAATAGGTGGTAGTACACTGAGTATGTTACACTTGATAAAGGACCAAGACGTCCAAAACTTTTTGTGTGATGAATAAACAAGCAATTTCACTAATTTGAGTTGCATTTAAGTCCTTACCTGGTACCTCATTATTCTGTTGGTTTACAAGTCGCAGTGCTTGGAGGCAGAGCATAGAGGGAACCACGGAGGCAGCTAATGGTGTAAGGGGAGGTGTCGCATATTATGAGCAATGAGGGAGGTTAGGCAGTGCAGCAGTAGTAGTTGGAAGCTGTAGGGAGGAGCTAGGGTGACCAGGAAAAGCATTTTGGAGGTTTTCTATTTTTTCTGTGAAATATGAGGCTATTTCTTCAGCTGATAAACAGGGTATAGGCAGGGAGTTGAATACTTTAAAGATCTGTTTAGGGTTATGGGTTTGTGTGGATATGAGTGAAAAGAAGTAGTTTTGTTTGGATTGTAAGGATAAAGCACTTCTGATCCGATAAAGGGCACTTTTAAATTCAAGAAAGTCTTTATTTTTGTTGCTCTTGCGACAGTTATTTTAATTAAACCCAACTGAAGTGTACATTTCACAATCAACATTGTTTAATTTATTGAAATCAATATTAGCTTTGTACAAACAGTAAAAGGATCTGGGAAATTACACTGGGAACCAATATCCAAAGGTTATTCCCTGAAAAACGTCTTCCACAATTCCTACAGAACACAGGCATTTTTGAGTGATCGCAACAAATGTAGGAGTTTTTGGCATGTTTGTAAACATTGCTATTACTTAACACTAAATTTAAATTTTTAGGAGTTCTGTCCATCGAAATTCTAAACGTTCTGCCAGAGACCAGATCTGTGAATGTTAAAACCCTGTAATTCTGCTTTAAACCACATATGGTTCTAAACTGGTACTACACCAATACAGAAAAATAAGTAGCAGCTTGATTTAGGTAAAGATTTCCTTTAAAAAGTGTCAAGAAATTTGCTCAAATCATATTTCCAAATAGGCTTGACAATTCCCATAAAATTACTTCACATTCCCCAAATATACATTAATTGAATCATTTCTACATTTATCCAGATTATTGGTTTACATACCAAGGAAGCTTTAAACTTAGTGATACTGTTATTTACTGTTCCTTACAAGAAGGAAAGGATGTTTCCATTATGTTCAGCACCCAATACATAAATCCAAAGGCTAACAGAACAATGCTATAAATAGAAGCAGCATTTTACTGTAGTGTTAACCCCAAAACTGCCAAAACTGCATCCCAGTCTTCCTCTGCAACATAAATTATAGATCATAAAGCTCATCTTTGCTAGCAGCAATGCAATCTATAGCATGGTCATTGGATTTACTTTTCTAAGTAGTTAACATAATCTATTTATAATACAGTGGTTCTATTCTTTAGTTACAGTGTACACACATCTTAAATTTCATTCATTTCCTTCTGCACACAAAACAGAGATATTACAGCAAAGGAAATTTTTATTTTGCAAACTCTTCTTTCCAAAGAAATTATTAAGTAGATCTACCCAGAGTCGAAGTCGCTCTAGATAAGATCTCCGTATGAGATTTCCCAGTGGTTGTGCGGCTGAGGATAAATTTCACCATACACAGGTATTTAACACCAGCTATCGCACAACCACTGGTGACTAGCTTGCGGCAGCTGTGGGATACTCGCACAACCGTTGCAAGCTAGGGTTTAAAGTCATGCTAACTGGCAGTGAATCGGTTAGTGTGACATTAACCCGTTGCCAGTGGCTGCAGGTGAATCAGGGTAAATGTATTTTTGGTGAAACTCCCTCTTTAAAATACTAGCATTGCTCTAGGTAAACAGCCTGCATATTGTCCATCTAAATATTTAAACTAGGCACATGGAATCTTACAATAGGATATTATTTATAACAATCTCACATCCTGAATGCAGGATCTGCTGTGTGTTGTAACATGATATAAAAGAGAGTAATCAATTGATGGTAGAATATGTGTAGTATACAGAAGACCTGCTATCACTTTTGGATTATCCCGAGGATCTTTCTATAAATATATGTGTAATTCCCACCACCTTATATCAATTAATATTTCAATAGATGGTATTAATAGTGAGTATAGGGGTGCTACATTTTCATTTTCCTCTTGGTTAAAAAGAGAGAGATAGAGAATATATTATATTGTGAAATGAGAATATATTATATTGTGAAATAATTTGAATAAAGTAGGTTTGAAAGATTTAAATTATACAATGCAGGGGCGTGTTTGGGGGGGGAGAGAATACTGGTCCTGAAATTCAGTGCAGTCTGCTGTCCAAATTCTCCTGGTGCCCATACAGTCTTACATAAGTGTAACATGGATACATAGGTTATTACATAATTTGTTACATAGATTGTTACATTGTTCGTTGAGCTGTGAGTGAGAAGCAGCATTAGTTTGTTTCAAAATTGTATCCAGTCTGTCCTGTGATTGACAGCAGCATAGAGATCTGTATCAGCATTAACCCTGCAGCTGCCTGATGTAATTGATGAGACTGGGTTTATATATACAGTAATTACAATACCTACTGCACTGTGATGGAGCTTAGTGAGCTTAGTGAGAATTTGTGTGTATATATTTAGAATATATACACACATATACATATATATGGTCCTGATATTGACAATATTCAGCAAATCCTGTCAGTGCCTTTGAAAGATACTAACGGCAATGTAGTGCAAATGTGGAGTTCTCAGTAAAACAGAAGGCTAGGCTGGGTACACAAGGACAAACTTTTCGTCCCGACTGTTTGCCACTATCGAGTCCAAGCGAATGCCTCCTATGGACCGCAGGATCTGTGGTGATTTACAGCAATGCTTGATCACCCATTTGTCTGATCTGCCAGTAAAACCACCTTAGATTTTCAGCCTAACATACATGGAAATATCAGTTGTTGGGTCTACTTGTGTGTACCCAGCCTTAATGAATTAAAAGTAAATGGGATATCTGTATTTCCCAACTGTGATGATAAATAAAGAAGAGAATATATGTAATATTATTATATGATCCAAATAATATATAATATATGGATGTATTTGGTCATGAACTTCCTTCTGTGCATGTTTAGTGATAACCCATTCAAGAATTCCCCCCCTCCCCCCTGAAAGTCCTGCACACTCTACAGTCCTTATAAACTGCACATTCTACTATAAAGTTGGCCGTTGACTAGTCCGACCCCTTTATTCAGGCACCATAGATCACTATGCCGAGCTCTTAATAATTACATAGATGTTTAATCATAGTTAGCATAGGACCTTTAAAGGGCTATTCACATAGAGGAATGAGTATACTAAGAGGGAGGGTGGTTGTGGCTCATTGCAAAATATGTGTTATCTTTATTTAACAACATTAGCAATAAGTAAACAGTGTACCATGTATGAGGAACACCTTTATTTACTTTACTTCGCATCCACTTAAGAAAAATCAAACAAATCCATAATTTCCCAACAGAAATAAGTGGCCACTTGAGAGTGAAGAAGGAGATCATTTTGTTTATTTAACAATATAATATATACTAAAAATTTACATTCGGATCCTAAAGAATATGTGGCTTATTAAAGGTAAATGAAGTATATCCTTTTCTTGAAAATTCATTTGCACTTGATTAAAATCCATAACAATATTTACTTTGCAAGTCCTGTATGTTTCATTGTGTTTAATATTTTAATAATACCTGGACTACTGCAAGTGGATTTTCAAGCTTATCTAGCTTTGATTTAATGGCATTCTATCAAACCAAGTCCTTTTGTCTACACAGTATTCAACAGGATTTAGTTCCCATTCCGTTATTCTTTTCCACTTTTTAGGATATGAAAGAAGCAAAATCCCATATGAACCTCTAACCATCTTTATTAAAATGTCCTTGCTTTAAGTGCATCAATATATGCCCTTAAATCACGTGTACACCCTTTTTTACTCGCCTTATGTCTTTGTACTAACTTCAAAGTTTTTATTTCCCTTGTTTGTTCTTTTTCCTGTCATTTTTAAATAGTAGATTTTATCACCTTTTTTTAGTCTAAAGGTGGCCCTACATATATCTGATTTTACTAACCTGACCGAGCGCTCCTGTGGGAACCGCCTTTCCCGTTCTTCTGTGCGACCGACATGAGATCCTAATCGCATGTCAGGATCAATCTAATGAGCGATCGGTCGGGTAAGTAAGATTGGATATATGTATGGCCACCTTTAAGGTGGGCATACACGGTCCAATATTATCTGTTGTATTCAATTAGATCAACTGGACTTGATGTTTAGTTCTTGAAGACATTTCGCTAGTCATCCGACTAGCTTTCTCAATTCAGTTAACATATTGGCAAAGGAATGTGACTGGTTCAAGAGAGGTGTTAAGGAGGCCATTTATGTGAAAATAAAGAAACCAAGCCTAAATAGAGGGGGGGGGTTCGGCACCAACTGTCTGCTATGTACAATGCTGTTTTGACACCTTACCCTGGACGTTCCTATAACATCTCTTAGCCACTATCCAATCACACCCTTAACACCTGGCTGTGATATGCTAAGTGGGATTTTCCAGGGTACATAATTGCCACAGATTCTTGTACAAGTCATTCTGAATTGAGAAAGCCAGTCGGATGACTAGTGAAACGTCTTCAAGAACTAAACTTCAAGTCCAGTTGATCTAATTGAATACAACAGATATACCATGACCTGGATGAATGAGAACCTTCACAAGCACGGCCCAATATTCTTCCAATCGGATTTGCGATCGTCCAAAACAATCGTAAATCTGATCTGAAGAACTGATCGAATATCCCCACCTTCCACCTACAATCTTCCATAGATTTCAGCTTGAAATTCAAAGTTTATACTTAAACTTTCCCTTTCTAGTTTCTACTGATTGGCTGTTGGATGGGTCAAACATGCTCATATCTCTACTGAGCAACTGAATCAACCCAGGCGCTGGGTCAAGGGCAAGACCATAACGGTCTCTACTAGGGGTCCTGCAAACAGGAAGTCCATATTTCGGTTTCATTTATTTATACACAGACACAATGCTGAATGGGCAGATTAAGGTCATTAGGGTGAAAAAATACTGCTCTTTTTTCTGAAAAGTACATGTATTTCCACTGAACTTCCCCTTTAAAATATTGTTTCTGTGAGGAGCACCAGCCCAAAGAATACTGATTCTGCCAGTCTTCCTCCTGGCTTCAGCACTATCTTTAATACAGGAATAGTCCAGGACTAACCATGTAGTGTAATAAAATCCTTACCTCACATCCCAGCTCCATTTGGTTCTCCTGTAGTCCCCCCCCAAAGTCCCAAAAACTGCCCACCAGTAGGATAGCAGAGTCCATATAGTTTGGCATGCGTACTGCAGCCCTTCTCCCCCTCTCTCTCCCTCCCATTTTGCGATCCCTCCCCCTACCATAAAACCCCTTGCCCATATCATAGTATATCTTCCCCAACCGCTAAAAAATAATTTTAAGAAAGACCCCCGAACTCTACTAACCTTCCCTCTCTCCCCCGGCATTCTGAGAAGCCGGCAGCCGCATCCATGATTGGCTGCCTCTCAACCAATCACGGACGCAGCTGAGGGTCCCGCCCCCTGCTTGCAGTCTTGAGGAGACAAGTCGGAGGAGAGAGGGAAGGTAAGTAAACATCGGGGCACTTAAATTTATTTTATAGCGGTTGGGGCTGGGGGAAGATATACTATGATATGGGGGAAATTTTTTATAAGGGTGGACATGCCCTTTAAGCCCTGACACAGACTAGAATGAGAGTTAGCACAAGATGTCACTAAAATCCATTGGGAGGAAACTTTTTACTATATGATGAAGTTAGACTGGAAAAAGTAGTTTTAGTAAAAAGACATTCGGTGAGTAAAAAAAAAGGTTAAAGGGCATGTCCACCCCCAAAACTATAATCCCCCGCACTAATGGCCCCATCATGTAGTGTAGTTAATACTTACCTCACATCCCAGCTCCATAAGGTTCTCCTGTAGTCCCCCCCCCCCCAAGTCCCAAAAACTGCCCACCAGGAGGCTAGCAGAGTCCATATAGGACTCTGCCTCCTACCTGGCCTCTGGGAGAAGTTTGGCATGCTTACTGCAGCCCTTCTCCCTCTCCCTCCCCCTCCCTCTCCCGGTTCCCTCCCCCTAGCGTAAAATCATTAATGTATAAGATTCCCCCTGGGCTCCCAGCCCCAACCGCTATATTTATTGGTTTAGAAAGCTCCCCAAACATTACTTACCTCTCCTCTTTCCTCCGCCGAAGTGAGCTGCCGGCAGCCACGTCCGTGATTGGCTCCCGCTCAGCCAATCACAGATGCGGCTGCCGGTCCCGCCCCTCTGCTTGCATTTTCTCGCAAGCAGAGGGCCGGGAGCGCGGCGGAGGAAAGAGGGGAGGTAAGTAGAGTTTGGGGGGGCTTTCTAAACATGTAAATATAGCGGTTGGGGCGGTTGGGGCTTTTTTTTAGGTGGACATACCCTTTAAAGGATAAGTGCACTGTAAAATCATGTTATGCTTGAGCCTCAAACAGTAATGTCTGTGAGTTCCATGCACATGTGTGTGCACGGAACTCACAGGCATTTCTGTTTGAGGCTCAAGCAGGAGAGTGCACGGAACTCACAGGCATTACTGTTTGAGGCTCAAGCAGGAGAAAGCAGAGGAAATCTCAGAGGGGCGGAGCTTAACATTCAGCAAACCAGTAACAAGATGTCAGCAACTTTCAAGGCACAAAGCTAGACTCTGGAGGGGCATTGGTAAAAAAAAATATATGGCAACGGTATTTTTAAAGCTGCAGCTTCCAAATGAACATAACTTGATTTTACAGTGCACTTATCCTTTAAGCCCCTGAAGGGACTTACCTGATCTGGTCCCTCACTGCCTAGACACTGCCCCCTACAGGAACAGAGTATTACCTTGTTGAAATATGCGAGCTCTGAAGGGCAATGGAGACCGGAGGTCCTGGGCGTCGGGTGACTGGACACAGGGACAACAAAGACAGTCACGGACGCGGCTGCCGGGAGTTAATTGCGGCGGGGGAAAGAGGGAAGGTAAGTAAAGTTTGGGGCACTTTCTAAGTATAAAAATGGAGCGGTTGGGGCTGGGGGGACAGGGGGAATCTTTGCTGGAAAGGGATGCAGTATGCATGCCAAACTTCTCCCGGAGGCCAGGTAGGAGGCAGAGTCCTATATGGACTCTGCTATCCTCCTGATGGGCAGTTTTTGGGACTTTGGGGGGGGGACTACAGGAGAACCTTATGGAGCTGGGATGTGAGGTAAGGATTAAACTACACTACATGATGGGGCCAGTAGTGGGGGGATTATAGTTTTGGGGACATGCCCTAATGATAACACAGATAACAAGACACATTCGGCATATAAATACAAGCACAATATTGCTGCCATTTCATCACCATGTACTGCAGCAAGTTCCCCTCCTTCCTTTAAAAAAAAATCCTGACATCTGCCAAAAGTTGCACATGTCCCATAAAATAACTAATAGATGCTGAGAACAATGACAAAGTGTGCTGTAGCCAAAACTGCAATATAGCAGTGTTTTCATTTTGGCGATTCACCCAAAATTATTTCTTTTTTTCCTTCTCCTTTAAAAATGCTCAACCTTGCAAAGATACAGCCAAAAATGTTCAGATAAACAGTACAGTGCTATCAATACAGAATATGTCGCATCCCTTCCATTATTGATTTGTTCATAAAGTCAAAGCTATTAAAAGACAAACGGTCTTTTTATCGATTACACCAAACGGAGGAGGGCTGTGAAAGCTGCCATTAAAATGATGAAATTGGTAAACGTTCCAGATCAATATTTCCTACAATTAAAAAATAAAAGACTAAAATGCAACCAAAGCATCACTACCAGTTACCTGTTAAAAGAAGCTGAGTCTGCATCTATTATTATAAAGAAATAATTCTGCAAGGCTACCATAATGTAAATAAAGGGAATGTTATGTATTACAGCTGCCTCACGGTTTTTCGGTTTATAAAACATATTTCTTAGCTCTCATGTTTTATGAGTGATTTAAGATTATTATGGTATAGAAATAAATAAAACATCTATGGGGTGGAGAAATTATTTTTTGCATCAGTAGCCAATTTGTACAAATCTGTTCACTGTAGAATTTGTACACTAGAGCAGTGTGGCATGTAGGTCAGTGGGTCTGAGAAAGAGAGGCAATAAAGTCCCTTGGTTAAGTGTGTAGGTGTTTCAGATTTCCCCCATAATCATCCTTAGATAAAGGATACAGTACATCAAAATGCACAGACCATGTGTGAGTCTGAATAAGCAGTTCATTGGATGTTTATGCACAGGGGAGCCCTTTCACCACCAAAAAAAGCAGCAGAACTCTACTTACCTTACTTTGTTCCCCGGTGCTCTGCACTGCCGGCAGACCCTTCTATGATTGGCCGCCTCTCAGCCAATCACAGATGCGGCTGCCGGTCCGGTCCCTGTTTGAAACTTCCGGCAAGCAGAGGGCTGGAAAAAGCACTGGGGGAACGAAGTAATGTATATTGTAGGGTGCCTTGCAATATATTAAAATGTTTTTCTTTTTGCAGGTGGAAATGCCCTTTAAAGTCACGCTAACCGATTCAATATCGGGTAGCGTGACTTTATACCACTTAAGCGGTTGCGCAGGTAGCACAAATGAAACCCGCACAGCCAGCAACAATTCCATCCACTAGTAATAGACTGAAATAATTTTTGTGCAAGATAAAATAATTGTACTTAATATTTTGCTTGACGTTTTCTGCTTTTTTTTTTACCCATTTCCAATGACTTTTCTTGTAGAAAGGTTTTTAATGAGACTATAAAATACTAATTCTAGTTACTATACCCAATAATAAAACCACACTTTCTAACCTTCCTTAGAAAGTGTGAAAATACAAGATATCGCTAGGTATTTGGGAGGTTTTACTGTCACCATGAAAGGTTACGGTACTTTCTAGAGGAGAGATAGGCTGTATTCAGTTAAATCTTAACGTCAATTGATAGTACACAGTAAGCCTAAATGAGAAATGTTGTGATCATTTTACATTGCCTTTCAGTTAGTTTTACCCTCTAGAGGTTCATACACACGTGCGATCGCTGCTGCCGACCCGCAACGCACGGTGTGTACGATAATCGTCCCATGTATGGGCACTTTATCGGCCGAAATGGCAGTTCGTTCGGGGATCATTGCCAGATACGCCGGACAGATCTCCGAACAAGCAGCCGTTTTGCCCAATAAAGTGCCCATACACGGGCCAATTATCATACATGGCCATTCGTACACATCGTGCGTTGCAGGTCGGCACCCTCGATTACACGTGCACGAACCTTTAGGGTTATTTAGAGATGCAGATAATTCTTAATTCTTCTGCAGACCACAGTTGTTTTGTATAACTGACTTTTTTTTGACACTAGCCAGCATTTCAGTTCATTTTTCGGAATGCATATGTTCCGCAAAATGAACTGATTTTTGCCATAGGGATCACATTGTAGCGTCCACATCAGTGCAGTGTTTTCAAAACCCACTGCTGCACACATTTCTGTGCGGAAAGTAAATTAATTTTCATTGCAAAGAACTGGACTGTGAATGCAAAACGCAGGGGGAAAAACTAACTAAACAACAGGCACAATCACATCGGGCCGATACATCGAGTGATAGTGTCTCTGGATGTCCCCTCCTGTATTTACTGTAATACCGGATTAGCACCTGGGGGTCCCCAAAAGGATTTAACCCCGGCGCTACATAAACGCTGTGCACAAGCAAAACCTCAGGTAAATTAAAAGACAACAAAATGAAAAAAATAAAGATTGTGCCGATTTCACAACTTTTGGGAGACTGCAATATTGACATTTTAACTGTAAACCACAATAAACCACAGTTTAGTCGTCCTCTATTCTCCACTGTAGTCAGAAAACCCCCTCCTAGGGCTCTGATAAAGTTACTTTATTATTTAACATAACATTGTTAATAAACCAGATATTCCAAAACAAATCCTGTCAATGACAGACACATACGTAGGTAGCTTACTATGAGAGCGCTATGAGAATTACTGTGATTCTGTATAAACAAACTCAATAAAATGCATTTAGTGCCACTATCCTGGAATTGTTATAAAAAGATTGGCTTGGTTACAACCATACAATGTTCAACACATGATTAATTGTGTTTTATTTCCAATATTACAAGTGTAGCAATACAGTGTAAAAAAGCAGTATTTTAAAATATGTATTTCCATTTCAAAAAAACTCTAGTCCTTCAACAGTTAAAAAAACAAACACACTAAAAACAGAACTTTATTCTGTTGGTCCTTAAAGGCACACTTTATGTCTTATGTCTAACAGAAAGAGACTAAAGGTGCCCATACACTGGGAAATACTACGATCAATCAGACATGCAAGTAGACATTTACATTGATTGGCCCAAAAATTTCCATTTTCCTGATCTTATTTTGCTGATATTCGATCGTAAAAATGATTGTAAGCTCTATATCTAATATAATATCTATCAATTATTGTACATCTGTCTATCAAAGTATTGGTCAGTGTAAGAATATCAATTCTGATTTCAATAACCTTTTATAGTGTATGGGCACATTTAAGGTGCCAATACAATACCGTAGACATTTGTCTATACATGTTCTTCTATAGACAAATGCCTAATCTATCTAAGAACTGCCTAGCCCCCCCCCCCTTTTATTTTTGCAATTTTTTACTTTAGACATTAGATTGAAAGGTGACATTCTAGAGGAGAGACAAATGTCTAAACTATCCAATGTCTGCATAGTGCATGGCCAGCTTTCACTGTAGCAAACTATGCCAAGCAACGGCTAGAGCTAGCAAAATAATTGTCTTGTATAAAGAGGGGAATAGATTCAAGAGGGAAAATGTTATTCTCCCTCTTTACAAAGCACTGGTAAGGCCTCATTTGGAATATGCTGTGCAGTTTTGGAATCCCATTTACAAAAGGACATCTTGGAAATGGAAGCAGTTCAGAGAAGGGCAACTAAAATAATAAAGGGAATGGGGGGGGGGGGGCTTGACTATGCAGGAAGATTAGACAGGGCTGTTAACATTAGAGAAGCAACATTTGCATTGGGATATGATCACTTTATACAAATATATTATTGGGCCATACAATAAATTCTCTGGTGCATTGTTCACAAATAGGTCATATTAGAGGACTTGTGGACATCCTTTAAGATTAGAAGAAAAGAAGCTTCATCTTCAGGTTAGAAAGGGTTTCTTTACAGTGAGAAAAGTGAAACTGGTTGATCTAGGGATACTTTCCGGTTGCCATGTAAAGCCAGGAACCGGGGCATTCCTAGGGTTTTTGGCACCTGATAAATGGCCCAGCCACAGTTTCCATCATTCTCCATTCCCACACTATAAGCTAACAACAACAACAACAAATAACATTTGTAAATCACTTTTCTCCCGTAGGACTCAAAGCACTGTAAGCATGGCTCAGACCAATAATTGGTTGATTGGTAAATTGGGTATAGAGGAAGAACTCTGGTAATGCCAGGCTTAACAGGTGGCTTTTCAGTCTGGATTTGAATAACTCCAGGGAAAAGACTGTCTTTACTGGGTGTGGTAGGAGTTCCAAAGAATAGGGGCAGCATGATAGAAGTCTCCAAAGGTTTTGAGGGGCACTCTGGGAGTGACCAAGTTTATGGAACCTGCTGATTTGAGATTGTGAGAGGTATGGTGCAGCTTCAGAAAGTCCTTCATGTATCCAGGGCCCAGATTTTGCAGTGATTTTGAAAGTCAACAGTCCAATCTTGAAGAGCATTTTCCATTGTACTAGTAGCCAGTGCAGTGAGCGAAGGATCGGTGTATTGTGACAGTGGCGAGGCTGGTTTGTTAGCAGTCTGGCAGCAGCATTCTGCACTTATTGTAGGTGGTCCAGATCTTTTTGTGGGAGACCTACATAAAGGGTATTGCAGTAGTCCAGCCATGATGTGATGATGGTGTGAACTAGGGTTGCAAAATTCTCTGGGGGATTTGATTTTTGCGATGTTCTTCAGATGAATGTAGGCAGATTTGACTACAGCCGAAATTAGGTTTCTGAAGTTCGATTCCCCATCGATTATCACACCGAGGCTGCGCACAAGGATGGAGCTGTTTATGTCTGAAATCCCAATGTTGATTGGTGTTGATTTAGGGTAGGGCTGTTTGGTTGCCAAGCGCTGGCTTTGGACAACAAGGACCTCAGTTTTCTCAGCATTCAATTTCAACCAGTTGTCATTCATCCACCCCTGTAGATCAGTTAAGCAATAATTTATTTTTGGGGTGGGGTCTGTTCCACCAGATGTGAAGGAAAGGTATAACTGCGTGTCATCAGCATAGCAGTGGTACATCATACCATGTTGTTGGATAATTGTACCAAGTGGCAACATGTAGGTTGCAAATTTAAGAGGTGCAGGGTTGGACATTACAGGTCCTAGGGATACTCTCTGTGTTCTGTAAGTCAGAAATGATCTGAACCACTGGAGGACTGAGCCATTGATGCCACAGTACTCCTGCAGTCTGTTGCGCAAGATTTCATGGTCAACTGTATCAAAAGCTGCTGAGAGATCCAACAGGACTAGGGCCCAGTAAGCTCATAAAATGGTCTCAATTAGCCCCCAAACAGTCTATCAGCAACCATGTGTTTAGCCCCAAACCATGAGGATATCACACCCACTGATGTGTGTGAGATAGCGTGAGTAGAATTCTGTTCCCTGTACAATATTCTTTCTATTACTTGTTACCACTTATTGGCCATTATGCACACACACCCTTTGTCTTCTTCTAGGAACTGAGCTCCTTTGTTGTACTGCCTTTCTAAGTGGCCCCAGGGGGGTGCCGTGAGCAAATGTTTCAGTTTGCTTCATGGTAAAGGCACCACTGGCCAGGAAGGTATTTCCACCACCCCTTTTAGCAGGTTTTCTTGCCTTCCTCTGGATTAACTGTTAGGTAGGATTAAAGAGGAGGGTATAAAGGTTGGACTGTATGGATGTATGTCTTTATTCAACCTCAATGATAATGTTACTATGTAAACATTTGACAAAAAAGTTGCACTGTTTTTCACTATAACTGGGATCACATTTTAGCATCTGAATTTTCTAACTAAATTGATTACTGAGACTAGTTGTGGTTATTGTGGTGGACATTATACAGGTCACTATTTTTTACATATCATTATGGTTGTTAATTTATGTCCTGCCACTTACATAAAAAGATTCCATAAGGGGCATAATTAATATATGGTCAAAAATAATTAACTGCCCTGGTTGAGTGCACAAGCAGATATACATTCATTAGGAAAGTTCACGTAAATCCTCATTCAATTCAGGTGGCATAATTTTGGTCCACTATTTACCATGCTGCTTTAGTATATTAAAAGAGAAGTATTGTGTATAAAAAATTTTTTTCAATAACAGTTAAACAGAAAAGTACTTGGGACAGTGGTATAGGACTGGTTATTCCCACCTTCCAATATTGTTTCTGTGAGGAGCACCAGCCCAAGGAAAACTGATTTTCACAGTCTTCCTCCTGGCTTCAGTCCTATCTTTAATACAGGATTAGTCCAAGACTAGTCTGGCAAATGAAAACTGTACGTGCTGTAGCTCCTCAACAAAACAATATTGTGAGGTAGCAATAATCAATCCGACCTCCCTGCCCCAGGTACTTTCCATCTCTAATTAGTTCATTTTTAGGGTATAGTTATGCTTTAAAGGGTATATCTCCACTGTGGAAAAAGCTACTTTATTTTAAAAGTACATCATCCCTCAAACCTCCTTCTACCTTTTTTTTTTCCAGAATTCCCCTTCGTTTGTTTGCAGCAGCATGGGAAAGTTGTGCTAGCTCATGGGGGTGTGTCTTCCCCTGTGCTGGGGCAGCTGTCACTCAATGTGCATCATCATGGTAGAAGACACACCCAGTTGGCTGCAGCAAAGAAATCCTTTCCTCCCTGACTCTGTAAGTTAATTTTTACAGCTGATCATGCAAAGAGACAAGGGAGGAAAAGTTAAAACCCTCTTCCCACAATACTATAAAAAAGGCAGGGGAACTAGTGTTGTTTTTAATAAAGATTTTTTTTTGCGTCTAACTGAAAGGGGTGGTTGAAAAAGTGATCTAAGATTAATTTTATAGGGGATGCTGGGAATATGAGGCAATCTGGTATGGAAGAGAGAAAAATGTAGTACCTCCATTAATTAGTGAACTCAGCAAGCTCCTGTGATGGTCATGTGATTATTCCTCCATTAATCCGTTAACTCAGTAGGCATGTGTGTGTATAGATTTCTGCCTGAAATCCCAACTGCTATTTTTACCAGTTTATACTATACTATATTTTTAGTCAGATATTTAATAAGTTCTCTTCTGTTTTGGGAAAGGTATCTGCCTCCTTGAGTATGTGCAGTGGAGGCAGCAGGGGAAAAAGCAGTCAGTCATTGGTTGTGATGTCTGCAGTCACAGCCTTAATTGCCTGCATGGAGTTAGGAGCAAGTTTAAGCATTGTACACACCATGCAATATTTCGGGCTGATCGACGATAGATCAGTGTTTGGGCCAAAATAATTGCCGCAACAGACAGTCCACTATTGCCGCAACAGACAGTCCTTCCTCCAGGCCAACTGGTCGGAAGACCTAAATGGTCGGTCAGGAGGAAACGTTGCATGGTGTGTACCATGCTTTGCTTTGCCTGAATGGAGACAATAATTATACTTAAATATCTGGTTAATAATACATCTTGTAATGTGCTGAATATATCAGTTGTACTTGGGAGCATGTAACCGAGTGGTTTTGAGTGGAGATTTCGAAGCGGATTTCATGGATCCGCCATTACCTAGGACTTTGCGGACTTGCGGATTTTTTGGTTCGAAACCATTGTTAAAAATTTTCTATGAATTTTTAGAAATTGTCAAATCTTCGAAATCTCTAAAATACTATGCGGAATGCCAAAAAAGCAAGCGAGCAAGGTTTCCGGTACTGGATGGTGTTCTTTAAAAGTTTTGGTGATACGTGTTCCTCAGACCATTTCCCAGCTCCCTGAGCCATTTAAAGTAAGTTACCATGGTTATTTATAACTTAATTTTAGGCAACTTTCAGATTCTTTAACTCCCTTTGACTTCAATGGGTCTGCTTGTGCATAGCGTTCTAAGTGCATCGGGACCTGAGAGAGGACGCAGTGGAGAAGCTGGAGACCGGGTAAGTTCTGCAACTTCGTTCCTGGCTCCTGAACATTTTATTGAAGAACGGGAGGTAGACCCACTCATTTACCTTCCGTTCTTCAATAAAACTGAACTGAAAAAATTTAGTAGTGGAGATACCGTTTAACAAAAGTTTAAAGTTGCTCTTTAATTTCCAAATACAATTCCAAAGTTAAAAATCTCTTGGACTGGAGATTATACTAAGCTGAATATCCATCAACATGTTTTACCTATAGAGTTGTGGCACCCTCCATATTTTTAAGAAGATCAAAAAAAAAGTAGCAATGGCTGTAGTTTACGTTTCATTTTACATGTGGGCATGATTTCTATGGGGGATTCCTAAAAAAGTAGTACCACTGAAATGTTAGCCACATCCACACACCTACAGGGTTATTCAATAAAAGTTCTTAAAACGGTGCTAATCTTGCCCCAACCAATCAGATACTATTTAACATTTGAACGCTAACATCTGATTGGTTGGGGCAAAATTAGCACCATTTTAAACGATAAGAACTTTTATTGAATAACCCTGCTAGTGTGGCCAGAGCAATTGGCCTACACAAGTGTGCGCTTTTTGGATTGCGTGTTAAAACGATGTGTTGTGGCTTAGTCCTAAGGGCTAGGCCACACTGCTGCGTTTTCTGTGCGTTTGCGTTTTTTTCAGATCATTGAAAATGCGGCAACGCACCGAAAACGGGTGCGTTGCGACTGATTTGCATTCCGCATTTTTAATCGCAATCGCATGCGTTTACCTATTCCTAATTAAGAAAACGCACGCACAAATGCAACGAAATTGCACATGAAATTGCATGCAATTCCGTGTGCGATTGCGTTTGCGGTGCAATGTGGCCATGCCCTAAAGGGGTTAATTAATGTTAAGTGAAATATTACAAGAAGGTAACAAGCACCTATTTGTGACAGTAGCGTGTGCTTTTGTGCTTTACATGTGGACAATCTCACACCTGCCCCATACTATCAACATTTTTACCAGACGCCCTTTCCTTGTGCTTTCTGATCAGCCAAGCAGGGGGCGCTTAGTAATATCCTAAATATTCCCACTGTTCAAGAATCCACCCAAGCCATTTTTTAGTTGTTTATCGTTTCTGCCATCACAACATTATCAGACAGAATAATTGCACAACCTTTCTTCCGGCACTATGAGAACCATTTTTATTGCTCAAGTTAAAAGGGCCTTTTTCAAACCCTGTGTAGAAAGGGAAGAATCTTTTTACCCTTGTTTCATCACTGGATCATTCACAGGGTTGAAACAGAATACAATTATTTGCAACAACATATGCAATACCATATACGTCCTATCTTGCTAATATTTGATATACTGTACACTTACTGACAGTAATACTCAAAAACTAAAGTCCCACAATAATATTATTAAATCTCCTTATTATCTTAGAATGTTTCATCTTTTTTACTTTTACTCTCATTAAATAATCAAAATTCAACAGCCAATAGTAAACACAGTGCAACAAAGTAAAGAACACACAAGTGGACAGAAATAACTGGGATGTCAGTGAAAATTAATCATTTTCCTGGACCGTAACATGATTTCCTACTGCCTATGTTAGAAAACCCCACACCACTTACTTTAAAATGCTCCAGGAATTCACAGTTAATTGTACATTTTCACAAACTGATTACGATTTTGCCTGCTTTGACCTAATTTCCAATGCTATTATTTCATATTACAAGTGTCCAGTCTGTTTACACAAAAACCTCAATCACAGGGAGTTGCTCCCCAGCATTATGATATGAAAGGGAAATTGAAGAGCAGTCAGATCCAGGGAGAAACGTAATTGCTATTACTGGAGCCAGGAAGGAATGATTTTTTTTTCTCTTTTGAGACATAAATGGCAACATTTCCCTGAGGTTTATGTCTGCTTTTCTCCAGATCAATATACCTAAATATAGAAAATGAGCATTTCAGACAATTAAAATGTGTAAATATTTTCCCAGACTCGCTTTACCAGTTCAAGTTTAAAGGGGAAACAGCGGATAAAGGGGATGTCCACCCTAAAATGTATTTTTTTATATCCTGTCCCCCATGTCCCCAGCCCAACCGGGTATTTTTTATATTCAGAAAGCCCCCCAAACTCTTACTTACCTCTCCTCTTTCCCCGCTGCGCTCCCGGCCTTCTGCTTGCAAAATGCAAGCAGAGGGCGGGGACCGGCAGTCGCGTCCGTGATTGGCTGCCGCTCAGCCAACATGGAAGCGACTGCCGGTCGCCCTCTGCTTGCATTTTGCAAGCAGAAGACGGGAGCGCAGCGGGGGAAAGAGGAGAGGTAAGTAAGAGTTTGGGGGGGCTTTCTGAATATAAAAAATACCCGGTTGGGGCTGGGGGACATGGGGGAGCAGGATATTAAAGGGGATTTACACTAGGGGGAGGGATAGTAGAACGGGAGGGAGAGGGAGGGAGAGGGAGGGAGGGGGGAGAAGGGCTGCAGTACGCATGGCAGAATTCTCCCGGAGGCCAGGTAGGAGGCAGAGCCCTATATGGACTCTGCTAGCCTCCTGGTCGTCAGTTTTTGGGACTTTGGGGGGGGACTACAGGAGAACCAGATGGAGCTGGGATGTGAGGTAAGGATTACACTACACTACATGGTGGGGCCAGTAGTTGGGGGGATTATAGTTTTAGGGGTGGACATGCCCTTTAAGAATTCCTCCTTCCCCCCTCCTTCATTAGTTGTAGCCAGGCAGGCAGACTAAAATGCATTATTCTTACCTTTGGATGAACACCCTGACCTACATGAATTTATCCGATTTACAAATCCGATTTTGTGCCACCCCCAGACTTGCCCATTAATCCCATAGTCGGCTGCCGGCACAATCACCTCACCCTCTCCTGCACACTCAGTTCCCTTCCCTGTTGAAACCTTGAGTGATAAGGAAGGGGGGTGATTGCCCAAAATGACTGATATAGTGGTTACCAATAAATTACCCTTTAACTTTTAAAGAGAACAATAGGAATTCCTACCCACTGCCAATGAAAGTACTCAGGGTGAGGACCAACAGCATTCTGTCCTCACTCCTGTGTTTATCCTGCTTAATCAGAACAAAGCTGTCAAACTTTGCTTTGTGTGACCACCTCAATCCACCCAATTCAGACCAAGTCCAGACCAACAAAAGGAATAGCCGCAAAAGGTCAAGCAGCAGGACTGCACAGGAAGTGGAGCGAAGAGGCAGCGCAAAGCAAAGTTTGACAGCTTTGTTCAGATCAAGCAGGCTAAACCCAGGGGTGAGGACCTAGCACTTTAGGTCCTCACCCTGGGTACAAGTGAGCTGGAGGAGAAGAGGAGCGGGGATCAGTTAAATATAATTGACCTTTAACTGAAGTGTGACCCTCTTGGTCAGTTCTTATTGTGATACATTTTTAATTTATTTCATTTATTATACAATATCTATACACCAGTTGAAAGACAATCAAATATTGAAATGTCCACATGTTTAAAAGCATTAGGATGGAAACAAGAATAATAATTATGTATCCTTTTATGTGTCACTCTATATACTAATCAGAGCTGTAGATTCTGAGAAATCATCATTTGCATTTACAGGGAAAGACCTGTCACTCCAGAAGCAGAAATTATAATATGTGGCATATCCCTGACCTCTTACTAGGGTCTTTTGCTGCCTGAAAGAACATTTTCTGCAGCTTTTAAGAAAATCAGCAGAAAAAAGAAATAAGGGGGAGGGAGGGAGATGTGTAAGCAGAACAGTATCCATGGCGAGGCTGTGCAGAACTAATAAAATGTCACAGACACTACAAGGAGGCGGTGAGTAAGGGAGGGTGGGGGGGAACAGATAAATATGTGAGTACCACCATTTTACTTCTCTCAAATTGTAGTTTCAGATAATGAAAGGTAGTTTGAGTAAGTATAGTGACCCTTTAACTAAAGATATATCTAATTGGAATTAATAAAATATTTAACTGCATAATGTTAAGAAAATGCACTGTCTGATTCTTGTTATTCACCGAGTAACATAGTAATTGAGGTTGAATAAAGACATTCACGTCCATCAAGTCCAACCTTTTCACCCTCTTTTTTTTCTTTTAACCCTACCTAACAGTTTATCCAGAGGAAGGCAAAAAAAAAAAAAACAGTAAAAAAAAAGGGGGAGAAAATCCTTCCTGACTCCAAACGGCAATCAGAATGTATCCCTGGATCAACCAGATCTATATGTATTAATACCAGTAATTCTCAATATTTTTAGTTTTAGAAACTTATCCAGGCTTTTTTTTAAAGCTATTCAATGAACTTGTTATTACCACATCTACTGGAAGACAGTTCCACAATTTCACTGTTCTCACTGTAAAGAAACCTTTCCTAACCTGAAGATGAAACTTCTTTTCTTCCAATCTTAAAGGATGTCCACGAGTGCTCTGATATGACCTATTAGTGAACAATGCACCTGAGAGTTTATAGTATAGCCCATTAATATATTTATATTAAGTTATCATATCCCCACGCAAACGTTGCTTCTCCGATGTAAACAGCCCTAACTTGTATAATCTGCCTGCATATTCAAGCCCCTCCATTTAGTTTCCCTTCTCTGAACTGCTTCCATTTCCAAAATGTCCCTTTTGTATATGAGATTCCAAAACTGTACCGCATATTCTAAATGAGGCCTTACCGGTGCCTTGTAAAGAGGAAGAATAATATCTTTCTCTCTTGAATCCATTCCCTTCTTTATACAAGGCAATAACTTGCTAGCGCTAGCCATTGGCATGGTTTACTACAGCTAAGTCTGTTATCTACCAGAACCCCCAAATCTTTTTCTATTACAGATGCACTTAACACAGAGTTATTTATGGTGTAGGTGGCACAGGGATTATTAAATCCCAAATGCATCACCCTACATTTATCAAAATTGAATCTCATCTGCCATTCTGCTGCCCATTTTGATGATCTATCAAGGTCTGCTTGCAACACTTGCACATCATTTGAAGTTTCCAAAGCTCTGCATAGTTTAGTGTCATCAGCAAAGACAGAGACCTTGCTCTCAATGCCCCCTTCTAAGTCATTTATAAACAGATTAAACAGAAGCGGCCCCAGTACAGAACCCTGAGGCACTCCGCTTAGAACTTTAGCGCACATAGATGTAGCTCCATTTACCACCACTCTGTTTGAGATCCAATAATCCAAGTATACTACATCCACTGCTGTGCCTGAATTTAAATTCTTACTCACTTCTTCATAAAACCCAAATTAAATTTGTCTGGCATGATCTATTTCTCATAAATCCATGCTGACTACTACTAATAAGATGAGCTCTGGAGACAAAGTCAAGGATATGATCCCATAAAAATTTTCCATCACCTTTCCTATGACTGATGTTAGACTTACAGGTCTATAGTTACCAGGCTGCGAACGACTACCTTTTTTGAATATTGGTATTCTCCCCTGGATATTATTACAATCCCTGCTGTAAGGACTAGGATTCTCAACAGTGAAAACCGATGTAAAAAAAACGTTTAGCAGACTAGCCTTTTTGGCATCCTCTACAACCATCTCAGCCCCATTATTTAATGGTCCCACATTCTCAGTCCTCATCTTTTTACCATTTATATACTTAAAAACATTTTGTGGTTGGACTTGCTTTGTTCGGCAATCCGTATTTCATTTTCTATTTTAGCTAATTTAATTGCTTTCTTGTACTCTTTATTACAGCTTTTATACTCCCTGTAAGACTGTTCTGTTCCCTCTGGCTTCAAAATTTTAAAAGCCTTTTTCTTTTTTTCCATTTCCCTTTTTCCTGAGCATTAAGCTATGCAGGAGTGGACCTACTTTTTTTTACACTTGTTCCCTAAAGGTACAAATTTAAAAATGTAATAGTTTAATATCCCTTTAAAAGTGGTCAACATCTGCTGAGTATCTTTACCTAGAAACAATTCCCCCCAGTCTATGAGCAGGAGTGATTCCTTTATCAGCATAAAATTAGCTTTCCTAAAGTTAAAAGTTTTTGTTACCCCAGTGCACTTTAGTTTTTTGCAACCTATATTAAATGACAGTATATCATTGTCACTATTCCCTAAGCTTCCCATTACCTTCATCTCCAAAATGAGCTCAGGATTATTAGATATCACCAGATCCAACAACGCATTCTGTCTAGTAGGAACTTCTACCATCTGTGAAAGAAAATGCTCATATAGGAAATTTAAGAACTTTATACCTTTTGAGGTGCTGGCAGTTCCCCTACTCCAATCTATGTCAGGGTAGTTAAAATCCTCCATAACTAAAACATGCCCCATACCAGAAGCCTTCACCAACTGCATATGGAGATTCATTTCCACCTCCTCCCCAGCATTTGGTGGCTTATAACATACCCAAGCAATTAATTTACCCACCTTCTTGCTTCAGCTCTAACCATATTGTTTCTGCCATATCGTTTATGACCCCATCTATTCCATCTTTTAGATTTGGCTTCAATTCCTGTTTAACATACATACATACATACTCCTCCTTCTTTCTTATTAACTCTGTCATGGTAAAGGTAAAGAAAGACAAGGAGGTGCTGTGTATGGAACGAGGAACAGGAAAGGATCTCTGCTGCCCGAGGTGGGAAAAGAGACTGGATCCTAATAGATTCTCAGTGGAGCCATTAAGTAACCTGAATATTGGAGCGGTTTTCTGATTTAAAGCTGACCAGGACCTGAGCGGTTTCCATCTTGTGACCTACATCAGACTGGGAGCAGTGAGTGTAATAGAGAAAATAGCTGAGGACAGAACTTCCATCATAGAAAGCTGTGGTGAATGACATTATTCCTGTCAGAGCAAACAGATCCTGAGGTTCAGGCTGCTGTGCAAAGTGACACTGTGCCATCCATAAGATTGTCATTGTAACTGCTGTTACAACCCCATCAAAGCTTATGTTTACCTGTATCTAGCATAGATATGATATATGGGGCCCAGGAAAGTAGGCCCCGGATAGCCCCCTGAGAAGGGTTGTAGGAGGGGACATATGACAGGGCAGGACAGAGAGGACGGAGAGGGCTGGTTAGTCCCAGTACAGGCAAGAGGGATTGGCTAAGGAAGCACCAGTGGGAGGTAACATAACTCTTAAAAGGGGGCATGCACACAGAATTGGCGCCATTTGGTAGGACAAGAAAAAACCCTTAGGACAGGAGAAAACCCAAGGAGTACAATCGGCACCAAATGGCTCACCTGGATTCCCTGATGGACACGGTCCGAAAGGCTGAGGAGCAAAGGGGCGAGGAGTGGCTGAGACGGCTCATCATGCAGCCGGAACAGCCTTCAACAAGCACATCGGCCCAGGGTTGCTGGCACCAACAACAGGCCCAAAGCTCCCCTCAGCCGCGGCCTAGGACCAGGCGTACACGCACACCCGAGCGCTTAAGTCCTTCTCCACTAAATACCCGACGACGGAGGCGGAGCCACAGCCCAACACAGACGGGAAACAGAAACAAGTGCGGGAGAAATACAAACGTATATGCTCCCAGGATGGTGCACGGCAGAGTCACAACACCGGCGGCGACGGGAACACAGTCTCCAAGGGGTAGACGCGGCAGAGTAACGACTGAGGCAGCGGCGGGAACACAGTCTCTCAGGAACCAATCAGCGAACCGGTGGGGAAGACAGGAGACTAGCAGCTATAGCAACAGGCAAGCAGCAACAACGGTGAGTGCCCAGGGGAGTCAGGAAGGGGATACACTGCACCCTCAATGCGCGGCCTGGGTTCCAGGCCAGGTTACCCAATCAGCAGCACTACACCAGGGTCATAGGATTAGCGTGGGAACAGAGGAGGGAGGGAGGCTGCCTGATGTAAGGGATTGCCCTTCCCCCTTATCTGCTTTATTCCCACAGGATCTACAATCACAGCAACGCCAGAACCAGCAAAACATCATATCCACACCTCAAGTTTCTTTCACATCACTACTTTTCACCAGCCAAGCGGACACATACGCAGCAGCAAAACACAGTGCAGAGGCAGCTAGATCCAGCGACTACTAATACAGGTAATAACCAACCCCCCATACACGTGTTAGATCCTCCCACCAATTTGGCGTCAGGAGTAATGGACAGCGTAAGGGCTCTCATGGCAGCAAGGGAACCTCCTGCGACTGAGGAAAATGGCCCACTGTCAAATGTCAGTCTGGTTAATGACAGGGTAGAAAATGCTAGCAGTATAGCAAGGGAGGCCATAATGGTGAATCACACCCCCACGGTGACAGACACTGTTGCTTCCACCAGTTCAGCTACAACACAACCCCGCAGCAATCTCAGACTTGGCAAAAGGGCAAGCATATATTTGCTTTGAGGGCCCTCTAGGTGTTCATTTAAGACAAGAAACCAGAGAAGCTATATGGCAGGGCGAATTTATCGACATATTCACATTACTCCCATTAGAGAGATTTAACATTAAGCGGTGGGAAAAAGGAAAAGAATATAGGAAAGAGGAGGATGAGGATAGGAGACGTTTTCGCCTCATTCCGCGAACTTTTGGAAACTGGCTACAAGCCTTTCAATACATGGCTAGTATTATAGGTGAGAAATCCCCCGATCAGTGTTCATCACTATTTTGCTATCAAGATTGCATATGGGAGGCATATAGAGTATACGGAGGCCAGGCCTGGCTCCGTTATGATGAACAAATTAGGCAAAGAAAAGCCTTACGCAGAGATCTTAGATGGGACCATAAGGATATTGGCCTGTGGTTATAAATTATGAATGCTAAAACAAACACATCATATGGTTTCACCAACCAAAATACCCAGGTAGCCCAGGCATCAGGTACCACAGCATCAGCACAGAATCCTACCCATCGAAAAGGTACCTGCTGGTCATTTAATGAGGGCCAGTGTAAATGGGGACAAACATGCAAATTCTGACATGAGTGTTCTCTCTGTGCGGGACCACACGCACAAGTAAAATGTTTTCGTCGCCTCAGGGGAATTTCGACAAAACACAAGGAATTTAATAGAAAAGGGAATGACATCAGTGAGGGCAGAAGCGATGGCCCCATTGTTACAGATTTATCGCGATAAGAAAAAAGCTGATTTCATTCTGCAAGGCTTCACATTTGGGTTTTTAATTCCGGCCCGGATAAACACCACTAACATTGTTCACAAAAACCTTAGATCAGTTTATTCTTTCCCACATATTGTAAAAAGCAAATTAAACAAAGAAGTAGAAGTAGCTTAGGTCGAATGTATGGCCCCTTTAACGAACCTCCGTTTCCAAACCGGAGAGTGGAAAAAGATCCAGGCACTTTTTGACTCATTCACCACCTTTCATTTCCAGCCGGGGATTCTGTAAATGATGGCATAAACAAAGAGCTTTCTACAGTTTGTTACACCTCATTTGACGAAGCGATTAGGCTGGTAAGAGCAGCAGGAAAAGAAGCCTTGATGGCAAAAACAGATATCGAGTCGGCCTTTCGGCTGCTGTCTGTCCACCCACAATCCATTCCTTTGTTGGGCTGTCAGTTTCAACAACAATATTACGTGGACAGGTCGCTGCCGATGGGCTGTTCGATTTCTTGTGCATATTTCGAAGCTTTTAGCGTATTTGTGGAATGGGTAATCAGACGGGAATCAGGTGTAAAATCTATCATACATTATTTAGATGATTACTTGTTCGTTGGACCAGGAGATTCTAACCTATGTGCTGTGCTGTTGCAAAACATGCGCAGGTTATGTTCACAGTTCGGGATACCCTTGGCCAACGAAAAAACAGAAGGTCCAACTACAACTATCAAATTCCTAGGTATTGAAATCGACAGTGTCAGTCAAGAGTGCCGCATTCCTCAGGATAAGCTACACATACTAGGCCAATTGATCAATCAAATGATTGAAGCCAATAAGATAACACTTAGAGACATGCAATCGCTGTTAGGTAGGCTCAACTTCGCTTTCCCGCATATTACCAATGGGTAGAGTTTTTTCACGCAGACTAGCATTAGCTACAGCCGGGGTTCACCGGCCACATCATTACATCAGATTATCTGGGGCACACAAACAGGACCTTAGAGTCTGGAAAACATTTCTAGACCAGTTTAACGTCCGTTCTTATTTTTTGTCCGCCAATCAATCATGCCCACAATTACATCTTTACACGGATGCAGCAGGTAGTGTAGGATTTGGCGCTTATTTCGAAGGAGCATGGTGCGCGGGCACCTGGCCTAAGGAATGGTTTACTTCCTCACTAAATAAGAATCTTACATTTCTAGAGCTAATTCCAGTGATAGTGGTGGTTGAGTTATGGGGACATAACCTTAGGAATAAGAGACTGGTTTTTCATTCTGACAACATGGCCGTGGTACTAGCTATCAACAACCTAACATCATCATCACTACCAGTCCTATCTTTACTGCGTCATTTAGTCTTGAGATGTTTACAGTATAATCTAATGTTTACTGCACATCATATCCCTGGGTACTGTAATGATTTTGCTGATGCGCTCTCTCGTCAACAGTGGGACAAATTTTGCCAACTGGCACCAGGAGCAGCGGGCTAGGGGGAGGACTGTCCACAGTTCTTGTTCAGCATGATATAGTTCCTGTACAACAACAAATAACAGGTATTTACAACTTAATATGACATTCGTTGTCACCTTCCACATGGGAGGCTTACTCAGCGGTATGGGCAAAATGGTTTAGTCTACAGACAGCAATAGGCGTTAGTTCAGCTAGTGAAGAACAGGTACTCAGTTATTTGGTCAGTCTGTTTCAATCCAGGGCTTCAAACAGTCTAGTTAAAAAACATATGGCTGCATTAAGTTTTCTTTTCAAATACATGGGCTGGCCAGACCACACAAAAAACTTCGTAGTCAAACAAGCAATAAAAGGGTATATTACAAAAGTTACACCAATCGATACACGCAAACCTATTACATTTCAGAATTTAAATTCCTTTATGTCCACTTTGGAACACACAACTAATTCTCCATATGAGGCTACCCTTTTTAAAATTGCTTTCTCATGGGCCTTTTATGGAGCCTTCAGGATCTCTGAGTTAATAAGTCATGCCAAGAATCGTCCTGGAGGAATACTATTTTCAGATGTCAAGCTCAGGCAAAAAGAAGTTATTATCATAGCGCTCAACACAAAAACTACTAAGCAAGGTCAGAACTTTGTTGTAAAATTGTCAGCCATTCCAAAATGCTTAACATGCCCTGTCACGAACTGCGCAACATATCTTGCAATACGGCCACCAGGAAATGTAAGTCTTCTAGTACACGAGGATAGCACACCTCTATCCCAATTCCAGTTCTCGGCAGTCTTTCGTGCCACACTAGGAACACTGGGTCTGGCTGCCTCAGATTACGGAACACACTTGTTTCATATCGGGGCAGCCACAGAAGCGGCATGCTGGGGACTAGCAGATGACGACATTAAAAATTTTAGGTCTTATGTTAGGCCACATGATTGACTAAGTACAGGTACTTCAATGCACTTCTTACACACATAATTCCTATCACTTAATATATATACCTGTCAATTCCCTAGGTCATCGCCACTGTACGGTATGGCTTATGGGCCACTCCTTTATACATTGGGCCGAACAGAGAGCATGCATCAGAACCAATTGTAAGACATTAGGTCTTCCCATGCCAATGGTAACAGTCCATTGGCTGGGGTCCAGGGGTATGCAATGGCTGGACCTTGTTCTCAAGGCTATAGAGACAGCTAAAAAGAGCACACCACCCCAGATACTATTAATACATTTAGACGGGAATGACCTAGGCTTCACACCTATGAGACACCTTATCAAAAGCATTAAAAGGGATTTCCTAAGATTATGGTCTGTCTTCCCAGGTGTTTTAGTAATGTGGTCAGACATCATCACTCGCAACACCTGGCGAGGGGCAATTTCCCAGACAGCTATAGATAGGGTACGCATCAAAGTAAACAAAGTCATATCCAAATTTGTAAAATTAAACGGTGGGTTAGTCGTCACCCATAAAGATATTGATTATGATCGCTCTTTGTTCCACCCCGATGGCATTCATTTATCAGAGGTGGGTCTGGATTTATTTAATTTACATTGTCAGGAAGTGCTAGAGGAGGCAGTGTCTGTGTGGAGGAACTCATGTGGCTGTAGGCCTCCACCCACGCGAGCCTTGGCGGATCCCTGACAGTCGATCATAAATTAAAAGACAACGTCGGGTTGTTATGGTGGACATTACTTGGTTCTGGTCTAACCCCAAGGTGGGTGGCCAGAGGTGATGGCTGGCAAATAGAGTGCCGTTTACAAGTTTACCCGGATGCGGTATCAGGTAAAGCGACACAGCGGTGGGTTAAAAAATACAGATGTTGGTGAAAAAAGACTTTTCACTTTTATGCATAAAATTTAACTAAAACCCCCATGTTTTTACTGTTTGCACTAGCACAGATATTATGATATATGGGGCCCAGGAATGTGCATTGATCATCTCTTTTCTTGTTTGTTCTAATATTTTGGTCAGATCAGTAGCACTTCCACTATTTTATAAAGTAAATTTGCCACAGGAATGCTCCCACAGCCCCCTTTTGTGTATGTTTACCTGTATCTAGACGCGTGCCTAACGATAAGTCCGACTCTGGTTCTGCCTAATAATGTATACAGACTGACTGCACCTAGTTTGCAGGAGAGCTGCTGTAGCCAGCATGACCTGTTAGGGCTAGGCCCCTTTAGGTTATTGGTGAGTACAGCGCTCACCAATAGAGGAGAACGAGGATGGCCCCACCATCTCCACTGCGCTGGTGATCCTTTTAGTGGCACATGCAGTCACGTAACGCATGCTCTGCGATAGTATGTCATCAAAGGAAACGCAGCTCATGCGCAGGTTAGTGCAACATTGCGAATTTGCGTGATTCTTGTGCGCTGCCTAGTGGGGCCTAGTCCATAAACCTTTACAGGACAAACTTATCACCACGCTGTTCAGCTTTGTGAATAAAGCACTTTATATGATTGGAAAGACCCATGTGTGCACTGAAAATTTCTTCTCTCTCTCTGTTATGTTAATACTGCATTATACTTACTTGTTTTAATGTCATTGTAATGTAAATGGAACATATAAGCTACTGCATAATGTCAATTTATTAGGTTATAATAGTACTTAATTTAATAATATATACTTAGTTGTTATACAGTTAAACTTAAATTGTTTATAACAGAAGTGTCCTAACTAGAGTGTAAGCTCTAGTTAGGACCTGATTACCTCTTGTGGCAAAGCCCTAGCACTTCTATTTATATAAGTTATATATTTATGTACTGAACTATCTATGTATTTATCCCCTTGTATGACTTTATTGTATTCTAAACTGTACAGCGCTGCTTCCCCAAGTGGCGCTATATAAATAAACATATACATACAAGTGTACTATTAATAAATATAGCTTTGAAATTTTTCTTTGGTGTTTTTTTGGGGGATTGTTATTCCAGTTATACAAGCCAACTCCTACGGATGTGCTACATAAGGAACACACAAACCACGTAGCAGTAACAAAATATATGGGCTAGTCCCATTCCCCACATGCCATGTTCCTATAAACTTTGGCTTTTTTGTTTAAATGGAGACATGGCTAAGAATTAAAGGGAACAGTAAAGAAAAAAGGGACTGGGATTTCTCTTTTAAAACATCAATGTTTATCCTAATAAAAAGTTTACAGGGATGAAGGAAAATGTATTTTTTGCCCAACCAAGAAAAAAAAAAGAGAGAGAGAAGAACAACAATATTGTTCCCCTTCTGGGAAGGGGTGGGTAACAGCTTGGAGCCTAATCAAATGATTTGCCACATAGTACAAGCTGATGGCTTAAAACAGACTTCCTAGTTTTTTATGTGCTGCATTGGCATTACTGAGCATCTTAGAGCCCTGACTTACCATGAGTTTATAGGGATTATTTTCATTGGTTACATCCAATATCCTAGAAAAAAAACGTTACATTTATGCTCTAGAATGAAGTGCATATATTGATGATGTTTCCTGTCATCTACAAAAAAAGAAGCAGTTTAAACAATTTCCCTTTTATAATATGAAAATAATTTTATACCCGTCTCTTTATTTCAGAAAAAAAAAAAAAAAAACTTTCCCTTAGGTAAAAGCTGAGAGCAAACAAGTCATTATAAGACTGTAATGTTTCAGCTGCATTCCTAAGAGATTACAACCCTTTAAAAACTGCAATTAGCAAACAGTAATTTCTGTTTGTGCTACAATCTATCTACTTAATGTGTCTAATGCTATAAACTACATAGACGTTAAATAATTGTCATTTGGGGCGGCCAACAAAAGACCACTTTGCCCAACAATCCAATGTGATGAAACCCCTTTATACTACAGTGATCCATCCTGGCAGATACAAAATGTATTTAATAAAATGGACTTTTGCATTTTTTTCAATCTTTTCAGGTTGCCAAAATGTAACTTTGTAATAACTAATAGGATATTTATTACCCTCTAACCACCTTGTCCAACACATTGGCTGCAATAAATCTTTTATGATATAGGCACTAAATAAATCTCAACCTATTTGTATTGCTTACAGCTATATATATGATGACGTGCATACATGCTTCTACTGTGTCCCAATTCTCTGCTAACTAGGTAAAGAAGGTACTAAGGACAACATTCCCACCTTCTTTGTGTTCATTTAATTTAGCATTCATACAATCTATTTTAGTTAGCCAATCAATGTCTCATTTAACATTAACTATCAATGTTTTCTGAACTTAAATTTGCTCTAACCGATTCAATACTGATTAGGGTAACTTTAACCCTTCCTGCGTAGGTTAATTCAATTCAATAGGAGATCTCAATTCAATATGGAGATCTGCACGATCATTTAAAGCCAGAAAATAGCATACTGAATCCACGAAAAAAGGTATTACTTTATATTAAAGATACATTTATTATCCAATGATAAAAAGTGCATTACACATTTTAATGATTTTGTGATATTTACATATGTGGCCCATGTTACTACAAGGGACAAAATGTTTTTTTTCCCCAAAGAATTTTAATGAGGTCCAGAGAACATCATATTAAATGAAAAGCAAGTGGATCTGGCACTAGCCTAGTATCTCACCACAGTGGGTAAAGTGCTTTAACAGGTTTACTTAAGTCATATAATGCTATAAAATTAGGGGGAACAGAACCCATAGCACACTATTTTCATTAAAATCCCTTTATTTGTAATGGGCAAAAAGTTAAAAACATAATTAAAAAGGAACATTACACACCAGCAGCAGTATAACAAGTCTAAACATAGTGTATATAATTGGTGTGCTATTGCAGGTCACCACATGTATATAAGTGTACATTTAGTACAAATATAGCTGCAAACATAGCTACAAAGTCTTAGGTCCTTTTTGGTGAGTTTTTTTGAACGTAACGTTTTTAAAAATGCAAGGACACATAGAATTCAGCAATACCGTTCACACTATTGCGTTCTTATTGTGTGTTTGTGTTACGGTCGATTGCCTTTTAAAAACACACTGCATGCAGCATTCCTGGCCATTTTTGCATGCATTTTCTATATAAATCTATGGAAAGCACATTGTGATAAAATGGACACAAATGCATGCAAAAAAGGTACAAAATCTGACAGAAATGCAAGCTGTGCATTTGTCAGTTTCTAGTGTGAACAAGTCCTTATGGAAACATAGCGGGCCATAGAGAGAAAATAGGTAAAACAATACCATCCAGAGGCTTCCTCCAAAAGTGCCCAAGCTGGATTGCTGAGTTCAGGATGCCATTTAATTAAGTTTTTTTACTCTTTCCCATTGCAAATTAAGGAATTTTAATGAAAATAGAGTGCAATGGGCTCTGTTCCCTTTTTTGCATTATATGAGAACTTCATATTAGTATGGGACAAACAATCAGCACTTCTGTTTCATCCTAAGCATTTACTTGCTATAAAAAAGGATGAGATTGGCCTTAGAAAACAGCTTAAATGAGATAAAGCTTAGAAATTAGCAAAGTATTTACTTATTAAACTATGGTACAGCTTCATTATCAATTTGATTCCAATATTTATTTATTGTAATAGAAATAAACTGTGTCCGCAACACTACAATAAACCTCTGAATTCTGATGTCCAATTCATTGCATTTATACTGATGCAGGACAGGTGAACTTAATTACTGACTTTTGTTGTGCATCTGTTTAAATGTGTCTCAGTGCAGTGGTGCATAAAATCAAATGTAACTGAAAGAAACATTTTGATAACATTAGTATATACAGTGGGCATCAAATAATTACTTTTCTAAATCTATGCTGAGGTATAATGAAATGTTCTGTACTGATAATGCCGAGATCTACTAATAAATGCACTGGTCACTGTATTTAGCCATGTAGGTGTTAAAAACACCTTTTAGTATCATGTGTTAAATTATGCTAATTTTACAGATTAGATTGTAATCAGATGTTAGCTTTCAAATGTTAAATAAGATCTGATTGGTTTGGGCAAAATTAGCACCATTTTTAACAATAAGAACTTTTATTGAATCTCCTTTTTAGGGCATTATACTATCAGGGAGATGCAATAAAAGTTCTTAACATTAAAAATGGTGCTAAATTTGCTCCAACCAATCAGATGTTAGCTTTCAAATTGTAAAGGACATCTGATTGGTTGGGGCAAAATTATCACAATTTTTAAACAATAAAAACTTTTATTTCATCTCCCTGTATGTATTTAGTATGTGCAAAGACTGCACATATGGGCAGCACAGTGGTTAGCACTGTTGCCTTGTGTTCAAATCCTCATTTGGCAAAAACATCTTCAAGGAGTTTGTATGTTCTCCCTGTGCTTGTAAGGGTGAGTACATACGATGGCACTATTTGTCCTAACCAAGCGTTCGCTACAAGCGCTCGGCCGGGACAAATGTCTTGCAGTCCAATAGAGAAATGTACGATCGTCCATAATTTACCAACATGTCCGAGCGTCCGTTCCGGAGGATCAAGACATCAGTCCCTTTCGGCCCAATCGACCGATACACGGAAGTCGATTGGCCTGAAAAATCTGCCCGTTTGTATCCAGCCTAAGGGTTTCCCCCACAATTATTAAGACATACTTATAGGTTGTGTGCGTGTGAGATTAATTGTTTAAATTGTAAACTGAGGCCGGGCCTGATATGAATGGATTATTAATTCTAAAGCACTGCACAGTATGTGGTGATATAGAAGAACTGCGATGCAAATACGCTTCAAGGGTAACTGCTAAATCTTTGATCTTACAAAGAGTTTTGGTTTCATACTGAAATCCTTTTACTAAAATAAGTCAGGAAACTACATCCTGATATCAGAAGTAACATGCACATAAAAAGATCACTGGGGCTTACAGACAGAATATTGCCCTCCCAATAAACAGTGTGGTTAATGCATGCACATATTTAAGGAACTATTTAGCAACATGTATACTGCAGCATTATGTTTTTGTGCAAATACAGAAAGTGAATACAGAGTGTTATTGCATAATAGATCTTCTAAACTATTTCCACCACGTGTAGGGTTTTTTAGAAGCTTAGTGGTAAACAAAATAAGTCCTAAATCCTGGGTAAGTCCAAGACATTTTAAGAAATGTAGGTGTTTAGCAAAATAACCTAAAGAAGGGCATGTGGGTCAAAAATGTTAACATAGTTAAATATACACACTGTGCCTTGAAATATGCTGGGATTCTGTGTGCCTTTAAATACAAAATCACCTCAAAATAGGCTTTATTTTTTAACACTAGTTTTCCAGGAACGCTCTACTCATGCAGTACAGTAATTGACAGATCTCTGCCTCATCCTCCAGTCTGTCCTCACATTCATTAACATATGCTTGCCAATGTCATAAAATGGAAGGAGAGTGAGTAACTCCAACAGGAAGAAGCCAGAGATCAGCCAATTGCTGCACAAGTATAGTGTCCCTTTAATGTTCCATGAATGGTACATTGACAAAGTTTAGGCTCCAGAACTGGGACAGGGCATGGCCTAGCTGGCATGGAGGACACTAAACTTGGAGTCCCACTTGATTTGACTTCCATACACTTATTCATACTTTTGAATAGTTCAAAAACAGATTCCTATTTTCCCTTCTGACTGATAAAACTAAAGTATTATGAGCAGTTTGGTGAACAGAATATGACTGGACAAGGCAGAATATGTTTTATAGCTCTCATCAATGGCGACAACATCATAAGCAGATTTAAAGTAAGATCGATGCTGAAAGATGGAGCATCTTTATCATTTGCACAATCATGCGTCATGTTTGGCAAGGAAATCTAAACTGATTTTTTTATCTTTTCACATAATGTATGTAGAAAGTAAAAGTTTTTTTGACTGTCCCTACTATTTGCGCATGCAAACCAATAGTAAAGATGAGAGGGACTTCCAACAGATGGAACACTCCCTCCTACATCTACAACTATTCCACATTTCAGGTAAATTATGTTAAAATAACTTTAAAGTACCTTATAAAGATCAGTAAATACAATGCCTAGAAGGCATTGGTTAGATTTACACTATTTACTAGCTTAGTTTGTACTCTGGATGTGCTCACTTTCTTTTTAAAATTTGGTTCTATTGTTTTAATCCTCCAGTAAAAACAGCAGGTAAGCTTCCCAATGATGCAAATCCTGTACTGTTTTCATGTGCCCTAGAGCTATGCTTCTAGTCACAGTCTAATCTGTAAAAAGTAGCATGGTTGATATAATAAAAGAGAAAATTCTTACAATACTATATTACAGCTTTAAGGGAAGACTACACTCTTTCTACCTTTGCGGTCTTAAATTAAAGGACAACTCCACCCTCATAATAACATCTTTTAGAAAGAATGGCCTCTTGTTGATATGTCATAGTTTGTCCTATGAATTCATTACTGCATGCCTGCTATGCTTCTGGATGCTTCTGGAAACTGAGCAATTTAGAAACCTGTACTGAGCCTGTACTGAGCCTGGGCATGCTCAGAAGAGGCAACTAGGGGATTAACATTCAATCATTGGCTGTTGGATGAATGCCGCAGGAAGATCAGAAGGTTAGTACATGGTGAAAATCAGGTTAGTACATGGTGTATAGGCATCATAAGGTTACTATTAACAATTAATCAGAACAAAAACACAATGGTTTAAATTGGTATTTGTTTGTCTAAATCATGACACATTGCACTGTATAGAAAAACAGAATTAGAAGCAAAATTAGAATTAAATCCCATACTGCTGATTCAACTGATAGAGAGGAACAGAATTTCCCACATTAATAAAAAACATGAGAGATGTTTAAATGGCATGTCCATTTCTCCCCCACAGGTGCTGCTGTAATTAACCATAGCACTGGGAAGAGGACAGAAGAATAATCAGGACCAGCGAGAACGATGGTGAATCTCAGGGTTTTTGGAGGTGGGAAGGTTATGTATTGTGACCAACAATACTCCCTTATCTGACAGAGAACATATGTTAAAATACCCCCCCCCCCCAAACGTACTCGTTTCTCCCGGTAATCCCTCTAAAGTCCCATGATGGGCAGGCGTGGATGTTCCAGGGGGTGGACGTGACATTTAGGGGCCTGGCTGGGTGGTCCAGTGGCAGAGCCAACTAAATAATTGGTAGGCTCTGTCTAGGTTAGGCTCATGGAAAAATTGGGAGGTATGACTGGCGCTAGTAAGCAATCAGTTACTGCACAAGTATAATTCTCCTTTAATGATGTAAATGTAGTGGGCTACAATATCTCTAGTTCTGATAGTATATAGAAGGCCAACATGCATAAATAATTTTGCAGCTGCAATATATTTATGGTATTCATTAAAAACCAGCAGATTTAACAATTGGTATTGATGACATAGGAACTATTGTTGAATACAAACTGCACTTATTTCAGGGCAACATCACAGGTCAAAAATGCCGTCGGGTTCACCCATGCCTTTCCCAAGCAACACTTCCTAAGCAATACATGGGAAAGCTCACAAACAAGAATCTCTGTCACCCTCCACTTTTCACCCATTACCTTGCCCATTTGTTCTTGCTTTGGTTTGATCATTTGGTTTTCTCTTGTCTCTGAAATATTTGTCAAACACAGGTGCACCCCCAAGCAATGTTCCCTCTAATTTAAAATTGGGTGTGTGCCCATACGGAATAAAAATTTGTGCGCTACACACCACAGCACAAATACCAAGCAGATATTTATGTGCCCATTTTCCATTCTTCTTACAATTATAAACTGAAAAATGAACTGAACTGAACATTTTAAAAACAACGTATTTTAAGTCAATATGTAATACTCCAGAAGGCAAAACATAAACATGTCACTTTTTGCTTGTCAAAAGCATTACTTAATTTCCACACCCTGCTGAACAGGCTGAAACACATTTACACTTAGAAAAAACATTTAGAAAACACATTTACACTTAGAAAAAAATAACTCATAGTTAACCTATACGTTGTACTTTTGGCCATTTACATAAAGCAGTTTAAAAAAAAAAATTCTAAACCAGTTCAAAAGGAAAAGAAAAGCAAGAGGGACTGGCATATTGGATTATTTCCTAGTTTAGCTCTTCTATGTGAACATCTGCTGTTTAAGCACACTGGCCTCAAGTCCTCTCTGTCAGGCTCTTTTATATGGTGTTTACCTGATACAGTACAATACAAAATACATTATTCGGAAACTGTATTACAATGAATAGCTATACTTAAATGATGAGGCCAAAAATGAAAAGATCAATCAACATATTGTTTAAAAATTAACTTCAACCATTCAAACAATATTTGCATTCAGAATTATTTATTAATGTGGCTGTTATGATGTTATTATTCTTATATACTGTAAGTGTAATATTATATTATATTATTATTATAATACTATTTACACTTAGAAGTTGAAATTGAGTCTGGGGCCCATTGAATTTACCCAGAGCACTGAGGGTGATTCTGGTTACATAAAGACATTTTTATATACTAAAGCTACTTAAGATGCTGTTTTAATTCCATTTTGTTTGCCAGCAACACAATAATGCGCCTCCTGCTTTATCTTCAGTAATTATTTAGGGTTCTGCATCTGTTGCAGATATACAGAATGTCTTCCTGTAGGGTCTCCTGTAGTTGCGAAGCCTCTTAATTTTATCATTGCAAGGTAATACATCAACAAACATTAGCACATTAATGCATTTAAATTTGCAATTTATACAGCCTACTTCCATTTTATCCAGGGCCATATTTATAATGGATGGATATTATTTCATGGCCTAGGGCAACACAACACAGTAGGGCATATTATGGGGTTTTGTGTAGGATCGTAATGTTAAAGGGCAACTGAGATCTCCGAACAAGTTAGGGTTAAATAAAAGCTTGCAGTCTTTCCTTTAAAATTGGCTGCAGCCTGTGAGAAATTATATTGCGAATATTGTTCAAACTTCTTAATTCCAGTAGATTGAGTGACATCACCTGACCCTCTGCTTCTCCCCTGTCCCAAGAGCAACGCATGCTCACTTAAAGGGTATGTCCACCCCCAAAACTAAAATTTGCCTCAGTGCTGGCCCCATTGTGTAGTGTTAAAAAACACTTACCTTACTCCTCAGCTTTGTATGGTTCTCTTGCAGTACCTGTTCAAAGTCCCAAAAAGTTAAGAGTAAGAGCTGTGTGTCTTCTGGTGCCTGCTACTTCCTTGTACTTCTGGAGCACTCTGGCATGCACAGGTGAGATCTCCCCCTCCCTCCTTCCCATCCTCCAGATCCCTTCAAGCTTTTACATATAAAAGAACATTGCTGTAGTGAAGGACAACCCCCCCCAACCTAACAGCTAGGTTTATATGTTAAAAAAAAGCTGGGAAATAGACTTACCAAGCTTAATTCCGTCAGCTCTCTCCATAGCTCTCAGCCAGTCACAGACATGCCTGCCGGTCTGTGCTATTGCTATTTCCAGGAACTGAGGCAGAGATGTGCCACATGGCTATAGGCTGCCGAAAGCAGGAAGTTTACAGTGATATTGCTAATTTTTTTTATACAAGTTTTTACCTAGAGATGTGACCCATGTTTCATTTTAAAAGGTACAAAAGCTTTTTAAGTGTATGTCCACCCCCCAAAAAATGTTTTATATGTTGCAGGAAATGGGCAAATACCTCAACCTCGCGAGGATTATATAACTCAAAGCTGTCCCCAAATGTGCTTACCAGCCTTCATTCCCTCGCTGCCTTATGCTTGTTTTCCATGCCCGGAAGCAAGCAGAAGGGATTCGATCAGCATCCACTCCTGTGATTGGCTATGGCACAATGTCTTAGCCAATCACAGGAGCAGATGCCGGTCGAGTAGAAGGCAGCAAGGGAATGAAGGCTGATAAGTACATTTGGGGACAGCTTTGAGTTATAAAACCTGCGAGAGGTTGAGGTTTTCAGTCATTTCCTATACATTTTTTGTTTGGGGGGTGCACATACTTTTAATTTAATTTGTTTGGAGACTACAGTTACCCTTTAAATGTATTTCAGAGAAATGTCTACCAATCACTAGGCAGATGCAAATTATCAACGCAATGTTCTTTATCTCTAAAGTACTTGGCTATTTATGCAGCAATTAAACCGATAGATTTCTATAAGAATAGGAAAGAACAACAATAATTAATAAGAAATATTACAGATTGTTTGTAACACTGAATACAAAATACTATTTTATTGTTTTAAAAAATGCACCATGATTCTTTTACTTGTCATTATAGAAATGCTAAAGAAAAAATGTTTATTGCCGTGCTGAAAGCCAAGTGAGCATATTAAGTATATTGGTTCTTTCTGCTCCAACCAATGCGGCACTGTTTTGGTTAAAGAAGCAGATCAAATACCACTAGCGTGTAAGGTTTCACTTCTAAAGAGCAAATGCTTTAAGTATGTATAACCAGGGCTATTAAAAACAAGAGACATTTGATTCAAGCCTTAAGAAAGGAGCCAGCAATCCATTCGCAATGTTAAAGACTCTGACACCAATTTATATCTTTTGTAAAATAATTCTGTATAGATGCACATTGTGGATGGTGCAGTGTATCTTCATAGAGATGTACCAAAGTAATCTAATAGACTTTAATCTCCTGTGTAAAATAGGTTAGAGGAAAGCCTCTATTTGCATCAGCAAAGGGCTAAATAAACACCACCAATACAACAGTGCCTAACATTGGGCATACAACGTAGTATAATATAATAAACCAAATGAACTGGCAGCAAAATTTATTTGTAGAGCATCAAATCAGGTTATTGACAGAAGGAAAGCCTGGAAAGATTTATCTGTCCTCAGGATCGGGGGCTTCCTGCTTATAGAGCAATTCTGCAGACTTAGCAGGGCATTTAAGCTTGTGTTAAGACTAAGATGAAAGCAAACAAATTACACTATACTTCAGAAGGAAAAGAAAATGCATCTTCTATGAAAATCAAGAACTATGGAAGAAGAGCTGAAATATCTTTTCTTACATCTTAGATGATTGAGTAATAAATACAACTATAATGCATTTTGCAATTTATCAGATGATCTTCAACTAACTTTTAAAATAATAAACAATAACTGTTGGGTTGTCTTTCGACCTGACTGTATTACTAAGAATTTATTATGCTAATAGGACATCTACAGCCTCATTTACCGAGGAGACGTTAAGTCCAACTTTGCGGCAGCTGAGCGAGTACCGGAAGAGGTACTCGTAAACAAATTTACCAGTGGCTGCGCACCCAGAATCGCACAGCCTCTGGTAAATCCGATAAGGGAGAGTTTCCCAGAGAGCTTGCGCCTCTGGGTGAATCTCCCTTCTAAAGTTTAGTTATTGTCTGTATATAGCTGGTACACACAACTGATCACACATTATCTTTATGGATATAAAATTATGCCCATATTCATTCTCATTACTGCAATTTTTTCCTTGCAGTTTTATGTAAATGCTTTAAGTGTCCCAGATCGCCCTATGCGATTTATATATGTAATTATATTAAAAGATATGGATTCCTACACATACAGTAACAGGGCTGGGGACTGGGAGATGAGTTCAACCAGCCCCTTCTGCAGCTGGTCGGCACGTCTGTCAACTCCCCAGACTTGGAGCAGGAGTAAGGATGGGTACACTCCAACTGACAGTGATTTGTCCTGGCCAAACACTTACTAGTGGTGAACAGTTGGTCGGGATAAATCTCGTTCCGTGTGTACCCAGCCTTAGAGGCAATAGGCAATGCTGGGTGATGTCAGCTTGTGAATCAATTTCTATTAAAATATAAAACTGAAGGCGTAATCATTCAATGACCCAGGGTGAAGGTGGTTTAAGAAATTGATTTATTTATTTTATACTTTTTTTCCCTTTTTGACTACTTCTCAATTTGATATTGTTATTTGACTGCCACCATAGGAATTAATATATTTCAACTTCACTTCCCCACTAATGATTAAAGGGCATGTCTACCCTTATAATAAATTATTTCCATATGATAATATACCTTCACCCAGCCCCAACCACCATAAAATAATTTCAAGAAAGTCCCCCGATCTTTACTTACCTTCCCTCTCTCCTCTGCCGCACTGCCCGGCCATCTACTTGCAAGACACTGCAAGCAGGGGTCGGGACCGGCAGCCGTGTCCATGATTGGCTGAGGCAGCCAATCATGGACAGGGCTACCCAGAATGCCAGGGGACAGAGGGAAGGTAAGTAGGGTTCGGGAGACTTTTTTAAGAATCTTTTAGAGCGGTTGGGGCTTGGGGGAAGGTATTTTTTGGTAGGTGGAGGGATCACAAAACGGGAGGGAGGGGGGGGGGAGGCCTGCAGTGCGGATGCCAAACTTCTCCCGCTTGGCGTGACAGGAGGCAGAGTCCTATATGGACTCTGCAGTACTCCTGGTGGGCAGTTTTTGGGACTTTGGGGAGGGATTACAGGAGAACCATTTGGACCTGGGATGTAAGGTAAGGATTTTATTACACTACAGAGTGGGGCCAGTAGTGGGAGAAATTAGTTTTGGGGGTGGACATGCCCTTTAATGATACTGATATTGCATTGCCAGAAACCTCAACAAGGACAAGGAAGCAGCAGGCACCCAGATGACTCACTTAATTTTCACTTTCTGGAACTTTGGACGGTCACTGCAAGAGAACAATAAGGAGCAGAGGAGTAGGGTAAGGATTTTTTAACACTATACATTGGGGCCAGTAGTGGGTTTAATTTTAGTCATGGTGGTGGACATGCCCCTTAAAATTAACCTGGACAACATGTTCATTTGGGGTGTAAGGCTAAGTTCAAGCTACAAAACAAGTAGTGGTAAAAGATATTGTAATGTAATGCGTTTCAGAAGTGTTGCATTGTATACATACATAGACTTTCATTGAGTGTGTTACTGGACATAAATGAATGCAGCAGTTAGTTTTTAGAATGCAACAGATCAGTATGTAAACTTTAAAATGGACACTTATGGGAAAATAAATGCCTCTTTTCAAAAACACATGCGTTCCTAAAGCAGACATGCATCTAGTCTAGTGGAAACAAACCCTTTGTCATACAGACAAACATCAAACCCCTTCTCAATTCGCAATATGGAATTCTCTTCTCAATTCCATACACAGATTTTCTATTGAAATAAAGTAAGGGCTCTACTATGGCCACTCAAGGACATTATCTTTCCTATCATTAAGCCGCTGTTTTTCTTTAGGCTGTATGTTCAGGATTATTGTCATGTTGGAAGGTGAATGACCTTTAAGCTGCCTAACAGGGGGATGTTTTTTTTTTATCAATTCTTTATTAATTCTTGGCAGAATAAGCTGGGTACGCACATTCTTCTAAGTTGTGCCTTTCTACAACTTTATCGAAAGTTTCTTTCCCAACCATGTTGATTTCTTTTCAGAACCTTGTACAACTAGTTGGTTTTATTCTAGAGATAATCAAAATGACTACAATTAACATTACATTGGGAAAATAGTCTAGTATCTGGTGCTGGGCATGAGCATTGGGACTTTTTACATTTTTAATGGAACATTATAAGGATATGATCACACTAACAATACAGAATGCAGATGCAATAAAAGGTGCAAAAGCTTGTGTGTACTTTTAATTTGCAGCAGTCAATTAGATATTAGTGTTTTACTGGGTTACTGCAGTTAGATAAAATCTGATTGGTTACTGCAGACAAATAGCACAGGTGATCTTTGTACATCAGCCCCAGGTACCAGTAGTTTGATTTTTTTTTTTTTAATAATTGTCCAAATGTTTTATAATGTTATTTTTACATTGATAATGATGTTTATAATGTGTACATACAGCTAAACAAATTGTGACAAAAGCAACACATTTCACACTGCATTTTAAACTAAACTTCAGGCACTTCAGGCACTGTGCAGTAGCTGCCATTCAGCTACGGCTGACAATAACCAAAATACTATTCTGCCTTGTTTTTCTAATGTGGCTTAAAGCATGAAGAGAATGTGTTTTAAATGGTGCTAAATCGTAGATACACGTGTGAAGAAGGTTATTAGTAGTATACTTGTTTTAAGTGGATGCAATGCCAAGATAAAAAGTAGAATTGCAGAGTGAGGAGATGGTACCTAATGTTCTAAAGTGCTAATTATTTTACACATTAGTTATTTACCACTGTTCCTTAAGGGCTTTATTACAGTAGAACATCTCACTTGTCTACACAAACCGACTGCATTGGTTATCTTAGAAACTGCATCTTAATACATAGTGAGTAGCCTATGTGACTATTATTCCAGTGTCTGAATTTTGCCTTAATTATTACACCAAACACACTACAGTTCCTAAAATAATGTCAATTTTAAACCAATACAGTTGTAGCAAAACACAGGCAGTAGAATATGAAGTTTATAAATCTAAACATTTTTGACTTATATACTGTAGTGCAGGGTTTTCAATATATACATCTAAATGATCCACGGGAACATGTTACAAGTGTAGACATAGTTTGATTCCCCATTTAAACTATTATTGCTTCCTGTGGAATAATCATACACTGTGTATATTTCATTGAGTTCCAAAAATTCCTAGGATGTTCATAGACTAATTGTGATGGGTCACACTTCTGATTAATGTATTCAGAATGATGTATACAGATGTATGGTGAGTGAATTCCATTTGTGACCGTAACCTGTGGATTTAAGATGACCTCACACAGTAGGTCACATGGCATTGTACAACTTTCCATATCTGCCTGATCATACATCTTCCCCAAGACTATTACGATAAGTAAGCAACTCCCTAGATTTCTTGACAGGATTCTGTTCTGTTTTGAAACCATAAGCTTTAAGATATTGATTTTTTATTTTCTTTTTTGTAAGCGTCTCTACAAATATACTGTGTAGAACATGTCCCCAGTTCAATGCCAGTACCACCAAATCAATAATTTTTTTAAAGTTATAAACACTGACAAATTAATGACCATCACATTTGTCTCTGCATTTACTACCCACTTGCACTGTAATTGCTTTAGGGCAGCAACACCCATCATTTCATTTTAACACACACATTACAGAGGTATCTCAGTGGCGTAACAATTGCCCCTGTGACCATTGCCTGGTGATCGGCTTGGCAGCAACACAATTAGCTGTTCTACGCAAATAAAAATTAGAATTGCAGAGGGCGGAGTTGGTACCTAATGTTCTAACGTGATAATTATTTTACACATTAAAGTCTTCATTCCAATAGAACACTTAACTTGTGTACACAAACTGTCTGCATTGGTGGTCTTAGCAATAGCATCTAATAGGGAGCATCCTAAGTAACAATATTTTTGTTACACCAAACACACTACAGTTCCTAGAACAATGTCAATAGCAAAACATATGTGCATTCAGTTGTTTAAAACTTTCTGCGCAGGGATGGGGCATTGAAGAATCTTGGCCTGGGTCTCATTAGTTTTACTACTGCTGGTAGAAGAAGAAAAACAGGACAAACCAAATGTTGTCCTTTAAGGGCATGTGCAACCCCCAAACTAAAATTTGCCCCACCGCTGGCCTCCCTGTCTAGTGTTCAAAAATCCTTACCTTCTTCTTCTGCTCCAAATGGTTGTCCTGCAGTGTCTGCTTAAAGTTCAGGAAACTAAAGAGTAGAAGCCTCTCTCAGTGTCATCTGGGATCTGCCCCATCCCTGTCCTGGAGGACTCTGGCATGCGCAGGGGAGCTCTTATTAAATTTTTTGAATCTCTTAATGAATAAGGCCAACATATTTGCTCAGCATATTTTAAAGGCGCTGGCAAACACATCTGTACTTTGTAAGAGAAGCTAACATGCTGGTTGCTAACATAGCTTCCCTGATTGTTTGCAAACAAGTAGGTCATTTTGTTGGCTTAGTTAAGATTATGGCAAAGCATGATTGCAATGCAGCACATTTTACTCACATTACCCTGCGTTTGCACTATGATTTTCCCTGTTTTCATTCATCGGAGAGCATGTAATAACAGATCGTGCACAGGAGCGGCCCTATCATGAAGCAAACTGAAACATTTATTAATAATAATAAAGATAATAATAATAAACATTTGCTCATGGCACTCCTGTGGTCACCTAGAAAGGCAGCAGTTAATAAAAAAATCCTTCCTACAATACTACTGTCACAAACTTACCTGCCGCTCTGGTCCCGCGACGCTCTGCACACCCGGGTGGGCGTTGTCGTAGACATCAAAATGCCGGCACGCACAGCGTGAGGATTCAAATGCCTGCATCCTCCTGGACCCCGAGCACGATTGTAGCGTTAGCTACCCCTGGCTCAGTTCTACTTACCTCACCTGTTTCCAGCGATCTCCGTGCTACAGTCTATACTTACCTTTCCAATACCAAAGACTTACCTTGCCTGTTCCAATATCAAAGACTTACCTTACCAGTTCCAGAGACTTACCTTGCCAGTTCCAGTTCCTTCTCCTTGGTATCCAGTTTCCAGTGGTGCCTCAGTATCCTGCATACAACTCCCATCATCCCTTATCTGCTCCAGAGTCCAAACCTACAGACTTGGGTCTCCTCCTGAAAGCGTACCTCTGAGTTCCCCGGCCAATCGGATGAATTTGTTACAACTACATTGTACTGGGGAAAGACTTCCACTAACACTATCTTCACACTGGCAGTGGGTGGGACTGAACACACTTCCTAATGCTTGAGGCTGAACACATGGTGCTGGCAGATACTTGCTGGGGGGCTGGGTTGATCCCATTTTATGAGCTGCCTAGAGGGTTATAGTGTGGGAATGGAGAATAATGGGAACTGTAGCCAGGGGAGACATTTGTTAAGTTTACTAAACCCATCTATATGCATATGTGTGTCTGTATCAGTGTTTGTTTTTGTATCTGTATGTGGGTTTTGTGTCTGTCTATGTGTGTATATTTGTATGAATCTGTGTATGTCTGTATCTATGCATGTTTGTGCCAGTCTATATGCGTTTATCTACGCAGGTAAGTGTATATGTATGCATGTGTGCTATTATGTATGCATAATATCTTATCAGTCTGTATTGTGGGCATATTTACGAGTTCACCAGCTTTCCAATTCATCAGCCAGTGTAAAGTCAGCCCTCCAGTGAACACCCACTTCCACAAAGTATGGCCATGTCCACAAGCCACACCCACTTTCCCAATGAAACCATGCCCACTTTACAGTGGACGCTTTAAACCCCACCCCATCTGCCTGTAGGCGCCATTTAAAAGTTGTTTTAGGTGCCAAAAACACTAGCAACACTTCTGGGAGTGCTGCACAAGCTGTGTGGCCTCTCATATTTGTTTTCACACATGATCGGAATTATGGCCTAGCCCTCAGTGTGACTTTCCCAATGCTAAAAATGCAACTATAGTGTCTTTATCTGTAGCTCATCCTCTTAGTAAGTAGCATTTGGTTTTCTGACTGTTCAGAAATGAGCTACGTTGCATTAGCAACTACAGTATGTATTTTGGTCTATTACCCACTCTGTAAAAGCAGAATCGACCAGGTTTTGATCAAGAAATAAATTATTTGCCGTTTAAATTTATATTTAGTGATATTTAGTGTGCGGTTATATTAAATCCTATATAATAAAACCCTAAGTGTGCGTCCGTGTCCGTGTGTGTGTGTCGCTGCAGTTCCTATGGACTCACCACTAGAGGTAGAGTCTCTGCAGTTCCTTTTGACTCACCACTAGAGGGAGAGTCTCTGCATTTCCTATTGACTCACCACTAGAGGCAGAGTTTCTGCAGTTCTTATTGACTCACCACTAGAGGGAGAAACACAGGAAACACATGGAGGGAGAACAGGAATTTAACAGACTGCAGGTAAATTTGCTTGGGACAGAGGGGGCCCCTGGATTTGGGACAGATGGGCCCCTGGGACAAAGGGGGGTCCCTGGATTTGGGACAGAAGGGGGCCCCTGGATTTGGGACAGAGGGGAGGGTGGCCTGGATTCGGTAAGAGGGGGGCCCTGGATTTGGGACAGAGGGGGGGCTTGATTTGGGACAGAGGGGGGCCCTGGCTTTGGGACATAGGGGGATTCTGGCCTTGGGACACTAAGAGGGTACTCTGGCTTTGGAACATGGAGGAGGGCTATGGCCGAGGGACACTAAGGGGCACTCTGGGCTTCTAGCGCCCGTTATTGTAACGGGCTTAATGTCTAGTCTAATATAAAATGCTTCAGACATAACACTCAAACATCAGTGTTCAGACAACACGGATATGTATATACAAATATATGTTATGTATTTGTTATGTTACATATTTACATATATTTGAGTTGGCATGATCTTTGTTTGATCACAATGTACCAATAGAAAACATTTTAGTGCGCTGTCCCTAAATGTGTTTTTGCCCTCCATCCCCCAAACACCTATATCAGTTTGGCCAAGTAATAACAATAAAATAATAAAAGTAATGTGACAGTAAGATTATTCTGCTTTAGCAGTTTTTAAAGCATTGCCTTATATTGGATTACTAGTGTAGGAGTACACCATGTGTAGTGAATTGTTTCATTCAACACTAATGCTGCCCATATTTCTACTTGAAATCACATCTATTTATGTTCCTAGATGGATAATGCTTTACAACCTGTAAAGTCAGTCACAAGTAATCAGGCAAAAATGTCAAGGCTATTGAGGCTATGTATGCATGGGTCGATATTTGGCAAGACCCCCTACCCAGTGGAATTTTTATGTTGATCAGTCCGAAAAATTGTAAATAATCGACAGAGCATAATATTTTTGCACAATTTTTCAGCAAAATCATTAGAAAGCTAGATTAGGCATATTGGTAATTATCAGACGATAATACCATATATACTTGAGTATAAGCCAAAGTTTTGTTTTTTAAAAATGACACTCAAAAGCTTACCTCAGCTTATATTCGAGTCACATCAGGTAAATGGAAGAAGGAGACCAAAGAGACATAGGAATGGAACTACAAGTATGTGTAGTAATTTAAAGAAAGTAGAGTAGATACTTTGGAAGTATGTGTAGTAAGTAACTTACAGTTCATTATGGCCGCTGCATAAGGAGACCGGAGAATACCGGTAAGAAGACAGGAGCAGGAGCGGCTTCAGGAGAGATGCGGGCATGTATGCGCGAGCACGTCAGCGCAGGCACGTGTTTATGTAAGTTAGGTCTGTTCACCTTTCTTTTCTAGTAACAGACTTCCATGTCATCCAGCCTATCATTCAGATGATCTATTAGTAAAAATGTTTAGGCAGTGGTTGATACTAAAATACTTAAGTGGCAAAGCAGTATCAATTTCCATCGCAGCTTAACTGACCTCACTCCCACAACACCATAACTTTGCGTCAGCAGCGCTTTTTTTCTCTTTTTTCTATTTGTGCTTGAGTCACTGTTGGATCTAAAACTCTGGCAATGTAATGGTTAATTGGTCACCATTTTGTATCTCAAACTTCTTTCTGGTAATGTAGGGGTTAATGGCCACTATTTGGGTTCTCAGACTCTTGTCTGGTAATATAGAGGTTAATAGGTAATCTATCATCAATTCTATTTACTGTATCTGCGTTTATCAGTCTATTGCAGGTGTGTCCATCCTGGGCCACAGTGGGACCCGCATGTAGTGACCGGGCCCAGTCCCCAATCTGCCCATGCCCTGCATCACTGATCTACTGGTATGAGCTGTTTTTTCTAAACTAAAATCTCAGTATTCAGGTGTTCAAGTGTTGGCACTTTGCAATAAATAAGTGGGTTCTAGGTTCCAGTTTGGGCACTCTGTCTCTAAAAGGTTCACCATCACTGATGTAGGCAAACGGTAAACTTTAACCTAACTGCATCGGGTGTGATGCACAATGTATTATAAATAAAGATAAGTAATAAGGGGTAGATAAACACCAGTGTAATATAAATCTGATTATTCCTTTAATAAAACAGCAAATAATTAATATAACACATACAATCTATAGTAATTTAAGTGCGATTCCCACACACCTAATGTGTAACAAACAAAAGCTCCAGACGGTTATTGGACGTAATCTCTTGAAAAAAGTCTTTGTCAAAGTCCAAACATACAGTGACTAATACCATAGACGATATCAAGTCTTTCACAGAACCAACCTTAGTGTACCGGACCCTCCTACACCGCTTCCCCAATGTTATCTCACCCGACATCCACCCTGACGCACAATGTCCAAAAAGTAAAATTAGAGTAAAACACATGCTAACCTACTTTGGGTAGCGTAATTTTTAAACTAATTTTAGCAGTAACGTGGTTTACTTTATCTCCCCCTTATACACCCATAGTCTTTACTTGCAAGGATAACTTGCACCCTTAGCTAGTTTTTCCCCTCATGGATGCAATGCCCCAGAGCTTGAACCATCTATCTTTAGCTTGAAATCTGCCCAAGATTATACAGCTACTAATGGGATTGGTAGACAATCTGCTTATTAGACTGCCTGATATCACTTGGCAGTCTATTGTACAGGAAGCCATTGACAGATCAAATTTGTGATTGGCCCTATCAAGGCAATCAAAATAATTTTTTTAAAAAATGTGCCATGTATGCTTACCTTAAGCTAGGTTCACACACTGCCAATAAAGCCCGGATATTGTCGGATCCAATGGTACCAGGGCTTTATCTGCAGTGTGTGAAAAGTCTTTCTCAAATAATCGTGCGGCCGCCGAATGTTCCCATCGGCCTCCTAGTCATTCGGGAAAGGCTAAAAATCTCCCTCGGCCGTGGTAGTCTTCCTATATGGGAGTCGGCCTTGGTTGGTGGAAAAACACAGTCCTGAACATTCTCCCTATACTGATCTTTAAAAAATCATACAGGATCTTGCCTTTAGAATCACATACAATAGAATATTTTTACGCTAATGAAAGAAATAAAAAAAATAAACATTTAATATGTTTAATACTGATTTTAGAATTTGTTTTTATCCTTAAAGGGCATGTTCAGTCTAAATAAAAATGGTGATGGTGGGAGGGAGGGGGGAAAGTGTTCCCCTGCGCATATCACTCTACTTCCTGGGGGTGACAGAAGAGGCAGAAACCTTTGGACAGGAAGACAGCTCCTACTCTTCAGTTTCCTGGAAAAGGCATTGCAGGAGAACCATAAGGAGCAGAGGTGTAAGGTAATTATTTTTTTTAAACTACATGTGTCTAAACTGTAAAATTTTTATAAAATTTAACATTTTCCTGAAAAATAATCTATTAGTGTGACTATCACCTAAAAAAATAAGTCCAAATGTTTTTGTGCTACAAATATACACCTAGGTGTATTTCAGCTGATTATAGTATATGAGATAGGATTTTTCTTTTTATAGAATTGTAGTTTCTGTTCGCCCCTAGAATAACAGTCATATGCTACATATTTCATGTAAACAGATATCTTTCTTAGGATTATTCCAGGTTATCCAAATCACTATCTCCCATTTTTGGAGAAATATCTCAAAATATTTTGTCCTTGGGCATTCCTTATTTGCAATCCCAGTAAAATCACTTGAAATCAATATCCCTGCACATTTGTCACCCTAATTTAATGGACATTTCTTATATTGATCACTCAGGTTTTAGTTGGTGATCTAGGCCTTTCAGCAAGCCAAATATCCTCTACCCATTCACACTCTGTAAACATACAGAAACCAGTAGCCATTAAAGTAACCATATATAATTTAGTTAGAGCTGTGAGGCCTATTTCTCTAGAAAATAACCAATTGTTTTACTGATTTTCTGACATTTCTGGCAGGTGTTTTCTTCCATTTGAAGAAATAAGGCTCATGACCACCAGTATTTACCACCTCGAAATTAAACCAAGACTCTATGTAAAAATATAATTTCACAGATCCGACGCATCCATGAAGCAGGGTGAAAAGCCTGATCACAGCGCATCGATCCTGTACAGCACAAGTCCATGTCTTCTATTGTAAGGTCAGTGCCACCTGAGGCAATTTGCTCACGGCGCCACTCCCCTTAGGGTACTACTGCATGTTCCATCTTATTCCTTTCATATTTGCTGCATGCTTCCCTGGTCACATGAACATCTCAACCCTGCAAGCTTGTTGTCATACCAAGCGGTGTTAATTGTCCACAAAGATCTCTCAACTAATAGAACACTGGACAGCACTAGTTCTGTGAAAAATAAATGTTAATATTAAATAGAAAATACAAAGCTACCTTTGCGTTGGTTATCCTTCAGGTCAGCAATACTAGAAGTAAATTTTGTAAACTGCAAGCTTTTGTACAATAATCTACAAACATTGGTTTAAAGATTGGCTTTCCATATACAAACATTCATGTGTAATTATAAAAAATTCTTATTGTCGTTGAAAAATAAACATATAAGCAGGGTAAAGACAGATATTGGTTACAATATACATATATATCCTGGTTGCTATTTTGACAATACTAACTAGTCAGAAACATTTCAGAGCCAATATAACTTTTTTAGTTGGTTGGTCCCATAGACAACAATAGAAAAACATTTACAAAGTCAGTTGGCAGATTTCAATTTCTAGCCACATTGGCTGCCTGGCTCCTGGGATGTGTCTATCTCTGGTACAAGAATCTACTAAGTCTAATGGTATTTATAAGTACAATATATGGGGTGAGGAGAGATACAATGAAATCTACACCTTTTAAAGTATTAACATTGTGTTATTAATGTTATCCTAAAATACTATTCTAATAAAATATTATATAGTGGATAATGCACCCCCAACTGTAAATTATAAGGATATTAGAAGTCACCGAGGAGTTCCGTGACCATATAAAAGCACGAGGCCGCAGGCCGAGTACCTTTTATACAGGGCACGGAACTCCAAGGTGACTTCTAATATCCCTATAATTTACAGTTCGGGGTGCATTATTTATTATAACCTACCCCTTTGTGGCTTCTGGTTTCCTTCTCCTCCTGGAACTGTAAGATTATAAGGCTATAATCTTACAGTTCCTCCCATAGAAATCCACTACAGGGGTAGGTTATAATCAAATAACACTCTACTTTAACATCCAGTGTCCAGCAATTAAACCTATAGCTATATAAATAATTGCATTCAATTTATGGCATTACAGGTTTTTATACTTAAACAACTGAAAGTTAATACAGGTCATAAGATTCCAAACCATGTGAGCAGTCATTACCCACAGCTCTACAACTGTCTGACAGTACTGCATTGTTCTGATCCTGCATGCACCATTAATTCTAATGATAGTAAATATAAGAACAAAAAGCCCCCCCCCCCAAAAAAAAATCAACAGATGGTCAAAATGTGTAAAATTAATCACATTATTTTATCACCTAGTAATCTACGGAGGAATTTGGTAACAAGCAATAAATGTAAAGCATTTGCATTCATTTTGCTGATGGATATAGCACACATTTTAAATTAACTTAATTAATCATTTTCACCCCTCTTGTTTTGGATTGACTGCTCGTGGCTTTTTTTTTTAACTACCGTACCTTTCTCATACAAAACATCAGTTTTGCATTGATTAGCTTGACATTAAGGAGATTGTTTTGCATGTTGAGATATTTCTGTCCTACCTTTTTTGTACATATATAGTTTAAGGTCTACATGCTACAAAGGTATGTATTGGGTGGGGACATTGAGTGGGTGGGGACACAATGTATATCAGAACTTTTTGATGCTGGCCATTCACTAGGCAGACATTAGATTAATTAGACATTTGTCCATAGACAAACAACTTATCTATCAAAAATGTTTAAATACCACATTTTAAAAGAATTGGTTCTTACCTTCAGTCGTTCATCTATAAACAAACGTCTAATCTTTCAAGTAGTGTATGGGCACAGTAAGGGCTAGGCCACACTGATTTTTTTGCGTTTGCGATTCCGTGTGCATTTGCATTGCAGTGTGGCTGTGCCCTAAAGGAACATTTTTAAGTCACCAGAGCACAGTGTCAAATTCATTGCCATGCTGGTTGTTCACAAACTTCAAAAGTACACACACCATTAGAACAACAGTGTGAGTCTGATCTTGACAATGCACCTTAAAAATCTGCAGCAAACCTGGAATGTTTGATTATACATGTTATCAAATTAACTAATACCTATATTCCTAGTGTATGGCCAGCACAAGAAAGCAACATGTGTTTGGAAATTAGGGGACTAATTAGATTTGTTGTATTATTTATTTTACTTTATTTTGCTTTGAAAACTATCAACCAAAGAAGCTCAACAGATCCTAACTAGAAACCAAAGCAAATCTGCTTGTTTTGTAGTACTTACTATAATGAGATAATGTAGTACTGTATAATAATACACTGCACTGTTTCCATTGGCATAACCCAGTAATTGTAGCTCACACATTATGTTCCATGGCTGACCCAGAAAGCAGATCCAGTGATCACAGGAAATCATTGTACACAATAGAGTACTTACGTATCTGTTGATGAGCCTCCTCAGCAGGCTGCAATCCATGTCTAGTGACAGCTGCTCTGACACCCCTGCCTCCTTCTCTGCTCCCGCTGCTTCTCTTTCCTTCTACTTACTTTTCCCATCCATAAACCCTGCTCTCCCTTAAATGGCTTTCATCCATCGACACTAACAAGCAGCTCCTGGGCTGTGATATGGGAAGCTGGCAGTTTGTTGGTGTTGTGTGGTCACGGCGGGTTAGAAGGCTACACATGGGTTGGAATGTTTAGCAAGTGCACGAGGCGAATTCACAGATCTTCGTTTTGTACATGAAGCTTCCTCTCGTGCTTTCACTAGTAATCAGCGATCCCCCCAGATTGCTATCTGTCAGTGTCACTACATGCACTCAGCTTGCCCTCCTGTAGCTCTCCAACTAGATGCTTCCTTGCTCCCTCTAATCATTTGCACCCTCCCAGTTTCTCTTTACACACATCCCTCCCATTCTACATCACACAAACGCTCAGACTCCCAGATCCCCTCCCATGTCTCTATTTCTGCATGTGATACATCCTCCTACTAGCGTTTCAATCTCCCCTCCCTCTCTCAGATCCTTGGCTGCCACTCATTCTTATCACTGCTGCCCAACCCACTTACTAGGCTAATCCTCTCCTGTCTGTGTGCTGATCCTTCCACCCTTTTCTTCACATGAGCCTCTTTGCCTCCTTCCTTCCTTTCATCTTCTCCATTGCTGTCACCCACTGCTACTTGTTCCTTGTTAGGGCTACTCTCTCTAATACTGATGGTTACAAATGATCAGGCATTGTCTGTAAATCTTTTTTAATATAATTATTTGCTGAGTGTCTTTCAAGACAATCCCAGAAAAGCCATCATCATACAGAACATAGGGTTTAGTGTGATTTACCTGTGATGTCGAACCTTGCCTCTCCAGAGGTTTATAAACTACAACTCCCAGCATGCCTTTTATATTAAGGCATGCTGGGAGTTGTAGTTTCTAACATCTGAAGTGCCAAGGTTCGACATCACTGCAATATATTGTGCTATTCCCGAAATGTAAAAGCCACACTGTCTGATGTAAGGATTACGCTCGTTTAACACTTGTTTTTACACTCATCTGGCCATTTCTCTTCTCCCTACCAGATTTGTCTCCATGAAATCTGCCATCACTGTGCTGTGAAACAATGAAATAAAGTTTGTGTTACGTTTCAGTAATATTTGGTATAAATATTAATTTCTCTGAAACAACTTCAACTATAGACCACAATAACTTAATTAAAATGGTTCAGGTTCTGACCAATCACACTTAAGCACTAATAATAAATATATACATTGATGGAAAAAAGCTAAATTTAAAAAATGTTGGCCCAGTGTGTAAAAAAGGGGTATAAAACCTTAGATCAAACAAGGCACAGCAAATATCTCAGGAACCATAGCACACAGAAACAGATTACACTATTTCATTTACTTTTCGTGTTCTGTAAGTAGAACTGACGTTGGTTTTGGGTGAAGATTTCCTTTAATGCAAAAGTGCATAATACATTGGGGGAGTGAATGCAGGTAAGTACTAGAATTTATTGCATCATGCTGAGTGTGTTCTTACTTTTGTTTAGTCAGTTTTAAGAAATGCCAAATGCAAATAAAAAATGTATAAGAAATAATGTAACCCTTACACCCGGATACTATAAGTTGCCCTGTAGTTCCATGACATGTAAAAAAAATAATAATAATGAAAGATTTTGGTCCATCATGGGTCTCTTTCCTTCTGGACACAAGGCTGTCAGAGGAATTGAGAGCAGGAGAGAGGCTGTGAGGTAAGTGTATTTGTGTGAGTGAGGAAAAGGATTGGTGTACAGGGGTTGACTCTGAATCTGGGGTTGATTAGAACAGATAATGTACCCCTATGATAAATTAATATGATAAGTAAACTCAGAGTTCCGTGCCCTTTATAAAAACACTTGGCCTTTGGCCTTGTGTTTTCCTGTGGTCACAGAACTCTTTAGTGACTTATAATATCCTTTTAATTAAAGGACAATTATACTTACCATTTAGGTCCTCACCCTGGGTACTTTGCAGGAGTGGGGGGAAAGGAACGAGGGGGAGGTGAGTATAATTGTCCTTTAATAATTTACAGTAGGGTGCACATTATCCACTACTGTATGTATTAGACCTGTATTATATATTACCTGCTGTAGTTTTTGCCAAAGGAATCGGGCTTAATGATATGTGTCTGCATCTGAACACTAATAAATCAAGGATAAAAATGTCAAGGACTAGGACAAGCTTGTTCTAGTATTGTTGTTTATTATGCATTTGTATACATAACACAACATGGTACACAGGGCCGGATTTCAGACAAGGCCAACTAGGCCATGGCCTAAGGCAGGGATTCTTCAACTGTGTGCCTCCAGATGTTTAAATACTACAACTCCCATCATTCCCTGACTTCTGTAGTTAAGGAATGCTGTGAGTTTCAAACATCTAGAGGGACATCGGTTGAGAAACCCTGGCCAAGGGTACCACTGCAGTGCCGCAACTAGGAATCACTGGGGCCCCAAGCAAAATTATCCATGCTTCTTCCACAGTGGTTTTCTGGGAGGAGGCTATACCCGTCATAGGAAAAAACAAAAGATGGCTGCTGTGCCCCCCTGCATTTGCTCCCCCTGCTCCCCTGGTAGTTATGCCTTTGGATTCCAGGGTCAATGGGGTGGCATATCTGATTCCTCAGTTTTTGCTAGCACATGAATTGCTTACTGCATTTATAGTTAAGAGCAAATGTATCTCTTAAATCCAGACCCCCAGCTTAGAAAAAAGCAGAGGGTTAAAATATAAAAACTTAAGGAACAAAAATAACAAATCTTGCAACGGGTTAAACTATTCCCTCCTAATGTAGGGAGAAGGAAATCAGTGAATGAACCTGCCTCACTGATACAGCACTTTATAGTGGGGACTTATTTATATAATCATATGCTTGACAAAGAATATTTAGTGTGCATGTTTTGTGGCATGGATTTGCATAATAAACCATTATATCAGCATTAGATTCTCCTAGTCCTTCATTGACTTTATCTCCTCCCTTTGTTGATGTGTTTGTGGCTTTTGAGACAGGACACCAGAAGAACTCTAAAGGCAGCTATTAAAATTTAGGACAAGGATTTCAAGTCTGTATTTTATTATTATTATTATTGTGGATTTATATAGCGCCAACATCTTCCATAGCGCTTTACAATTACATGTATACATTTACATCAGGCCCTGGCCCGAACAGATTATAAGGTCCATACACTAGTGCAATCGTGGGGCCAACCTGCAACACCTACGAGTTAAAGGTTTCTACGTTATGAATTGACTTTCATTGTCCTTGAAATGGACTTGTTAGTATTCTGTAAATGCTTAAAGGGCATGTCCACCCATATAAAGAAATTTCACATATGGATTAAGCATCCACCAATCCTAAATCCCATTTTACTTACCTTCCCCAAAGATGCCCAGGAACTACCAGGTCCTCGCCTAGGTGCCACTCCCTGCTACTATTACAAGCTAGTTTCGAGCAAGAACAGAAGCAGCAAGTCACTGCTGTCAGCTATTGGCCTTGCGCCTTTGACTGACAGCCACAACCAGGAAGCAGAATGGAGGATTTAAAGACAAGAGCTGGCAGGCACATCTGTGATTGGCTGAAAATCCCTACAGTGTGGGCAATTTTTAATTTTTTTCAAAGCATTATTGCAGAGCCGTGAGAGGCTCCTACTCTTCAGTTTCCTGGAATTTCACAAGTCACTGCAGGACAACCATATGGAGCAGAAGAAAATGGTAAGGATTTTTTAATACTTCAAAGTGGGGCCAGCAGTGGGGCAAAAGTTTTTACTTAAGTTTTCAAACATGTGCAATCTGCAAAATGAGTGAACTATATAGGAACACTATCAACTGAGAACACACCCAAACAGGTTTTCATATAAAAGTAATTAGAGGGATCAATGAACAAGTCCCGAGTGAACGCATACACACTCGTGATTATTGGCAAAAATTAGTAGTGAGTTTATCACCTGCTCAGGCGTTTTCCACATCCTCCAAATTGGATGTGTGTACATAGCTTTAGGGGCTGATGCCAGGGACGTTTCTAGGCTTTGGTGACCTGGACAAACAATTAGGACCCCATTCAAATGTGGATGGCATCATTTAAAGTTTCTTTCTTTTAAAAGACAGGGATCCTTATGAGCCATGGAGAAACAAGCTTGTGCTAATTTAGTTTCCCGTAGCATCTCTTTTTGAATACAATATAATAATCTTGCCTGAGTTTTCCAATCTATGCAAAGACTAATCGAAGAGGTGGTTGAGGGAAGTTTCAGTTGTGAAGGGGGCACCAAAATGGGCAATGCCAGCCCTGGCTGATGCAATAAAATGTGTAACATGTTGCCAGTGCTAGTAATTTGCAGCAACCAATCAGATGTTTTTCATGGGTTATTGTTGTTATGTAACATATTATATAACATCTGTAACAATAGTAGAGACAAACTTTTAGTTTTTTTTTATTGAAACAGCCACTTAGACTGATATATTTTGTCTAAGTTTTGAAAACATTGGTCTTAAAGGTCTACCTCTAAAATATTTTTTTGTATGTAGGGCACCCTACCAACTGCCGATTTAGATTTGTAAAGAATGCCTCAGAAATATATTTAAGCTCTTTCAATCCTGCGGCTGTCTACTTCCGTCCCTCAGCTTGCCGGACCAGCGGCTGCGTTTGTGATTTGCTGAGAGCCAGCCAATCACAGAAGCAGTTGCAGCTATGCAGACAGCCAAGGAAACAAAGGAGTGTAAGTATATTTCTGGGGCTTATTTTACATCACAGCCAATGACTGAATGTTAATTCCCTATCTGCCTCTTTTGAGCATGCCCAGGCTCAGTACAGGTTTCTAAATGGCTCAGTTTCCATGAGGCATCCAGAAACATAGCAGGCATACAGTAATGCATTCATAGGATAAAGTATGATATATCAACATATTTTAAACAGGCCATTCTTTCTAAAAGATGTTCTTATGAGGGTGGAGCTGTTCTTTAACTTAAAAGTTTGTTACTTCCTGCATCAGCAAACCATTTATTTGCAAGGCTGATAATCCTGATGAATGAAATTAGGTTTTTCTCAATCAATTATTGTTGCTGTTATTGGCTGTGATATCGACTGTCACATCCACGATGTGACAGCTGATAACCAGAAGAACCGGGCAGCATTTGTGATTAGTCTTACATGGGGGGTATTTACCTATATAAAAGGTTTAATTTGAAGAGTGACCTTAAAAGAGTCAGACAATAAACTCTCTACAGGGGCTTTAAGGAATTTGTTTCGAGATTAGACAATTTAGACCATACATTAATGGATTAAAAAAAAATCTGATGCAGAAAACAAATAATATATTTGCAAATGCTAGATATAAATAAACAACAAACAATACCTGCATGTCTTTTTACCACACGCTTATTAAATAATTTGTACATTTACTATAAAATAAATCACAGTTAACAATCTACATTTATTCCTGGGGGAAAAAAAAGATTTTTAGAACTTCTTATTTCTCTACTCTTGGGTTCCTAAATTCTACCATAGACTAAACATATAATGGGCTTCTCAGACAACTGTATCCTTGTCCAACTTTGATGTCATCTATTGCAGAAAGGGATACATGCACATTTCAGCCTATTCTCTGATGTAGAGTGCTCTCTTGTGTTGAGCAGGGTGAACAGTTCCTTGGTGCAATGTAAGAAGCAGTTATAATATACAGAACAGTGTTTAATGACTGCAATTATATACTCCCAAATATCTTTTTACATTGTTAAATCTATAATTAAGTCAGCACCATAAAATGAAAGCCTCCTAACTGATTAGAGGTGCTACCCGGCTGTTTTTTCACTGCCTAAGCAAGCAAATTCATGTCAGTGCTATTAGAAATTTTTAAATAATACTACGCAAACTCAAATAATTTCATAGACCATAAGGCCACATCCATGTCAGGCTTCCCAAGGTTACTCTTTTGTGGATGAAGTGGAAACCTTATTTCTGATGCTGGAAATAATTTTCCTTTATTAAAATACAACCGATAATATTTGTTTCCAACCGCTGAAAGGCTGCATTTTGTGTGTCTGTGTTGCAGGTTTTAAAACACAAATTCAGGGGAAAAGCCACAGAGATCACAGGAGGCTCAGGACACCTATAACCAATGCTAGGAGGAGGGCCGCATTTCAGATTAAAGTACTGCAAGAACAGACAAGACGACGCATGTTACAGCAATTGCTTTCTAACTCAATTGCAATGCACTGGTACACTGGGCGATGTTTGCGCTACTGATTGTTGACTGTTTAAAAACAAATACAATTCAATTTAAAAAAAAACAGATGACAACATGTGTTATATTTTACATTTTCAAGTTTATTATTTAATATAGCAAAACAAAAAAAAACAATACAACTGTAGTCAAATTAGTCTTGAAGGGAAAAACATTCCTTCCTGACCCCAAAATTAAGGATCTGATAAATCCATGGATCAATAACTAGGGGAAAGGGGTGGTTAATAGGGATGAAGTAGGGGTGGGGAGGCTTAGGTGTGGGAGAGGAAAAGATTGTGAGGAAAATCCTCTATTGGTATATAGGCGATGTTTCAGACCCTTCCTAGGTTCCTTTATCATGCCAACTAATAAAGGATTTTTTTAAGAAAAAAGTCCCATGAGTGGCCTAGATAGAGCATCAGTGCCCAGGCTTTCAACCAATGCTTCCTGTAAGCAGCAATATATAAGCAGAAGACCTGGCTGAAAGTCTTAAAGAATCAAGAAATACATCACCCACAAGTAATCATTCAATATACAGTATATCCTCGTCATTTCAATTATCATTTCACTTGAAGGTCCTAATTGCTCTCCACTGCCATTGCAAGATAAAGGGAACTGAAGGAGACCATACCTTTGATGCAGTAAAACAACTTTTAATTGCAATTAAACACAGCAGAAACAGGAACATGGGCAAAACCTGAAACATTTGTGGAAGCCAAAAAATGTGTCAAATGCCGTTGTCCATGTGCTCTGTATGTTGATTTCTAATCTGAGGTACAGTCCCCTTCACTTCAGGGTTGACTAAGAAAAAAAATTAGTTGCATGACTCAACAACTGAATGCCATATTAAATCTGGGTACCCTGGGAAAAGGGGAGATGTACTGTAGGTGGTCTGCTGTTATAGAAAAGAAAGTTAGAAGGTTATCTGTTTTCATTTGTTCATTTAGCGTCATTCGAATATTGTGGGAACGTTGGAATGTGTATAGGCACCTTTAGAGAAGCAATAATTGTTGCCCATCAATCTGGGAAACATTATTTTCAGCAGTCCTAACAATTTTAAGTACAGTTTACAGAGAGAAAGTAAAGTTGTCTATCCATAATCAACAGAGTTACCTTGGTGAAAACCAAACACAACATATCATCACAAACACATGAAAGTATGTCTGTAAACCTCAAAAAACTGAAACAGGATTATAAAAAAGATTTCCCCACAATAATGTAATAGATTGATAAAGCAACCAAAAACTTATGGGCTATACTCAGCTCCCGAACCAGCTCCAGAACCAGCAGTTTCTACCAGAGGGCCAAAGCATGCATGCTTCTTCCATTTTATGTAGTTAGGTAAAGCTTAATTGTAAAGAATCACAGTAAAACCATGTAGCGGAGTGAAAAAAGAAAGAAAAAAACAAGTTTATTATAATAAAGCAAAACACTATTACTGTAAATGACTTCAGTGACCAACCCAAAACCCAGCAAACAAAACTGTAACTAACTGACTAACTATGAAGACTAAATACAATACAATGAACAAGAATATATACAGATGAGAATTAAGTTTTGTACACATGCTCAATTTTCGAGCAAGGAACAACAAGGCACTACACGCGACGATTCTCGCCCGAAATGGCCGTTCGTCGCAATAAAATGTCAGTTTTTACTTTAAAGCTAAATTTTTATTTTTTTCATACAAACACCCAAACAGTAAAAACAGACAATAGCAGTAACAATACAATCTTAATTAAATAGGAAGAGAAAAGAAAAAATGAGTTTCAAGTTTAAAGTATTGTCATTTGGCTGTCCATGCATGCTACTGTAGATTCATTTTTTTACCTCAGTTGGGGGGGATATACTTTAGTAGGCTCTCCTCTAGTGTATACAGGCTGCTGTGGCCCAATGCCTCTTCCTGATCAAATTCCTACAGGCATCTATTATGGCATAAATCCACAGGGTCCACCTCATTAAGAATGTGCAATTTCCCTCCCAAAGTTTAATTCTCATAGACACACCAAATGTTTGCATGCAGTTGTGCTTCATTAGGGGCAGGTTGTTGCCAGGTAGCTTCCACTAAGCTACAAGTGGCAGCACAGAGGCCATGGACAAATTTATAGCTAGAGTTTGATAGTTGAGGCTCGTCTCTTAAAACAAGAGCCATCCTGGTGTCAAGAGACTGTGTAGGATTTTATAGATCGGTGTTTTGTTCATATTTTCTTTTTTTCTGAACAGTCAACTTACAGAGAAGCTGTTCTGCAGATATGTTATTGCATTATACTACAGAACAACATTATATGCTGTATTTGTTTTAATGATAGGGATAGCAAATGTAGAAGACATTATGGGCTATCTAGATCCCCTAGTTCACACTGCAATAAAAGGTAAGTGCAGAAGATGTGTTACTTTCCTAGAGAGAAAAAAAGTGTCCAGGACATTAAAAGGGGCTTGAGTCTTTGCCAAGTTCATGATAAGCCTGGAGCTCTGCTTTGTCAGATAACTATAATGAAGTTGAAGTTGTTAGATCAGTGACAAATCCATTTGTATAATTTATTGGCAGTATATCAGTGTGTGCGAAAAACAAATGTATGAAAAAGAAGATTGGCAAGTCATTTCTAATATAATTCCTATAAATAGATATTTAGGGAATAAGAATTAAAGAAGACAGAGCTTAAAGTATGTGCGTCCATTGAAAAGGTTACAGACAAATGGACCGGCATGCAGAGACAACATCAATACAGAGTTAAATAATCAAATAAGGCAAGGATCTGGGAAAGGGTTTGTGTAAAGAATAACTGTTGATCAAGTTGTGATTGGCATCAAAAAATTAACTTGTAGAGATTATGATTAAGATACTTTATCGTGGATATTAAGCGATTGTTGGCACTCTACCTCACCTTCCATGCTCTTATGCTATAATGTTAAGTTATATTCATTACCCAGTACGAAATGTACCCAGAGGTACTCCACTTAGAACTTAAGTCTACATGGATGTAGCTCCATTGAACCCCACTCTCTGTTTGTGATCCAATAACCAATTCTCTATCCATGTACTAATGTTTTTTTCTATACCAACAGTTTATACATAAGTACCCTGTGTGGCACAGCATCAAAAGCTTTAGCAAGATCCAAGTATACTACATCCACTGCTATGCCTTAATCTAAATTCTTAGTTCTAGCTTAGATGAGAATGTAGTGTCCCGAATTGTCCGGGACATGCACAGATTTCACCTTGAATCCCGCTGTCTTGGACTGCATGCTGAGTGTCTCAGATTTGTGGCTAAGTCCCGTTTTCTTTGCGCATTGTCCCAGCCGGCAGTGTCAGGTTTAAATAAAGTTTCGTTCAAAAAAAATCAGAAGTTCCTTTTTTTAAAACAAAACTTTATTCATACCTGACACTGTCAGCCAGTAGTGCTCCTTGAGGAGCCCAGCACAAGAGGAAACTTCGCTACTGCCAAGGACTGGAGGAGGAGTGCCATCCGTATGGAAGGTAATGTCAGGTATGTGGGTTGGGAGACACTGTCACTATTTAACATTTAACTAGTAAGGCCGCGCATAGTTACATGTTAAACAGTCACCTAGACAGCCCTCCAGTTTATTACCCAGTGTTAGTCACCCCTCCAGTTTATTACCGTGTTAGACGGCCCTCCAGTTTATTACCCAGTGTTAGTCGGCCCTCCAGTTTATTACCCAGTGTTAGACAGCCCTCCAGTTCATTAGCCAGTGTTAGACAGCCCCCCAGTTCATTAGCCAGTGTTAGTCATCCCTCCAGTTTATTACCCAGTGTTAGACAGCCCTCCAGTTTATTACCCAGTGTTAGTCAGCCCTCCAGTTTATTACCCAGTGTAGTCAGCCCTCCAGTTCATAAGCCAGTGTTAGTCAGCCCTCCAGTTCATTTGCCAGCGTTAGTCAGCCCCCTAGTTCATTAGCCAGTTTAGTCAGCCCTCCAGTTCATTAGTCAGTGTTATTCAGCCCTCCAGTTTATTACCCAGTGTTATTCAGCCCTCCAGTTCATTAACCAGTGTTAGACAGCCCTCCAGTTCATTAGCCAGTGTTAGTCAGTCCTCCAGTTCATTACCCAGTTAGTCAGCCCTCCAGATTAATACCCAGTGCTAGACAGCCCTCCAGTTAATTACCCAGTGTTAGTCAGCCCTCCAGTTTATTACCCAGTTAGTCAGCCCTCCAGTTTATTACCCAGTTAGTTAGCCCTCCAGTTCATTACCCAGTGTCAGGCCCTCAAGTTCATAAGCCAGTGTTAGTCAGCCCTCCAGTTCATTAGCCAGTGTTAGTCAGCCCTCCAGTTCATTAGCCAGTTTAATCAGCCCTCCAGTTCATTAGTCAGTGTTATTCAGCCCTCTAGTTCATTAGTCAGTGTTATTCAGCCCTCCAGTTTATTACCCAGTGTTAGACAGCCCTCCAGTTCATTAACCAGTGTTAGACAGCCCTCCAGTTCATTAGCCAATGTTAGTCAGCCCTCCAGTTCATTAGCCAATGTTAGCCAGCCCTCCAGTTCATTAGCCAGCCCTCCAGTTCATTAACCAGTGTTAGACAGCCCTCCAGTTCATTAGCCAATTTTAGTCAGCCCTCCAGTTCATTACCCAGTGTAAGTCAGCCCTCCAGTTCATTACCTAGTGTTAGTCAGCCCTCCTGTTTATTACCCAGTTTAGTCAGCTCAACAATGTAAAATGGAGTAGTGTTGTTTAAAATGGTAGTTACTTTAAAAAATGAGTATGGCTTTAGAAAATTGGGTGTGGTAAAATAAAAATGGCATCCGCACACTTTACATTTGTCTCTCATTGGAATTTACAAATGTTGGGAGGTATTATTTTCAGATTGTTTTAAATGTAACAACAAAACTAAACCAATATAAAAGTGATAAAAATGTAATAAAGTTTCTAGGTACAAGAAGGCTTGTGAAAGTCTATGGTAGTATCTATGTATAAAATAGATATACAGAGGTGGAGGATGATGCTCTCAGCCAGCATACCACTAAAGATCTATAGTCTTAATGTTAATGTGCATTAATTACTTAATTAATAATGTGTTAATGTGCAGTCTTCTTGATCATTCAATATGCGGCAATAGCTGCTAACCTGAAGCAGGAATGCTGTCTGTATAGAGCTCTATTTATTTGTCGGAACCAGCGAGTCAAGTCACAATTTCCTGGCGAGAGACATTTGTGTTGCACCGCCGCTGTCACAACAACAGTGGACGGTGAAAAGCATTGTGGGAGCTGTCAGCCTCTTTCGGCGGGTTTTGTTAAAATGGCGCCGTTGCCAATGGTTGCAGATGAGCAGACAGTTAGCGGCTGATTGCACTGGGTGAAGGTTAAATCGTCCCGTGGTTTAGATAACCATGGCGGCTCCGGACCAGAAGTCCCCGAACGTTCTTCTGCAGAATCTCTGCTGCCGGATCTTAGGCAAAGGGGAAGGTAATGACCCCACAACACCTGGCCAATTGTGTCTGTAGCTGTTTCTATCGAAATCATCCTTCAGGGCCTTTAGCTGCAAGTTAAAGTTTATCTGCAAGAGAGACAGATTGAATCCTCATTCACATGATCATCCACCGGTAGCCTGGAGCCATCCATAATGTCAATCCCATGAGCATATGTATGTATATGTTTGTTTGACCATGGATGGGAGTATTAGCTCTCTGTCTGCTACCCAGCGTTCATCTAACAACTATTCAAAACAGGGATGTCAACCTGTCTGAAAACAATTATTACCTGTCTGAATGTCTGGCCTACAATAACAATACAATGTTCATCCTGCGTTTTTTTATATCTGTTTATAACCTACCCCCTTAATGGATCCCTGTGGGACTCAAGTAGCTGATAATAAGCGCACCAATTATAACCAGGAAGGGCAGTACAACAATCACCCCCCAGCCTCACCCCTTAATTCCTGCCCACGGCAAACTCACGGCTGCCCACGTCTAACACATTTTTAGATGAAGAAGCGGCCATCACCTTTGCTATATGAACCGGAGTTGAGCTGCACCAGTAACTGTAAGTATACAACTGATAGCTGCATTCTATCTGGTTTCACTCTTCTCGCACATTAATCACCAGCCGCTATGACCGCGATCGCATCAAACACTAGATTAGTGCGCGAGAAGAGTGAAACCAGACAGAATGCAGCTATCGATTGTATACTTAGTTACTGGTGCAGCTCAACTCCGGTTCATACAGCAAAGGTGATGGCGGCTTCCTCTTCATCTAAAAATGTAAGTGTTAGCCTTTGTTTTGTTTTTTTGGAGTCCTGAGCAAGGGGAGGGTGATGGGGGGTGACTTTTCGATAGAGTGCGCTGTCATAGTTAGTGCACATGGAGTTGGGGAGGGAGGGGGTTCTCCCATTACATTGCCAGTGAGCCTTTGGCTCACAGGTCAGTCTTTGGATTAGGGTGAAGGGGTAGGTTATAATGGATATTGTACCCCCTACTGTAAATTATATGGATATCCAAAAGTCACCTCGGTGTTCCGTGTCCGGTATAAAAGGTCACCGAACTCCTCGGTGACTTCTAATATCCTTATAATTTACAGTAAGGCGTACATTATCCACTATATAACCTACCCCATTAGTGGATTTCTATGGGAGGAACTGTAAGATTATAGCCTTATAATCTTACAGTTCCAGGAGGAGGAAACCAGAAGCCACAAAGGGGTAGGTTATAATAAATAATGCACCCCCAACTGTAAATTAAAGGGATATTAGAAGTCACCTTGGAGTTTCGTGCCCTGTATAAAAGATACTCGGCCTGCAGCCCCATGCTTTTAAATGGTCATGGAACTCCTCGTTGACTTCTAATATCGTTATAATTAATATTATGCATTATCCACAATATTGAGGTGAATAAATCGATCATACAAACAACATATAATGTAATTCTATCCTATCTTTTTAATGGCATACCTCTAACACTCCACTTAATAGGGACACTAGTAGAAGCAACACTGTGGAGCAGCAGGGAGATGCTAATAAAGTAAACCAACCATAGCACTCTGTGCAGTGCATTCTTATTAGTGTACCTATCTAAAGGGGAATATGAGAACATATATTTTCTTTTAATTACATTTTGCCCAAATTTTATTACAGTTGATTATTTTTAGAAATGTACCTAAGGATGAGCTAATGACCATGTGATGGGGGGTTCCTCTCATTCTAATTTTGGATTTTCTCAAAGTTTATTTGCTGGGTGTTGCTGGCCCACCATGGCTTAGTGGTGCATTTCACAAGGTCATAATAAAGTCCATCAGCGTACACCAGTCTTGATTCAAATAAGTGTTTTATTCACACGTAAGGTTTTGATGCTTTCATAGCACCTTCATCAGACAATATCAAATTTAATTTTTTTCTGTTCATCTTTATTAGGTAAATAACCATGTAGTAGATGTAGGGGACAAAAAGCAAAACAACATAAATCAGAATATCCAGTGAACTACTTCTGTCTCCACTGGTCTAGATACCAGCTTTTAACGCTGAGCTGATTTTCCTTATAGATTGGTAGATGACTTATTGCTTTAATTCTTATTGTAATACGTATGTGCACTTTATCTGTTGTATTCAATTAGATCAACTGGACTTGAAGTTTAGTTCTTGAAGACGTTTCGCTAGTCATCCGACTGGCTTTCTCAATTCAGAATGACTTGAATCTGTGGCAATTATGTACCCTGGAAAATCCCAATTAGCATATCACAGCCAAGTGTTAAGGGCGTGATTGGATAGTGGCTAAGAGGTGTTATAGGAACGCCCAGGGTAAGGTGTCAAAACAGCATTGTACATGGCAGACAGTTGGTGTCTAACCCCCCCACCTCTATTTAGGCTTGGTTTCTTTATTTTAACATAAATGGCCTCCTTAACACCTCTCTTGAACCAGTCACGTTCCTTCGCCAATATGTTAACATTACAATCTTCAAAGGTGTGTCCTTTATCCTTAAAGGGTATCTCCACTGAGGAAAAAGCATTTTTTTTTTTTGGTTTATTTTAAAGTACACCATCCCCCAACCCTCTCCCTGCCTTTTTCCCCCAGAATTCCCTTTCGTTTGATTGCAGCAGCATGGGAAAGTTGTGCAGGTTCCTGGGGGGGTGTCTTCCCCTGTACTGAGAGTGCTGTCACTCAAGTAGCAGACACACCCACTTGGCTGTAGTAAGAAATCCTTTCCTCCCTGACTCTCTAAGTTCATTTTTACAGCTGATCATGCATAGAGATGGGAGAAAAAGTTAAAACCCTCTTCCCACACTACTGTAAGTAGGGGGAACTTTGTTGTTTTTAATAAAGATTTTTTTTGTGTCTAACTCTGACAGGGATGGTTGAAAAATTGATCAATGATTGATTTCATAGGGGATGCTGGGAATATGAGGCAATCTGGTATGGGAGGGAGTGGGAGAGGGAAAAAGATAGTACCTGATTACTCCATTAATTAGTGAAGTCAGCAAGCTGCTGTGATGGTCATGTGATTATTCCTCCATTAATCAGTGAACTCAGTAGCTTGAAGTGTGTGTGTGTAGAATCGACCAACCAGTCAGATCACACAGACAGCAGTCCCGACGGATCCTTTTACTTTCTGCGCATGCACTAAAGGAAAATGCGCGTCGGACATTTCCCACTGAAAGTGGGCGGACCTGCACCATCCACAGCGTTCTGGGGGAAACTCATTGGATTTCTTCTAAACTACTGCTCAAAGACACAGGATACTGCAGGTACATATCCACCTTTACACATATCTATCCTTACAACCCAGGTGACTTTTATCAGTGGAGATACCCTTTAAGATGCAGGTACACGGCTGAGTCCTGACCCGAGGAATTGGCTCTTCTGTGCTGGGCCATACGTTGATGCAGCAAGCATATGTGCACTTTATTAATGGTTTTAGACGTGATATTTGTATTTAATGGAAAAATGTTTAATTAAAGGGCATGTCCACCCCCAAAACTGAAATTTAACCCCATACTGGCTACACTCTGTAGTTTAAAAAAATCCTTACCTTATATCTCTGCTCTAAATGGTTCTTCTGCAATGCCTTTTCTTAGTCCTGGAAACTGCAGAGTAGAAGCTGACAGTGAGTCATCCGGTGCCTGTTTCTGCCTCATCCTCATCAAGGTCTGAGGCATGCGCAGGGGATCCATCCTCTGAGGCCATGACACCTAGCGTGAAATCCTCTTTGCGCAAAGTAACAGCTGCCCAACCTTAACCGCCATAATATTTCTTTAAAAAAATGCCCCGATGGTTACTTATGGACCCTTCTCTCCCGCGGCATCTTTGATGATGTCAGCCGCGTCTTAACCAATCACAGATGCGTATGGCGGACCAGGCCCTGCTTGAAACTTCCGCAAGCAGGTAGCTGGATAGGAGATGTTGTGGGAGAGAAGGGTCTGTAAGTAAAGATCTGGGCATATTTTAGAAGTTTTATTGCTGCAGTTGGGGGTGGGCAGCTGCTACCTACCTTATATAAAAAGTTAATTTACAGGGTGGACATGCCCTTTAAATTGATGTTCAATTTAGCAAACAAGTCTCCTGGACATTTTGTTATATTGCATTTCTTTACCCCACAGCTCATAGGAAGTCAATGTCAAAGATACACCTTAAATATAGGGGTTGAAACCAATTATCTATTTAATTCACTTATCGGTGCACATGAAGAGCTAACACATTTAACACTTTTGATAACTACTATTTACATTAATCACATCAGTATATTATATAAGGGATAATACGCTACCTACAGTGTAATATAAGGATATTACGCCACTGAGGAGTTCCATGACCATATACAAGTCATGGAACTCCGAAGTGAAGTAAATCCATATATTACACCTGCCCACTACCACTGTCTTCCCCTTCCTATATTAGTCATTTATATAGGAATCCCTGTTTAATGTATAAATAGTTAATTACCGTTCCTATTGAAAAGAGAAAGAAGGATCGAACATTGTCTGTCAAGAATAAACAGGGATTCCTATATAAATGAAAAATGCAGGGAGGGGCAGTAGAATACAGGAAGTCACTCAGTGACATCACTGAGTGATTGTAATATAGATTCTCGCTACTGCACCTTCCCATTGAAAATGCCTAGCCTTATGTATTATAAATTACTTTCAATATTTTTCAATTACATTTTATTTGTATTTCTTACATAAAATATATTTCTACAAAATGCAGGTATTCTTTTGGTATTGATGCTAATCACAATTGCTGAAGGTGTGTGACCTTGCTAAATTCCCAGTTTTTACCTTAATAATGAAGAAATCTATCTACATAGGCAATGAAAATGCTTATAAATATACAGGGTTATTTAATAAAAGTTCTTATCGTTTAAAATTATGCTAATTTTGCCCCAACCAATCAGGTGTTAGCTTTCAAATATTAAATAAGATTTGATTGGTTGGGGCAAAATTAGCACCATTGTAAACGCTAAGAACTTTTATTGAATCTCCCTGATAATTTTTAAAAATTATTTACATAATTAATGTTTTCCCGTTTCTTCATTATATTAGCTGATGTGGCCCAGCAGTTTCAGTATGCAGTTAGAGTAATCGGTAGCAATTTTGCTCCAACTGTTGAAAGAGATGAATTTCTTGTTGCTGAAAAAATCAAGAAAGAATGTAAGTACTTATAGTAGTTATAATTGTTTCTATTGTCATTAGATGCATGTAAAACTGATCTGAATGGAAACAAAGCATAAAAAAAAAAACTTTTATTGTCTGGCCCCTAATTTTAGTTTGGTTGGATCTTTTGCTGTTCATTTTGTTTCATTAATTACATAGGCCTTTTACCAACTACTAAAATATTAACACAAAACTAATCCTGTGTGTATAACCATGTCCTCCTTGCACTTGTTCTGCCATAAGAAATAAAAGCATCTTGATTTTTTTAAATTTAATGATTATGTTTGGATTTGGAACTTTATTTTTTAACAGGCACTTTTGCTCTGTACTAACCCTTGTAATGTGATGTGCCATAGGAATTGTGGCTGTTGGTGCATTGCGAAACAGACTTTAAAGGGGAACTGTGGTCTCCAAACAAGTTGAGTTTAATGAAAGGCCAGTTTCCTACCTTTAAAACGAGCCATCAACCACCTCTCTACGTGCTCCACAGCCCAAGATATAAAGAAATGACTGACCAGAAAGTTAATGGGTGGGAGGCTGACATGTGACATTCCTAAGGCTTCTCCTGCACAGTGCTGCCGGTGAGCACAGCCTCAGACTCCCTCAGTTTGTGAGGGAGACAGGAAGTCCCTCCTCCTCTCTGCTGTGTGAAGGACCTGCAGCTGTAGAGAAGGTAAGGGAATCTACAGCCCTTCTCTCTCACTATGTGAAAACAGCCTTTTCAGGCAGAGTTCTCACTCTGTTCTTACTCTGCCTGAAAAGGCTGTTTCCACAAAGTTTTCTGGAGGGACCATGGGGTCCATGAGTGGGAGGGACCAGCGGGGCTGCAAAGGGGAGGAGAGACAGGGCAGATTGACTGACATGGTTTCAGAGCAGGAAGCAGGAAGTGCAGGGGACCTGGTGATGCTGCTGCCATATCACACACACAAATTTTAAATATCTTCAAAACTATGCAAAATAAACAATGGAAATAAATTGCAAAAACTCTCAGGGGAGCAATTCCTTTCAATTTACTTTACTTTGGACCACAGTTTCTCTTTAACAACTGCTATTTGCTGGCATTAAAAAAAGTCAATAGCTGTTGTCAAAGTTGTTACATGCAGGACTTTTTGCGTACCACCACACTTTCCGTTTTAAGGTCACACTTGCTACGTCACCGCAAACGGGTCAGTGAGATGTAGCTTGTGTTTTAGTGTTCATGTATATATCCTTTTTTTGATTTTGTAACATCAAATTCCCTGTTATTCCCTGTTATTCCTACTGTCTATTCTTGTAATCTGTTACTCCTGCAATAAAGCTCTAAAGTCAGTGGCTGACGGCTACTCTCATCTTGATTTTACATTCAGTCCCTTCCATCTCTACGGTAGCATTTGTGGGCAAGTGATGCAGAAGGTGGAGGTAACTGCAGTGTAGCAGTCAGCCACTGCAGTTATAACTTTCACTGGAACTTTAAAGGACAACTACTGCGTACACCAACCTCTAATACCTGCGGCTGACATTGGTTTAGTAGTGATCATAAGAGAGAAAAAGCAGACCTCAACACTCTTATAGTGAAAAAAAGTAAAACCGTCCTTTATTTAATACATGAATTCATTCCAACACTGGGACATGCTAAAAACAATTAAAAACAAGGAGTGACCCCCTCTCAGGTATATAGATGACATGTAATAAAAGTCTCTACAATACAGGTTAACAGATAAGTCACAAAATGTTAAATATGTTGAGCATACTAGTACCAGTCCGGTCGTTAGTAGAGAAAAGGGGAGAGGGTCCAAGACGGGTGTTACCCCCATGAACGCGTTTCGCTCCTAACGCAAGTGCAACGGAGCTTCCTCTGCGTATCTTTTTAGAGCTACCCGCCGGTTTAAAAGGATTTAGTAGTCTGGCAAATTGGATCACTACACATGAAAGGTGTTAGCTGAAACAATAATTTGTAGTAGTGTTCGCTTTACTCTTAAAACAGATATTATATAAATATATAGATAAATGCATTATTATTATTTATCATTATTACTGTTCTTTTCTCCCTCATTAAAATGTAAGATTCTTTCTAGTCCTATGTACCCCTAATGGTTTTCTACATTGTCTTTGTTGTTTGCACCTATGAAGAATTTCTGAGTTGCAAGCTAAATTGAATTTTTCAGAATTTTCTGCTATATATTTTTTTTTAACTGGCCATACATATGCTGACAATAGACAGCTCCAGTTATATTCAATTTGATTTGCTAGTTATTGGTCATGTCTATGCTTTTAAAACCAACAATCCAGGTCATTAGCTCTTTGAGTAGGTGGATTGGCGAGTATATCTGCAAATCATTTCATATTACCAACAAATTTCAATAGAGTATGCTGTGTAATTTACAAAGTGTGTCACATGTGTATGGCTTAGTTTTATTTATTTTTCTTTTTTGACAGTTGTGAGACAGAGGAGAGAAGCGGATGGAGCTCTGTTTTCGGAACTTCACAGAAAGCTTCAGTCGCAGGTATAGTTATGCAAAAGGAACATTTTGACTGTACTGTTTCCCATCACTTATTGTTCTGGATCAGAGGTTTGTATTATACCATGTATACTACCATTCAAATTTTGGGGGTCACTTTGAAATGTCCTTGTTTTTGAAAGAAAATTAAGTTTTGTCCAATAAAATAACATCAAATTGATCACAAATACAGTGTAAATATTATTTTTTTTAAGAAAAACTACAAGCCACTAGTTAAAGGGCAAGTCCAGCCCCAAAATGAAAACTTATATACAGGTAAATCCCCCCCCCCCCTAAACGGTAATAGTTTGAAATGTGAAATATATAAGTCTAACCTGAAATCCTGCACAATGTCCTGTTCCCCTGTTTCTGCTTCCTGGTTCTTCCAGTTAGTAACTGTCAGTTATGGATTTGACAGTTGACATCACAGCCAATGGCTGAATGTTAATCCTCTATCTGCCTCTTCTGAGCATGCCCAGGCTCAGTACAAGTTTCTAAATTGCTCAGTTTCCATGAGGCATCCAGAAGCATAGCAGGCATACAGTAATGAATTCATAGGACAAACTATGATATATCAACATATTTTAAAGAGGCCATTCTTTCTAAAAGATGTTATTATGAGGGTGGAGTTGTCCTTTAAGGTTAATAGAGGCCCATTATCAGCAACACTAAAATCTGTGTTTCAGTGGAATATTGTGATTGCAAAGAAAAATACGGTGGCCCACTACAGTCATGTATAAGATATTATTTCTGTGATAGGAAGCTGCAAGTTGGGGTTCTGAGGTTTTCTCAAACAGATGCACCAGATAATCATCACATTTATAGATATCCACACTCTTAAATAGGTATGGCCAATAGCACAGCAATAAAAAGGTATGGCCACCCCAATACTTACTTGTAGATTGAGATATCCTTCACATTTTTCGCAACCCCACTCCTCCGTGCTCTCGAACACCTCCGGGTTTACTCATAATCATAATCATAATAATGATGATTATTAACAGTAGCTTGTGAGGGTGCACGAAAGCTCTAGGCTTTCACAGTGCACAGGACAGGAGTGGTGGCAAAAGAACAGGATGGATAGCTCAGTCTACAAATAAGTATGAGAAAAGTGAGCATAGTGTTTTTACAGGGGGTCTGCTACCTGCAGGGCAATTTTTATTTTTGGGGTGGATATACCCTTTAATGGGTAAGTCCAGACCTCAAATGAAAGATTATATACTGGTAAATCGCCCCCTAAACCCCAAAATTGCAGAAAGCTGAAATGTAAAAGACTTACCTGAAATGCTGCACAATGTCCTGTTTTTGCTTCCAGATTCTTCCTGTTATCAACTGTCAGTTGACATCACAGCCAATGACTGAATGCTAATCCCCTAACTGCCTCCTCTGAGCATGTACAATCTCATGACCAGCTCACTACATTGCTGAATGGGGCGTGAACAAATATAACTGTTAACACACACACACACACTAACCCATTAGTAAAAGATGTTATTATGTGGGTGGAGATAACCTTTTCTGACTCCTGATTGGGGAGTTGTCCATTATTTGTACTTTGGCCATCAGATGAGGCATATGCTTTTTGTGGTATGTGGTCATCGATCCCTCAATGGTGCTACTTCCTATCAGACCGAGCCTCAGCCAATCACCTACTTGGCTGCCAGTCTTGCCCCTTCAGCTTCCGTGCACGGAAGCAGCAGATGAAGGCTGGTAAGTATATTTAGGAGCCCATATGAGACATTTTAACCTACCAAAAACTAGGTATAGGGAGATTCCATGCAGCATCATAATTTTTGACACTTTGAAAGTCAGCTGGAGGAAGGGGGGGGGGGGGACTCCACTGCGCATGCCAGAAGCCTCAGAGGCACAGTTAGAGACAGAAATGGATTACACCAAGAAAAGGTTTTTCAGTTACCTGTACTGTATTTTTATCATGCAGAACAAATGCAGCAGAAGGAAAGGGTTCATTTAACGCTACACATTGTGCTCAGCATTGCAGCAAATTTCAGTTGGGGGAGGGGTGGACATGTCCTTTAACATTCTTAGTTTGACTATTATATAGACCATGTAACCTACATGCACCTACATTCAGGATTCCCATGAAATAACTGCATGTAAAATTAATTTGCAGAATTCAAACTGCAGCAACCTATGTCAGGTAATTAAGCTTGCCATTGTGTTTTGTGAATTTCAACCTAATGACTGCTAAGATAACATACTTGGCACATTATTATTGAACAATAGCAATTTGTTTCATACATTATATACTTCATTGTTTCATACTTTGTTACAACTTTCATTGCATTTTTTAGATTTATTTTCTTACCTATTTAATGCAGTAATTTGTCTCTTTCAGAATGCAGGTTTCTAGGTAGCTAGGCAGCTAGGTTTTTTCCATAAAAAAATTATTTTTGTGTATCGTTGCAAAATGCTAACCACTGCCATTGTGAGTCATAAATTGTATCTTCTTCTTGCCATGCAAGCTAGTAGAAAATATGCACTCACGCTTGCTGCCTTTGTTTTAGTCCTAAGTTTTTATATAAAATCAGATAACATCCGGTTGGTGGTCTAGCAGAGAAAACTGGCATAAGGTACTAGAGTGGTTGCTATACGAGTCAAGAGATCATGAAGGTTTCTTGTAAATGCAGCAATTTTGCAATGCTGGGTTGCAGTCTCAGATTTCAATTAACCCTTTAGGAGAGAAGGGGCTGTAAGTATCAATCTAAACATTTTTTTTAAAGAAATGTTTTGGCGGTTGGGGGTGGGCAGGGGGTACCTACCTTGTGCTAAAAGCTTTTCACGTTAGTTGCCATGGCTTGCAGGGATGGTTCCAGAAGGTGGAAGGGGGTGTTGGGGGGGGGGGGGGTTTCCCCTGCGCATGCCTCAGTTCTTGCTGAGGTTATGGAAGAAACCGGCACTGGATGACTCACTGACAGCTTCTACTCTTCACTTTTCTGGACTTTAAAAAGGCACAGCAGGAGAACCATTTGGAGAAGAGATGTAAGGTAAAGATTTTTGAACACTACACAGTGGGGCCAGTGTGGTATTAAATTTCATTTTTGGGGGTGGACATGTCCTTTAAAAGCAAACATGCTGATTGGTAGTCTGTGATTTACTGATATATACAATTGCTTGGACTAACTTATTTTGCCTATGAATTGAGTCCGATATTTTTGCCCAAACAACCAAAATAATAGACAGTTGATTGGACTGAAATATCAGACCATGTCTGCTAACCCTTAAAGGGTATCTCCACTCGTATTTTGAAGATTTGGGAATCCAGTTCTATGCGACCGGGGGTAAAGGAGCTGTGCCTTACCTTCCGTTCTTCAATAGAACAAACAGGAGCCAGGAGGAAGGTAAGACTTGCTCGCTCGCTCCCCCCGCGCTTAGTCTGACAGGTCCGACGGGACCTTGTCTTCTAGCGCAAGATCGCGCATGTGCATAGAAGACAAGGTTCGTGGGACCTGTCAGACACAAGGGGGGAGCGAGCGAGCGGGGAAGTTTCTACCTTCTCTACTGGCCCTGCTTGTTCTATTGAAGAACGGAAGGTAAGGCACAGCTCCTTTACCTCCCGTTCTTCAATAGAACTGGATTCCCAAATCTTTAAAATACGAGTGGAGATACCCTTTAAAGGACTTATCCTTTAAAATTTAACTTGGACTTTAGCTGTCCTTTTGACAGTTGCACTTTTGTCAGTGTTGTAAATTAATATAATTCCAAGTATCTTTCCAGTTCTTTTATTGCACCTATAATTTTGTATTATATTTTTTTGCTGTAAAGATATTGATTACTCCTTAAACAAATTGCTCATGCAGCTACTGTAAAAAGCCCTTGAGATTTAAATAATTTCAATGTCTCACGTATTTCAGCAATAGCTTTAATTTTAAAAGGCTTCAATCTTTATTTTCTCAGTAGGTCTCTGATTGGTTACTGTGCCTTAATGCATTGTGACCTGTCTATCCATGCCATGTAAGCCTAATGGCCTTTCTTTTCCAAGACACAGGAAGGACATTTCAACTGTTACAGGAGCTGTAGTTTTTGTTCCTTCATCTTAAAATCCTTTTATCCTCTTTGTTCAAGGAAAACCTCTTTGAAGTAATAGATTTTCTTTTTGTTTATTTTTAACATGGAACAAAAACCTATGTAGTCTGTATATTTTTAGTGATATCTTCTCTATTATGTGACTGATTTTGATTGATCTAAAAACCTTTTCACTTTTGAGATTTTTCTGCTGCTGCTTTGTAGCCAGCTGACGGTCAAAGTCCTTATTGCTTTGAATAAAATCCTAAAGAAAGGAGTAGTTGATCATATTGAACATTTGTATTTGAACAAAAATAATAATTATGTTGTCAACAACCATTTGTTTAAAGCTAAGTACTGAACATGTGATGTGATGTTGTCATTCAAAATCTTTTCGGATTACAATATGTTCACAATTCAAACTGCTAGTACAGTCAATCAGAATGTTTTGTCCTATGGAGATGGAACGGGTGGTCAGAGAAGAACAAAGGCCATCAGAGGCTGACATTGTTTAATAGTCTGGCAAAGTGGATCTCTACACATGAAAGTTGTAGGCTGAAACAATTATTTGCAGTAGTGTTGGCTTTATGCTTAAAACAGATAATATTCTTTCTTCTTTTTTTTTTTAACTTCATGTTTATTATCAGTAATTTGATATACAATAGGTACAGTATTTAAGATTGTACATGACAGTCCCAAACATATAAATATTGTTGCAATATAATTTGTTGTGTATCTTCTTATGGTATAAACAGTATTAATTTAATTGTGTAATTAAACATAAACAGATATTCTTAACATCATTTTAGTTTTAAATTTATCTTAAAAGAGCAAAATTACTGCTCTTTTGATTTCTTCACCTTCTACAGCTTCTTTTTCTTCTCCTCCTCTTATTCTTTTGGACTGTATCTCCTCCCACAGTTTTTAAGCTAAAGACATGAAATTTTTTTCAGACGTGCAGGATACATAGGAGAAGAAAACATTGGAAGTGGCTGTTTAACTGCCGCAAGCAATTTAACACTGCCATTTGCGCCATTTTTAGACTGTCTATTTAACACCAACTAATAGCTGGATTAAAGTAGCACAGGTGTTAAATCCCATTCTGTATTTGTTCACAGACTCAAAGCTGGAATTTAAATAGTGGCATTGAGATCCCCTCAGAGCAATTGCAGCTCTGGGTAAATGTGAGTGGGTTGTCCACATATTGATAATTATAATTGTTCATCTTTCTGTATAGGAGGGTCCATCTTCCTCTTGTTCAAGCCTGGTTTCAGACAGTCTAGGGATAACAGGAAATGTGTCAAACTAATTCAATAATTAAAATCAATCTGTTGTGCATTGTCTTTAAGGACAACTGTACTGTCCAAGCTCACTTCAGTCTGGGATTTATACATTGGAAAGAATTGCATCTTACAGAGCGTGTCTTTCCATTGGTTGGCCCGGAGCCAACACTAGAGATGTCTTCAATCTCTACCAAAAAAAGTCTCCCTTAAAAGATCCGATTAAAAGACTGCACAAAATGATTCTCAATTTGCTTTTCTTCACATTGCAGATTTTTTTGACATTATTTCAGTACCATTTTCTTACCTGTTTTCCGTATAATATTAAAATATTTAAGGGCCAAGAAAAGGCCACCTAAGATCAGGGGTATGAAGTAGGATTAACAGGCCTCAAGGCTCCCACAGTAGAGCTTTGAAGCTGAACATAGTTCCAGTAGTTTGGGGCATTCCAATTTTAAAAATATTAATATACAGTATCCACTCCCATCCAAAAAAGGGTGAGGACCAAAATCTCAAAGTCTTACCTGCCATCTAATGCTGAAGTTCCCATCACCAGTCCAGTTTACCGTGCTCCCGCTTATGTCTGTTTTTTTTTAATAAATAAGAGGATGAAAACATGCATGTTATCTAAGGTAAGCCCATTGGTGATGACCTAGCAGTTTAAATCCTCACCCTAATTATATCTCTTCTCTTTTTTTCTTCTTAACTAGTCTACTTTATTTTTCTCATTTCTGCTGCTCTAGTGCCGGGCATTACTATAAAGATATTTGATAGATTCAACAATTGAACATCTAATGCCTTTAGAATGAGTTTGTTGGTCTGTAGTTCTTACCTTCCCGCCAGACCAGTTTATTTTTTGCAAACAAATAAGGCAAAGCAGTTCTATGGATGTTGCAGAACCTTGTTTGTAGTGTATGGGGGCACCTTAAGTGCCTTTTTTTGGATCCTTGTCTTTCTTCTTGATTTTAAAATCGATCTAATGTCTTTAGAGAGAGTTTGCTGGCTGGCAGTTCTTACCATCCAACGTTCCCAACTTGCCCATTTGTTTTCTGCAAAATCAATTAGGCCAGGCAGTTGTTTGGACGTCACGGAATGACACTTATAGTGCAACTTAAGTGTCCTTTTGCATCCTCTTCCTCCTCTTTAGCCTTTATACACACAAACAAAGCAGAATGTTTGTAAATATCCAATTTGAATTGTTTACAATCTATATTCCCTTTTTATTGCTGCATTTTAGCCAGTCTATATAGATAAATAAAAGCAAGTGATTTTTAAAATAATTGTTACATCGAGCAATAAAATGTAACAAAAACTGTAGTTCACAATAGGCATTTTAATTACTCTTTGGTGAACACTTTTAAAAGCATGATATTTTTATTCATTAGAAAATGATCATGGATATTTCACCCATTGTAAAATTAACAGTGCAACCATTTTAAAATGACACCAGATATCTTGTTGGACAATTCCACTATAGTAAAAATAATAGAATAGCGGTCCAAATATTGGTAAAGGTGTAGAATGTTATAATAAAACTCACCTCACCCCCATTCTACAAGAAAAAAATGCAATAAAAAATTTGGACACTAGACACTAGCCAGTTCTATCTAAATATTAGCTAGTTGATAAGAGAACAATGGCTACCATAGTAATTTATTAACAAATAATCAAACTAAACTAAATATTTTAATATACTATTTAAAGGGCATGTCCACCCCCAAAACTATAATCCCCCCCCCACTACTGGCCTATCATGTAGTGTAGTTTTAATCCTTACCTTACTTCCCAGCTCCATCTGGTTCTCCTGTAGTCCCCCCCCCCAATCCCCAAAACTGCCCACCAGGAGGTAGCAGAGTCCATATAGGACTCTGCCTCCACCTGGCCTCCGGGAGAAGTTGGCATGCGTACTGCAGCCCTTCTCCCCCTCCCTCTCCCCCAATTAGGATTCCCTCCCCTAGTGTAAATCCCTTTACATATGTCATTCCCCCTGTCCCCCCAGCCCCAACCGCTATTTATTTTATAGAAAGTGCACCAAACTTTACTTACCTCCCCTCTTTCCTCCGCCGCATTGAACTCCCGGCAGCCGCTTCCATGATTGGCTGCCGCTCAGCCAATCACAGACGCAACTGCCGGTCCCGCCCCTCTGCTTGCATTTTCTCACAAGCAGAGGGCCTGGAGCACGCGGAGGAAAGAGGGGAGGTAAGTAAAGTTTGGGGCATTTTCTAATAAAATAAATAGAGCGGTTGGGGCTGGGACAGGGGGAATGACATATAAAAAATTTCAAGGGTGGACATACCCTTTAATAGTTACTCCTTTACAAGCAAGCTATTTTCGAGTTTCCGCAAAACCATAACCCTCGAAGTTGCCTTGTTTTTCTGTAACTCTCGAATGTAGCTCCGTATTTCTATAACCCTTGAAATTTACATTAGATAATTATCAAAAATACAGAAAGTTCCAACTGGCATACCATCACCCAACAGGCCCCCACAAGATCACAAAAATTTATCACCAATTGATCTCCTTCAAATCCCAACAGAAACTCCCAATGCGGTCAAATGGGAAACCTGGCTCAACGCTAGATCACAATCACAAGACAAATGGTCCACGATAGGATCAAATCTTAACAAGAGCACCAACAATACAATAATACAAGAAAAAGCGTTCAAAATCCTAACCAGCTGGTACTGTTCACCATGCATATCCATGCTATACCATATTATCTGCGCTGTAGCCCGCTCATTAATTGCCTCTTCCTGGAAATCCCCAGCGCTCCCTATATCTCTGTTGGTCTCCAAAACCTGGACTGTGCACTTCAATGAAAACCAGTATATGTTTCAGAAATAAGCTTAATAATTTCGACAAAACTTTGGATGCATGGATACTGGCTATGGTCTCCCGACCAGAGCCCCCAAACCTGAGGATGGGATCGGGTGTGGGAGCGGGGAGGAACACTTGGTTGGTCGGCTGAAGACGCCTGGGGTGACCATACCCCCCCCCCCCCCTTTTCTTCAGAGAGGGGACAAAAAGCCTTCCTTAAGAGTAAACACATGAAACCTTAAGAGTAAACACATGAACTTGATATTTCACATCGAGCTCTACCACACAGAATTTCAGAACAAGTAAGATAAATAACCTTTCTTTCCCTCCTTTAGAAATTCTCTAACGTTAACTTCAAGAAAAACACTATTCCTTTCTTCTGCAGTTTGCTTAAGTTAATTGTTAAGTTACTGGCATAGACCATTTTGCCAACGGTAGCAACAACCAGCTTCCGATGCTATACCTATAAGTTATCCCCCTTCCCTCCCCCCTATCCTCCCTACCCCCCCTCTCCCCTATATCTCACCACACCCCTCCCCCTTCCTTCCCCCCCTACAACACTCCCCCCCCCCCCCCAATCCTGAGGTTGATGCATATAAAACTGGTATACCACCATAAAACTCTTAAGACTTACCATGTACAAAAAAATCTGTAATCTACTATCTTAGTGATTGAATCACACACACTGTATGTTGTCTCTGTCATCTAACAACCTCATAAAAAACCTTATGAGAAAAAAAAATACAGAAAGTTCCAAGATCTGAAATCTCTTAACGGTTCTTACCAAACTTTGGAACCAGGTGTGAATAAGACCGTATTCCATCCCCATTCTATTCCCAGAGCAATAACTAAAATAATTTACTTACCTCCTAATTCCTGCAGTAATCATTATTACAATGTTTTACATCTTCAGGCTACCAAGCTGTTTGTAAATCATTGTATATCCAGTAAAGATTATCTCCTGACACATTATTTAAAGGGAACTTCTCCTGACAACATTGTCCCATAGACAGAGCACATTCACAAACATACAACAGCTGTGTCCACCTTTCCCTTTGCTATGGCCATTGTGTGATTTATGAAAATAACCTGTGGTACTAGGGGTCAGCTCCCACAATCCACCTCAGCTGTGTAAACCCCCAGCTAAGTGTCTGCGTACAGGCACATGCTCTGTAGAGCTCAACGATCAAAACAAGTTGCAGCCTTGCTTCCTAGAAGCTGACAGCCAATCATATTACAGCACAGAGATCCTCCCTCCTCCCCTAACACATAACAGGGATTTCAGTTTTTTGTTTTCAAACATATTTGAAAATATAATCATCTTTACTTTTCATACATGTATAATATTGTACTAGGAACATAATGGAAACAAAAATAAAGGTAAGTTTGGGATTCAAACTTGTTACCTTCTGAACCTTCTAAACTTGGCGTCTTACGTGGTGAGCCACCACTGAATAAGCGGAAAACCTATGTACATTTAGAAACTTATTGTTAAAAATGGTGCTAATTTCGCCCCAACCAATCAGATGTTAGCTTTCAAATGTTAAGGCATGTCCATCCACCCCCAAAACTAAAATGTAACCCCTTCTGGCCACATCAAGTAGTTTAAAACAATCCTTACCTACATTCCTGCTCAAAATGTTCCCCTGCTGTGCCCTCCCCAAAGTCCAGGAAACTGCTGTGTAGGAGCAGTGTGTGATTCATCTGCTGTGCCTGGACTTCCTCACCCTCATCAAGGTTGAGGCATGCTCAGTGCAGCCCTCCCTGCTCTCTAGCCAATCACGGGACGCGGCTGCCGGTCCCGCCCTATTCTCATTCAACAGCAAGCAGGGCTGTAACACTGCAGCAGGGGAGAGAGGGCAGGTAAGTAAAACGGGGGATCACTTTCTACTAACAATTTATCATTAATCGGTTGGGGCTGGGGGTGGTGGCATGCTATCCGCCCTACCATATCAAAAGTTAAATTTTGGGGTGGACATGCCCTTTAAAAATAAGATCTGATTGGTTGGGAAAAATTAGCGCACCATTCTAATGATAAAAAGTTATTGAATCTCCTGATAATGTTTCCTACAATACCCACAATACTGTCTGACTGCTGCTTCTTTCTAATTTTTATAATTCGATTTTGATTTTTTTTTTTAGTTATACACAATGTCTTTTTATATAGGTAATATTTTTATAATTTTAGTAAGGCAGTTTTTCTTGCTAAATGCATTTATGTAATGAATCACAATAATAGAGACTTGAATCGCCAATATAGAGACTTGTTGGAAATTTTTATATAAAATGTTCAGATTTAGTCCAAATATAGAATTATGAGAATCCAAATTCATGATGCACATGGGAACTAGATATGTAAAGTAATCACTACATATACTTAAAGGATAAAATTAGAAGGGTTGGTGAAAAGATATAGGATGGAAGATGAGAATACATTCAATATTGCGTTAATTAGAGATATTGGTCGTTTTTATAAACTGTCCAATTGAAAACATTTTTTTTTTTTAATACCTTTTTTACTACTGGCTTCTACACCTTCTCTTCTAACCACTACCTTCTAACCCAAACAAACTATTTATTACTACTACCTGGCTTTACCTTTTCTAAACTTGGCTTTCTATTCTAAACCTTCTAATTTCCTAACTTTCCTATAAATCTATTTCTACTATTCTACTTTTCTATCTACCCCACCCTTCCTTTTCCTACTTCTAATTCCTACCCCATTGTTTGTCTCCATCAAGGTTATTGTTACTTTTTTTCCTTTCTATTCTTTTCTACTTTTTCTAATTACAATTACACATATTCTTTACATTTTACATGTCTTTAGACCCGATACTAAATAACCTATAGACACATAAAAGATAAACAATAGAACAGGAAGTGCAGAGGTATGAAGAAAGATATGAAATTACAATCGTACATTATTAGCAGTAACATTTATTTGATATAAAAAAAAAAAATATAAATCCATAGTTAAGCCTAACCTGTGCGGGTTTGCGTCCGTGCTGCCTAACATGGTGTGTTTGTCACTACTCTACTACTCTTTGTCACACTCTCTTTTGTCACTAACTCTACTACTCTCTCTACTAACTCATCTGCATTTCCTATGGAACTGGTAGATTCCCTGCAGTTCCATCATTGATTCCAGATTCATTCATTTCAACATCATCATCATCACACCACTAAAAGGAGAAAGATAAAAACCCAAAACACCGAGGCATGCAGGGACTAACAGCAGATAAGTTAGATCTTTTGGAACAAGGAGGGGGGACGATGCTGGAGACGGGGGGGGGGGGGGGGGGGGGGGGGGGGCCCCCTCTGGTCTTCTATTCTAAACTCTTCTTATTCTACTAATTCTAGGCACATCGCGTTTAACCTGTAGCACGCACAGAGCAAGCAGCAGAGTTCAAGCAATCCCGGCTTAAATTCTAGTCTAATATATAATATTAGACATGACACAGTAGTATGTATCATATAAAAACATATACACCTGCTGGTTTCGGAAACTTGGTATGCGGACATGGTATAACGTATCTATATAATCCATTGGTACAAATATTTGTAATACTTTTTTTTAATTTAAATAAAAAATTATGAAACAAAAACAAAGAAAACACGGTAATTGTCTTTTTTCTTTTTTAAAGTGTTCTTTTTCTTTTATTTTAACTTGATAATAGGATAAGGGTGTTTTAAAAAAAAAAAGAACAGATGGTTCCTAAGATATAAAAATACTCTATACTACTTCTACATAAATAACACTCTAACTCACTCTAATACTCTTAAAAACTGACTTACCAGTATATGTTGTCAGAAATAAGCTTAATAATTTCGACAAAACTTTGGATGCATGGATACTGGCTATGGATCCTCCCAACCAGAGCCCCCAAACCTGAGGATGGGATCGGGTGTGGGAGCAGGGAGGAACACTTGGTTGGTCGGCCTGAAGACGCCTGGGGTGACCATACCCCCCCCTTTCTTTCAGAGAGGGGACAAAAAGCCTTCCCTCTGGGAAACCTTGAGAGTAAACACATGAACAGTGGATATTTCCACTCGAGCTCTACCAACACAGAGAACTTTCAGAACAAGTAAGATAAATAACCTTTCTTTCCCTCCTTTAGAAATTCTCTAACGTTAACTTCAAGAAAAACACTATTCCTTTCTTCTGCAGTTTGCTTAAGTTAATTGTTAAGTTACTGGCATAGACCATTTTGCCAACGGTAGCAACAACCAGCTTCCGATGCTATACCTATAAGTTATCCCCCTTTCCCTCCCCCCTATCCATCCCCCACCCCCCTCTCTCCCCCCTATATCTCACCACACCCCCTCCCCTTCCTTCCCCCCTCTAACAACACTCCCCCCCCCCCATAATCCTGAGGTTGATGCATAATAAAACCGGTATACCACCATAAAACTCTTAAGACTTACCATGTACAAAAAAAAATCTGTAATTACTATCTTAGTGATTGAATTCACACACTGTATGTTGTCTCTGTCATCTAACAACCTCAATAAAAAACCTTTATGAGAAAAAAAAAAATACAGAAAGTTCCAGATCTGAAATCTCTTAACGGTTCTTACCAAACTTTGGAACCAGGTGTGAAAAGACCCGTATTCCATCCCATTTCTATTCCCAGAGCAATAACTAAAATAATTTACTTACCTCTAATTCCTGCAGTAATCATTATTACAATGTTTTACATCATTCAGGCTACCAAGCTGTTTGTAAATCATTGTAATCCAGTAAAGATTATCTCCTGGACACTATTTAAAGGGGAACTTCTCCTGACAACATTGTCCCAATAGACAGAGCACATTCACAAACTACAACAAGCTGTGTCTCACCTTTCCCTTTGCTATGGCCATTGGGTGGATTTATGAAAATAACCTGTGAGTACTAGGGGTCAGCTCCCACAATCCCACCTAGCTGTGTAAACCCCCAGCTAAGTGTCTGCGTACAGGCACATGCTCTGTAGAGCTCAACGATCAAAACACAGTTGCAGCCTTGCTTCCTAGAAGCTGAACAGCAATCATATTACAGCACAAGATCCTCCCTCTCCTAAACACATAACAGGGATTTCAGTTTTTTGTTTTCAAACCATTTGAAATTATAATCATTTACTTTTCATACATGTATAATATTGTACTAGGAACATAATGGAAACAAAAAATAAAGGTAAGTTTGGGGATTCAAACTTGTTACCTTCTGAACCTTCTAACTTGGGTCTTACAGTGGTGAGCCACCACTGAATAAGCTGGAAAACCTATGTACATTTAGAACATTATGTTTAAAAATGGTGCTAATTTCGCCCCAACCAATCAGATGTTAGCTTTCAAATGTAAAGGGCATGTCCACCCCCAAAACAAATGTAACCCCTTACTGGCCACATCAAGTAGTTTAAAACAATCCTTACCTACATTCCTGCTCCAAAATAGTTCCCACTGCTGTGCCCTCCAAAGTCCAGGAAACTGCTGTGTAGGAGCAGTGTGTGTGATTCATGCTGTGCCTGAGACTTCCTCACCTCATCAAGGTTGAGGCATGCTCAGTGCAGCCCTCCTGGCTCTCAGCCAATCACGGACGCGGGCTGCCGGTCCCGCCCCTGTCTTTCAATTCCATGCAAGCAGAGGGCGCTGAACACTTCAGCAGGGGAGAGAGGGCAGGTAAGTAAGAATCGGGGGACTTCTAACAATTATATTAATCGGTTGGGGCTGGGGGGGGAGCATGCCCTACCACATATCAAAAGTTAAATTTTGGGGTTGGACATGCCCTTTAAATAAGATTCTATGGTTGGGAGAAAAATTAGCCACCATTCTAATGATAAAAAGTTATTGAATCTCCCTGATAATGTTTCCTACAATACCCAAAGTACTGTTCTGCCTCTTTCTTATTTTTATAATTCGATTTTTGATTTTTTTTTTAGTTATACACAATGTCTTTTTATATAGGTATTATTTTTATAATTTTTAGGGAAGGCAGTTTTTCTTGCTAAATTGCATTTATGTAATGAATCACCATAATAGAGACTTGAATCGCCAATAATAGAGACTTGTTGAAATTTTTTATAAAATGTTCAGATTTAGTCAACCAAATATAGAATTATGGAGAATCCAAATTCATGACGCACATGGGAACTAGATATGTAAAGTAATCACTACATATACTTAAAGGATAAAATTAGAAGGGTTGGTGAAAAGATATATGATGGAAGATGAGAATAACATTACAATAATTGGTTAATTAGAGATATTGGTCGTTTTTATAAACTGTCCAATTGAAAACATTTTTTTTTTACTGGCTTTCTACCCCAATTTTGGTCTCCAGAAGAAGTTATTGTACTTTTCTACTTTTCTAATTACAACATTATCTCTTTACTATTTTACATGTCTTAGACCATACTAAATACCTATAGAACATAAAAGATAACACTAGAACAGGAAGTGCAGGAGGTATGGAAGAACAATTGATAATGACATTACATATTACATTATTTAGCAGACATTTATTGATATAATCCTATATAATAAAAGCCTAACTGTTGCGTCCGTGCTGCCATACATGTGTGTGTTTGTCACTGCATTTCCTATGGAACTGGTAGATTCCCTGCAGTTTCAATTGATTCACCACTAAAAAGGAGAAAGATAAGAAAACACGAGGCATGGAGACTAACAGCAGATAAGTAGATTCTTTTGGAACAGAGGGAGGGGGACGATTGACTGAGACGGGGGGGGGGCCCTCTGGGCTTCTAGCATCCGTTACTGTAGCAGGCTTAAATATCTAGTCATATATAATATTAGACATACAGTAGTATGTATCATAACAACCTGCTGGTTCGGAAACTTGTATGCACATGTATACAGTAATATAATCCATGGTAAAATATGTTGTATACTTTTTTTTAATGAAAACAACGGGAATGGTCTTTCTTTTAAGTTCTTTCTTTTAAATTGTAGGGTGTTTTTAAAGAACAGATGGTCTATACTCTACCTCTTGCTTAGCCTTAGTGAAGACCCTCGAAAGCAACAAACAAAAGGTAACCTATAAAGTCTATGTCTAAAACTTGTGTTCTGCTCTGTATTCTTTTAATTAATGATGAGTATTGAAGTATTAATAATCAATTTTAAAATATCTATTTTTATAAACTATATTATAATTTTAAAATACAAAGAGCTTAAAATACTTAAAATGGGAGCAGCCCAAAATCAAAAGTCCACGGATGCACGCAGTCTGTCAAATGAACAGCTTTATTGTGCATTATTCACTCTCACACAATGTTTGTGTGTTCCTTTGTCAGGGGTGTGTCACACAAGACGTGATGTCCATGGACTTTTGTGGTTTGGGAAATATTGGATCGCTGTGGAAGTGGTAAATAGGCTCCATGAAAACCGCACCCTGAAGACAGAACAAATTAAGGAGTGCGGTATGTCCGTTTGACGATATTGGACAGCAGTTGAATATTATCTACTTCCACAGCAGTTCTGATCCCCTTCTAGCATCTACCATTCCAACCCCATAACGTTTTTAAAAAAGTAAAACTGAGTTTTAAAAGTAAAGAACCTGACCATAAATTACTTTTCTCTGACAGCCTCAGGGGGACCCAGGAAATGCAGGGGTTAAGCACCTTTCTCCAGGAGTGGGACACTTTAATTGGAAGGAAGTGAGGCTCGGTGCTCCTCCCCTCAGGTATATACCTCCTAGCACCGGAAGCCTCCTCCAGTTTTAAAAGTGTCTGCTTCAGGAGAAGGACCCTGCAGAAGAAAAAGGATGATACCTTAACAGGAGCCGGGGGTTCCAGGCCCCACCGGCTCCCCACGTGGGACTTGAGCACTCAGCAGCGGCCTCGGCCCTTGCGAGTGCGGCAGAGGGCTGCTCATCATGTCCCTCGGGATATAACATGGGCAGATCTCCCTCTGCTGGGTAGTAAACCAGCGGTCATCCGCTGTTCCCGCGGGACGCTAGGCGGTTGTGTAGGCCGAGCTGCGTTTGGCTGGCGGGGCGAGGGGACTTCCTCCTTCTTTCTCCCGGGATCATCGGGGGGGGACTTCTGCATCACATCCTCTCTCCTGATCACCTCGTGGCACGTGGGGTATCGGAGTCTCCTCCAGCTACCGGACTCAGCTAAACCTTCTACTGCAAGCTAAGTCTCTTCCCTTTACATACAGGACTACCATACCTTGTCCCTCTTTCCATATATATTCTCTATTAGCCAGGCAGCCTCCCTTTCCACCTCTACCTGTGTAACTCCTCCTGGCCTATTGTGTGTTCGGGGCCAGTACTGGGAACCCCTATCCAGAGCCCCTTATTCTATTCAGGCAAAAAAAAAAAGTAATATATACTTTCAGTCAGGAACCCAAGTGGGCCAAAAACACTCCAGGCTTCCATCAATTCTCTACAGAATCCTTCTCCGGGGTCAGTCTGTCCCGAGAATCTCGGGGGTCCCCCCCAGGAGTCTGAACCAGCCTGGGCAAAATTATTCACATATTCTATGTCAGTGTTGTTGGCTTCTATTTCACAAGTTCTACAGTCAGCTACATCCCGCTGGAATGGAAGCCAGGCCGCAAAGAGCTGCCAGAACCTCAGAGCCCCCATTGGCGACTTCAATGGAAGATACCTCTCTGGAAGAAAGAAAAGAAAGGAATCGGAAGACGAAGGAACTTGGACTCCTTAGATTCGAACATGGAAGTCCAGATCACTTCACACGGAGACAATCGACGAGCTGATTAGATAAGTCTTACATGTTCTGAACATCCAAGGATCAGGGGAACCAGCAGACCGTCCAAATCTTTATTTAGTCACCCCAATGAAAACAGCGACTTTTCCTTCGTACGATCAGTTAGAACAGATCGTCTGGAAGAATGGGCCTTCTGGAAAAGAAATTCCATCATTCAAGGATTCCAAACGATGTTCCCTTTGTCTAAGTCAGACTTGGATAGGTGGTCGAGCCTCCAGTAGTCGACCCCCCCAGTGGCAAGACTCTCCAGGCGGGACAGCTATTCCTCTGGGCAGAGGCAGCCACTTAAAATCCCACAGATAGATGACTGGAGGGATTTTGGAGAACATCTTTGCGGCTTCTGGTGCGGCCCTTGCACCCACCTTGCCTCGCGTGGTGGCTAAGGCTATGGAAGCCTGGAGATCAATTATACCAAGCAGTCGCCAAAGAACCTCTAGCAGACACCTAGTTGAAATCTTTAGGCTCAAAGCCTGGGCGGCAGATCCTGCATCAAAAAAGGCGACTCATCAAACTACCCTTCTGGGACGCTCCTGTTCGGACCGAACTGGAGAGGATCATCGCTCAAGCTACAGGAGTGGTTATTACTCCGCAGAACAGGGCCCGTCGCTTTCCGTCCTTTGGAGGTCATTGTCTTTTGTCCCTCTAACCGGATGCAACCTGAGACCTCAATGCCTTCCAAACAGCCAGGGACAAAGGCCCCTTGCCCCATGGTCATCTTAAAGAGGAGATTTCAAATCAGGGGGAGACAAACCTAAACAGGCATGACTATCTTCGGCATCTCCCGTCCCACAGACACCTGGACTATAGATGTATTGACCAACGGCTACCGAATAGAATTCTCCTCCTCTTTTCTTCCTTCTCGGATCCCAAAGATAGCACAATCAGTTGCAAAGCTCTCAACGATTGCGTGCTATCCCTCCTTCAGGCTCGGGTCAGACCTTGGTTCCAATAGATCCAGAAATTCGGGGATTTCTTCAAATCTTTTTCTGGTACCGAAGAAGGACGGAACTTTTGACCAGTCTTGGACCTCAAGGCACTCTCTACGTGCAAAAAATTCAGATTCAGATGAATCTTTGTGGTCAGTTATTTTGGCCATAGAGCCAGACGACCATCTCGCCTCCTAGACATTTGGGACGCATTACCTCCGCATACCATCGGGACCGGTCATCACCTTTTCTCAGATTCGCCATAGGTTCCGGCACTTCCAATTCACGGCCATAACATTCGGCCTAGTTCAGTGCCCAGGGTTTTCACCAAGGTCGGCTGTCAGGCGGCCTTCCTGTCGTCCAGGGCATCTTTATCTTCCTGTACCTGGACGAACTACTAATAAAGGAGGCAACTTCGAGTGCAAAAAACTCGTCGCTCAGTGTATGTGAACTTCTCACGTGGTTTGGATGGATAATAAACAGGGCGAAAGTCTCTATACACACCTTTGAAACGACATGATTTTCCTTGGATGTTATTCGACACAGACAGCCACAAGATCATCTCCTCAGGACAAAATTTTCTCACTAAAGAGGTCTGGCCATTCAGGCTCAGTCAAACAAACAACTCTCAATTCGACAGGCGATGCGTCGGGTGGGGAAGATGGTATCATCAGTGGAAAGCAGTTCCGTATGCCATTTCCATCTCGTCCCTCCAGAGGTACCTTCTCGCTGTTAGTCCCTAGACTTCCAGATTCATTCCCACGCGCCGTTTTAAGATCTCTCTGACCTGGTGGACCTTGGAGAACAACTTAGCGGCGGGCAAATCTTTGTACCTTCCCTCTTGGACGGTGGTGGACGAAGACGCCAGTCTCCTAGGATGGGGAGCGGTATGCGGTACTCGAAGGTCCAAGGCCTTTGGACCAAGAAGAAGAAACCCACTGCCAATCAACGTCTTGGAGTACGAGCGATATTCATTGCTGTTGTCTCACTGGACAAACCTTCTGATGGGCACAAATGTCCGTATACAGTCGGACAATGCCACGGCTGTGGCATACATAAATCATCAAGGAGGAACAAGAAGCGACTTGGCGATGGCAGACACACAGAATTCTGACTTCTGACCATCCGGAAGTGTTCGTCGAAGACCTATCACGAGAATGAGGGACTCCGGACATACGACCTAATGGCCTTCGGGGACAAATCGCAAGGTTCCGATCTTTGGCGTCAAAACAAGAGATCCTCTGGCGGTTTCTTATAGTGCTCTGGTGGTAACCTTGGCAATCCGCCTGGGCTACATATTCCCACCAAAGCTATGATACTCAGGATCCGAAGAGATAAAGAAGGAACGAGTTCCAGTTAATCTTCATCGCTCCAGATGGCCAAGGAGGCTTGGTTTCCGATCTGCTTATCAATGCCGTCTGGAGAACTATGGTTCACTCCCGTAGGACCAGGAATTTTTTTCGCAGGTCCTTTTCGTCACCTGAATCTTCAGCGTCTCATTTAACGGGTGGCGGTTGAGTCCGCCATCCTGAGACGCCGAGGGGTGTCGGCATCACCAATACCTACTATGCTGGAGGCTAGAAAACCTTCGTCTAAGTGTGTAGTATGGATGTGGCAAAGGTATGTGATGTGAAGCTCATCAGAGGCTTCCTCCAGCCAGGTTTGTCTATTAGGATCCTTAGTTTCTTCAGAAGGGATTTGACGGTGGTATTTCTTCTGAGTGCTCTCAAGGTTAGGTATCGGCGGTTTCTAATATTTCATCGGAGAGACTGCGAGTAGAAAGGAATCCAGACGTTTACAGGGTAGTAGTCATTGTTTCTCGGTTCCATTCCGTCCACCTGGCATCTGTCTTTAGTACTCAGGGCGCTTAAAAATGCCTCCTTTGAGCCTTTATGAGCTATTCCTTTATCGCTTCTCTCTTGGAGGACGGTTTTTTCTTTTGGCCATATCTTTATCAGGCGAGCTTCGGAACTAGCCGCTTGTCCGTGGACCCCTCGTGTCTGACGATTCATTCAGATAAGGCAATCCTTAGGCCTCACGCCTCTTTCCTACCAAAGGTGGTCTCGTCTTTCCATATCAATCAGGAAATCATAGTTCCAGCCTTCTTTCACGATCCGTTTCTTCCAGGAGCGCAGTTTGCATTATCTGACGTAGGTAGAGCCCTGAGATCTACATTGCTCGGACTGAAGGACATCTGATCCAATCAGCTTTTGACTTGCCGGGGGTGGGCTTCCCGGCAAACTCTCTGAGCGGAGTGGATTCGATCTACATTGTACTGTCTTACGTGCCGTTGGAGCCGTTCCCCTTGCGGGTTACGGTCACTCTACTAGGGCGGTAGGAGCCTCTTGGGCAGCTCGTCATGGTGCCTCGGTGGAACAGAGTTTGTCGGGCGGCGGGCACTTGGGCTTCCATACATACCTTTATCAATTTTATCGGCTCCCAAGTTTTTGCAGAGAAGGATACAGCTTTGGTTGCTCTGTCCTGAGAACTGCGGAAGCCTAGCTCTATAGTTCTTTTTCCCACCCTTACTATTTCGGGGACTTGGGACGTCCCTGCGTTTCGGGTCCCCTGAGCTGTCCGGAAAAGGGGATTTTTATGTTTACACACCTGCAAATCTTTGCTCTAAGCCGTAAGGGGGACAGTTACTTCCCTCCCTGTTTGTTGACGTGGGGGTCTTTGGTTGTTGCTGTTAATTTTCTTATTAGTTCTCAACATTTATTCTTCTGTTTTTCTTACGCTCCCTCTTGGGACCAACTGGAGGAGGCTTCCGGTGCAGGAGGTATACACCTGAGGGGAGGAGACACCGGAGCCTCACTTCCTTCAAATTAAAGTGTCCACTCCTGGAGAAAGTGCTTAACCCCTGCATTTCCTGGGTCCCATTACGACTTTAGAGAAAAGGATTTTACAGGTGATTAACCTAAAAATACCCTTTTTTACCAACCAATTGGTCATTTAATCCTGATTGATCTTGTGGTTGGGATAGAAAGTAAACCTTGGTTAAACATAACTGATTTTAAAAGCTGTACACTACCTTAAGAAAAAAAACATAAAGATATAACCCTTATGTATTAAAGAAATAATGCAACCTTTGCATTATAAATACCACCTTGAAGCCACCTGCAGCGTTGTTGTTTTATGTGGTCGGGGAACTCTGCGACTTAATATCCTATATTACACTGTAGGGCACGGCCACACTGCAACGCAAACGCAAATCGTATACGATTCATTTGCAGTTTCGTTGCGTGTTGACATGCGTTTTTTTCAAATTATTAAAAATGATGCGATTTCGATTTAAAATGCGTAACGCAAATCGCAACGCACCTGAAAACCGAGTTTTCGGTGCGTTGCCGCATTTCTGATATGTAAAAACAGGAATCACAAACGCAATAAAGCCACAGCAGTGTGGGCCTAGCCCTCAGGGATGCATATTCCCTTACGGTATTATTCTGCAAACACAAGCAAATATTTTATAAAAAATCTTAGTCTGTTCTTAATTCTTACAATTTTAGCAAAACCTGTAGAACCAGAATATCGGACATTTTGGCAAGCCACCATTGATCATGAGGCTATTGTCCAAAATGTTGCATGTGTGATCTATTGGGCCAAACATTCACAAATCATTTACCCATATCAGCAGAGGGTAGACAAAATTTTTTAGTATAGCATAGCTACTTTTACCTCCCCGTTCTTCAATCATGCAATTCAAAGAAATAGTTAACTTTTCAGTGAACACCTTTAAATTCGAAAGATTCCAGTTTTTTATCCATTTTGTTCTTTGGTTTTTTTTACGTTTTGAGGTTTCTTTTACCTGCATTGTTTGCCCAGCCTTTGCCTCGTGATGCTCATTCTACACCATACTACTATGCCAGGCCACAAAGTCTTCAGCTCAGTTACCAAGATCGGAATGTGCAGTCTGCAAAAGGGCTGCAAACATGGGTAGCAGTGGGATGGAGTATGGCATGTTATTCCTTATAATGGGCCACATCCTACACCACCGTCTCTGTTCAAGGGTGAGTTAGTTTTGTAAACTAATATTACACTCTGCTCAGTGCTTATGAAACAACATTGGCTAACTAGGGTTGCCATCATGGCTTTTCTGTACGGGTGTTCCAGAGAGTGACTAGTTGCATGGCACAGTATTGCTGTTTCCCCAGAAGACCACTTGAGTATTCAGTGGACTGCCCTTGCAAAAAAACTACTATGCATATACTTTAAGAACTTGTGTTCAAAGATGTTATTGTGATCATATTTTTTAATTGTGCCAATAAAAAATTTCCTTTTTTTTTTTTTTGAATTAAAAGTATTAATTCAAGAGTCAATTTTTAAAAAAATTGTTATTTCATGAACACTACCTAATTCTTTTTTTTTTTTTTTTATTCTTTAACTATGAAAAGGAGCATTACATAAGTCCCCAATCACCAAGGACAAAAGAAGCACAATTGTAGAGCAAAATAGCATCCCACTCTACCATTTTTCAATGTATGAAAAAAAAAAAATATAACAGTAAAAGAGTACAATAACTTATGGTAAAAGAAAACAGACAATAGCATGAATTCCAAATAAAAATGCCAAAAGTAACACAGGTGTAGATGAAAATTGGAGAGGCAAAAACAACTGAATTTAATTTCAGGTACAACAATTGAAATTACACAAGAGGGGGAAAACATGAAAACATTCTCAAAACACACATATACAAATATACATTCATAGACCTAGACAAATACATGGACAGACAAAAGTACACATGGCAAACATAGATAAATACACATTTGAAACTGAATACACACGAAATAAATTGCTAACTCAAAATATACACACAGACAGATACATTGAGTGATATGTACTTTGGCATTAGAATACAAAGGTATAAACAAACCTGTATAGCAAATCTCCATTTACAACCATTCATCCTATGCTCACAACAGTTTACAGAGACACGCAAACACACCACAATTTCTGTGCACAATTGGTTACTTTTCATTATATGCATTAAAATATTATGCAGTACATAGTTCTATATATAGTTAGTGCATAGGTTTGTTTCAGAATATTTTATTTTTAACGTTTCCATAGATCTGATGTGATCTTAATATTTGATTGTTACTGGTCTGATTTGGTTCTCCTTTAGACAGTCCTATAAACTCCAAATAATGGGAGTTCACTTCGTCAGCAAGTTAGGGTGCCCGCCTTGCATGGACATTAGCAGCTGGACAGCAACCCAACACTACAAAGCACTGCCAAAGGCCTTCCAGTGTGATGTCACGCAATGTGCCAAGGACTAGAAGAGAAGGGGACTAAGTGGTGAGAAACCTAAAATGATTGGGTGTGAGAGGTTTTTGATTATGATACAAGACTTCTTTTAAAAGAGAAAAATAGTAATTCTTCTAGAAAATCGAGATAAAGTTCAATAGGTTGTGTTTTAGACTGCATTGCTGTGAATTTTTAAACTTTTATGCACCAACTGTCTACATAATTATATAAAGATGGTACTTATGTCCTTGTCAATTTTTTTTCAGAAACGACTTCATAAAATAACCGATTCCATAATTAATAAACATAATGGTGGTCATACAAGTAAATTCCTGATTATTTCTGCAAATGTTGCGGATTTTTGAGTGGAGCTACAGGGATCTTCTACATTTGCAATCTAGAATTCCTGCATGGTCATTTATATTCTTACTTTAGTTCTCCTTGTTAGATTTTTCCAATGGGGTAGAAATCCTCTCATCCTAAATAAGAAAGAGAGTGACACAGTAAACTAATGATGTTTTGGTGGTAACCCCTTGTGCCAGAAAAGTCCAGCATTAAATAGTGGACATCAAGTTTGTTAATCAACTATTTCTTATTCTCACGAAAGCCAGAAAGAAAATAGCTTGTGTAAACGTTTATACCCATAATGATATTCCATAGAAGTGTATCTTCCCTTTGTTCTAGGTTCTGTTGAAATAACAGAGGCATCTTCTTGTTAGAGACATTTTATAAGTTTTCCAGGGGATTGAGGGAAAGACCATCAAAATGTGTAGTTCTGAAAACTGCTACAAAGTAGGATGGAAGGAAAAAAAAATCCTATGTATTGGTTTTGAAAAAGGAAAACTAAGATTAAAATATTATGTCAGCAAGTAATACAATCAGAGGTGCACGCAGCAGGATCGCACTCAGTCAATTTAATTATATAGGGTGTCACTACCTGAAAACCAACCCCAACATGGGAGGAGTCAGGGGTGAGATGTAATTATCTCCCACTCACTTCTGACTCCTCCATGTTGGGTTGGTTTTCAGGTAGTGGACACCTATATAATCCTGAGCACGTGTTGCACTGTTATCACCTGAAGAAGGGGGCACGTTATTCCCCGAACGTTGGTTGTGTGATGTGTGGTTCACCATAAAGGCTTAAATTGACTGGAGTGCAATCCTCTGCTTCTTTATGTTTGTAAAATATTATGTCCCTTTATGTTTATCATAGTTTGGCTAAAACAGTAATAGATAGTCACACTCTCAACACCTGCTAGTGTATCTCCGGTGCTGCTCGTTAAAACCCCATTCCAAAGGCCAAATTCACTGCAGAACTGAAAGAGTGAACCAGAACGCTACATGGATAGCAGGGAGCAAAAGGGGAGGGAAACCCCTATAGGTGATTCAGTTTGAAGCACATCCATTGTTTTTGGGGAGACGTATCCACCCTTCCTCAGAGGATAACCATAAACAAGTGAAGGCAGCAACTCTATCACAACAGTGGGAGAGTCTAACTCCGAAATGTAACCATTTCCATACAGGAAAAGTAAAGTGCCACAATAGTGCAAATACAATAATAAATATAATATCCATGCTCAATCCACATAAAATACTCAATAAATATAAAGTGCACATTATATCTAAAAACAGTTGTAAAAAGCTATACAGCTAAAACACCCCCTCCATAGAGTACCTAATATTGCATTGCAGAGTAAAAACATTTTTAAAGATTAAATATACATAAAGAAGAAATGATGCAGTAGTTACAAGTTACAAATAAATACATATATGAGTACATTTCCTGAGGTAATCCACAGCCTAAGAAAAAATTTAAGGGGATGTTAAGGTATATTTAAAGGGATGTTAAAGGCTATTACCCTAAAAGGAGACGTCAAACCCTGAGGGTGTGCATGAAAAAGCAGGATAGTGTCTGTTGCTCCAACAATATTAAGGAGACTATTTTAAAATATTGGGACATTTAAAGAAGATAAAAATATATCTGAAACTGTTTTTAAACCCCCCTTGTTTCATACATGAACTGTTGCCTCTATCGGTTAAAGATTGGTGAAATATGACATACAGGATATAGAACACAGACCTGTGTGTATTCCCCTGCTTAAATTGTTCTCATTATAATGGGATCATCATAGGAACCTCTATAACCATCCACATTCCGGACATAACATTCCCGCTTAAACGACTTTGCAAACTGCAACAGCAGCAGAATGTCATATATGGGATACATTGTCATGTAGCTTTATTATGTTGTCCAAACAACTTGGAGGGTAAAAGTTTTTTCTAAATGAACACAAAGTGATATTCGTATTAATAAAGAAAAACGCCATTAGCGACCCACTTATTAATGACAAAAGAATAATAATATATCTCGGGTTAAGATGGATCATTTTAGAACATGTTAAAAAAAAAAATATTTTTTATAGGCTGTGATCCTCAGGAAATGTATCATATATGTATTTATTGTAACTTGTGACTACTGCATAATTTATAACCTTGCAATGCTAATAGGTTGAACTCTATGGAGGTGTGTGTTCTAGGTGTATTAGCTGTTTTACAATGTTTTTAGATTAATGTGCACTTTCTAATTATTAGAGTATATTATGTGGGTTGAGCAATATATATATATATATATATATATATATAATTATATATATATATAATAATATATATATCATATATATATATATATATCCTTATATTATATAAATATATTTATTATCCCATAGGAGATGCATTGAGTTTTTAGGAGCTACCAATGGTGGTGGGGGGGTATAGGATATTACATATAGGAAGGTTGTATATGTATGTGGGTTACTATCTCGCTATTACATTTTAGACCATCAGTAAATAATATAAAGTTATAGCACTGACTTTATTGTGGTACAACACAAAATATACAAAATACATTAACTACTTACAGAGCTGAGATCCTTATTTGAAAATGGATGGTCCAATGGCAGCTTAACCACACCCCTGTGTCTGCTCCATGTGAAAGGAAATAATCAAAAAAGTTTGTCTGCTAAACAGGATGTGATGTGTATTGTAATGGACATTACACATCAAGGCTCCTTATATACCACATCCAGCCTGTTAGTGAGACATTCCCTGCTCTATATGGCTAGGAGGACAGAAAGTGAAGTAAATTGTGTGTGTGTTAGGAGGAGGATATTGACTGGCAACACAAGATCCTGTGTAGAAGATCCTGTTACCACCTGTTGAGAGGACCGATTATTGGACAGACACTTTACCTTATTGGATACAAACTCTGAGGTTAACAGATAAGTGTACACAACTTACAAGGACATACAATATACAGGCCTGGTCAATATTCAAGTGGTGCACCCCTGATTACTGCATATGTTGTGTGGGGAACCTGTTTATTTGGCAACTGTCGCTTTGTGCTAGACCACCAGAGTAACCCATTGTGTGCCATGCTACCCCATAATCCTTCCATAAAGCAGTGATCTGTACAAATTGGTGTTGCAGCGGTGCTGGTAATATCATTTATTCTCCCTGTTTCTCTGTATATTTGTTCTCTGTGTTAAAGGGCATCTATACTAAAAAATAGGTTATTTTAAATTGACATAACTGACAAACTATAATTCTTCCCAACCACACTGTATAATTTTTTTTGTTGATCTGCCCGCTATTTCTTTAGATATCCAATATAAAACTTCTTATATTTCAGCAGTCAATCAAGTTCCTTGCTCTCAAAAACATTCTTCTGAGTAGTTTTACTGTTAGCTGGAATGGTGATAGAGTTTTGACCGTGTGAATGAGTGTGTGCTGTGTGCTATGTTTGTTATACGTCAGATTATTAGCGGCAATGCTATTATAATAACATGGTGCTGTGAGGTACCTTCTGTTATAATATATGAGGTACCATCACCACTTTCCGTTGTGAATACTAATAAAGTATGAACATAGCATGTTAGTTTCAACCACACAGTGTGGCGGTTTTGCCTGGGTCTATTCTCAGACCGCAGGAGTACCGATGTGGGTCCTCGGAAGCTGGTGACTGTCTAAAGTAACCGTTTAAATATTTACCGTGGTCAAAGGTTCTGATATATCTCCCCCACACATATCCAATATTCCATTGACTACACACCAACGGGCACATCTTTTGCGAGGAGGTAAGTCAGACGGAGAGAATAGATGAGATATGATATGAATGATAGGATATGAGATATAGATGATATTATATATATATATATATAAATAATACGTCTATTTGTATTTTGCACTATGGGTATTGGGGGCACTTTCTCTGTATGGAAAGGTAACATTTCTGAGTGAGTTTAGACTCCTCCCAGTGTGGGCATGGTAATTAAGCGCCTGCTTCCTTGTTTATTGTTATTCCTGAGCAGCTGTCAGTTGTCATCATGTGTAGCATTCTGGGTTCCACTTCTTTTGTTCAATATGTTTTTAGGCATCTGTTTCTTTTCAAGTACTTCATTCAGCGCAATATTTGATATTGGGGAAATTGAACATACGATATGCTTGTGAGGTTCTCATTCACCAGGTCATGGTATATCTGTGGATAGTCAATTAATCAACCCGAATCTGAAAGTCGTTCTTGAAGACGTTTCGCTAGTATCCGACTGGCTGTTCTCAATTCGAATGACTTGTACAAGAATCGTGATAATATGTAACCTTGGAAAATCCCATTAGCATATACAGCCAGGTGTTAAGGGTGTGATTAGTAGTGGCTAGAGGGTGGTATAGGAACGCCCAGAGTAAGGTGTTTTAAAAACAGCATTGTACATGGCAGACTGTGTGTCGAACCCCCCCACCTCTATTTAAGGCTGGTTTCTTTATTTTCACAAAATGGCCCTCCTTAACACCTTTCTTGACACAGTCATCCTTCGCCAGTATGTAGTATGTACATTACAACCTTCAAAGGTATGTCCTTTATCCTTAAGATGCAGAACACGACTGAGGAGACCGGACGCCCCGAGGCAACTTGTCTCTGATGCTGCGGGCCATACGTGATGCAGTTTGCGGTTTGGTCTCCCCCCCACAAAATCAGAGCATCCTTCCATGCACTGCCCATCTGATATATGATGTCGCTTCTCTGATGTGTTTGGATATCGTGGGCTCGTTTACGGCTCTCCCTTATATCCTGTACCCATGTGGCTGCCATCAGTGTGGTTGTTCACGTCGATTTAAGCACGACAGGGATGCACTGATGACTTTTTGCAGAGAATTCTTAATTTCTGCAGTACCTGCACAAAGATCCTTCAATGCTTCCTGGCCCATCCTTGAATACAATATGGGGGACTTTCCTGCTAGACCGTCTTCCTACCTATTGCTTTCTCCGTAAGTAGGTATTCGTCGGTTGCTTGTTCTTTCACTTGTCTCACCTTCTTTTGCTACAAATCGGCCCAGTGCTGGCTGCAATCCACAAGTTGTTGTAAAGGGCTCTCTGAGAGAAGGTTTGCACATTCTTTAGGCCTTCGCTACTGTGCTAGTGGGGATGTTCTCGGCTCTGTGGTGGCGGGGGTTCGACACCAACGTCTGCATGTACATGCATTGTTTTAACACCTTACTCTGGGCGTGCTCATAAGCCGTCTTAGCCCCACTGTTATAATCACAGCCTTAACACCTGGCTGTGATATCGCCTAATTGGGATTCTTCCAGGGACCATAATTGACCACAGATTCTGTAGCCAAGTCATTCGAAATTGAGAGAAAAGCCAGTCGGATTTGATCGCGAAACGTCTTCAAGAACTATCATTTCAAGTCTTATCAGTTGATCTAATGGAATACAAACAGCATTTAAAATACGATCAGTTTGTTTATTAAACAACATCCTGTTGCTAATTGTTTCCTATGTTTCATATTTTTAGCCATCTATGAGGGTAACCCCTAACAGAGATGATTGATAATAATTATGTATCTATAACTGGGCTTTTTAGCTCACTAATTATGGGCAATTTATAAACAAAAAAATAAAACTTCTATTAAATCACTTAAAAGTGCCTTTATAGTATTTATTGTAACGAAAATAAACACTTGCGTGTCGGTCTTGAATGAAAATTCAGAAGTGAGCTATACAGATTAGTCGTTCGTTTGAACTTGCATCTTTGCTTGCAAACCCGCTGAAGGCCAAGCTATGTTGGCTGTATCATGATTACATTTCAATATGCAGTATTCAGTTGCTTCTACCTATTTTATATATGCCATCAAAGGCATTCAAGATAAGCAAAACATATTACTGTATATTTGTAGCTTTTGATACAACGAGGCACGAACGCTTGCAGCATGCAGGTACATTTTGTATCTCATAATATAATAATGTGTTTTATTCTCTTTTAGGTGGGCACTATCGAAAATCTCTAAAAGGACCGACATTAAGTCGACGTTGCAGAGCTTGCATGGCCTTGCATAATAAAATAAGAAATACACCAGATCGAGGGAGCCTGGGATCGTGCATTGACTGGACTTGGGACGGGAGCGACGAATGGCAGTTAAGCCTTAAAACGCACGAAAATAATGTTATACTCATTCAAAGCACACTGTTATCGGAATATCATATTTTCTTGGTTACAATTAGTAGTTAAACTACAAAAAAGTTCTTCAGCACCATTCGGTTAAAGCACTAGAAGCTGGTAAAAATACACATTTTGACACTTGCATAGGCCATTTTTTTCCTAATGTGCAGTAAAGTGTTGCGGCATTACAGTTCAAGCATACTCACTCCAAATATTACTGTCACAGAGAACTACCTTTCAGCGTTTTTTTTTTTTTTACCAGGATACCTTATAGAATAACAGAAGCACTGAAAGTACAGTTTAACCTCCTTTTGCTATTCAAAAATGCGATGTTGACAATGCTTGTAGCGATGATTAGTTGAGATTGGTTGAGCACAATATGTTTAATCTGTTCATCTCTTTGTAAGATTCCTGTTGGGATTTTCCCATGCACAGGGTATAAATAAAACCTCTAATAAAAGCAAAGTTTAGTTTATACAATTGACTCTTATCATGCCGGGATTACTTAATTGTCCAAATAATTCCCGTAGAGGAAAAATATTTTTAAAGGTGCACACATGTGTATTAAGCTCCGGATTTTGCTATTGTTTCACAGTTGCATACGACCCAAGCTATTGCACAATTCTTTATCTCCATTCAGTGTATAAACTCATTGTGGCTGGGAAATAGTCATAACAAGTGGAGTCATACTCCAAGTGAGACTATAATAGAAAATTATATTATAATACCTTTTTTGTCATAGATTTTGTTAATTTCATGATACGTTGTTCGCATTTGAAAACTGCTAAACAGAATTAATTAATATTTTAATATTATTTTTTAGTACTTCCAGAGTTTTTGTGTCTGCTTACATCAAGAGTCAAAGAGTATACCGACTTCTTTCAGTATTTACATTTCTCAGGTATCGATATACGCGATATGATAAAATTTTATTTTAATAAGCACAACTTACGGTACACAGCACTGTTACATTAAAAAATACCAGAAGTATACAAAACCAGGGGAAAAGAGTGCAAGCCATTAGTACAGTTAGAATTTTTTTTAAAAGACAAATATAATTCGTCATTACCATTGGAGAATTAAACAAAGCAGGATATGAAAATTATGTGTAGAAACTGGGATGTTAAGGTGCAAGTAAGCTCTCGACAACATTAGGAATGGATCCCTGCCAGAAGAGCTTAACAATTCTAAGTGGGAGGGACCAACAGATTACAAATGGGGAGGAGTACAAAGTGCTTTAGAAGGGCTAACATGTGTTGCTGCTGATGCTCAGAAAGGTCGGACCTAACCGTCTAGATTCTGAAAGCATTAATGGAGTCAGCAGCGAAGTGAGAAGAGTTCCAAAGGTACGAAGCAGTAAGAGAGATGGTTTAAGTGGCAGGGCAGCCGTTGTTTGTGGGGGTTGAGCAACGAAGATTTCCTGTGAGGAAACTAGACGGGTCTTCGTGCCGCGAGAACTAAGTGCCCCCCACCCAAAAGAGATATAACGTAGGAGGGTGCAGTTAGAGCCAGAAGGATTTAAAGGTTAAACAGCAGGGGTATTTAATATTATCTTTGTTTGTAGGAAGCCACCCTATGGACTGAAGTATTGGGTTGGGGTTTCTTTATTGGAAGAGAGCAAGATGATTCCGAGCTGCTGAGTTTAGCGTAGACTAGGCAGAAGAGGATAAGAGATGAGAACCGGGGGAGGAGTCGCAAGTAGTAGAATTGGACTACGTAGCAGACGGGAGATATATAGGGCATGGATAAGCATTTAGTCAGTGGAGAGAAGAAGAGATAAAAGGGAGTTGGACACTTGCAAATTGTGAGGAGAAAATGACAGGTCTAGCGAATTGTAATGTGGATGAGGAGAGGAGTCAAAGATAACTCCAAGGCAGCGTCCGACGCAGTATCACTGCCTTGATTCGTATTGTGTTGAGGCTTTGGTTAGTCCTTAAATGGACAGGGAGGAATTCCCATACAGTAATAGCAGATCCAGTATGGTCCCTATTACTGTAGGGGACAATGGTATGGAACTTTCTTGCATTTAAAGGGCACTGAAAGCCTCAACAATACAGAATCGGTAGGCACTCATCTTAACAATCAGATGACCCATCCTCTGATGTAGTAAGTTTTGGTTTAGTGCCCTTTAATTTTTGAAGTAAATCCCACACACACAGGCACTTGCTAACTCTCCAGATGTTTTGAAACTACCAACTACCTAGCAGCTTTAGTGCGGATGGAGTGGTAGGTTCCAAATATATGCGTGGCCACTACACTGTACACAGTGTAGAAAAAATAAAAAACACAGAGGAGACTTCTTACCCAGTCCCCAATACACCTGCAAATATGGGGTTTATACCTTCACTTATTTTGTTTTTTTTTTTGTCATAAAACAAACATCCTTGTGGTTCGGTTTGTGATATGCAAAATAATAAAGGGGATATTACTACTATTTCGCAAGTATGGGGATGGTGTTGGTTCTTTCCTTTTTAGCTGCTTGCTGATTAGCTCCTTTTAGATGCCGTCTTCCTTATTGGTTCGGCGTGGCCAGCGTGCCTGCATCCTCTGCAACTCTGGATGAACGTCCCATACCTCGGGCGCTAGGGAAGCAAACGGGAAGCGCACGAGAGTGCGGGATTCGAACGTCGACCCGCACGCGACAAGGTACGTGGGGGAAGGTTTGTTTTTTTTTTCAAACTTTATTTTTCACAATGTTTCAAATCAATTATTATCAACTATAAAAAAAGGTAAAACAGATATGAAAGATGTCACATTTTAACATTGGGAACAGCATCTCACTGAAATAACAAATACAATGTTTCATCTGCGTTTTTTTTATATCTGTTTATAACCCTACCCCATTAATGGATCCCTGGGGACTCAAGTAGCCGATAATAAGCGCACCAATTATAACCAGGAAAAGGCAGTACAACAATCACCCCCCAGCCTAACCCCTAATTCCTGCCACGGCAAATCACGGTGCCCACGTCGAACACATTTTTAGATGAGAAGCGGCCAATCACCTTTGCTATATGAACTTGGAGTTGAGCTGCACCAGTAACTGTAAGTATACACTGATGTGCTATTTCTATCTGGTTTCACTCTTCTCGCCCATCATAATCACCAGCCGCTAGACGCGATCGCATCAAAAACTAGATTAGTGCGCGAGAAGAGTGAAACAGACAGAATGCAGCTATCGATGTATACGTAGTTACTGGTGCAGCTCAACTCCGGTTCATACAGCAAAGGTGATGTGCGCTTCATCTTCATCTAAAATGTAAGTGTTAGCCTTGTTTGTTTTTTTGGAAGTCCTGAGCAAGGGGAGGTGATGGGGGGGACTTTCGATTAGAGTAGTAGAGAGAGGCGCTGTCAAGTTAGTGCACCTGGCGTTGGGGGAGGGAGGGGGGTCTCCCGTTACATTGGCCATTTGTGAGCACTTGGCTCACAGCGTCAGTCTTTGGATTAGGGGGAGGGGTTAGGTTATAATGGGATATTGACCCCCTACTGTAATTATATGGATATCCAAAGTCACCTGCGGTTGTGTGTCCGGTATAAAAGGTCACCGAAATCCTCGGTGACTTATAATATCCTTTTATAATTTACAGTAGAGGGGGTACATTATCCACTAATATAAACCATACCCCAGTAGGGATTTTCTATGCGGAGGAACTGTAAGATTATAGACCTTATATTCTTACGTCACAGAGGAGGAAACCAGAAGCACAAAGGGTAGGTTATAATAAATTAATGAACCCCCAACTGTAATAAAGGGATATAGAGTCACCTGAGTTTCCGTTGCCCTGTATAAAAAGTTACTGCGGCGCAGCCCCGTGCTTTTTAAATGGTCATGGCACTCCTAGTGACTCTAATATCGTTATAATTAACTTATGCATTATCCACCAATTGAGGTGAATAAATGCGATCATACAAAACAAAACATATATGTAATCTCTATCCTACTTTTTAATGCATACCTCTAACACACTCCACTGTAGTGGGACACTGTAGAAGCACATTGTGAGCAGCAGGAAGAGGCTAAATAAAGAAACCAACATAGCACTCTGTGCAGTGATTTCTTACTTAGTGTCCAATTTCCAAACATGTGCACATGAGCCTGACGGCGAACTCTGGGTCCACTACTAATTACCTGTTTGCCACAGCAGTGTGGTAAAAATTCAATATGTAAAGTTTCATAAAGTAGGCACACTCATCTAAGTCTCAAGAAAATATTGCATTATTCTAAGTGCTGAAAAACAAAAACGCAAAGATACACACAACGTTTGGGGGGGTTAGCCCCTTCCTCAGGCATTCTTATAGTGTACCTATCTAAAGGGGAATATGAGAACATATATTTTCTTTTATTACATTTTGCCACCCAAATTTTATTACAGTTGAATTTTTAGGAAATGTACCTAAGGATGAGCTAATGACCATGTGATGGGGGGGTCCTCTCATTCTAATTTTGGATTTCTCAAAGTTTATTTGCTGGGTGTTGCTGGCCACCATGGCTTAGTGGTGCTTTCACAAGGCCATAATAAAGTCCATCAGCGTAACCGTCTTGATTCAAATAGTGTTTTATCACACGTAAGGTTTTGATGCTTTCATAGCACCTTCATCAGACAATATCAAATTTAATTTTTTTGTTCATCTTATTAGGTAAATAACCAATGTAGTAGATGTAGGGGGACAAAAAGCAAAACACATAAATCAGAATATCCAGTGAAACTACTTCTGTTCCACTGGTCTAGATACCAGCTTTTAACGCTGAGATGATTTTCCTTATAGATTGGTAGATACTTATGCGTTTAATTCTTATTGTAATACGTATGTGCACTTTATCTGTTGTATTCAATGTAGATCAACTGGACTTGAAGTTTAGTTCTTGAAGACGTTTCGTAGTCATCGAATGGTTCTCAATTCAGAATGACTTGAACTGTGGCAATTAGTACCCTGGAAATCCCAATTGCATATCACAGCCAAGTGTAAGGGCGTGATTGGATAGTGGCTAAGAGGTGTTATAGGAACGCCAGGGTAAGGTGTCAAAACAGCATTGTACATGGCAGACAGTTGGTGTCAACCCCCCACCTCTATTAGGCTTGGTTTCTTTATTTTCACATAAATGGCCTCCTTAACACCTCTCTTGAACCAGTCACGTTCCTTGCCAATATGTTAACATTACAATCTTCAAGGTGTGTCCTTTATCCTTAAAGGGATCTCCACTGAGGAAAAAGCATTTTTTTTTTTTGGTTTATTTTAAGTACACCATCCCCCAACCCTCTCCCTCCTTTTCCCCCAGAATTCCCTTTCGTTTGATGCCAGCAGCATGGGAAAGTTGTGCAGGTTCCTGGGGGGGTGTCTTCCCTGTACTGAGAGTGCTGTCACTCAAGTAGCAGACACACCCACTTGGCTGTAGTAAGAAATCTTTCCTCCCTGACTCTCTAAGTTCATTTTTACAGCTGATCATGCATAGAGAGCAGGAGAAAAGTTAAAACCCTCTTCCCACATACTGTAAGTAGGGGGAACTTTGTGTTTTAATAAAGAGTTTTTTTGGTCTAACTCTGACAGGGAGGGTTGAAAAATTGATCAATGATTGGATTCATAGGAGGTGCTGGGAATATGAGGCAATCTGGTATGGAGGGAAGTGGGAGAGGGAAAAAGATAGTACTGATTACTCCATAATTAGTGAAGTCAGCAAGCTGCTGTGATGGTCATGTGATTATCCTCCATTAATCAGTGTGAACTCAGAGCTTGAATGGTGTGGTGTGTGTGTGTGTGTAGAATCGACAACCAGCAGATCACACGACAGCAGTCCGACGGATCCTTTTACTTTCTGCGCATGCCACTAAAGGAAAATGCGCGTCGGACATTTCCCACTGAAAGTGGGCGGACCTGCACCATCCACAGCTTCTCGGGGGAAACTCATTGGATTTCTTCTAAACTACTGCTCAAAGACACAGGATACTGCAGGTACATATCCACCTTACACGTATCTATCCTTACAACCCAGGTGACTTTTATCAGTGGAGATACCCTTTAAGATGCAGGGTCAGGACACGCGAGTCCTGACCGAGGAATGGCTCTTCTGTGCTGGGCCATACGTTGATGCAGCAAGCATATGTGCACTGTATTAATGGTTTAAACGTGATATTTGTTTAATGGAAAAAATGTTTAATATTTAAAGGGCAATGTCCACCCCCAAAACTGAAATTTAACCCCATTACTGGCTACACTCTGTAGTTAAAAAAATCCACCTTATATCTCTGCTCTAAATGGTTCTTCTTGCAATGCCTTTCTAAGTCCTGGAAAACTGCAAGATTAAAGCTGACCGTGAGTCATCCGGTGCTGTTTGCCTCATCCTCATCAAGGTCTGAGGCATGCGCAGGGGATCCATCCTCTGAGGCCATGACACTAGGTGAAATCCTCTTTGCACAAAGTAACAGCTGCCCAACCTTAACCGCCATAATATTTCTTTAAAAAAATGCCCGATGGTTATTATGGACCCTTCTCTCCCGCGGCATTTGATGATGTCAGCGCGTTTACAATCACAGATGCGGATGGCGGACCAGGCCCTGCTTGAACTTCCGCAAGCAGGGAGCGGATAGGATGTTGTGGGAGGAAGGTCTGTAATAAAGATGGGCATTTTAGAAGTTTTATTGCTGCAGTTGGGGGGTGGGCCGCTGCTACCTCTATATAAAAGTAATTTACAGGGTGACATGCCCTTAAATATGTTCATTAGCAAACAAGTCTCCTGGACATTGTATATTGCATTTTTCCCACAGCATAGGAAGCAATGTCAAGTACACTAAATATAGGGGTTGAAACCAATTATCTTAATTCACTATCGGGCACCATGAAGAGCTAAACATTAACACTTTGAGTAAACTTATTTACAGTAATCACATCAGTATATTATTAAAGATAATACGCTTACCTACAGTGTAATTAAGGATATGTAAGCACGAGGAGTCCATGACAATACAGTCATGACCGAAGGATAACCCAATTCACTAGTAGCGATATCCATATCAATACGAGTGATTGTAAATATAGTTATCAAATGTAAATGTTTACCTTCATGTGCACCGATAAGTAATTAATAGATAATTGTTTCAACCCTATATTTAAGGATTATCTGACAGTGGCAGCCAAAAAAAATACCTGCCCACTACCACTGTTCCCCTTCCTAGTATTAGTCTTTATTAGGAATCCCTGTTTAATGTGTACATAGTTAATTACCGTTCCTATTGAAAAGAGAAAAGAAGGATCGAACATTGTCTGTCAAGATAAACAGGGATTCCTATATAAATGAAAATGCAAGGGAGGGGCAGAGTAGAATACAGGAAGTCACTCGGTGACATCACTGAGTGATTGTATATAGATTCTCGCTACTGCACCTTCCCATTGAAAATGCCTAGCCTTATGTATTATAAATTACTTTCAATATTATTCAATTACATTTTATTTGTATTTCTTACATAAAATATATTTCAAAAAATGCAGGTATTCTTTGGTATTGAGCTAATCACATGCCGAAGGTGTGTGACCTTGCTAAATTCCCAGTTTTACCTTAATTAAATGAAGAAATCTATCTACGTAGGCAATGAAAATGCTTATTAAATATACAGGGTTATTTAATAAAAGTTCTTATCGTTTAAAATATGCTAATTTGCCCCAACCATCAGGTGTTAGTTCAAATATTAAATAAGATTTGAGTGGTTGGGGCCAAAATTAGCACATTGAAACGCTAAGAACTTTATTGGAAATCTCCCTGATAATTTTTAAAAATTATTACATAATTAATGTTTCTCCATTCTATTTATATTAGCTGAGGTGGCCAGCAGTTTCAGTATGCAGTTAAGAGTAATTGGTAGCAATTTTGCTTCCAACTGTTGAAAGAGATGAATTTCTGTTGCGTGAAAAAATCAAGAAAGAATGTAAGTACTATATAGTAGTTATAATTGTTTAATTGTCATTAGATGCATGTAAAACTGATCTGAATGGAAACAAAGCATAAAAAAAAAAAACTTTTATTGTCTGGCCCCTAATTTTAGTTTGGTTGGTCTTTGCTGTCATTTTGATTTCATTAATTACATAGGCCTTTTACCAACTACTAAAATATTAACACCAAACTAATCCTGTGTGTATAACCATGTCCTCCATTGCACTTGTTTGCCATAAGAAATAAAAGCATCTTGATTTTTTTAAATTAAATGATTGTTTGGATTGGAACTTTTTTTTAACAGGCACTTTTGCTCTGTAAACCCTTGTAATGTGGGTGCCATAGGAATTGTGGGCTGTTGGTGCATGCGAAACAGACTTTAAAGGGGAAACTGTGGTCTCCCAACAAGTTATTTAATGAAAGGCCAGTTTCTACCTTTAAAACGAGCCATCAACCACCTCTCTAGTGCTCCACAGCCAAGATATAAAGAAAATGACTGACCAGAAAGTTAATGGGTGGGAGGACTGATGTGAACATTCCTAAGGCTTCTCCTGCATGCCGGTGAGCACAGCCTCAGACTCCCTCAGTTTGTGAGGGAGACAGGAAGTCCCCCCTCCTCTTGCTGTGTGAAGGACCTGCAGCTGTAGAGAAGGTAAGGGAATCTACAGCCCTCTCTCTCACTATGTGAAAACAGCCTTTCAGGCAGAGTTCTCACTCTGTTCTTACTCTGCCTGAAAAGGCTGTTTCCACAAAGTTTTTGGAGGGACCATGGGGTCCATGAGTGGGAGGGCCCGGGGGCTGCAAAGGGGAGGAGAGACAGGGCAGATTGACTGACATGGTTTCAGAGCAGGAAGCAGGGAAGTGCAGGGGACCTGGTGATGCTGCTGCCATATCACCACAAAATTTTAAATATCTTCAAACTGGCAAAATAAACAATGGAAATAAATTGCAAAAACTCCAGGGGAGCAATCCTATCAATTTACTTAACGTTTGGACCACAGTTTCTCTTTAACAAGCTGACTATGTGCTGGCATTAAAAAAAGTCACATAGCTGTTGCAAAGTTGTTACATGCAGGACTTTTGCGTACCACCACACTTTCCGTTTTTAAAGTCACCTTGCTACGTCACCGCAAACGGGTCAGTTGATGATGTAGCTTGTGTTTTTTAGGTATGTATATATTTTTTTTGATTTGTAACATCAAACTATCCCTGTTATTCCTACTGTCTTCTTGTAATCTGTTACTCCTGCAATAAAAGCTCTAAAGTCAGTGGCTGACGGCTACTCTCATCTTGATTTACATTCAGTCCCTTCGCATGCGCTAAGTAGGTAGCATGTCGCATGGGCAAAGGGTGATGCAGAGCTGAGAGGTACAGAAAGCAGTCAACACTCTTATAGTGTGAAAAAAAGTAAAAACGTCCTTTATTTAATACATGAATTCATTTCAACACAGGGGACATGCTAAAACAATTAAAAACAAGGAGTGACCCTCTCAGGTATATAGATGACATGTAATAAAAGTCTCTACAATACAGGTTAACAGATAAGTCACAAAATGGTTAAACATGTTGAGCATACTAGTACCAGTTCCGGTCGTTAGTAGAGAAAAGGGGAGAGGGTCCAAGGAGGGTGTTACCCCATGAACGCGTTTCGCTCTAACGCAAGTGCAACGGAGCTTCCTCTGCGTATTTTTAGAGCTACCGCCGGTTAAAAGGATTTAGTAGTCTGGCAATTGGATCACTACACAGAAAGGTTGTTAGCTGAAACAATAATTGTAAGTAGTGTTCGCTTTATCTTTTAAAACAGATATTATATAATATATAGATAAATGCATTATTTTATTTATCATTATTATGTTCTTTTCTCCCTCATTAAATGTAAGATTCTTTCTAGTCCTAGTACCCCTAATGGTTTTTACATTGTCTTTGTGTTTGCACCTATGAAGAATTCTGAGTTGCAAGCAAATTGAATTTTTCAGAATTTTCTGCTATATTTTTTTTAACTGGCCATACATATGTGACAATAGACAGCTCCAGTTATAATTCATTGATTTGCTAGTTATTGGTCAGTCTATGCTTTTAAAACCAACAATCCAGGTCATTAGCTCTTTGAGTAGAGAAGGATTGGCGAGTATATCTGAAATCATTTCATATTACCAACAAATTTCAATAGAGTATGCTGTGTAATTTACAAAGTGTGTACAGTGTATGGCTTAGTTTTATTTATTTTCTTTTTTGACAGTTGTGAGACAGAGGAGAGAAGCGGATGGAGCTCTGTTTTCGGAACTTCACAGGAAAGCTTCCAGTCGCAGGTATAGTTATGCAAAGGAACATTTCTGTTTCCCTCACTTATTGTTCTGGATCAGAAGTTGTATATACCAGTCTACCTACCATTAAAATTTTGGGGGTCAATTGAAATGTCCTTGTTTTGAAAGAAAATTAACTTTGTCCAATAAATAAAATAACATCAAATGATCACAAATACAGTTGTAAATATTATTTTTTAAGAAAAACTACAAAGCCACTAGTTAAAGGGCAATCACAGCCCCCCAAAATGAAAACCTTAATTACAGGTAAATCCCCCCCCCCCCCAAAACCCTAAGGTAATAGTTTGAAATGTGAAATATATAAGTCTAACCTGAAATCCTGACAATGTCCTGTTTCCCTGTTTGCTTCTGGTTCTTCCAGTTAGTAACTGTCAGTTATGGGATTTGACGTTGACATCACAGCCAATGGTGAATGTATCCTCTATCTGCCTCTCTGAGCATGTCCAGGCTCAGTACAAGGTTCTAAATGCTCAGTTTCCATGAGGCATCCAGAAGCATAGCAGGCATACAGTAGAGAATTCATAGGACAAACTATGATATATCAAATTTTTAAAGAGGCCATTCTTTCTAAAAGAGTTATTATGAGGTGGAGTTGTCTTTAAGGTTAATAGAGGCCCATTATCAGCAAACTAAAATCTGTGTTTCAGTGGAATATTGTGATTGCAAAGAAAAAATACGGGTGGCCCACTACAGTCATGTATAAGATATTATTCTGTGATAGGAAGCTGCAAGTTGGGGTTCTGAGGTTTTCTCAAACAGATGCACCAGATATCATCACATTTATAGATATCCACACTCTTAAAAAGGTATGGCATACGCACAGCAATAAAAAGGTATGGCCACCCCAATACTTACTTGTAGATTGAGATATCCTTCACATTTTTCGCAACCCCACTCCTCCGTGCTCTCGAACACCTCCGGGTTTACTCTGCTGTCAGGGACATGATGATTATTAACAGTAGCTTGTGAGGGTGCACGAAAGCTCTAGGCTTTCACAGTGCACAGGACAGGAGTGGTGGCAAAAGAACAGGATGGATAGCTCAGTCTACAAATAAGTATGAGAAAAAGTGAGCATAGTGTTTTTACAGGGGGTCTGATACCTGCAGGGCAATTTTTATTTTTGGGGGGGATTACCCTTTATGGGTAAGTCCAGACCTCAAATGAAAGATTATTACTGGGTAAATCGACCCCCTAAACCCCAAAATTGCAGAAAGCTGAAATGTTAAAAGACTTACCTGAAATGCTGACACAATGTCCTGTTTTTGCTTCCAGATTCTTCGGTTATCAACTGTCAGTTGACATCACAGCCAATGACTGAATGCTAATCCCTAACTGCCTCCTCTGAGCATGTACAATCTCATGACCAGCTCACTACATTGCTGAATGGGGCGTGAACAAATATAATGTTAACAACACACACACACCATAACCCATTAGTAAAAAGAGTTATTATGTGGGTGGAGATAACCTTTTCTGACTCCTGATTGGGGAGTTGTCCATTATTTGTACTTGGCCATCAGTGAGGCATATGTTTTGTGGTATGTGGTCATCGATCCTCAATGGTGTACTTCCTCCGACCGAGCCTCAGCCAATCACCTACTTGGCTGCCGTCTTGCCCCTTCAGCTTCCGTGCACGGAAGCAGCAGATGAAGGCTGGTAAGTATATTTAGGAGCCCATATGAGACATTTTAACCTACCAAAAAAATAGGTATAGGGAGATTCCATGCAGCATCATAATTTTTGACACTTTGAAAGTCAGCGTGGAGGAAGGGGGGGGGGGGGACTCCACTGCGCATGCCAGAAGCCCTCAGAGGCACAGTAGAGACAGAAATGGATTACACCAAGAAAAGGTTTTTCAGTTACCTGTACTGTATTTTTATCATGCAGAACAAATGCAGCAGAAGGAAAGGGTTCATTTAACGCTACACATTGTGCTCAGCATTGCAATTTCAGTTGGGGGAGGGGTGGGACATGTCCTTAACATTCTTAGTTTGACTATATATAGACCATGTAACCTACATGCACTACATTCAGGATTCCCATGAAATAACTGCATGTAAAATTAATTTGCAGAATTCAAACTGCAGCAACCTATGTCAGGTAATTAGCTTGCCATTGTGTTTGTGAATTTCAAACCGACTGACTGCTAAGATAACATACTGGCACATTATTATTGAACAATAGCAATTGTTTCATACTTTATATACTTCATTGTTTCATACTTGTTACAACTTTCATTGCAATTTTTAGATTTATTTTCTTACCTATTTAATGCAGTAATTTGTCTCTTTCAGAATGCAGGTTTCTAGGTAGCTAGGAGCTAGGTTTTTTCATAAAAAAATATTTTTGTGTCGTTGCAAAATGCGAACCACTGCCATTGTGAGTCATAAATTGTATCTTCTCTTGCCATGCCAAGCTAGTAGAAAATATGCACTCACGCTTGCTGCCTTTGTTTAGTCCTAAGTTTTTATGATAAAATCAGAACAATCCGGTTGGTGGTTAGCAGAGAAAACTGTCATAAGGTACTAGAGTGGTTGCTATACGAGTCAAGAGATCATGAAGGTTTCTTGTAAATGCAGCAATTTTGCAATGCGGGTTGCAGTCTCAGATTTCAATTAACCTTTAGGAGAGAAGGGGCTGTAAGTATCAATCTAAACATTTTTTTAAAGAAATGTTTTGGCGGTTGGGGGTGGGCAGGGGGTACCTACCTTGTGCTAAAAGCTTTTCACGTTAGTTGCCATGGCTGCAGAGGATGGATCCAGAGGTGAGGGGGGTGTTGGGGGGGGGGGGGGTTTCCCTGCGCATCCTAGTTCTTGTGAGGTTATGGCAAGAAAACGGGCACTGGATGACTCACTGACAGCTTCTACTCTTCACTTTTCTGGACTTTAAAAAGGCACAGCAGGAGAAACCATTTGGGAAGAGAGTGTAAGGTAAAGATTTTTGAACACTACACAGTGGGGCAGTTGTGGTATTAAATTTATTTTTGGGGGTGGATGTCCTTTAAAAGCATGCTGATTGGTAGTCTGGTTTACTGATATATACAATTGCTTGACTAACTTATTTTGCCTATGAATTGAGTCCGATATTTTTGCCCAACAACCAAAATAATAGACAGTTGATTGGAGACTGAAATATCAGACCGTCTGCTAACACCTTAAAGGGTATCTCCACTCGTATTTTGAAGATTTGGGAATCCAGTTCTATTGAAGAAGGGGTAAAGGAGCTGGCCTACCTTCCGTTCTTCAATAGAAAAAACAGGAGCCAGGAGAGAAGGTAAGAAACTGCTCGCTCGCTCCCCGGCGCTTAGTCTGACAGGTCCCGACGGACCTTGTCTTCTAGCGCAAGATCGCCGCTGTGCATAGAAGACAAGGTTCGTCGGGACCTGTCAGACTACACGGGCCGGGGAGCGGAGCGAGAGCGGGGGGTAAGTTTCTACCTTCTCTACGGTCCCTGCTTGTTCTATAGAGAACGGAAGGTAAGGCACAGCTCCTTTACCTCCCGTTCTTCAATAGAACTGGATTCCCAAATCTTTAAAATACAGTGGAGATACCCTTATAAAGGACTTATCCTTAAAATTTAACTTGGACTTAGCTGTCCTTTTGACAGTTGACTTTTGTCAGTGTTGTAAATTAATATAATTCCAAGTATCTTTCCAGTTCTTTTATTGCACCTATAATTTTGTATTATATTTTTTTGCTGTAAAGATATTGATTACTCCTTTAAACAAATTGCTCATCCAGCTACTGTAAAAAGCCCTTGAGATTTAAATATTTTCATGTCTCACGTATTTCAGCAATAGCTTTAATTTAAAAAGGCTTCAATCTTTATTTCTCAGTAGGTCTCTGATTGGTTACGTGCCTTAATGCATTGTGACCTGTCATCCATGCCATGTAAGCCTAATGGCCTTTCTTTCCAAGACACAGGAAGGACATTTCAACTGTTACAGGAGCTGTAGTTTTTGTTCCTTCATCTTAAAATCTTTTCCTCTGTGTTCAAGGAAAACCTCTTTGAAGTAAGTAATAGATTTTCTTTTTGTTTATTTTTAAATGGAACAAAAACCTAGAGTCTGTATATTTTTAGTGATATCTTCTCTATATGTGACCTGATTTTGATGATCTAAAAACCTTTCACTTTTGAGATTTTCTGCTGCTGCTTTGTAGCCAGCTGACAGTCAAAGTCCTTATTGCTTTGAATAAAAATCCAAAGAAAGGAGGAGTTGATCATATTGAACATTGTATTTGAACAAAAATATAATTATGGTTGTCAAACAACCATTTGTTTAAAGCTAAGTACTGAACATGTGAGTGATGTTGTCATTCAAAATCTTTTCGGATTACAATATGTTCACCATTCAAACTGCTAGTACAGTCAATCAGAATGTTTTGTCCTATGGAGATGGAACGGGTGGTCAGAGAAGAACAAAGGCATCAGAGGCTGACATTGTTTAATAGTTGGCAAAGTGGATCTCACAACACGAAAGTTGTAGGCTGAAACAATATTTGCAGTAGTGTTGGCTTTATGCTTAAAACAGAAAATTCTTTCTTCTTTTTTTTTAACTTCATGTTTATTATCAGTTATTTGATATACAATAGGTACAGTATTTAAGATTGTACATGACGTCCCAAACACATAAATATTGTTGCAATATAACTTGTTGTGTATCTTTTATGGTATAAAACAGTATTATATTTAATTGTGAAAATTACTGCTCTTTGATTCTTCACTTCACAGCTTCTTTTCTTCTCCTCTTATTCTTTGGACTGTATCTCTCCCACAGTTTTTAGAAGACATGAAATTTTTTTCAGACGGGCAGGATACATAGGAGAAGAAAACATTGGAAGTGGCTGTTTAACTGCCGCCAAGCATTAACACTGCCATTTGCGCCATTTTTAGACTGTCTATTTAACACACAACTAATAGCTGGATTAAGAGTAGCACAGGTGTTAAATCCCATTCTGTATTTTGTTCACAGACTCCAAAGCTGGAATTTAAATAGTGGCATTGAGATCCCCTCAGAGCAATTGCAGCTCTGGGTAAAGTGGAGTGGGTTGTCCACATATTGATAATATAATTGTTCATCTTTCTGTATAGGAGGGTCCATCTTCCTCTTGTTCAAGCCTGGTTTCAGACAGTCTAGGGATAACAGGAAATGTGTCAAACTAATTCAATAATTAAAATCAACTGTTGTGCATTGTCTTAAGGACAACTGTACTGTCCAAGCTCACTTCAGTCTGGGATTATACACTTGGAAGAATTGCATCATTACAGAGCGTGTCTTTCCATTGGTTGGCCCGGAGCCAACATAGAGATGCCTTCAATCTCTACCAAAAAAAGTCTCCTTAAAGAACCGATTAAAAGACTGCACAAAAGATTCTCTCAATTTGCTTTTTTCACATTGCAGATTTTTTGACATTTCAGTACCATTTCTTACCTGTTTTCCGTATATATTAAAATATTTAAGGGCCAAGAAAAGGCCACCTTAAGATCAGGGGTATGAAGTAGGTTAACAGGCCTCAAGGGCTCCCACAGTAGAGCTTTGAAGCTGTAACATAGTTCCAGTAGTTTGGGGCATTCCAATTTTAAAAATATTAATATACAGTATCCACTCCCATCCAAAAAGGGTGAGGACCAAAATCTCAAAGTCTTACCTGCCATCTAATGCTGAAGTTCCCATCACCAGTTCAGTTTACCGTGCTCCCGCTTATGTCTGTTTTTTTTATAAATAAGAGGATGAGAAACATGCATGTTATCTAAGGTAAGCCCATGGTGATGACCATAGCAGTTTAAATAATCACCCTAATTATATCTCTTCTCTTTTTCTTCTTAAATAGTCTACTTTATTTTTCTCATTTCTGCTGCTCAGTGCCGGGCATTACTATAAGATATTTGATAGATTCAACAATGAACATCTAATGCCTTTAGAATGAGTTTGTTGGTCTGTATTCTACCTTCCCGCCAGACCAGTTTATTTTTTGCAAACAAATAAGGCAAAGCAGTTCTATGGATGTTGCAGAACCTTGTTTGTGTGTATGGGGGCACCTTAAGTGCCTTTTTTTGGATCCTTGTCTTTCTTCTGATTTAAAACGATCTAATGTCTTAAGAGAGTTTGTGGCTGGCAGTTACTTACCATCCAACTCCCAACTTGCCCATTTGTTTCTGCAAAATCAATTAGGCCAGGCAGTTGTTTGGACGTCACGGAATGACAACTTATAGTGCAACTTAAGTGTCCTTTTGCACTCTTCCTCTCTTTTAGCCTTTATACACACAAACAAAGCAGAATGTTTGAAATACCAATTTGATTGTTTACAATCTATATTCCCTTTTTATTGCTGCATTTAGCCAGTCTATATAGATAAATAAAAGCAAGTGATTTTTAAATAATTGTTACATCGAGCAATAAAATGTAACAAAAACTGTAGTTCACAATAGGCATTTTAATACTCTTTGGTGGAAACACTTTAAAAGCATGATATTTTATTCATTAGAAAATGATCATGGATTTCACCCATTGTAAAATTAACAGTGCAACCATTTTAAAATGACACCAGATATCTTGTTGGACAATTCCACTATAGTAAAAATAATAGAATAGCGGTCCAAATATTGGTAAAGGTGTAGAATGTATAATAAAACTCACCTCACCCCAATTCTACAGAAAAAAATGCAATAAAAAATTTGGACCTAGACACTAGCCAGTTCTATTAAATATTGACTAGTTGTTGATAAGAGAACAATGGCTACCATAGTATTTATTAACAAATAATCAAACTAAACTAAATATTTTATTTACTATTTAAAGGGCATGTCACCCCCAAAACTTAATCCCCCCCCCCCCCCCCCCCACTACTGGCCCTATCATGTAGTGTAGTTTAATCCTTACCTTACTTCCAGCTCCATCTGGTTCTCTGTAGTCCCCCCCCAAGTCCCCAAAACTGCCCACCAGGTGATAGCAGAGTCCATATATGGACTCTGCCTCCTACCTGCCTCCGGGAGAGAGTTGGCATGCGTACTGCAGCCCTTCTCCCTCTCCTCCCCAATTAGGATCCCTCCCCTAGTGTAAATCCCTTTACATATGTCATTCCCCTGTCCCCCCGCCCCAACGCTTATTTTATTAGAAGTGCCACCAAACTTACCTTACTCCCTCTTTCTCCGCCGCATTGAACTCCCGGCAGCCGCTTCCATGATTGGCTGCCGCTCAGCCAATCACAGACGCAATGCCGGTCCCGCCCCTCTGCTTGCATTTTTCACAAGCAGAGGGCCTGGAGCCGGCGGAGGAAAGAGGGGAGGTAAGTAAAGTTTGGGGCATTTTCTAATAAAATAAATAGAGCGGTTGGGGCTGGGGGGACAGGGGGAATGACATATAAAAAAAAATAATTTCAAGGGTGGACATACCCTTAATAGTTACTCCTTTACAAGCAAGCTATTTTTGAGTTTCCGCAAAACCATAACCCTCGAAAGTTTGCCTTGTATATTCTGTAACCTCGAAGTAGCTCCGTATTTCTATAACCCTTGAAATTTACATTAGATAATTATAAATACAGAAAGTTCCAACTGGCATACCATCACCCAACAGGCCCCACAAGATCACAAAAATTATCACCAATTGATCTCTCAAATCCCAACAGAAACTCCCAATGCAGGTCAAATTGGGAAACCTGGCCAACGACTAGATCACAATCACAAGACAAATGGTCCACGATAGGATCAAATCTAACAAAGAGCCACCAACAATACAATAATACAAGAAAAAGCGTTCAAAATCCTACACGCTGGTACGTTCACCAATGCATATCCATGCTATACCATATATCTGCGCTGTAGCCCGCTCATTAATTGCCTCTTCTGGAAATCCCCAGCGCTCCCTATATCTCGTTGGTCTCCAAACCTGGACTGTGCACTTCAATGAAAAACCAGTATATGTTGTCAGAAATAAGCTTAATAATTTCGACAAAACTTGGATGCATGGATACTGGCTATGGATCCTCCCAACCAGAGCCCCAAACCTGAGGATGGGAGCGGGTGTGGGAGCAGGGAGGAACACTTGGTTGGTCGGCCTGAAGACGCCTGGGGTGACCATACCCCCCCCTTTCTTTCAGAGAGGGGACAAAAAGCTTCCCTTGGAAACCTGAGAGTAAACACATGAACGTGGATATTTCCACTCGAGCTCTACCAACACGAGAATTTCAGAACAAGTAAGATAAATAACCTTTCTTTCCCTCCTTTAGAAATTCTCTAACGTTAACTTCAAGAAAACACTATTCCTTTCTTCTGCAGTTTGCTTAAGTTAATGTTAAGTTACGGCATAGACCATTTTGCCAACGGATGCAACAACCAGCTTCCGATGCTATACCTATAAGTATCCCCCTTTCCCTCCCCCAACCATCCCCACCCCCCTCTCTCCCCCTATATCTCACCACACCCCTCCCCTTCCTTCCCCCCTCTATACAACACTCCCCCCCCCCCACAATCTGAGGTTGATGCAATATAAAACTGGTATACCACCATAAAACTCTTAGACTTACCATGTACAAACAAAATCTGTAATCTACTATCTTAGTGATTGGAATTCACACACTGTATGTTGTGCTCTGTCATCTAACAACCTCAATAAAAAACTTTATGAGAAAAAAAAAATACAGAAAGTTCCAAGATCTGAAATCTCTTAACGGGTCTTACCAAACTTGGAACCAGGTGTGATAAGACCCGTATCATACCCCATTCTATTCCCAGAGCAATAACTAAAATAATTTACTTACCTCCTAATTCCTGCAGTAACATTAACATGTTTACATCTTCAGGCTACCAAGATGTTTGTAAATCATTGTATATCCAGTAAAGATTATCTCCTGGACACTATTTAAAGGGGAACTTCTCTGACAACATTGTCCCAATAGACAGAGCACATTCACAAACATAAACAAGCTGTGTCTCACCTTTCCCTTTGCTATGGCCATTGGTGGGATTTATGAAAATAACCTGTGAGTACTAGGGGTCAGCTCCCACAATCCACCTAAGCTGTGTAAACCCCCAGCTAAGTGTCTGCGTACAGGCACATGCTCTGTAGAGCTCAACAGATCAAAACAAGTTGCAGCCTTGCTTCTAGAAGCTGACAGCCAATCATATTACAGCACAGAGATCCTCCCTCTCCTAACACATAACAGGGATTTCAGTTTTTTGTTTTCAAACTATTCAAGGTCTGTCTAAGAATATATATAATCATTTACTTTTCATACATGTATAATATGGTATAGGAACATAATGGAAACAAAAAAATAAAGGTAAGTTTGGGGATTCAAACTTGTTACCTTCTGAACCTTCTAACTTGGCGTCTTACGTGGTGAGCCACCACTGAATAAGCTGAAAAACCTATGTACATTTAGAACTTATTTTGTTAAAAATGGTGCTAATTTCGCCCCAACCAATCAGATGTTAGCTTTAAATGTTTAAAGGGCATGTCCACCCAAAACGTATAATCCCCCCAACTATGGCCCCATCATTAGTGTAGTTTAATCCTTACCTCACATCCCAGCTCCATAGGGTTCTCTGTAGTCCCCCCCCAAAGTCCCAAAACTGCACCAGGAGGCTAGCAGTCCATTAGGACACTGCTGCTACCTGGCACGCACGCGGAGATCACTGCATGCGTACTGCAGCCCTTCTCCCCCCTCCCCTCCCTCCCTCTCCCTCCGTTCTGCTATCCCTCCCCTAACATAAACCCTTCATGTCAGCCTTCCCCCATGTCCCCCAGCCCCAAGACGCATAAATTTTATTTTTAGAAAGCTCCCCAATCTTTTACTTACCTTCGCTTTCCTACGCGAAGAAGGAGCTGCCGGCGCCGCGTCGTGATTGGCTGCGCTCAACCAATCACGAGTGGCTGCCGTCCCGCCCTCTGCTGCATTTTCCTCGCAAGCAGAGGGCCGGGAGCGCGGCGCAGGAAAGAGGGGAGGTAAGTGAGTTGGGGGCTTTCTAAAAAAATAAATAAACAATTATATTAATGCGGTTGGGGCTGGGGGAGCATGCCCTACCACATATCAAAAGTTAAATTTTGGGGTGGACATGCCCTTTAAATAAGATCTGATTGGTTGGGAAAAAATTAGCACCATTCTAATGATAAAAAGTTATTGAATCTCCCTGATAATGTTTCCTACAATACCCACAATACTGTTCTGCCTCTTTCTTTAATTTTTATAATTCGATTTTGATTTTTTTTTTTAGTTATACACAATGGGCTTCTAGCATCCGTTACTGTAGCAGGCTTAATATCTAGTCTATATATAATATTAGACATACAGTAGTATGTATCATAACAACCTGCTGGTTCGGAAACTTGTATGCACATGTATACAGTATATATAATCCATGGTAAAATATGTTGTATACTTTTTTTTAATGAAAACACGGGAATGGTCTTTCTTTTCTTTTAACTTGTAGGGTGTTTTAAAGAACAGATGGTCTATACTCTACCTCTTGCTTAGCCTTAGTGAAGACCCTCGAAAGCAACCAAACAAGGTAACCTATAAAGTCTATGTCTAAAACTTGTGTTCTGCCTCTGTATTCTTTTAATTAATGATGAGTATTGTAAGTATTAATAATCAATTTTAAAATATTATTTTTATAAACTATATTATATATTTTAAAATACATAAGAAGCTTAAAATACTTAAAATGGGAGCAGCCCAAACTCAAAAGTCCACGGATGCACGCAGTCTGGTCAAATGAACAGCTTTATTGTGGCATTATTCACTCTCACACAATGTTTTGTGTGTTCCTTTGTCAGGTGTGTCACACAAGACAGTGTGTGTCCATGGACTTTTGTGTTTGGGAAATATTGGATCGCTGTGGAAGTGGTAAATAGGCTCCATGAAACCGCACCCTGAAGACGAACAAATTAAGGAGTGCGGTATGTCCGTTTGACGATATTGGAACAGCAGTTGAATATTATCTTACTTCCACAGCAGTTCTGATCCCCTTCTAGCCATCTACCATTCCAACCCCATAACGTTTTTAAAAAAAGTAAAACTGTAGTTTTAAAAGTAAAGAACCTGACCATAAATTACTTTTCTCTGACAGCCTCAGGGGGACCCAGGAAATGCAGGGGTTAAGCACCTTTCTCCAGGAGTGGACACTTTAATTTGGAAGGAAGTGAGGCTCCGGTGCTCCTCCCCTCAGGTATATACCTCCTAGCACCGGAAGCCTCCTCCAGTTTTAAAAGTGTCTGCTTCAGGAGAAGGACCCTGCAGAAGAAAAAGGATTACCTTAACAGGAGCCGGGGGTTTCCAGGCCCCACCGGCTCCCCACGTGGGACTTGAGCACTCAGCAGAGGCCTCGGCCCCTTGCGAGTGCGGCAGAGGGGCTGCTCATCATGTCCCTCGGGACTAACATGGGCAGATCTCCCCCTCTGCTGGGTAGTAAACCAGCGGTCATCCGCTGCTTCCCGCTGGGACTGCTAGGCGGTTGTGTAGGCTCGAGCTTGCGTTTGGCTGGCGGGGCAGGACTTCCTCCTTCTTTCTCCCGGGCTCATCGGGGGCGGGACTTCTGGCTCACATCCTCTCTCCTGATCACCTCGTGGCACGCTGGTATCGGGAGTCTCCTCCAGCTCCGGACTCAGCTAACCTTCTACCTGCAGCTAAGTCTCTTCCCTTTTACATACAGGACTACCATACCTTGTCCCTCTTTCCATTATATATTTCTCTATTAGCCAGGCAGCCTCCCTTTCCACCTCTACCTGTGTAACTCCTCCTGGCCTATTGCTTGTTCTGGGGCCCAGTACTGGGAACCCCTATCCAGGCCCCTTATTTCTATTCAGGCAAAAAAAAAAAAGTAATATATACTTTCCAGTCAGGAACCCAAGTGGGCCAAAACACTCCAGGCTTCCATCAATTCTCTACAGAATCCTTCTCCGGGGTCAGTCTTGTCCCGAGAATCTCCGGGGTCCCCCCCAGGAGTCTGAACCAGCCTGGGCAAAATTATTCACATATTCTATGTCAGTGTTGTTGGCTTCTATTTCACAAGTTCTACAGTCAGTACATCCCGCTGGAATGGAAGCCAGGCCGCAAAGAGCTGCCAGAACCTCAGAGCCCCCATGGCGACTTCAATGGAAGATACCTCTCTGAAGAGAAGAAAGAAAGGAATCGGAAGACGAAGAACTTGGACTCCTTAGATTCCGAAATGGAAGTCCAGATCACCTTCACACGGAGACAATCGACGAGCTGATTAGATAGTCTTACTGTTTCTGAACATCCAAGATCCAGGGGAACCAGCAGACCCGTCCAAATCTTTATTTAGTCACCCAAATGAAAACAGCGACTTTTCCTTCGTACGATCAGTTAGAACAGATCGTCCTGGAAGAATGGGCCTCTCTGGAAAAGAAATTCCATCATTCAAGGATTTCCAAACGATGTTCCCTTTTCCTAAGTCAGACTTGGATAGGTGGTCGATGCCTCCAGTAGTCGACCCCCCAGTGGCAAGACTCTCCAGGGCGACAGCTATTCCTCTGGCAGAGGCAGCCACTTTCAAAGATCCCACAGATAGATGACTGGAGGGATTTTTGAGAACATCCTTTGCGGCTTCTGGTGCGGCCCTGCACCCCACCTTCGCCTCCGCTTGGGTGGCTAAGGCTATGGAAGCCTGGCTAGATCAATTATACCAAGCAGTCGCCAAAGAACCCTCTAGCAGACACCTAGTTGAAATCTTTATGGCTCAAAGCCTGGGCGGCAGATCCTGCATCAAAAAAGGCGCTCATCAAACTACCCTTCTTGGGACGCCTCCTGTTCGGACCCGAACTGGAGAGGATCATCGCTCAAGCTACAGGAGGTTATACTTCCGCAGAACAGGGCCCGTCGCTTTCCGTCCTTTCGGAGGTCATTGTCTTTTTGTCCCTCTAACCGGATGCAACCTGAGACCTCCAATGCCTTTCCAAACAGCCAGGGACAAAGGCCCCTTGCCCCATGGTCATCTTAAAGAGGAGATTTCAAATCAGGGGGAGACAAACCTAAACAGGCATGACTATCTTCGGCATCTCCCGTCCACAGACACCTGGACTATAGATGTATTGACCAACGGCTACCGAATAGAATTCTCCTCCTCTTTTCTTTCCTTCTCGGATCCCAAGATGCACAATCAGTTGCAAAGCTCTCAACGATTGCGTGCTATCCCTCCTTCAGGCTCGGGTCATGACCTTGGTTCCAATAGATCCAGAAATTTCGGGGATTCTATTCAAATCTTTTTCTGGTACCGAAGAAGGACGGAACCTTTTGACCAGTCTTGGACCTCAAGGCACTCTCTACGTGCAAAAATTCAGATTCAAGATTGAATCTTTGTGGTCAGTTATTTTGGCCATAGAGCCAGACGACCATCTCGCCTCCCTAGACATTTGGGACGCATACCTCCACATACCCATCTGGACCGGTCATCACCCTTTTCTCAGATTCGCCATAGGTTCCCGGCACTTCCAATTCACGGCCCTAACATTCGGCCTAGCTTCAGTGCCCAGGGTTTTCACCAAGGTCATGGCCTGTCAGGCGGCCTTCCTTCATCTCCAGGGCATCTTTATCCTTCCTTACCTGGACGAACTACTAATAAAGGAGGCAACTTTCGAGTTTGAGTGCAAAAACTCGTCGCTCAGTGTATGTGAACTCTCACGTGGTTTGGATGGATAATAAACAGGGCGAAGTCCTCTATAACACCTTTGAAACGCATGATTTTCCTTGGGATGTTATTCGACACAGACAGCCACAAGATCATTCTTCCTCAGGACAAAATTTTCTCACTAAAGAGTCTGGCCATTCAGGCTCAGTCAAACAAACAACTCTCAATTCGACAGGCGATGCGTCTGGTGGGGAAGATGGTATCATCAGTGGAAGCAGTTCCGTATGCCATTTTCCATCTACGTCCCCTCCAGAGGTACCTTCTTCGCTGTTAGTCCCTAGACTTCCAGATTCATCTCCCACGGCCGTTTAAGATCTCTCTGACCTGGTGGACCTTGGAGAACAACTTAGCGGCGGGCAAATCTTTGTACCTTCCCTCTTGGACGGTGGTGACGACAGACGCCAGTCTCCTAGGATGGGGAGCGGTATGCGGTACTCCGAAGGTCCAAGGCCTTTGGACCAAGGAAGAAACCCACCTGCCAATCAACGTCTTGGAGTTACGAGCGATATTCATTGCTGTGTCTCACTGGACAGACCTTCTGATGGGCACAAATGTCCGTATACAGTCGGACAATGCCACGGCTGTGGCATACATAAATCATCAAGGAGGAACAAGAAGCGACTTGTCGATGGCAGAATCACACAGAATTCTGACTTCTGACACATCCGGAGGTGTTCGAAGAACTATCACAGAGATGAGGGACTCCGGACATCGACCTAATGGCCTCTCGGGACAATCGCAAGGTTCCGATCTTTGGCGTCAAAACAAGAGATCCTCTGGCGGTTCCTTATAGATGCTCTGGTGGTACCTTGGCAATTCCGCCTGGCCTACATATTCCCACCAACGGCTATGATACTCAGGATCCTAAAGAAGATAAAGAAGGAACGAGTTCCAGTAATCTTCATCGCTCCATGATGGCCAAGGAGGGCTTGGTTCTCAGATCTGCTATCAATGCCAGTCTGAGAACTATGGTCACTCCCGCTATGACCAGATTTTTTCGCAAGGTCCTTTTCGTCACCTGAATCTTCAGCGTCTCCATTTACGGCGTGGCGGTTGAGTCCGCCACTGACGACGACGAGGGGTGTCGGCATCCACAATACCTACTATGCTGGAGGCTAGAAAACCTTCGTCTAAGGTGTAGTATAGGATGTGGCAAAGGTATGTGATGTGAAGCTCATCCAGAGGCTTTCCTCCAGCCAGGTTTGTCCTATTTAGGATCCTTAGTTTTCTTCAGAAGGGATTTGACGGTGGTATTTCTCTGAGTGCTCTCAAGGGTTAGGGTATCGTCTATATACTTTCATCGGAGACTTGCGAGTAGAAAGGATATCCAGACGTTTTTACAGGGAGTAGCTCATTTGTTTCCTCCGGTTCGCATTCCAGTCCAACCCTGGCATCTGTCTTTAGTACTCAGGGCGCTTAAAATGCCTCCTTTCGAGCCTTTATGAGCTATTCCTTTATCGCTTCTCTCTTGGAGGACGGTTTTTCTTTTGGCCATATCTTCTATCAGGCGAGCTTCGGAACTAGCCGCTTTGTCCGTGGACCCCTCGTGTCTGACGATTCATTCAGATAAGGCAATCCTTAGGCCTCACGCCTCTTTCCTACCAAAGGTGGTCTCGTCTTTCCATATCAATCAGGAAATCATAGTTCCAGCCTTCTTTCCGAATCCGTCTTCTTCCAAGGAGCGCAGTTTGCATTATCTTGACGTAGTGAGAGCCCTGAGATTCTACATTGCTCGGACTGAAGGCATCTGTTCCAATCAGGCTTTTGGACCTGCCGGGGGTCTGGGCTTCCCGGCAAACTCTGGCGAGATGGATTCGATCTACTATTGTCTGCTGTTACGTGGCAGTTGGAGCCGTTCCTCCCTTGCGGGTTACGGCTCACTCTACTAGGGCGGTAGGAGCCTCTTGGGCAGCTCGTCATGGTGCCTCGGTGGACCAGATTTGTCGGGCGGCAACTTGGTCTTCCATACATACCTTTATCAAATTTTATCGGCTCCAAGTTTTTGCAGAGAAGGATACAGCTTTGGGTGGCTCTGTCCTGAGAACTGCGGAAGCCTAGCTCTTATAGTTCTTTTTCCCACCCTTACTATTTCGGGACTTTGGGACGTCCGCTGCGTTTCCTGGGTCCCCCTGAGGCTGTCCGGGAAAAGGGGATTTTTATGTTTACTCACCTGCAAAATCCTTTTCTCTTAAGCCGTAAGGGGGACCCAGTTACTTCCCTCCCTGTTTGTTGACGTGGTTGTCTTTGGCTTGTTGCCTGTTACTTTTCTTATTTAGTTCTCAACATTTATTTCTTCTGTTTTTGCTTACGCTCCCTCTTTGGGACCAACTGGAGGAGGCTTCAGGTGCTAGGAGGTATACACCTGAGGGGAGGAGCACCGGAGCCTCACTTCCTTCCAAATTAAAGTGTCCACTCCTGGAGAAAGGTGCTTAACCCCTGCATTTCCTGGGTCCCCTTTACGACTTTAGAGAAAAGGATTTTACAGGTGATTAAACCTAAAAATACCCTTTTTTACCAACCAATTGGTCATTCAATCCTGATTGACTTGTGGTTGGGAATAGAAAGTAAACCTTGGTTAAGACATAACTGATTTTAAAGCTGTACACTACCTTAAGACAAAAAAACATTAAAGATATAACCCTTATGTATTAAAAGAAATAATGCACCCTTTCGCATTATAATAAGCCTCCTCGAAGCCACCTGCAGCGTTGTTGGGAACTCTGTGACTTAATATCCTTATATTACACTGTAAGGGCACGGCCACACTGCAACGCAAACGCAATCGCATACGATTTCATTTGCAGTTTCGTTGCGTTTGGACATGCGTTTTTTCATTAATTATTAAAAAATGCATGCGATTTCGATTTAAAATGCGTAACGCAAATCGCAACGCACCTGAAAACGCGAGTTTTCGGTGCGTTGCCGCATTTTCAATGATGTAAAAACGGAATCACAAACGCAATAAAAGCACAGCAGTGTGGCCTAGCCCTCAGGGATGCATTATTCCCTTACGGTATTTATTCTGCAAACACAGCAAATATTTTATACAAAATCCTTTAGTCTGTTCTTAATTCTTACAATTTTAAGCAAAACCTGTAGAACCAGAATATCGGACATTTTGGCAAGCCACCATTGATCATGAGGCTATTTGTCCAAAATGTTGCCTGTGTGATCTATTGGGCCAAAACATTCACAATCATTTACCAGCACTACAGCAGAGGGTAGACAAATTATTTTTTAGTATAGCATAGCTACTTTACCTCCCCGTTCTTCAATCAATGCATTAAAGAAATAGTTAACTTTTTCAGTGAACACTTCCTTTAAAATTCGAAAGATTCCAGTTTTTTATCCATTTTGTTCTGTTTTTTTTTTATCGTTTTGAAGGTTTCTAGTTACCCTGCATTGTTTGCCCAGCCTTTGCCTCGTGATGCTCATTCTACACCATACTACTATGCCAGGCCACAAAGTCTTCAGCTCAGTTACCAAGATCGGAATGTGCAGTCTGCACAAAGTGCTGCAAACATGGGTAGCAGTGGGATTGGCAGTATTGGCATGTATTCCTTAAATGGGCCAACTCCTACACCACCGTCTCTTGTTCAAGGGTGAGTTAGTTTTGTAAACTAATATATACACTCTGCTCAGTGCTTATGAAACAACATTGGCTAACTAGGGTTGCCATCATGGCTTTTCTGTACTGGGTGTTCCAGAGAGTGACTAGTTGCATGCCAACAGTATTGCTGTTTTCCCCAGAAGACCACTTGAGTTATTCAGTGGACTGCTTCCTTGCAAAACTAACTAATGCATATACTTCAAAGAACTTGTGTTCAAAGAATGTTTATCTGTGTATCATATTTTTTAATTTGTGCCAATAAAAAATTTCCTTTTTTTTTTTTTTTTGAATTAAAAGTACTTAATTCAAGAGTCAATTTTTAAAAAAATTTTATTCTCATGAACACTACCTAATTCTTTTTTTTTTTTTTTTATTCTTCAACTATGAAAAGGAGCATTACATAAGTCAAATCACAAGAACAAAAGAAGCACAATATGTAGAGCAAAATAGCATCCCACATACAATTTTTCAATAGTATGAAAAAAATATAACAGTAAAAGAGTACAATAACTTATGTAAAAGAAAACAGACAATAGCATGAATTCCAAATAAAAACTGCAAAAGTAACACAGGTGTAGATGAAAATTGGAGAGGCAAAAACAACTGAATTTAAATTTCAGGTACAAACAATTGAAATTACACCAAGAGGGGGAAAAAATGAAAACATTCTCAAAAACATACATATACACATATACATTCATAGACCTAGACAAATACATGGACAGACAAAAGTACACATGCAAACATAGATAAATACACATTTTGAAACTGAAAAATACACACAGAAATAAATGCTAACTCAAAAATATACACACAGACAGATACATTGAGTGATATGTACTTGTGCATTAGCATACAAAGGTATAAACAAACATGTATGAGCAAATCTCCATTTACAACCATTCATCCATATGCTCACAACAGTTTACAGAGACTCGCAAACACACCCACAATTTCTGTGCACCAATTGGCTTACTTTTTCTTATATGCATTAAAATTATTATGCAGTACATAGTTCTATATAATATTTAGTGCATAGGTTTGTTTCAGAATATTTTATTTTAAACTGTTTCCATAGGATCTGATGTGATCTTTGATATTGATTGTTACTGGTCTGATTTGGCATTTTAGACAGTCCTATCAAACTCCAAATATGGGAGATTCACTTCGTCAGCAGTTAGGGTCCCGCCTTGCATGGACATTAGCAGCTGGACAGCAACCAACACTACAAAGCACTGCCAAAGGCCTTCCTAGTGTGATGTCACGCAATGTGCCAAGGACTAGAAGAGAAGGGGACTTAAGTGGTGAGAAACCTAAAATGATTGGGTGTGAGAGGTTTTTGATTATGAATACAAGACTTCTTTTAAATGAGAAAAATAGTAATTCTTCTAGATAAATCGAGATAAAGTTCACTTTAGGTGTGTTTTTAGACTGCATTGCTGTGAATTTTTAAACTTTATGCACCAACATTCTACATAATTATATAAAGATGTACTTATGTCTTGTCAATTTTTTTTCAGAAACTGACTTCATAAAATAACCGATTCCATAAATTAATAAACATAATGGTGGTCATACACGTAATATTCCTGATTATTTCTGCAAAATGTTGCTGATTTTTGAGTGGAGCTACAGGGATCTTTTACTTTGCAATTCTAGAATTTCTGCATGGTCATTTATATTCTTACTTTAGTTCTCCTTTAGATTTTCCAATGGGGTAGAATTCCTCTCATCCTAAAACAGAAAGAGAGTGACACAGTAACACTAATGATGTTTTTGGTGGTACCCCTTGTGCAGGAAAAGTCCAGCATTAAATAGTGGACATCAAGTTTGTTAAATCAACTATTTCTTATTCTCACGAAAGCCAGAAAAGAAAATAGCTTGTGGTAAACGTTTATACCCATAATGATTATTCCATAGAATGTATCTTCTCCTTTGTTCTAGGTTCTGTTGAAATAACAGAGGCATCTCTTGTTAGAGACATTTTATACGTTTTCCAGGGGATTGATGGAAAGACCATCAAAATGTGTAGTTCTGAAAACTGCTACAAAGTAGATGGCAAGGTAAAAAAAAATCCTATGTATTGGTTTTGAAAAAGGAAAACCTAAGATTAAAATATTATGTCAGCAAGTAATACAATCAGAGGTGCACGCAGAGGATCGCACTCCAGTCAATTTAATTATATGGTTGTCACTACCTGAAAACCAACCCCAACATGGGAGGAGTCAGGGGTGAGATGTAATTATCTCCCCACTCCTGACTCCTCCCATGTTGGGGTTGGTTTTCAGGTAGTGACACCCTATATAATCCCTGAGCACTGTTGCACTTGTATCACCTGAAGAAGGGGGCACGTTATTCCCCCGAAACGTTGTTTGTGTGATGTGTGGTTCACAATAAAGGCTTAAATTGACTGGAGTGCAATCCTCTGCTTCTTTATGTTTGCTAAAATATTATGTCCCTTTATGTTTATCTATGTTTGGCTAAAACAGTAATAGATAGTCACACTCTCACACCTGCTAGTTATCTCCGGTGCTGCTCCGTTCAAACCCCATTCCAAAGGCCAATCATCACTGCAGAACTGAAAGAGGAACCAGAACGCTACATGGATTAGCAGGCGACAAAAGGGGAGAACCCCTATAGGTGATTCAGTTGTAAAGCAATCCATTGTTTTTGGAGACGTATCCACCCTTCCTCAGGGATAACAATAAACAAGTGAAGCAGCAACTATATCACAACAGTGGGAGGAGTCTAAACTCCGAAATGTAACCATTTCCATACAGGAAAGTAAAGTGCCACAATAGTGCAAAATACAATATAAATATAATATCCATTGCTCAATCTACATAAAAATACCAATAAATATAAAAGTGCACATTATATCTAAAAACAGTGTAAAAGAGCTAATACAGCTAAAACACCACCTCCATAGAGTTACCTAATAATGCATTGCAGAGTAAAAACATTTTTAAATGTATAAATATACATAAAGAAGATAAATGATGCAGTAGTTACAAGTTACAAATAAATACATATATGATACATTTCCTGAGGTAATCACAGCCTAAAGAAAAATTTAAGGGGATGTTATAGGTATATTTAAAGGGAATGTTAAAGGGCTATTACCCTAAAAGGAGACGTCAAACCCCTGAGGCTGTGCATGTAAAAAGCAGGATAGCTGTCTGTTGCTGCAACAATATTAAGAGAGCTATTTTAAAATATTGGGACATTTTAAAAGAAGATAAAATATATCTGAAACTGTTTTTAAACCCCCCCTTGTTTTCATACATGAACTGTGCCTCTATCGGTTAAAGATTGGTGAAATATGACATACAGGATAATAGAACACAGACCTGTGTGTATTCCCCTGCTCAAATTGTTCTCATTGTAATGGGATCATCATAGGAACCTCTATTACCCATCCACATTCCGGACATAACATTCCGCTTAACGACTTTGCAAACTGCAACAGCAGAAATGTCATATATGGGATACATTGTCCATGTAGCATTTATTATGTTGTCCAAACAACTTGGAGGGTAAAAGTTTTTTTCTAAATGAACACAAAAGTGATATTCGTATAAATAAAACGCCATTAGCGACACACTTATTAATGACAAAAGACATAATATATCTCGGGTTAAGATGGATCATTTTAGAACATGTTAAAAAAAATATTTTTCTTTAGGCTGTGATTACCTCAGGAAATGTATCATATATGTATTTATTTGTAACTTGTGTCTACTGCATAATTTATCATCTTGCAATGCATAATTAGGTAACTCTATGGAGGTGGTGTTTTAGGTGTATTAGCTGTTTTACAATGTTTTTAGATATAATATGCACTTTTATATTTATTAGTATATTTATGTGGGTTGATCAATATATATATATATATATATATCTATATATATATATATATCTATATATCTATATATATATATCTATATCTATATATATATATATATCTCTCCATAGGAGATTGCATTGAGTTTTTAGGAGCTACCAATGTGGTGGGGGGTATAGGATATTACATATAGGAAAGGTGTATGTATGTGTGTACTATCTCGCTATTACCATTTATGACCATCAGTAAATATATATAAAGTATAGCACTGACTTATATTAGGTACAACGCAAAATATACAAAATACATAAACTTACTTACAGAGCTGAGATCCTTATTTGAAAATGGAATGGTCCAATGGCAGCTTAAACCACACCCCTGTGTCTGCTCCATGTGAAAGGAAGTATAATCCAAAAAAAGTTTGTCTGCTAAACAGGATGTGATGTGTATTGTAATGGACATACACATCAAGGCTCCTTATATACCACATCCAGCCTGTTAGTGAGACATCCCTGCTCTATATGGCTAGGAGGACAGAAAGTGAAAGTAAATTGTGGTGTGTGTTATGGAGAGATATTGACTGCAACACAAGATCCTGTGTAGAAGATCCTGTTACCACCTGTTGAGAGGACAGATTATTGGACAGACAATTTACCTTATTGGATACAAACTCTGAGGTAACAGATAAGTGTACACCAACTTACAAGGACATACAATATACAGGCCTGGTCAATATTCAAAGTGGTGCACCCCTGATTACTGCATATGTTGTGTGGGGAACCTGTTTATGTGCACTGTCTGCTTTGTGCTAGACCACCAGAGTAACCCATTGTGTGCCATGCTACCCATAATCCTTCCATAAAGCAGTGATCTAGTACAAATTGGTGTTGCAGCGGTGCTGGTAATATCATTTATTCTCCCTGTTTTCTCTGTATATTTGTTCTCTGTGTTAAAGGGCATCTATACTAAAAAATAGGTTATTTTAAATTGACCATAACTGCAAACTATAATTCTTCCCAACCTATCTATCTATCTATCTATCTATCTATCTATCTATCTATCTATCTATTATCTATCTATTATCTATCTATCTATCTATCTATCTATCTATCTATCTATCTATCTATCTATCTATCTATCTATCTATCTATATATATATTGCGTTCTTTACTGTTCCTTTAAAAGGGCGAAATCACCCCGAGATCTGCTATAAAAGAGAACAATGTATCATTTTTCTCTTCCAGGGATTCCACTTAAAGGAAACAGATTCTCCAGTAAAAGAGAACAAAGGATGGACTGGCAGCGCACTCACAGCTGTTTTGGGGGAAAGAAAGGGAAGAATGAAAAAAAAAAAAGGCTTCCTGTTTCTTTAAAGCTGATCTGTGTGGTTTGTGGCCATGGGAGTGAGGCAGGCTCCTTGCAGCAGGCGGCTCACTGACTGATCTCACTAACAGGGGCTTCTGTGTAAGCTGAGGCTAAACAAACACAGATGGAGTTTTCAGTTTTGCATTCAGTAGAAATGCTGGCAATGCAGGGGTAGGGGCTTCACATGTCACAGTGAGAGAGGGAGACAGCACCAGGGCTCCTCTATACACACAGCTGGACACTGGGCACAGATCAACTTCATTACACATTGCACTGACAGCAGGACCCAGGTGGTGGTGGAGGTGGATAACACAGAATCTTCTCTCTCTCTTCCCACACATTTCCTTCTCCTGCCATGAAGAACCTGCAGGTTGTGGAAGAGAAACCCTGGAGGGGTCACCACTGCATCAGGGAGATCAAGAGGCTGAAGAGGAAGAGCAAGGGGGACGAGCCCATCAAAGAGGTCAATGACTTGAAAAGTTTCAAAGTGGACCAGAACTCAGCAGAACCAGGTGGAAGGACAGGGCAAGCTGCAGAGCTGCTGGGGGTGGGCAGGGGTGATCATGGGTTGGGGGGCGATGATGCTTTGGACCTGAGGAATAATAATGGGAGGAAGAAAGAGTTAATGCAACCCAGGGTGGTGATTTGCCCCCCCAGGCCACCGCTAGAGACTCCCTACTTGCCAGTCTCCCAGGCTCCTTACAGCCCAGACCCAGTAGAATCGCCTAGGAAAATGCTGGGGGAGACAGCAGGCGTCACTTCAGAGATCAAAGCCATTCAGCAGACAAGGAGGCTGCTGGCCAATGCCAGGGAGAGGACCAGGGTGCATACAATCAGCGCTGCCTTTGAGGCACTCAGGAAACAGGTATTCAGATTCTCTCTAATCCCTCCCCCATATCAGTCTCCATTTACACTCACAGGTAAGCCCACCTGATTGTACTTATATTGTAAGCTCTTCGGGGCAGGGATCTCTTTCCTAATATGTCAAGGTACACTACACTTATATGTATGTATTCTTCACCTTTGAAACTTTATTTATGTAAATTTAATTTATCTGTATAATGGATTGCACTTATTCCCTGGTTTGCATATTATAATGTACAGCGCTGCGTACCCAAGTGGTGCGATATAAAGAAAATTATACATACATACATACACCTGGGCTACTCTAACCCAGGGCTGAACTAGACACTTGGCTGAGGCTGCTGGGAAATCCAGTTCAGTTAGAAGAGGTGCAGTCTGGGACCATTCATAAAATAACACTTGTGGATCAAAAAGTTTCAGTCTGTATTCCCAACTTGCAGCCATTGTGGTAATTTCTTTAAAAAACTTTAACTCCCGGCAGCCCACAAAGACCAAAATGTTGTTGGGAGTTTGTGACACACAGTGTGAACATATATCAGGTTTATAGAAGGTTGTCACTGAACTCATATGAAAACTACAGGGTGCTAGGGTAAGTACAAGTTCACTAAATACAATGCTGTATGGCTACATTGAAATCAGTACAGCCTGCATCATGAGATGTCAATCTTATGTTTATCCCACATTGACAGCGTTGTACGAGTAGGTTGTCAGGGCTTTACTTATGTATTGGCTGTTATTTCACTGTTCTGTCTTATGGAATATTAATATGTCAATGATTTGTTATCCAGCACTAATTCGGATCTGCATTGCACTGGGTGCTAATTGCTTCCGACATGGGGAACTTCTGTAACCGCTGAGCTCCTGACTGTCTCCACTGTCCGTCAATGTATGGGTATATATATTGTATTGTATATGTAAATATTTATATTACTTTATCTGATCACATCAAAGAGCTTACAATCTAAGCACCGTAGATTATGAAACGCAAAACTGTTGAGAAATATGCCATGAAGGATAATGTCCCTGTGTGTGCCAGGAAAGGAGAATGTGGGAACTGTAATAGACCACAGGATCTTTACCTGTGTGGGAGTGTTAGAGAGATTCCCACATTTACACACAGGCAGAGTTAAGGAGAGAAACACAATCTAAAGTTCCATCCATTGCTGATTCTCTCGTTTTCCTTCTCTGGCTCTTCCTCTTCAGATCTACTTATTTCTTTTCCATTATCTTCCACTTCTCCCCTTCCCCTAAAGGTTCCCATAAACGCCACAACACTTCTAGTGGAATAGATACGGACCAGACAATAAAGTGATTGTTGTGTGTATGGCCACATTCTCATCCCTCGTCCTCTACAACTCCCTTTCTTCTTTTTTATACACTTTTCTCCTGTTCCACTTCTGTTCACCTTTCACATCTCTTTCTCCTCCCATTAAAGGTGGTCATAAACACAATGACATCACAAGGTCTGATCTCTCACACATACATACGACATCACAAGATCTGATCTCTCACACATACAGTGAATGACATCACAAGATCTGATCTCTCACACATACACTGAATGACATCACAAGATCTCATCTCTCACACATACATACAATGACATCACAAGATCTGATCTCTCACATCGATTGCGATATTGTATGATTGTTATCGGTCCAATTTAATTCTTTAAACATGTCCGATAAGTAAAAAATTGATCCACCATCATACAATCTGCCACACACAATTGATAGTCACATGATATCAAAATATATTGTGTGTATGGGCACAGTCCCAGTTATTATGGAATAATATAGGGGTTTAGTATCCAATCCGCTATTTCAGATGCTGATGTTGCCATTAATTAAAGCCATTCACTAATATATATAAAATAGGTTATTTTAAATTGACTATAACTGGAAACTATAATTCTTCCCAACCACCACTGTATCATTTTTTTGTTGATCTGCCTCCTATTTCTTTAGATATCCAATCTAAAACGTCTTATATTTCAGCTGTCAATCAAGTTCCTTGCTCTCAAAAACTATTCTTCTGTGAGTAGTTTTACTGTAGCTGGAATGGTGATAGAGTTTTGACAGTTGGAATGCTGTATGCTGTGTGCAGGCTTGACAGTTGGATTGTGGGAAAAAAGTCAGGTCGGATGGAAGTGGGAGTGGTTAAAAGAGGGAGGGGGATACTGCTCCTTAACAAATTGTGTACTGGATTGAAGGCATGCAGCAACACACGCAAATCAGAGCAAGTGCTACTTACATGTATTCAATTATAGATTAAGATAAGGCAAAGTCATTTTTTCAGTATAGTGTTAAAACCTGCCTACCCCACACAGATGATACAGACAGACCTGTGCTATTAAATGTGCCATTAATACAGATAAGGACAGAAGCCACATTAGAACATGCTGAGAACTTTCCTTATACTTTATATTAGGTTAATGCTTGGTAGATTATGTCAGTAATGATGACATCATTGTAGGTAACTACTGTAGGTTAGCCTCTTAGTGTGTGTGTGTGTGCGTCCTGCCTGTCACTGTCCAGAGCATCATTTTAACTGGATGAATTGTCCAATTAAATTTGAAAAGGATCAAATATACCTGATGATAAGGAGAAGTGCTGGGGTTTGGATTAAGAGATGTACTGATCAATAAACCAATTAGTATATTGTGGAATGTTTGCCAACCCCTTAATCCTTACCTCTGTCAAATACAATATAAACACAACAATTTCTTTGTAAGCTTTCTCAGTATTTACATGGATCAAATGAAGATTAAAATATTGGCTTTTAATTGAAAAATACTTGGATGAATGGATAGAGGTAGAAATATAAATTACACAAGGCACATTGATTTCAGAGAGGGTCAATGGAAAGGATGCTGTAACATGCATTGTGGCTATTCACAATGCATTACAGGAGACATCACATTCCACCAGGTAACAACTCAGTACCCACATGGCATTCCAAAACCACCTTTGGAATTATAATGGCTATGGGCTATGTGGTTGCCATGGTCCATTAGGCTAAGTATGCATGAGACAATATTTCGGCCCAATTAAATGGCCACTTTGTACCCTTAAGGCAGAGATGGGATTCTCCCTTTATCCCCTGTTTCACATAGACCTATAGCTCTTCAGTTCCGTAAACCATCTGATGACACTTTCTAGTGAATAGGTCATTAGTGGCAGAAGAGATTGATTTATGGCTGGCTCCTCTGTTAAAATAACAGGTTTGCTATGTCCTCCCTTTCTTTCTAAGGCCTACAATAGAAAGCAATACATTTGTGCCCCCATTCTGTGGAGAGCATCACATTACAGGCAGGATTATGGAAATCTGGGGTTAGTAACTCCATTAAGTTGGCAAAGTGCAGTGGGAATTCCTTTCTGCTTAGAAATAGCAACACCCTTCCATGATCATTAGCGGTACCTTCAGTACTTTATTATTATGCACACTGGTTGTCTCAAATGATTTACTATATTAGTAGTACATTGATCATAGGAAATGGCATCTCAAACATCAAGCACAAATGAGAGCCTCAGTTAGAATTCATTCCATCAGTGCAGTATTTATTAGAAGATGTTGCACTACATGTTTCAGACCCATAGGGTCCTTCCTCAGGTGTAAATGGCATCTCAGTATGTTGGAAGACTGTAATGTTATCATCTTAGACAAAGAAGAAGACTGGTTCAAAGGTGATGTAAAGGAAGGACAATTCCAAGCAATTCCAAGCATGAATAAAGAGATCTATTGTCTGTTTTGACACCTTACTCTATGAGTTATGTCTTACCTTCCATTCTTCAGTAAAACTTGCAGGAGAGGAGGAAGAATTACCCGCAGATCGATCCAGCGCTGCTCAAAGACTTTGACGCGCCCCCAATCCTTAGCACTGTGCGTGCAAGCGCACAACGCGTGAAGGAGCGTGGATGTGTTAGAAAAGCCGCCACTGGATAGATCCGCGGGTAAGTTCTTCCTCTGCCACTGCAAGATTTACTGAAAAACGGGAGGTAAGACATAACGCATTTACCTCCTGTTCTTCAGTAAAACAGTAAAAAGTAAAGTTAAAAAAAGCAATGGATATACCCTTTTAAAATTAACACATTTAAAATCTACAGGGCTAACTAACAGTTTATTTAATGTCCACCCTTAAAACAAAACAATGGTGACTACCATTATATATGGAAATATTGACCAGCCTTTGATACATCAAAGGAAGAAGTAGCAACTATAGGTTGTGTTTTGCCTGTAGAGAGAAATGGCCAACAGGTGAGAACATTGAAATGGATTTACTTTTTAACTACCGGTATTCTATCAAAGCGTCTGCCTTTTTAAAATATCTTATTATTATAATATCTAGTGATTTCTATACTGTATAGTTATAACAATATAATGATACACATGGGACAAAGACCATTTGATTGACAGAACATCATGGTCTTATTGGCTGCTAGCTACTTGTCAGTATCATGTGATTATTCCACAACGTCCTTGGCTTAACATTTTTCTTTTCATACGGATCACCCTACAGAATGAGGATTAGAGTAGGAGCTTAAATATACCTGAACATGTTACAGGGTCTTAATATTAATAATCTCATTTAATTAAACCTTTGTAATAAAGGTAGATTGAGATTATTTAGTCAGCCAAGGGGGTAGTCACCAAGGTCAGTGTTCCAGACTAAAGATGTTCGAAACTAGTGAGCTCCGTTCCAAAAACAGATTTTCAAGAGTCTAAAAAGGGACCCATAGAAGTCAATGGGAGTGAAAAAAGTTCTGATTAAAGGAGAACTAAACACAAATTTTTACACTCTACAATCTGAAAATATCCCCTGTAAAAATACCAATTAACTACTACAGTACAGTAAATAGCATTAAAGTAAATGTAACCCCAAGAAGAACTGGATGAAATAACTGTGTATGTACAGTGACTGGCCACACCCCTGACCTCAGTCACATGCTCCCTTGCCTAATTTGTCCTATAAAAGTTAGCTAGAGGCTACTAGTGGGTGTGACTAACTGAACCAACTGTAACAGGTTCCTGCAATATCTAAGTACTAAGCATGTGTAAAGAACACAATGGTCAGTGACTTCACTGTGTAATACTGGTTAGAAACCCCATGTTAGAAAGGTAAATTTCCATATCAAAAAGCAACCATATCAAAATGAGAGGAGGGGCGCAGATTACAGCTTTTATATGAAGGTGCTCTTTCTTCTGAAAGAGTGTTGTTCCGAGGCTTTAGTTGTCCTTTAACTGTAAATAACAATTGTAAGTTAAATGGCCCAAGGACCTGGGTAATGGTCGGAGGTCCGGTGGAACAGGTATTTTCGAGGTTCAGCATCACATTTTCGAAAATGTTCAAATACTCAAAATTGAGGGCTCGCATATTTACTATTTCTCCAGTATTTGGAATCGAGGTTTCCGTATTCAGAATCAAGGGTTCACATATTCCATATTTTAAAATTGGCCTGTATAGTCTGTAATTTCCTAATATTTGATTTTGAAAATTCAATAATCCTAGAATGTTCGATTTGGAAAATTTAGTCATTATCGAAAATCCGGGAAAACCTGCCAGTTCCGTCAGAAGTTTGGAACCAGGTTTGACTCTGAACTGGAACCTATTCTACACATGGAATGCAATGATTTCACCATAATAGAAACAAGGGCTGTAATCAATAATAAAAAAAGATTAATATGAACACAGTGGCTAATGAACAAGGTTTGCCCAGTAGGATAGTAACCCATTGAGATGTTTAATTATTCTAATAGTATAAGAACCAATGGGGTTATTCAATAAAAGTTCTTATCATTAAAAATGGTGCTAATTTTGCCTCAACCAATCAGATGTTAGCTTTCAAATGTTAAATAACATCTGATTGGTTGGGGCAAAATTAGCACAATTTTTATCGATAAGAACTTTTATTGAATCTCCCTGCAAGTTTGTACAAATAGAGAAAAGTTCTTGCCACCAGTAGAATACATAGACATGATAACCTAGTAATAGCTTTAGGGTGCTCAGTGGACTTGTAATTCTGTGGGCTACCTGGGGCAGGAAGGTTGGATTCATTATTCCTACCTCCCAATAATATTGTTTTGTTGAGAAGCTACAGCACATACAGTTTTCATCTGCCAGGTTAGTGCATCTGGCAGAAGCAGCTTTCCTCTTGCTGCCGCTACTCATAGTAATGATATTGGGAGGTAGAAAGGAAGCCTACCTCCCTGCCCCAGGTACTTATTATTTTAACTGATTTTTTTTTTAAAAAAACTTTATATGCACTATATAGTTCTCCTTTAATAATTACTGACCAATTGGAATACATAACTTCCTTCCTATGGCCTCATTGGCCAAAGAATTGTGTGGGCTGGCAACTGGAAAATGATCAGAGTATTTATTTTATGACTTTCACTTCTTTCACTTTATCATTGAAATGAAGGGTCATTGTGCCATGAGTCTTGCGATATAGAGGTTCGGCTTAAGCTGCCATGAATCAAGGCAGCTTATGGTTACAATAAATTCAACCACATTACCTGTATTCAACATGGAAATAAAGGTACCCACATTAGCAAAAAAAAAATGATTGACTGTAAAGGCAACATCCCCTCATCAGAAAGTCATATACCTTTAGTGCAAAACCTGGCATGTTGATTCCAGATATGATTCTCGAAAGCAACCCATCTTACATTGGAATAGCATATCATCCTCCAAAAAGAAAATAGCTACCATTGCTACTCTACACAGATGATAAAGCTACAAACAAATCTAGGAATTCTTAGTGTTTCTTTATCCTAAGCATTTGGAACTCCTGTGTGTACAGTATGTTGTGATTACCAAACTGTACGGTGTAATAATTATGGCTCTTATCATTTATAATGCAGAGTCTACTGGTTGCAGTAAATAAAAAAAAAACAAAATCTATCAACTTTAAAGAAATGTTTTTTTTGATGGAAATGATGTCATGAGGTCTAAACTATTTAAAACTGAACATTTATATGAACCTTCTGGAAGATTTTTGGCATGGCGCTCTGCAGAAACAAAGAGACAGTTTAGTTAGACTGAGTGTTCCAAAGGACTTATCTTCCTCAAGCCAACTGCTTTCCCGTTGGGACTTAAGAATATTTTAACTCCCAGAACAAAAATAAACCTTATGAAATAAAAGATAGGGAAATTCAGCAGCTTATTATGGAACAAAGTAGAGTCAGCTCTATGATCCCAAGAGCAGCCCCATAAAAAGCAGTTTTTGGAAAAACAGCATTTTTGTGTGTGTGTAATTTATTTTTCTATTTCGTTATCCATGTAAAAAGCTTAAATGTTCATCCCTGCTACTGAAGCAAAGATATAGTTGGAAAATTGGAAGAAGCTATGTTTCCGTGGGATTTCTTGACAACTTGACCCTTTTTTTTGTGTGGAAAATGAAAAGTTTTAAATTCAGTAGGAATAGGAAATGGAATCCACTATGGGGTCAGTGGTGGCTCCAGTTTTTTAGCAGTGTTCTATCCAGCAGACATCTGCAAAGAATCCCCAATGATAAAAATAACAGAAGGATTTCACATTAGATTTATTTTGCCAAAAGAACTAAACTGAGATCTTACGTGTCGATATATAAAACCAGTTGGAAAAATGTTCCAAACTACAAAGGAATAGCTTTAAAGAGAGTGTGAATGAAATGATGTATTTATATTAAATGGATCTAGTTGGATAACAACTATGAGATGGGAGTTACAGGTTTTACAAACTTTAATTGGACTTAGATCATTGTATTTTTCTGAATTTAAATCTCTGCTCCATGCATTTGTGATGTGACTGTTACGGGTAATACAGAATGCTATGTTTGAATTTTTACATATTTCTATAGCTTTAGGCGACACCCTGGGGGCCTATTTAAAATAGAGGCTAAGATGTGTTATGCCTTTTGCGGCATTCTCCAGGGAGCGGTAGGTATGTGAGTCTGTTGGACAGGAATACATGTAATGTTTGTACTAGCTGGATAACCCCAGAGTGTCCTGCTAGAGAGTTCTTATTTGTGGACCTGAAATGGGATTTTGTTTTTGCCTTGTTGATTCTGAACGTCACCTGAGCATAGTAACGTGGGAAAAATATTAAGGGTGTCCCTTTACAAAGGATCCTCAAGGATTTGTTGGGTTCTACCACCAGTAACTGCAAGTTCACAAAACTAACTTATAACCCATGTTTTGTCAAATGTATGTTGTGAGAATTTCTAAGGCAGGCAGGTCTGCATCTGGGTAATTGGACTGGAATGTGGCATCTTGTGTTCAGATAAGTCCCCATGGGAAATAAAGGATGAACGAATTGTTCTGTGTCTTATCTCTGATTTGTGTGTAATAAAGATACATTTGACCTTGTGCTCAGAAATTCATACAGGGTATAGAAAACCTGGATAAATCTATCGTTCATAATACTGCCGTGCAAATTGCCTGCCACCTTTTAGTTCTTAATAACATTTTTTTGTCCTTGATAATACTTGTATTTTGGAACGAACTTATCAACATTGCCGAAATTTGCAGGACAGTCGTAACTTTTAAACTTCATTGCAATGGCCTAAAATCCACAGTAGGGGGAGCAGTGGAATGTAAATGAAATTATTTACTGTCTGCAAGTTTAGACCTTCACGGTGATAGGTTGTAGGTGGTAGGCCAACCTACAGGACAGAATCAAGAGCCATAATTTTAAAATAAAATTCTTTGTTTGTTCGAATGATGTTCAGTGCAATGCCATTCGGCCTATGGATAAAAATAAGAGCCGAGGAGGAGTAGGAATGCCCCATATTTCATTTGTTGCAAAATGGAGGTAATTGTTTAGAAGGTTTGTGGGAGCACTCAGAGGGCAAAAGGACCGCTTCATATTATGGAAGTGCTACTAATATGGCCAGTACATTTATGCAAATATAATATGATCAATGCATGTTCCAGAGAACCATATAACATCCTAGTATCTGTGGAAAGGGAAAAATACAGAGGTTTTTGTTATATATTTATGGTCATATAAAGGAAAAGCCTTCCAACTATGTCAAGGTAACCCCTTTAATTAAAGGGACTGTTTGATTAGTCTGCTACAACATAGACATGTATGATTTCCCAGAAGAGGCATTGGGAAATAAACCTGGTGATTTGGTAGACAATCTCATTGGAACATAAAATTAAAAGGGGCACTCCCCAATATTATGGTCTTTGATCCAATACTGTTGAAGTTTAAAGTTATAACTTTATTCAATAATATAAAAAAAATAGTTTCTTAATCAACAGAAAAATATCACATTAGCATTAAACCATAAAAAGAGAATAGGTTTCACCTCTATCCCTCTCTGTTAGTGGTTGTAATGATGTTTATTATGGTAAGATGTCTCCTGAGATGTTTGCAATCAAGCAGACTGATTGATGGCAATTAATGTATTGATGTAGAGTCTTTAAACATTAAACCCCATTTCTTTGCAGATGAGCTGTTGAATGTTAGGGGTAGAGTGATATACATCAGTTAGCGCCTTGAATCTTACATTTTTCTTCCTCTAAGCAATACCAAAATATTTTTGCATTCCATGGCTGGATGGGGTGGAAAGAGTGGGGGGGTCGATTCCCAGCTGACGGAAATAAGTCTTAATAAATAAGCAGATGGAATCAGAGTGGGAGGAATGTAGCGATTGGGTTGGAGGCCAAGTTTGTAAGCAGTAACTGAGGTGGCTACATTTCATAATGGGGGTGTATTTATCAAACTCAAGAAGGAATCAGTTCAAGCTAAATCACAGTTTTTTCCTGTCTTCTAGCCCAGAAACTGCTAAATGAAGAAAAATATGATTTGTCTTTTTAAGTAATTACTAACCAAAGATATACCTTTGTAAAATAAGTAAAATATTCCACTATATCAAGAACTGCATGTATTATATCTTATTGGATGTCTTGTCTCTATCTATCTGGGTGAAGCAAACTGAGCATGTCAGAGTCAGTGGCTTGGGGAGTAGGTGGGATAGTAGTGTTGATGTAACTTTGGTTAATCAGCCATTAATTCTGGGCTGTGTTTTATTGTTTTATATTAAACTTTTCCCATAAATAGCACCACTGACTTTATTAAGTGACATTTACATTCAGTGTGCTTATATTTACAATATTAATCACTTTTTTGGATTTGGTTTTCTAAATTTTACTTTTTTTTTCCTTTTGTTGCAGGTCCCATGTTATTCTTATGGACAGAAGCTGTCAAAATTGGCCATCCTGAGAATAGCCTGCAACTATATCCTCTCCTTAGCCAAGCTGGCTGACCTTGATTATAGCGCCGATCACAGCAACTTGAGTTTCTCAGAGTGTGTAGAGCAATGTACAAGAACCTTACAGTCAGAGGGGCGGTCAAAGAAAAGGAAGGTACGTAAACAGAAACATAGTTCGGTTTGTAAAAAGTTATGTAATAAATTGTATTACCTCCTGGTGGATTTAAAGATGGCGCATGTGACAAATAAGCACACACATAAGCAATGGTGCCATTTCCGTCTCTTTCTGAATGCGTAATCTAGAATTGAGTCTGGAGGCAAGTGCAGAAAATTAAAATATTAATTAAGGAAGATGATGTAGCAGTCTGGCACCCTGGATTGGTGTATTAAACTTTCTAAAATTTAAAGGCTAATTATACCCAGAAAACAAGATTTTAAAAAAATAATCAAATACTATCATTTACTGGGAGGTAGGGATACCTACTTCCTGTTCTTACTTACAAACCCCGTAAACTGTAATGAAAGATCGCCACAATGATAACTCTCTCCTGAAACCCGGAGACATTTCTTTTAACACGTTAGATGAGGTGGCTACCATGCTGAATAGCTGGTCAGTATTTACTTTGGAAGCATGGTGCAGGCTGCATAAAGATTTTGTGGAGTGTAGCTGCCTCCTCATAAAGTAATACAAGCTCGTTAACAGCTTGCACACGTGCAGAGGAGACAACTTGATCAGCAGTAGTCAATCATTGGCCGTGGTGTCATCTGTCATGGCCATGATTGACTGCTGTACCCAGAAGATGAAGAATTGAATTTCTATCTTCATTAACATCTGAGAGGAAAGTCACTATTGTGATCTTGTGGTTTTTGAGGGTGGGGGAGGTAAGTGTGAACAAACCTTGTGTATTATAATAAACAAGGGGACAATTTTAAGTACAAACTCTGGATTGAAAGGCTGCACAAAGCTCTATAAATGTGCCTGTCTGCGTGTGCTGTAAGTTTTAAAACCTCAATCAAGAGGCAGCTAATCAGTGCTGATTAGATCGGCTCACAGGTGAATCAAACCAAGAGGCAGCTAATCAGCACTGATTAGATCTGCTCACAGGTAAATCCAATAAAGAAGCAGCCAATCATAGCTGATTAGATCTGCTCACAATTGAATCAAATATAGAGGCAGCTAATCAGTACTGATTAGATCTGCTCACAGGTGAATTGAATCAAGAGGCAGATAATTAAAACTGATTTGATCTGCTCACGGGTGAATCCAATCAAGAGACAGCTAATCAGCGCTTATTAGGTCTGCTCACAGGTTAATCCAATCAAGAGGCAGATAATTTTTAGACTCCTCCCACTGTTGTAATATAGCTGCTGCTTCACTTGTTTATTGTTATTCCTGAGCAGCTGTCATTGCTCATCTGTGTAGCATTCTGGTTCCTCTTTCTGTTCAATATGTTTTTAGGCATCATGTTTTCTTTCAAGTACTTCATTCAGCTGCAATATATTGATATTGGGGAATTTTAACATACGATAGTTTTGTTTATAAGCATCAAATTCCTGTTGTAATTGTTTTCCTAGTTTCCAATTTTTAGCATCTATGGAGGGGTAACCTAACAGGATTTGATAAAATAATGTATCATATAACTGGGCTTTTAGCTCATAATTTATGCAATTTTTAAAAAAAAAAAAATTTCTACATCACTTAACAGCTGCCTTTATAGTATTTATTTAACGAAATAAACACTTTGCTGTGGTCTTGAATGAAAATTCTAAGTGAGCTTACAGATTTAGTCCGTTTTGAACTTGCATCTTTGCTAACCGCTGAGCCACTATGTTGACTGTATCATGATTACATTTCATATCAGTATTCAGTTGCTCTACCTATTTTATATTGTCCTCAAAGGCATTCAAAGAAGCAACAGATCTGCTATATTTGTAGCTGATACAAGAGGCCGACAAGCTTTGCAGGCATGCAGGTACATTTTGTATCTCATAATAAATAATGTGTTTTTATCTTTTTTAGGTGGCACTATCGAAATCTCTAAAGGACACATTAAGTCGACTTGCAGAGCTTGGATGGCTGCATAATAAAATAAGAAAATACACAGATCAGAGGAGCCTGGATCGTGCATTTGGACTTGTCGGACAGGTACGAAATGGCAGTTAAGTCTTAAAACTGCACAAAATAATTTATACTCTTCAAAGCACATCTGTTATCTGAAATCATATTTTTCTTTGTTACAAGTAGAGTTAACTCAAAAAGTTTTCAGCACATTCGGTAAAGCACTAGCTGTAAAAATACACATTTTGACACTTGCATAGGATTTTTTCCTAATGTGCAGAAAGTGTGCTGGCATTACATTTCAAGATACTCACTCAAATTACTGTACAGAGACTACCTTTCAGCTTTTTTTTTTTTTTTTTACCAGGATACCTTTAGAATACAGAAGCACTTGAAAGTACATTTAACCTCCTTTTGCTATTCCCAAAATGGATTTTGCAATGCTGTAGCATACTTTGAATTTGGTTAGGACAAATTGTTTCCATCTGTTCATCTCTTTGTAGTTCCTGTTGGAATGCACAGGGTAAAACCCCTAACTAAAAGAAAGTTTAGTTTATAAATTGTACTCTTTATCATGCAGGATTACTTAATTAGTCAAATAATTTCCCTGTAGAGGAAATAATTTATTTTTAAAACGTGCACAGTGTGTATTAAGCTCCTGGATTTTTGTATGTTACCACAGTTGCATACGACCCAATCTATCTGCACAATTCTTTCTCTCCTTCAGTTTAATAAATTCATTTGGTGGCTGGGAAAATAGTCATAACAAAGTGGAGTCATACTCCAAGTGAGCTATAAATGAATTTCTTAATAATACTTTTTTTTCATAGATTTGTAATTTGATTTGATCACAAATGTCTAAAAGAATCAAGTACATTAATTTTAATATTATTTTTTATGTACCTTCAGAGTTTTTGTGCTGCTTTACATCAAGAGCTCAAAGAGTATTACCGACTTCTTTCAGTTTTACATTCTCAGGTATGTTATATGTATGTATAATTTTATTTATAAAGCACAACTTGGGTACACAGCACTGTACATTAAAAAATACAGAGTAAACAAACCAGGGGAAAAGTGCAAGCCAATATACAGATAGAATTTTTTTTTAATTAAATATAATTTCATACATTGGTTAAAAAAAGCATATATATAAATTATGTATAACTGGATATAAGTGCAGTAAGCCTCGACACATTAGGAATGAGATCCCTGCCCAGAAGAGCTTACAATCTAAGTGGGAGGGACACAGATACAAGGGGGAGGAGTACAAAGTGCTTAAAAGGGCTAACATTTGTTGTGCTGATGCTCAGAAAGGTAGGATAACAGTCTAGATTTGAAAGCATTAATGGATGTCAGCAACGCATGAGAGAGTTCAAAGGTAGGAAGCAGTAAGAGAGAATGGTTTAAGGCGGCAGGCAGCAGTGTTTGTTGGGGGTTTGTCAAGAAGATTTCCTAGTGATGAACTGAGGGCTCGGCCTGGAACATAAGGGACCAAAAGAGAATATAAGTAGGGAGGTGCAGTAGAGCGAAGGGATTAAGGTTAAAAGCAGGTATTAATAATCTTTGTTTTAGGGAAGCCACCTATGGACTGAAGTATGGGTTGCGGGTTCTTTTGGAGTAGAGCAAGTGATGTCCGAGCCGGAGTTAAGATAGACTGGAGAGGAAAGAGATGAGAGGTCGGGAGTCCAAGTAGTAGAATGTTACAGTAGTCAAGACGGGAGATTATAAGGGCATGGATAAGCATTTTAGTAGTGGAGCAAGAGATAAAAGGGTGGAACTTGCCAATATTGTGAAGGAGAAAATGACAGGTCCTAGCGACATTGTTAATGTGATGATGGAGAGGAGTCAAAGATAACTCCAAGGCAGCGTGCAGATTCACTGCCTTCTGATTCCGATTGTGTTGACTTTGGTTTCCTTAAAGGACAAGAAATCCCAATGTAATAGCGCAGATCCGTAGGCATGTATGTTGTAGGGACTAGATGTAGGGTAATGCTGCCAAAAGGCAACTAAAGCCAACATACAGAATCGGGAGCCACAAAGAATACCATCCTCCTGGATGTATAGTTTGGTTAGTGCCCTTTAAAGAGTAAACCCACACACACAGTAACTTGTCACTCCAGAGTTTTGAAACTACAACTCCTAGCATGCTTTAGGTGCTGGGGTGAGTTTCCAAATATCTGCAGTGGCCACCTCACTGTCACCAGTGTAGACCACTCAAAAAAACACAGAGGAGCTTACCGTCCCCAATACATGCAAATAGGGGAAACCTCCTTATTGTGCATATAACAAACCATCCTTTTGGTTGTTGTTATATGCACAATAAAGGAGGTTTACTACATTGCAAGTATTGGGGACTGCTGTTGGGCTCTCCTTTTAGCTGTCTTGCTGGTGTTAGCTCCTTTTTAGCTGCCTTCTCCTTCCTTGTTCGGCGTCAGCTTGCTCTGCATCCTCTGCACTTCTGGATGACGTCACTACTCGGCGCTAGGAAGCAAACGGGAAGCGCAGAGGATGCGGATCGAGCGCCCGCCGGACAAGGTAGGAGAAGGTTTTTTTTTTAATAACTTTATTTTCAAATTTTCAATCATTTTATATAAACATAAAAAAAGGAAACATATTGATAATGATCACATTTAAACATTTGGTTAACAGAATCTCCCTGCTTTTATTGTTGTCAAATTAGTTTCAATTCAAGGAGCTAAAAGTATATTAAGATCATATATATAATCACACAGAATATCTAGTGTAACAGTATAAGTTGCACCGGTATAGTTTAGTGAGTCATCATGACGCTCGGTTGTTTCCACATAGGGGGGGATAGGGGTGTTGTCCCCCCGGTTGGAGTCCGAGGGCGGACCCACGCATCGCCTAAGCGACATCCAGATGTGTCCCAGATACCAGTTCTCACCTGTGATTTTCGTATTCAATACTGCTTCCCAGTGGAGCATATACTTGTGTGGCTTTTGAGTGATGTCTTGTGCAGTTGTATTTAGGAGGCAGTATAGTTGAGATATTAATCTTTTTTGTATGGGGGTTCGTGCTACTATACTCTCAAAGTATGACCTTGAGGGGAAGGATAGATTAGGGGATAGTGAGGTGATGTAGTGTCTGATTTGTAAGTAAGGGAATATAAATGTTGTTGGGAGTTTCTTTTGGGAGGCTAGAGTGGAAAAGTCTTTCATATTATGTGTAATAGGGTCCACCTGGTTTATTATTAATGTTGCCCCAAGTGCAGTCCATGTTTTGATAAATTGTGGGGTGAGACTGATCTCAAGGTCAGGGTTGCCTACCAGCGGTGTAAGTATGGATGGGGTAGAGAGTAATTTTGTGGATTTTGTTATTGTTTGCCAGAGTTTAATTGTTGTCTGCATAGAGGGGTAGGTGTATTTTTCTTTTGCTTGGATTTTATTGTGTTTAGTAGCAGGGTTCCCAAATGTAATGGGTGGTACCATTCCTGTTCCAGTTGGGCCCAGCGTGATTGTAGGATAGTGTGGAACCAGTGTAAAGTATGCCGTAGTTGAGTGGCTTGGTAATATTTAAGGATATTAGGGACAGCCAAACCTTCTTGGGATTTGCTTGTCGTAATTGTTTGTTTTGATATTCTATGAGTTTTATATCCCCATATAAAATCTAAAATATCTTTTTGTAGCATAAGTAAGAATTTGCGTGGAATTAGGACTGGTAGTGTTTCGAATAGATAGAGCCACTTTGGCAGTATTGACATTTTGATAGTCGTAATTTTACCAAACCTTGAGAGGGTTAGAACTTTCCAGGATTGGAGTAGTTTTCTTGTTTCTTTGAGAAGTGGGAGGTAATTGACATATCCCTGTGTAAAGGTTCTATAAAAATACACATATAATTTCCATTGCTCACCAACTGGGCACACTTTTGATAGTGTATATATATATATATATATATATTATACTATATATATATATATAATATATATATATATATATATTATATATTATATATTTATATATAAAATCTATTTTGATTTTGCACTATTGGGCTATTGGGGCCTTTCCTGCTATGGAAACGTTACATTTATGAGTGAGTTAGGGACTCCTCCCAATGTGGATAATATAGCTTGCTGCTTCACTTGTTTATTGTATTTTCCTGAGCAGATGTCATTGCTCATTGTGTAGCAATTCTGGTTCCTCGTTCTGTTCAATTGTTTTAGGGCATCATGTTTTCTTTCTTCAAGTACTTCCATCAGCTGCAATATATTGATATTGGGGAGGAATTTTAACATACGATATGCTGTGTGAAGGTTTCTCATTCATCCGGTCATGGTATATCTGTTGTATCAATTAGATCAAACAGAACCTTAAACTTGTAGTTCTTGAAGACGTTTCGCCTAGTCATCCGGAATGGCTTCTCAATTCAGAATGACTTGTACAAGAATTCCTGTGATAATTATGTAACACCCGGGAAAATCCCCCCCCCCCAATTAGCCAATCACAGCCAGGTGTTCAGGGTGGGGTGATTAGATAGTGGCTAAGAGTGGTTATAGGAAAGCCCAGGAGTCAGGTGTAAAACAGCATTGTACATGGCAGGACAGTTGGTGTCGAACCCCCCCCAACCCTATTAGCTTGGTTTCTTTTTTTTCACATAAATGGCTCCGTTAACACCTTTCTTGAACCAGTCAACTTTCCTTCGCCAGATGTTAACATTACAATCTTCACAAAGGTTATTGTCATGTATCCTTAAGATTGCAGATACACGGCTGAGGTCTGACCGAGGAATTGCTCTTCTGTGCTGGGCCAGCATACGTTGATGCAGTGCGTTGGTCTACCCAAAATACAAATCAGAGCATTCTTCACTGCCGCATGATATATGATGTCGCTTTTCTTGTGTTTGGGGTATTGGGTCTTTCGGATGTACCAATTGCTGCTCAGTTGTTGTCGGTTTAAAGAGACAGGGATATGATGTTTTTTGAAAAAAAATTCTTCTTTAATTTCTCGGAACCCTTCTGCTACCTATGGGATGACCATGTTTTCCTCCTGGTCTTGGCTTTTTCCCCTTCATGTTGGTATTCGTGTTCTGTTCGTTCCTTCTAATTCTTTTGACAAAGGCACCCCCAGTCTGGATATCCACAAGTTTTAAGGGCTCTCTGAGATGTTTCATTTCTTTAGCCTTCGCCCTGGATAGTGGATGTTCTCGGCTTGTGGTGGGGGGGTTCGACACAACTGTCTGCCATGTCCAATTGCTGTTGAACACCCTTACTCTGGGCGTTTCTATAAACACATCTTAGCACGATCTAATCACACCCTTAACACATGGCCTGTGTGATATGCTAATTGGGATTGTCCAGGGTACATTAATTGCCACAGATTCTTGTACAAGTAATTCTGAATTGAGAAAGCCAGTCGGATGACTAGCGAAACGTCTTCAGAATACATTTCAAGTCCAGTTGATCTAATTGAATACAACAGATTTTAAATACGAAGGTTTGTTTAGAAAACAAATCCTGTCGTAATGTTTTTCTAGTTTCCAATTTTTCGCCTCTATGGAGAGGTAACCTAACAGGATTTGATAAAATAATGTATCATATAACTGCGGCGTTAAGATATAATTTAGCAATTTAAAAAAAAAAATAAATTCTACATCACTTAAACAGCTGCCTTTTATAGTATTGATTGAACGAAATAACAACACTTTGCTTGTGGTCTTGAATGAAAAAATTCTAAGGGAGCTTACAGATTTAGTCGTTTTGAAATTGCATATTTTGCTAACGCTGAGCCACTAGATTGAGTATCTGATTACATTTCATATTCAGTATCAGTTGACTTACCTATTTATATTGTGCCTCAAAGGCATTCAAAGAAGCCACAGATCTGACTCTATTTGTAGTGAACAAGAGGCGCAGCTTTGGCCCAGGCATGCAGGTACATTTTGTATATTCAATAATAAGAAGTTGTTTTATCTTTTTGAGGTGGCCACTACGAACTCTCTAAAGGACCACATTAAGTCGACTTGCAGAGCTTGGATGGCTGCATAATAAAATAAGAAAATACACGATCAGAGGAGCCTGGATCGTGCATTTGACTTGGGACAGGTCGAAATGGCGTTAGTCTTAAAAACTGCACAAAATATTTATACTCTTCAAAGCACATTGTTAGTGAAATCGATTTTCTTTGTTAACAAGTAGAGTTAACTCAAAAGTTTTCAGAACATTCGTAAAGCAACTAGCTGTAAAAATACCACATTTGACAATTGCATAGGATTTTTTCCTATGTGCAGAAAGTGTGCTGGCATACATTCAAGATACTCACTCAAATTACTGTACAGAGAACTACCTTTCCGCTTTTTTTTTTTTTTTTTTTACCAGGATACCTATAGAATACAGAAGCACTGAAAGTACATTTAACCTCCTTTTGCTATCCCAAAATGGATTTTGCAATGCTGTAGCATATTTGAATTTGGGAGGACAAATTGTTTCCATCTGTTCAATCTCTGGTAGTCCGTTGGATTGCACAGGGTAAAACCCTAACTAAAAGAAAGTTTAGTTTAAAATTGTACCTTATAATGCAGGATAACTAATTAAGTCAAATAATTTTCCCTGTAGAGAAATAATTTTTTTTAAGTTGCACAGGTGTTATCGATTTTTGTATGTTACCACAGTTTGCTACACCCAACTATCTGCACAATTCTTTCCTCTCTTCAGTTTAATTCTAAATTCACTGTTGGTGGCTGGGAAAATATAGTCATAAAAGTGGAGTCCATTACTCCAAGTGAGCTATAAATGAATTCGTTAAATAATTTTTTTTCATGATATTTGATAGTTGATTTGATCACAAATTCTAAAGCGAATCAAGTTTACATAATTTTAACTGATTTTTTATGTACTTCAGAGTTTTTTGCGCTTTACATCAAGAGTCAAAGAGTATTACGACTTCTTTCAGTTTTACATTCTCAGGTATGTTATATGTCTGTATAATTTTATTTAAAGCAAATTGGGTACAAGCATGTACATTACAAAAATTAACAGAAGTATAACAAACCAGGGAGAAAGGCAAGCCATTATCAGATAGAATTTTTTTTAATTAAATAGTAATTTGCTACATGGTGTTAAAAAAGCATATATATAACTTATGTATTTTTTTTTAACTGGATATAAGTTGCAGAAGCCTCGACACATTAGAATGGAGATCCCTGCCCAGAAAGCTTAACATCTAATGGGAGGACACAAGATCAAGGGGAGGAGCAAAGTGCTTAAAAAGGGCTAAACATTTGTTGTGCTGATGCTCCAGAAAGGTAGGATAACAGTTCTAGATGAAGCATTTAAATGGTGTCGGCACGAGACGAGTGAGCGACGTTCCAAAGGTAGGAGCATAAGAGAGAATGGTTAAGGGCTGCGGCAGCATGTTTGATTGGGGGGTTTGTCCAAGAAGATTTCCTAGTGAGTGACTGAGGGGCTCGGCCTGGACATAAGGGACCAAAAGAGAATATAAGTAGGGAGGGTGCAGTAAGCGAAAGGGATTTAAGTTTAAAAGCACGGGTATTGTATATTATCTTTGTTTGATTAGGAGCCACCCTATGGAACTGAAAGTATGGGGTTGCGGTTCTCTTTGGAAAGAGAGCAGATGATCCGAGCTGGCTGAGTTTAAGATAGACTGGAGATGGAGAAAGAGATTGAGAGGTCCGGAGTCCAACGTAGTAGAGAATGTTACAGTAGTCAAGACGGGAGATTATAAGGCATGGGATAAGCATTTAGTAGTGGAGCAGCAAGAGATAAAAGGGTGAACTTCAACAATTGCCGAAGGAGAAAATGGACCAGGTCTAGCGACATTGTTAATGTGTGATGGAGAGGAGTCAAGAAACGCTCAAGGCAGCGTAAGATTCATGCTCTGATGTCCGGATTGTGTTGGGCTTTGGTTGTCCTTTGAACATGGAAGCGAAATCCCATACAGTAATAGCAGATCCAGTAGGGCTATTACTGTCTGGGGACAATGTATGGGAATTCTGCTGACCATTTAAAGGGCAAACTAAAGCCCAACAATCCAGAATCGGTAGGCAATCTTTAACAAAAAATTAAGATTACCCCCTTTTTTTTTTTCCTGATGTATAGTTTGGTTACGTTGCCCTTTAAAGGAGTAAATCCCACACACACAGTAACTTGTCACTCCAGATGTTTTTGAAATAACAACTCCTAGCATGCTTTAGGTGTGGGAGTTTAGTTTCCCAAATATCTGCGTGGCACCTCAACTGTCAACCAGTGTTAGACAACTCAAAAACACGAGGAGCTTACAGTCCCCAATACATGCAAATAGGGGTAAACCCTCCTTTATTGTGCATATAACAAACCATCCTTTTTCGGTTTGTTGTATATTGCACCAAAAATTAAGGATTTGGTTGGTTTTAGGGGGTTTACTACTATTTGCAAGTATTGGGGACTGCTGTTGCTTAGCTTCTCCTTTTAGACTGTCTGCTGGTGTTAGCTCCTTTTTTTTAGCTGCCTTCCTCTTCTTGTTCGCGTTCACTGTGTCTGCATCTTGCACTTTGGATGACTGTCACTACTGGCGCTAGGAAGCACAACGAAGCGCAGAGGATGCGGTCGAGCCGCCGCCCCGGACAAGGTAGGAGAAGTTTTTTTTTTAATAACTTTATTTTTCAAATTTTTCAATCATTATTATAAACATAAAAAAAGGAAAACATATTGATAGATGATCACATTTATACATTTTGGTTACAGAATCTTCCCCTGCTTTTTATTTGTTGTCAAATTATTCAATTTAAAGGGAGACTAAAAGTATTTTAAGATCATATATAATCAAACACAGAATATTCAGTGGAAACAGTAATAGTAGCACGTAGGTTTATTGAGTTCGTAATGCCGGTTGTACACCGGGGGGGATAGGGGTGTTGTCCCCCCGGTTGGAGACCGAGGGCGACCACGATTGCCTAAGCCAAATCCAGATGTGTGCCCAGTACCAGTTCTCACCTTGTGATTTTCGATATTCAATATTGTTCCCAGTGGAGGCATTATACTTGTTGGTTTTTGAGTGATTGGTCTTGTGCAGTTGATTTAGGGCAGTGTAGTTGAGATATTAATCTTTTTTGTATGGGGGTTCGTGCTATATACTCTATATTCAAGATATGACCTTGAGGGGAAGGATAGATTAGGGGATAGTGGGTGATGTAGTGTCTGATTGTAAGTTAAGGGATATAAATGTTGTTTGAGTTTCTTTTGGAGGCTTAGAGTGGAAAGTCTTTCATATTAGGTGTATAGGGTCCACCTGGTTTCTATTATTAATGTTGCCCCGAGTGCAGTCCATGTTTGATAAAATTGTGGGGGAGTGAGACTGATCTCAAGGTCAGGGTTGCCTAGCAGCGGGAATAAGTATGGATGGAGGGTAGAGAGTAATTTTGTGGATTTTGTTATTGTTTGCAGAATTTAATGTGTGTCTGCATAGAGGGGTAGGGGTATTTTTCTTTGCGTGTTTTGTTTAGTAGCAGGGTCCCAATGTAATTGGTGTACCATTCCTGTTCAGGGGCCCAGCGTGATTGTAGGATAGTGTGGAACCAGTGTTGTAAAATATGACCGTAGTTGAGGGGCTTGGTAATATTTAAGGATATTAGGGACAGCCAAACCTTCTGTGGATTTGCTTGTCGTAATTGTTTGTTTTGATATTTATGAGTTTTATATCCCCATAAAAATCTAAAATATCTTTTTGTAGCATAAGTAAGAATTTGCGTGAATTAGGACTGGTAGTGGTTCGAATAGATGAAGCCACTTTGGCAGTATTGACCTTTGATAGTCGTAATTACCGAACATGAGAGGGTTAGAACTTTCCAGGATTGGAGTAGTTTTCTTGGTTCTTTGAGAAGTGGGAGGTAATTCTTGGAAATAGTGAGGTGAAATTTGGAGTATTCCTAAATTAATCGAGTATATTTTCCAGGAGTAGAAACTTGTTCTGTAGTATTTGTAGAGTTGTTGGTGGTATGTTAATGGGTAATGCGATTCGTTTGGTTTGGTTAAGTTTGTATGCGATAGTGTGCTGTAAGTGTCTATTTCCTTGTGGAGGTTTGGCAGGGATATAAGGGGTTTGTGATTGTAAGAAGTACGTCGTCTGAGAAAATAAGAGATGAGGTAGGTGGATTTTTTTAATTGAAGCCCTGATATGTCAGGGTTCGTTCTGATTGACATGCGAAAGGTCAATGCAGATAGCGTAGAGAAGGGGGGACAGAGGACATCCTGTCTTTGTCTTGGAGCATGGGAAGGAAATATGGAGATGTAATCATGGGGAATCGTAATGCGGCCTGGGGTGTGGAGTATAGAGAGAGTATAGCTTTAAGGAAACCTTCTTTTCATACCAAAATATTAGTGTGGATATCATGAATGGCCAGCTCAACCTATTAAAGGCTTTTTCTGCATCGAGACTCAGTACAACTGCTGATTGGGTTCGCTTGTGTATTAGTTAAATTATGTCAAATGGTTCTACGAGTTGTCACCTGCCTGTCTGTCGCGTGATGAAACCCACTTGGTCCTTATTTATATAGTTGGTAGCAGCTCGCCAGTCTATTTGCCAGGATTTAGTGAAGCATTTATAATCACAGTTTAATAGGGCTATGGGCCTATAAGCTGGCACAGAGGGAAGGGTGATATAATTTATAGGTAGGCACACTCACTTCAGTATTTCAACGATACTCCTTTATTAATGTGCTGAAGTAACAACATGCCAATGTGTGTATTTGGCATGTTGTTATTTTCAGCACATTAATAAAGGTATCGTTGAAATACTGAAGTGAGTGTGCCTACCTATAAATTATATACGACTGATGATATTCACCTGCAGTGGCACAGGTAACAGGTAGTGCACCTCGGAGTTTACCTATCAGGGTTACCGCATATGTTTGGAAACAGAGGGAAGGGTCCTTATCTGGTTTGGGTATGATTATCATGTGAGAGCTTGTAAAAGAGGAGGGTGTGGTTGGTAACTTTCATGATTTCATTGTATACTGAGGTAATGTGGTGGGGTAAGAATTTCACTGTATGTTTTGTAATATATGTTTGGGATTCCATCTGGACCCGGTGTTTTGCCCAGAGGGAGAGATGATATAGTCTTGGTTAGTTCTTCAGGGCTTATATCCTTATCGAGGTGGCCTAGTTGGTTTTGTGTTAATTTAAGCATTTTACTGGAAGTCAGATAGTCTGTATTGCTGCTAAAAATTTGGGGGGTGCTGTTTTTCTTTGGGGCGTGTATTTTGGTTGTAGAGGTCTCTGTAGTATCTCTCAAATCTAGCCGATTTCCCTATGGGGTTGTATATTGTGTTCCTGTTAGTCTTTTATGTTGGTTGGGGTGGCTTGGATTTTCGGTTGGTTTTTCAGCAGGTTAGCTATAGTTGTGTGTGAGCTTTGTTCCCTAGTTCATAAAATGAGCGTTTAGCCATCTGAGTTTTTTGTCTGTTTCCGAGAGGTGGTGGTCTCTTAGAGCTGCTCTGATTGATATTAAATTCCGGGTTTAGTGATGGATGGTAAGAGTATAGGGATTTCCCTTTGTAGTTTTTTAGTGAGTGTTTTGTATTTGTGATTGTGGTCTTTCTTTAGATGAGAGGCTAGTTGACTGCAATGGCCTCTAATGACTGCCTTGTGTGCCTCCCATTTATAAGGGGAGGGGAAAGATCCATTGTTGTCATTGAAATATGTTTTTAATGTTTTGCTGATGTATTGGGTGTTTGAGATGTGTTTCATTTTAGCCCTCATAGGTATTGTTTAGGAGGTCTTTTGTGAGGGTGAAGTCCGATGTGGCTATGCCGTGGTTCAGACCATGTGGGAGATTCCAAGGCAGTGTTAATAGTGATGATACCTGGATGTGTAGTGAATATGTTAGTCAATTCTTGTGTGGGTTGGTGAACAGAGGAGTAAAAGAGAAAGCTTTGGAGGTGGGGTTGTCTATTCTCCATGTATCATAGAGTTTGTGTTGTCTGATTAACTTTCTAAATTTTTGAAAGAAGAGAGTTTCCCGGGTTAGTGTTTTGTTTCCGAAGCCAGTCGGTCTTGGGTGTTGGACATGTGCATATTGACGTCCCCCAGCTAATATTTTTGTTGGGGAGTCGATATTCTGTAGTTTATTTAGCACTTCGGCTAGAAAAGTGCACTGTCTGTGTTGGGGCTGTATATGTTACATATTGTAATGTCTTGAGGCTGGAGAATGAGAATAATGTAGAACTTTTGGGTCGGCGGTGTGCGTTTTGGGCGTAATTGGGCAGTTTTTATGTATCAATATGGCCACTCCTGCCTTTTACTATTATGTGGTGCTGTATAATTGGTGGGGTATGTGTTTTTTTATGAAGTTCCAATGATAGAGGGGGTGTGGTGGGTTTCTTGAAGCAGTAGAATCTGCTTGGGTTCTTTTGGTTTCTTTAAGAACAATCCTCTCTTTATATGTTTTAAGACCCCTGACATTCATAGACACTACCCTAACCATTTAATATCACTTAATAGCGAAGCTTCTAAGGTTGAATTAATGTGGCGACGCGTGGGGACCCCCGAAATCCCCTGGGGGGCAGGAATATCTATACCGGGCTTAATACTGGTGCGTGAACATAGAAAGCATAAAAACAGTTAGAACAATATATAATAACATAAACATAAACATTGGATGATATATCATCGATATACTTGCAGTGCTGTGGTCGGGGGGGACCTGCCTCCATCGACCTTGGAGGGATGTCATCTCCGCCAGGGCGGTTTAAACGAGTGAGTGTTATGAGTGTGTCCAGGTGGGCAGCATCGGTCTCCTTAGTGGGGGGTAGCGGCCTGTGCGTCTACGCTGGTCTTGTCAGGGACAGGCCCGTCCAAGTCCATCACTGCTTGTTTTCTACAACTGTATAGGGGGGGAGGGGGTTGGGGTGTCCCTAAAAGAAGGGAGAAATAAAGGAATAGCTCGGGATGGTATAATTAGACAACACATTTAAAACAGAATTAACTCATGTGAGACTTACATAATTTAGAGTTCTATATAGATCAGTAATACTTTGGAGTACTCGCCATCCAGCTGTTTTGCTTGTTCCTCTAGTTAAAGGCAGTTTTACGGTATTCGCCGGATAGGCTTGGTCTAATCTCGTGTATAATGTGTATAGTCGTGAGGGAGGATTTACCGCTAGAATCGGGAAGGAACCAATAGTAGACTAGATCATTACTATTAAACCTTTTATATAAAAATTTCAAGAAATTATACTTTGTTTATGACCCTTTTATACATTTAATAAAGAGAGGAGGAACATTTTTCTGAGACCGTCTTTACCATACTCTTGTGGACGTCTGAGCAGTAGATTTTAAATTCCAAATTATGGTTATGAGTTGAAAAACAGGTGGGAAAAGAATTGGAGGGGTTAGTGGTTAACATCTATAGATATATGGCAGTGTATAACTCCCTTTAAAACCTGGTAATTTTGGTATTGGTATATGTTCGAGTCTTATGGCTGGGGGTGGAAAATGGTAAATAGTCCATGCGTGTCCTGCGGTTGTAGCGTAGCTTAATTCGGTTTTTCCTTGCCGATCAAGGTTTAGCGGATTGTATAGGATAGTTTAGAAGGGTGGAATCAACACTTGTAACATCTCTGGTCTCGGTTTGTTGGGAGCCAGAAGGAAGTCAGTGAGATCATCCAGGTTTGTTATCTAATTGCTTGGAAGGCTGTTGATTTTGGTTTGATTGGGGTTAGAGGGCAGACTCCTGGTTGAAGTTGAGGTCCTTGTATTTTGAAGCCCCTTTGGGAGGGTAGGTAGGCCTTTCCAGTCAGGGAGGGGGTTTCTGGTAGGTTAGGGGAGGAACAGAATGCAGGGTAAGTCTTCTGGATAGCTTAGTGTATGGGTTGTTCCTCGTGTCTAGGATCAGCTGGAAGGGGTATCCCCAACGGTATGGGATATTGTGGTCCCAGAGTTTGGAGGGGGGGTTTGAGTTGACAACGTCGGGTTAATGTTGAAGTGGCTAGATCTGGATAGAGTTGGATATGTGCTCCTTCGTCTATTAAGTCCGTGATGTTCGGTATGTAGCATGATAGATTATTTTCTCGGAAAAATAGTGGACCTCTGCATATGACATCTCTTGGTAATTTGGAAAGTGTTTTAGGTTTGAGAGAACGGGGATCCTATGAGTTTCTATGTTTTGGGAGGTGCATTCTCTAATATGGGTTGAACAGAGATTGCACGAATCGTATAGATCTGTATCTCTACCTGATTCCGGGGAGCCCCCGAATTCTAATATTATTTCTCCTTCCCTATTTTCGATGTCCTCCAGGTAACGTATAGGTCTCGAATTGCTGAGAGTGATCACCCACACTTGAGTAATTGTTTGCACGTGTTGGCCTAGGGAAGCATGATCTTCTTCAAAGAGTTTCCACCCTCTCCAAGGTGGACTTAACGTCTTCCTAATGGCCGTAATTTCAGCTTCTGCATTTTGCTGAATTTGTTGGGTTAGTATGCAAAAAGTCCTCTTTTGTGGGTATGTTTGTTAGTATATCTTGAAGGGAGGAAAAATGAGAGGGTCCTTGTGTGGGATATGGGGTGACGGGTGGTCTGGGATGTGGGTGGGGATTGATGTCCTGTTGGGAGCGGAAAGCAATGTTCATAGCTCATGTTTGTTTCTGGTGAGACCTTGGGATATAGGTCTGTTTGCTGGGCTGTAGCTTGGTAGCTTGATGAGGCTTTGGAATAAGGGTAGGGGGGTGTCTGCTTACCCGATTGTCGCTGCTGGCTTGAGTGCTGTAGCTTCTCCTCCTGTTCCACCACGCTGTAACCGCCCGAGGGCTCTTCTGTGGCCACGGAAGATGGGATGGACGTTGGGAGTCGTGCAAGGCAGCAGGCGAGTGCTAGCCCCCCCCCCCAGTCTCTGGGTTGAGCCATTGTTAGGGGGGTGTATCATTTGTTGACGTGGCGGGGTTATTTGTCTATGGAGTGGGGGCAGGAGGGAGCCCGTCCGCCGCCCGCTGCGTTAAGCCACTCTGTGTTAGGGGGACCGGGTCACATGGCTGGTTGTCGGGCCTTAGGCTGTGTGGTTATGGGGCGGTGGGCAGGGGGATATCTGTCCGCCCGCTCGCTGTTGCAAGCAATTTTGTGGGGCCGAACCCTCACCCAGCTCTTCGATGCACTGTCTCTCTGTGGGTCAGTCGCATGTGGGCGAGGACGTGGAGAGAGAGCCTCGGATGTTGGGCCCAAGATGGCGGACCGCGCGTCCATGTCCCGCTCCGTGTCTCGGGAGCAATACTCCTCAGTTCCCTTTGTTCGTGCCCGCTGCTTTCGGGCGTGCCCGGCTGAGTCTCTCCTCCTGCCCTTTGAGCTAGTTAGAGGGATTGGGAAGGGGTTACAGGTTGGTTTGATGGCTTGGACGGGAGCCTCAGGGAAGTCAGACCGCTCTCATGGACATCCAGGCCACGCCCCCAAGGTAGGAGGTTTTCAGACATTTTTTTTATACTCTAGTATATACGGTAAGCAATTTGAACCTCTGTGTTTTGTTATATTAATTTCACATGTACGAGAGCCACTGAAGGTTGTTTATTTGTTTATTTTTTTTTTTGTACAATCACATTACAAATTGTACTTTGTAAAAATCAACAGGCATAATTTTCTTTGTGCCAGTGTTTTTGCTGTTATTATTTTGTATGTTAATGTTGTTTACATGGTTCTGTGCCAGCATTATTAAAACAAAATTCTTCTTCCTATCTAAAATAGTTACAAGTGGAAGATGACCAAGGTGTAAATTTGGGATTAGAAACCGTTTAACTCTCCGAAGACTTCTAGTTTGGACGTATGATCCCAAGATTAGACTTAAGACACTTGCTGCACTTGTGGACCACTGCCAAGGTAATATGCTAAAAATAAGCTAAAATAAGCTAAAATTGTCATTATTATTGATAATATATTTTATTCATCCTTTTAAAATGTATTATGAATGTACCATCATGTAAAAGATGGGTCTATAAAAAGCTAATAGTGGGACGGCCATTAGAGCTAAAATTGTTAATAGAAGGCTTCTAATGTTTTTAAGGAAAAGTTAAGGATTAACATGAAACATCATTGAAAGGTCTTAAAAGCATTATTGTATGTATCCATTGCTCTTGGCATGTAAAATGGAGAAAGAAAGGAAAGAATGGCGTCAGAGGGAAAAGAGACGGTCTTTAGAACTATAAACTGTAACGAGGATCGAAGAAGCATTTAAGCGTAGCTTAAAAAAAAAAAAAATTTAAGGACTGAAAATGTGGGACATTAATGTGGAAAAATGGTTACAGAGGATGCCAATAAAACAAACTTGTCCTTTGTATGAACTGTACATGAACATAAACATCCAAGTACAGGTAGCATACATTATAGTAGCAGTAGCAAGTTGTAAACTGCATGGATTTATGAGGAACAGATATTTTCATACAAATAACAAAATGAATGGCTGTGCTTCTCCAGGCAACATACGGGCCCACAGATGTCTCCCAAACTGAACTGGAGTGCACTTTCTCGCATTCTTCGCACCACCACATAACAGAGCTTGTCAAACAAACTTTCTTGGCCTTTATGAGGAAGTGAGTGGAAACACAGTGTTTATGCTGCACCAGCTCCATTGTTAAGCGATAATACATACTTTATTATGGAGGCACAGATGGATTAAGATCATATGGGGCCCTAGGCAGGGCCATCATTTAGGGCCCCTTTGTTTGCTACATATATTGTATAGACTATAATATTGTTACTGCTTCTGAAGATGGGCCCCCAGATGTTTCCTGGGCCCTAGGCAGGTGCCTAGGCTTTCCTTGGGGATAATCCTGCTCTGCATGGACATCAGATTTTTATTGGGATTTGTGTAATAAATTGGTTTTGTATATTTGCTTATTATAGTGGTATGGATGTGTAATAAATTGATTTTGTATATTTGCTTATTATAGTGGTATGGATGTGTAATAAATTGATTTTGTACATTTGATAATTACAATGGTATTGATCTGTGTATTTAGATTGAAAGTGGTTCTGTCGGGTTTGTTGGTTTTATTGGTGGCCGCAAGTGTTCAAGGGGCTCTTGTGTTTATTTCCAGTCTTTTTTGCATGCTCATTTGTAATATGCTGGGCAGTTTAGGAATCCTGTGTAAAAAATAGAACTTCTAGAGGAGCTTGAAAATGAAGCAGTCCAACTGCCTTAGGGGGCCCATACATTTTAGAATCCTGTTTGTACAATATTGGGATATCCTGATACCTTATGATAGTCTGACCATATGTGGCCAATCTGCCGATGACTGTTAAATTTTTTTTATAAAAGTTGTGTTTTTGTTATATAAGCTTTTTACCATGTAAAATTTCTCTGTTTTTCAGGAAGAAAAGGAGGAGAGCTGGCTTCTTCGGTACACGCCTACACTAAAACTGGAGATCCATACATGCGTTCATTGGTACAGCATATTCTTGGCTTAGTTTCACATCCTATTGTTAATTTCCTATACCACTGGATATATGATGGAGAGTTAGAGGACACATACCATGAGGTACTGGGCACTATTTGTTATTATAGTAATGAATGAAAACCAAGCAAACCGTATGAAAATGTGCAAATGATTCAGGATTCATGTTTATATCCATAATGACATTTTGGTTTTGCTATAGATCTATACACTAGAGATAGCCGAAACTCGCCAGTTTCGTTTTCGGATTCCCAGATCTCGGGAATATCGCTAATATCCAAAAATCTGAAAAGGGATTGCATTTTCGATTATTATCAAAAGTTGAAGGCTATTTTAGAAAATCATCAAAAATAGTTCCGAAAGTTCGATAATCCTCAAATTCGACCAAAAACTCGAAAGTAGTCTCTGATTGTATTTTAGAGGATTATCGATCGTTCAAGGCTATTTTTGAAAATGCTCAATAATAATCAAAAATGCACTCCGAAATCCCAAATTCGGACAGATCATTCGGATTTCGGAACTGTGGGGTTCCATGTCGGGTCCGAGTCGGACCCGGATCCCATCTCTACTATACACATTCAGGGAGATTCAATAAATGTTATCGTTTAAATGGTGCTAATTTTGCCCCAACCAATCAGATGTTAGCTTTCAAATTTTAAATAAGATCTGATTGGTTGGGGTAAAATTAGCACCATTTTAAACTATAAGAATTTTTATTGTATAACCCTGATTGTCTGATGTGTTCTGTCCTTTTTCTAGTACTTTCCTGGACCAAAATATTGATTTTAATGGCAGTTTCACCAAAAAATAAATTAAAGGGTATCTCCACTCGTGTTTTCAAGATTTGGGAATCCAGTTCTATTGAAGAACGGGAGGTAAAGGAGCTGTGCCTTACCTTCCGTTCCTCAATAGAACAAACAGGAGCCAGGAGAGAAGGTAAGAAACTTGCTCGCTCGCTCCCCCGGCGTGTAGTCTGACCGGTCCCGACGGAATGGGAACCTAATTTTCCAGCAACACTGACAATTAGTCAAAGTACATAACTGAAATCTGCATCTATGATTTACAGCGAGGTGAAAATGCTTATTCTCACCTCCCTGTGACTCATAGAACGCCCAGGTAACAGAGATACACTTATCTACCGGCGGTTTCTCCCCAGCTGACAAAAGGGCAATCCCGATCGCGCTCCTACCTGAAGTATTGGCGCTCAGATAGGAGCTCAGTCAGGACACTGCACCATCTGCTGCAAGTGTATAGCCAAAAGGTAAGTTTATTTCTGTTACCCGGGAGTTCTATTATTAACAGGGAGGGGGAATAAGCACTCTCACCTCCCTGTGAATAATAGATAAAGATGTCCTATATTTCATAATATCAGCCGAAGAGGGAGATGCAATATTTCCGTGCTCCTCTTCCTTTCGGGTTCTCGCAATGCAGTAAGCTCATTAGCGTGAGTTGGTGCATTGTGGGAATAAGGCAAGTAAAAGGTGTGCATTTATTACATTGGGCGCCTCTGCCGGCGCAAGCCCTGGAATAATTAAACCAACACTTACCCTGAATTAATTGGGAAAAACTTTAATGAACTTGATTAATGGCTAACAATGTTGAGTACACAGTCACAATTTTTTCCAAAATATTTTATTATATTTTTTATGGGACAATACTAAAGATGTGACAGTTTGATACAATGTACAGTAATCTAGAGCCTGTATAACAGTGTCAATTTTCTGTCCCCTCAAAATAACTCAACACACAGCCATTAAAGGAATTGTTCTATAGTGAACTATTCCTTTAATGTATTGATTGAAGCCTGGGAGGAGCTATGCCTTACCTCCTGTTCTTCAATCAATAGTGCAGGGTCTGGGAACAAAGATAAGAAGAAACTTACTTTTGCGCAATCCACCGTGGCCACATTGAAATCTCCGACTGCTTCCCTGTTCTGTACAGCTATAGTGTGATAATGCACGTTATAGCTGTACAGAATGGTGTACAGTGGAACATTTCAGTGTGGCCGCGGTGGATTGTGCAAAAGGTAAGTTTTTAATCTTTGTTCCCGGACCCTGCACTATTGATTGAAGAACGGGAGGTAGGGCAAAGCTCCTTAAGCTCCCGGGCTTTAATCGATACATTATAGGTATACTTAACTTCACTGAGAGTGAACTATTCCAATAAACTTCTGGCAACAAAATAAGTACCCCCTAAGTGAAAAATATCCAAATTTTGCCCAAAGTGCCATTTTCTAGTTATTAGATGGCTAGAAATGCTTGCGATGGTAATAGTGAGACATGACACACATACAGATACGCCTTTACTATATGTAATATTATATATATCTGCTTCGATTGTAAGCTCTTTGGGCCAGGGCCTGATGTAATTGTAAAACACTACGGAATATGTTGGCAATATATAAATCTACATATAATAATAATACAGTATACCTCATTGGTAGTGCCTAAAAAACTTAATGCCTTCGTCTATAATAATGATTGTTTGCCATATTAGTCCAATATATGTAGTAAAAGTAGAGTTTGTGATACTTTTAATGGACTAACAGTTTATTTTAGTAGACAATCTTTTGAGGGATCAACCTTCTTCCTCAGGTCAGAGCAGTACTGATTGAAACAAAGGTTAACAGAAAACAGAAAGTAAAAAGCTAATTACATAAGATAACCAGATAATAACCCCCCCCCAAAAAAAGTCCAGAAAATACTGAGGAATGAGGGGGGGGGGGTAATAAAAGAGAGATAACAGCATACAAGGGTGGGCAAATGGAAAGGAGAGAGGTAGGGGGGTGGGGGAATAATGGTTGCCCACCCTAGTATGCGTTATCTCTCCCTTTTTTACCCCCTCTCATTCCTCAGTATATTCTGGAAAAAGTATCACAGTACTCTACTTTCTCCTTTGAACACATAAATATTCTTGTACAATAGGACGGAAGGATAAATCTTGTAGAATGTTATTTATTGCAACAAATAACTGTCATTTGGTCAGCTTCAAATATGTCTAGATTTGAATGTATAATCTCTCAACGTATATGGCTATGTACTGAGAGCTGCCATCGCTCTCTATTGCCTCCACTATGCAATGCACCGACCCGATAACGGCTATCAGTGCATAGTGCATGTGGTTTTCCCATTCCGAAACTTTAACACCAGCTATGTGCGGGCGGTAAATTTTTTGTCTGAAAGAGCCGTTATCGTCTCGTTACATAGTGCCGCAAGTTATGTCTTAAAGTCACGTTAACCCTTGGTACATGGGTTAACGTGGCTTTAAGTTGGAAAAAGCCGATAACTGCTCTCCATAAATAGTTAATGTTTATTAAAGCATCGACCTTAAATGTATACCCTCCAAGTCCCCTTTAACAGTTAGTTAGTTACACTTGCAGAAACCAGTTTTAGCACACCTAATGCTAATGTAAAATGCATTTCTCATCAGTGTACCTGAACGGGAATATTGCAGGGTATACGTATGCTGAAAATTATTATCCCATTAACCAGTTTTATTGGGTTAACCCTTTCAGTGCCAGAAGAATTTCAAATTTTTTTTTTTTGCGTTAAGTGCCAGAGGAATTTTCAGGATTTTGCCTTAATCGCTTTAGACTAATTTTCAGTAGGAAACCTTGAGTAAATCAGGAATATTATCATTGTTTTTTTTTCAGCACACACAAGTGTACTTTAACACGGTAACAGAATTTTGTAACTTTTCTGGAAATTTTACTGGAATTATGGGTAAAATTTTAAAAAAAAAAAAAAAATTTGCAAATTTTCATGGATTTTCCCCATTTTTATTTAATGTTATCTTAAGGACAACTCCACCCTCATAAAACATCTTTTAGAAAGATGGCCTCTTAAAATATGTTGATATATATCATAGTTTGTCCTATGAATCCATTAATGTATGCCTGCTATGCTTCTGGATGTTTCATGGAAACTGAGCATTTAGAAACCTGTACTGAGCCTGGCATGCTCAGAAGAGGCAGACAGGGGATTAACATTCAGTCATTGGTTGATGTCAACTGTCAATCCATAACTGACAGTTGCTAACTGGAAGAACCAGGAAGCAGAAACAGGGGAAACAGACATTGTGCAGGATTTCAGGTTAGACTTATATATTTCAGATTTCAAACTATCCGTTTAGGGTTTTGGGGGTGATTTTGTTGTAGTTTTCATTTTAGGCTGGACTTGCCCTTAAGGTCACGCACAAAATCTTACTGTTTCTAAAAGCTCTAATACTCGAGTACAACGATACCAGATATATGTAGGTAGCCCACTTTTCCTGTACAGGAGACCCCCCCCCCAACTAAAACTGCACCTTCAAGAATATTACACACATATTGAATAGATAACCACTCTGACGGTTAACATAGAATTCTACCAAATTAAACTAAAATCCCCACAAGTGAGATATTTTTAGAAACTAACACACCCGCAGGATTTTATGAGTGAGGTTAGTTTCGATCAAATGCAGATACCTGGTCTCAGCTCTTTGTCCAATTGTATTATTTCTCACATTTTCTCTTTTTTTCTCAACTGTAAAATCAGAGACAAAATCAATGGGAATTTCAGCTAAAAACTGTGGAGGAAAGTTCAAACGCATCTCAATATGAAAGCCTAACCCCTCCCGAATAAAACAGTATGCCACATTCATAGGGTATACCCAGAGACTGCTACCAACTAACCCAGAGCGTGACCAGTGCCAATGTCAGTAGCAGCAAAAAAAAATTAGCCAGTTTTGTATTTGAACAGTCTGCAGTTTTTCCACAAAACACCCCCCCCAACTCAGAAATACCCCCCACAAACTATATATTCCTGAAATCTACACACTTTTCCAAAGATTTTCAAAAAAAATGACATCAAACAACACATTCAAAAAGGTAGAAATCATGCACCAACCCATGGAATGTAAAAAAAGTTACCAAATATCAATCTCCCAAATGTCCTGAATCAAACGGTATCCATATGTGTGGTTACACACGCAGACATGAAAGCGAATAGCCACGAAGTGAGACAATGCACGATGGCTCACAATAAGCTAAAATATTTAGCCAACTCTGAATTTGGACTGTCTGCAGTTTTTTCCACAAACACAACACCCCGTAACTTAGAAATAACCCCACAAACTTATAATTCCTGAAATCTACCCACCTTCAGCTATGTACTGTACGCTGTAGTTTGTTCATTCATATACCATCAGGGTGTGGGCGCAGTTCTTCAGATCGATGAAAAATTAACAAAAAACAATTCAAAAGGTAGAAATCATGCCAAAACCTGAGGAATGTAAAAAAGTTACTAAATATCAATCTCCAAATGTCCTGAATCAAACGGTATGCCATATGTGTGTTACACACGCGGACGTGAAAGCGAAAAGCCACGAAGTGAAACAATGCATGATGGCACAGAAACAGCAAAAATATTTAGCCAACTCTGAATTTGAACAGGCTCAGTTTTTCCCCACAAAACAACCCCCACAAACCATATATTTCTCGAATCCAAACCACCTTTATCTACGTAATTCTGTAGTTTGTTCATTCATACCATCAATGGTGTGGGCGCAGTTCTTTGTAAAGTTCAAGTTAGCAGTTTTTCTAAAAAATTAGAACAAAAACACTCTGAAAGTAGAAATCATGCCAAAATCCTCAACTAATGTAAAAAAAGTTACTAAATATCAATCCTCCAAATGTCCTGAATCAAACGGTATGCCCTATGTATGTTACACACCGCAGACTTGTAATCAACTAGCCACAAAGTGAGCCAATGATCAATGCCCAATTACAGCAACTTTTCAGATTTGTCAGACTAACCCCCCCTCTATATAGAAATACCCCCCAAAACTATATATTCTTTGAAGCTACACATATGGTGTGATTCCTTTAGCATACCACCATATGTGTGGCGCATTTTCATGTAAATTTTGCTTTTTTACCAGATTTTCAGGAAAAATTTATAAAAATATCAATTCAAAGTTAAAATCATGGCAACTTTCCAGGTCATGTAAAAAAAACTTGTCAATAATCAATCTTCTAAATGCCCTAATCAAACGGTTTTCCATATGCATGGTCCACACGGACATGAAACCACTATCACAAAGTGAGCCAATGCGTATGGCCCAATAACGCAACTTTTAAGATTTTACAATCTAAACACCCCTCTCTCCACCTACTCCTACACAACCTTTACTACTCATGCACTACCAGACACTACGCTTACTATACCGGTACTGCACTGTGTCTGAATGGAGATCGCAGTGCAGTACCTCCACTAGACCACCAGACCTACCACTCTTAGGGAAGACCCCGTGAAGGAGGAAGTTGTGACATCACCGGGTCTCCCTTATCGCCGAACTCCTTCCTTCTGCTCTCTTGCTGCCGGTAAGCACTTCAAAGAGTGCTAGCTCCCCATCCCGCCCCCCATCGGATTTACATGAAACCGGTGGGGGATCGAGGGCTAGGGGCCCTGATACTCGCCCCCGATTGCCCATAGCACTTAAGCCTTTTCAATGGAGAAGTGTATTCACGTTCTGTGGCACTGAAAGGGTTAATGGAACATAGTACAACCACTATTTTTTGTTATATATTCATTACTGGAAAATGTGTTTTTTATACCTCTTTCTTGTAAGGGAGCTGGATTTGTAGTTCAATATCAACTTAGTTTGTTTTAACCATTTATTGTTGTGAGAACCTTACAATATGCCATTTCTTTTCACTAAGTAACTATTTTAAAATTGTCCTGTTTGGTGGTTAGACTATAACTCCCATCATCCAAACAGTCACCACATTTTAAAGGTAATTGTTGGGATGGAGGGCACAAAACAAATACCTAAAGGTGTGTACACACATGCGATTGCGGGGGGGCTGACCTGCGATGCACGATGTGTATGCGTGGCCGTTTGGCCAATAATCGCGACGTGTATGCGCACTTTTTCGGGTGAAACGACCGCTCGGGTTGGGGCTCATTGCCCGATTTGCCAAGCGGGTCATTATTAATTTAAACAGGATTTAGCAAGCGAGTTTTTAAAATTCATATGCAGAGTGTTTTTAATACACATGCAAGTGCGCTACTATTACTAATGTAGGTGCAGTATTAATAGTTCTGACAAGTATACATGCAAAATAGAGATGAGTTTGATATTTATCCTCGCAGGAGAAGGAGAAATAAAAAGAAATATTTTAGTAGTAGGTAATGTGGATTTTGTCCAGAATTACTTTGGCTCCCCTATTCTTAATATGCTAATTGATTGAAAGAAGTTACCGTAAATAACTCCACAATAAGGGATTCATAACTGCTAAAGACATTTTAAAGCTAGATAAAGATGTTTTCTGCTTTTGGAACTCACCAAAGAACTATTGGTTAGGAAGCTGACGCACTGTTATAAAGGGTATGTCCATCCTAAAACAATTTTGATATAGTACTCCCCCTGGTCCCCCAGCCCCAACCGCTTCATTTTTATTTTGAAAGTGCCCCAAACTTTTACTTACCTCTCCTCTTTCCTCCCTGCGCTGCCGGCCCTCTGCTTGCGAGAAAATGCAAGCAGAGGGGCGGGACCCGCAGTCGCGTCTGTGATTGGCTGAGCGGCAGCCATCACGGACGCGGCTGCCGGTCATTCAGTGCAGCGGAGGAAAGAGGGGAGGTAAGTAATGTTCGGGGCACTTTCTAAAGATAAAAATGAAGCGGTTGGGGCTGGAGGAACAGGGGGAATACTATATTAAAGGGTTTTATGCTAGGGGGAGGGAATCCGGAGAGGGAGGGGGAGAAGCTGCGTATAGCATGCCAAACTTCTCCCGGAGTCCATATGGACTCTGCTAGCCTCCTGGTGGGCAGTTTTTGACTTTGGGGGGGGACTACAGGAGAACCATATGGAGCTGGGATGTAAGGTAAGGATTAAACTACACTACATGATGGGGCCTGTAGTTGTGGGAATTATAGTTTTGGGGGTGGACATGCCCTTTAACTAAATCTGTCACTTCCAACATACTATTATTGTATCTGTTTAAAAATATATAGCTAAGCCTATTTCATGGCTAAATTTGATATATTATGAGCCAAGTACGGTAAGTGAATTTACATGGGAATTGGTCTTAGAGCTGATACGAAGTACTTACATCCCCATTAATTTGTTTCAATCGCTCAGCTGGATATTATACTAGTGAGACAACTATACACTGGGCTATATTACAGTATAGAAATACTTTACTATGACTATCTGTATAAACGACATTGAAACTTACCGTATTCTATCGTGCATTTTTTTTGTTCTCCAGATACCCTAAAATTGCTTCCAACTTGGTGACTCCACAGCCATTAATTACAGTGTTTTTTTTCTTTGTTTGCATTTTACTGGTAAAGTTTGTAGATGGGTGCACAGATGTATTTTTTTGCCTAAAAGAGAACCAGAATTCCTTTTAGATTTATATCCACTTTATTGGTTGGATGTACAGCAATAAATATGTGTGATGATGTTTGGTTGTCTTAGGGCATACTGAAAAATGCAGGAATAAATATATAAATCTCCTACTTACATTTTACTTGTTTGTCCTTGGCAATATTCCAGTAATTAATTAGAAATTCTAGTACATTTATCTTTTGCTTCCTCTCACAGAACATTTCAAAACCTCAAATAGGCAATGCATCAGTACACAAATGACCTTGATTCCTTTTGTTCTTTTCAATTTTTTTTTTCACTAACAATTCTATACAGTGCTTGTGATTTTTCTATTCTTATGCACTTACAAATCTCTTGCAACTGTAGTTTTCTTACAAGTCACCAAGCACAGACAAATTTTCAAAGGTGATGTTTTGCACAAATACATATGTTTTTAAGAACAAAAGGGTGTTTATTTTTTTCATTCCAGTAACTGTAATATACCCATCCACCCATTTGTCCGGTATAAATAAATACTTCGGAAGTATTAACTTCCTGTATATTTATGCAGAACACAATAGTATTTGTTACTGTCCTAAACCTTGACTTGGACCCCTGGGTGATCAGTGGCTTTGTAGAAATCTATGCATGCTTGAATCATTATAAGGCATTTACATAAAAATGACTGTTAGGAACATTTCAAGAAAGTGAGCATCTTGGGAAGAAGGTATGTTGCCGTACCTGAAATACCAAACACAACAGCATAGCAAAGAGAATCTTTTAATCAAAAGGATTACCTGGTCATCTTAGTTTTAGGTTTGATTTTAAAGCATTGTGTTGAACTTTGGCTGCAAACTAATGATGGCTATATAGTTACATCTAGTCCGAACTGCCAAATTTTATTGCTTACTCATTTACTCTACCTAACTGTTGATCCATTGGAAGGCAAAAAAAAAAACACCTGAAAGATTCCTTCTTGACTCCAAATGGCAATTAAAAGGATCCCTAGATCAACATTGACTATATGCATTGATACCAGTAATATTCAATATTTTTCTTTAATTCTTTTTAAGAGACTTATCCAACCCCCTTTTAGCTATTTAATGAACTTCATATTACCACATCTACTGGAAAACTGTTCCACCGTTTCACTGTTCTTTTAAAATCTGTTTTTTTGATAATCTTAAATGATGTGCACAGTCCTCTGAAATGACCTATTGGTGAACAACGTAAGTAGATGTTTATTATATGGCCCTTTAATTTGTATCCCTGCACTATTGGGGCTTCTCCAATGTAAACAGCTTTAACTTTTTTAATATGCCTGCTTTTACCAGTGCTTTGTAAAGAGGGAGAACAATATTTTTTCTCCCTAGAATTCCCCCCCCCCCCCCCTTTATACAAGCACATCTTGCTAGCTCTAGACCGTTGTTGTCTGGCATTGTTTGCTACAGGTAAGTCTGTTATCTACTAGAACCCCCAAATCTTTTTCCAACAGTGATTCACTTAGCACAGACTTATTTATGGTGTAGGTGGCACAAGTATATGTACACTGTAAAACCAACTTTAGTTCAGCAGATAGCTGTGCCTTTTAAAGTAAATATGTGTATTTTTTTTTCATCTCCCCCCCCCCCCCCCCAGAACCCTTCTTGCATACTTGAATGTTGCTGGCTTCCCCCTTTTGGATATGACTGCTACTGCTCACAATGAGATGGGGTTCCCTGAAGATCTCGTGGGGTGGAGCTCCAGCAGCCATATCCAAAAGGAGGAAGACAACATCATTCTAGTAGGTAAAGTAGGCTATGGGCGGAAGGGGGGAGAGGAAAAAAAAATACACATATTTACTTTTAAAGCCACAGTCATCTGCTCAATTAAATACATCACTTTTTATAGTTGACATCATTGAATCTCATCTGTTACTCTGCTGCTCATTTTGATAATCTATCTAGGTCTGCTTGCAGCAATTACACATTATATGATGTTTCCAATGCTTTGTCATCAGCAAACACAAGAGACCTTGCTCTCAATGCCCCCTTCTAAGTCATTTATAACCCGATCACAGAAATAGTGATCTTTATCAACTCCCTATACTCAGTAAGAATAATCAGCCTATAAGTAAGGACGTATTAGTGTACGAAACGTGTCAGGAGGAAACATGTTTGTATGTAAAGGTGCCTATTCATTATGCTTGTGAAGGTTCTCATTCATCCAGGTCATGGTATATCTGTTGTATTCAATTAGATCAACTGTTTAGATTAACAGGTGTTAAGGGTGTGACCTGGCTGTGATATGCTAATTGGGATTTTCCAGGGTACATAATTGCCACAGATTCTTGTACAAGTCATTCTGAATTGAGAAAGCCAGTCGGATGACTAGCGAAACGTCTTCAAGAACTACATTTCAAGTCCAGTTGATCTAATTGAATACAACAGATATGCCTATTCATTAGTACTTACCCTCGTCATTCAATCAATATTTCGGAAGGTGCCCCCGAGGAAGTGACGAGTGGTCAAGAAACATGTTGGGCTGAGCTAACAGGTGAATAGTGTTGGAACTTGGTTCCGATCCGATGTGCTGTTTTTACATTTGAAATAAAGTTTATTGGATTTTATCGGTACACCGGCTGCCCGCCTCTGTTTGTATATACAGGGATCAATATTTCGGGAACTGCCTTTCCAGATCTTCTTTACAACAGCCATACGATTGTGAGGTCCTGACTGGCCCCATTCATTTTGTGATCCTATGTTGGTCGCAAAGAAGAACAGGAAAGACGGCTCTGGAAATATTGATTGAATGTCGTGTGTCACTCGGTGGGTAAGTACTAATGTATGGGAACCTTTATAAAACAGTCTAGGAACAAAAACGTATTCGATAATTACCAAATCCTTTCGGATCTTAAGGGATTTGCCTGTTATAGGGCAAAGTAAAGGGCTAGCTAATTTGGTGAGCGGTTTCTCCCACCCAGTTGAGGGAAAACCAGGCTGTTCCTCCCTTCTCTTTTCCCTTCAGGTGGCTAACTGTGTGGTGCACGATTTTGAATTGTATTTTAGTTAATTTCTAACCCACCCCATTTGTTCTCACTGCGCGCCTTATTATTGGGACTAACCACAATCCAAAGAAGGATTCTGTGTTCTCGTATTTTGATTTGCAATATGCGGTGATACCCATATAAACCGGCCTGACCGAACTCCGATATGCTGTATGTAAATTGGTTTGCCATATGCCCATACACAAGATGATCGAATCCATACCGGACAATGGAAATTTACCATCAGCCCTGGCCACTATGCAGGTGATTGTATCCTGTTTTTATTGTGGTCAGCCCCCACAACTTGCCAATATTAGGCAAATCCTATGAGAGGAATATGTTTATCTTTAAGAGTTTGTATATTACACATATTAATAAAGCATTTTCACATACTTTTGTGCATGTGTCTACATTTTTATTAAGCATTGATTGATTAAAAGAATAGTTCTCTCAGAAAGTGGACTATTCCTTTACTGCATCAATTGAAGAACAGGAATTAAAGGAGCTATGCCTTACCTCACGTTCTTCAACTAATTTAGATGGAGCCACTGACAGTTTCCGACCACTCCCTTATTCAGTGAACCTTGATGCATGCTATAGTGGGTACTAGGGGTCAGCTCCCATAATCCACCTTAGCTGGGTGACTCCCAGCTCAGGGTACGCAGTACACTTCACATGCTCTATAGTGCTCAACAGATCAAAACAATGAGGTTAGAGACATTCATAACAACATTGATATCCCCCTCTTCCTAACAGGAATTTCTGTGCAGATTTGTGTAAATCACGTTTAGATATTCCTGCCAGGAAGGCTGTATGCGATTCACACAGGCTAGTAAATAAACTGCAGGGTAACAAGCAGCTTTCAAAGTCTAATCAGCAACTTCCATATTGGAGTGAATACATCTGTATAGAAAATACTCTGTGCATAGAGACAGTTAATACTTGGGACAGGGAGTGTGGCCAATAGTTGCTCACAAGTCTATGAGTTGTACTGGCAACAACATCAAAGCCTTCTTCGTTACAGAATCTATTTCTCACATGTACATTAATGCAACTTCCTAGAGAAGAATCTTACAATGGTATAGATGTCCTTTAAATGAGTAAAATTTTTCTTTTTTAGTTTTTTGTTGCTTCTGATCCAATGGTAAAAACTGACAGGCTGTGGCACGACAAGTACACTTTAAGAAAGTCTATGATTCCATCTTTTATTACAATGGATCAATCTAGAAAGGTAAGATGATGGCTATAATTTTCTTGCTGTTTTTTGTGGTAGTCTTTTAGGTCAATGTACCTTGGGAAAAAAATGAATGCAACCACGTTTAATGTTTATGTTTGAAACGATCTTTCTAATTAAATGTCGCATAAGAGCACAGTAGTGTGCAAAATATATTTTCGTGCACAAATCTATATTTGTTAACTCTCAATTAATTCCATAACATCGACCTACATTCCCGGATGAAAATATAGTTTGTAACATTCGTGGTCTATTTGATATATAAGAGACGTCATTTTTTATTTTTTTTTGATTAGTCTTCTGTTTCTTTTGATATCAAATCTGGAGCATCTTACACAGTGTTGTAACTAAGGAAGTTCGGTTCCAGTGTTTTGAGCAGCTGATCGCGTGTATCCTTGCTACATGCACGATTAGCTGTTAAAAAATGGAGGGGTGTGTGTCAGGATCCCAGCCTTTAATCTTGCAGGGGAGCCCAGGCCGCTGCAGTTACGCCCCTGATCTTACACTTCAGATGTCAATAAAGTCCCTTATTATCATAAAATTGTCGGCTCTTTAGAGTTAGGAATGTCAATATGTGGGAAATGTATTGTGGGAAATTGTAAAAATAAGTGAGGTGGCTGCGCATAAAGAAACACTTCTCAGTAGTTATGGGCATATAAGGTTGGAGATCAAATAAAATAATAGGTTAATATCTGTTTAAAATACTAATAAAAGACATATATTAAATAGATAAATGTGTATTTACACCATTTTGTGCTCATTCAAACAGTAACTCACAACCATATTTGGTCGAAATGTGTTTTAAAGTACTTTATTGGAATTAAAAAAACAATGGTGCATAAAAAAACTACAAACAATGTAAATACTCATACATACAAGTTGGGATGTATAAAGTAATATATAATACATAAGGCTCTGGCATTTCAATGGGGAGGTGCAGTGGCGAGAATCTATATTAGTTACTCAGTGATGTCACTGAGTAACTTCCTGTATTCCACTGCCCCTCCCAATTTCTCTCTCCTTGCCTGTATTAGTAATGTAGATAACAAGCCCGTTTCTGTACACTGACTGACTGACTTAATTACTGTGTTGATAAGGAGAAGCGAGCGGCAGAGTCAATTATGAATTACAGGAATGCGCTCACTCCTTATCAGCACAGTAATTCAGTCAGTCAGTGTAACGAACCGGAACTGCACCGGGTTTGTCTTCTTTTAGTTTAAGATAGAAACGGCAGTTAACTATTTGTATTTACAAAAACAGGCTTTCTATCTACATTACTAATACAGGGAGGGGGGAGACGGAGTGCCTGTGCTGGATTTTTCTTTTTTTGACCTTATGTATTATATGGAATAATACACTACCTACAGAATAATATAAGGATATTACTTCACCTCGGAGTTCCCTGTCCTCTATAAAAACACTCGGCCTAACAGCCTCGTGTTTTTATATGGTCGGAACTCCTCGGTGGCGTAATATCCTTATATTACACTGTAGGTAGTGTATTATTCCTTATATTAAAAATTCAGTGTTTCACTGCTGTCATTTGGTGCAGCTACCTTTAGGAATATCAGGATGATTTATTATTCTCCCCTTCCCTTCAAATCACTGTTAACATTTTTTTAACAGTTAAGGTTCGTACACACACTCAATTTGCGAGCGAGCAACGACAGCCGATCTGTGCTCTAAAAAAAATTAAATTGTATCTTTAGATAGAACAAGAGCCTTCTTCTCCAAAACCTTTTCATAGATTCTGAGAAATCATCATTTCAAATCACAACATTTAAAAGGAAAGGCCTGTCCCTCCAAAAACAGAAATTAGAATATGTTCTTTGTACAGACTCGTTATAAATGATCAAGTAGGTTAGAAGGATTTCACACGGTGTTGATTAATCTGGAACTAACTGCAGAATAAGATTTTTTTTTTATGCATTCTTACTTTGCCTGTCTTAACTCAAAATTTTATAAATACCTTTTGTCTTTTATCTACACGTGTTTTTGTACATTGTTTGATTAATAGGATCTTCACATTATATAGGAACAGCTAGTAATTTATTAGTGTCATTTTGTAGTTGTTTTTTTCCTATTTGTTTTGTAGGTTCTTCTGATTGGGAAATCGATAAATTTTTTACACCAGGTGTGCCATGATCAAACCCCAACTGCCAAGATGATGGCTGTGGGTAAAACTACAGATTCTCCAAAAGATGGTAAAGACAGTTTTACATTTTATTGAAAAACATCATGAATTAAAGGCCATGTCCACCCAAGCACTACAATCTAAACTAACCTTCCCCACCACTCCAACCCCCTGAGATTATTCTACTTGCCTTTCCCCCTGTGCCTGAAGCTACTGATACTAACTTATCTCAATTACGGCTTCTCTTGCCATTGGCTTGCAATTCTCAATCATGGAAGCCATGGCTAATGATGTAAGGCAGCCTACCTGCACGCCTCCCATGTGGCTGCATGATTACATTAAGAGCTTTTTGAGCTTGCAGAGGAAGTGAGAGCCAGGGAGACCAGTGCAGGGGGGGAACAGTATGTATGGGAAGCTTCAGGGACTTTGGGGAGGTAAGTAAGTATAATAATCTCCAGGTTGGGGGGGAGGAATGTATATATTGTAGTGCTAAGGGTGGACATGCCATTTTGGACATGCCATTTTAATATAAGTTTATGGATTGTATTAAGTACTAGATAAAGATGTTGATAAAATTAATGCAGAGCTGATTGTTTTATTAGCTAATAACAATGGCAATCTTTCAGAACATGTAATTAAAAACGGAACTACTGGTATATGTTCTGAAAGCTTGCTGTGGTTAGCCAATTAAGGTGTCACTTTTACATCACTTTTGTTATTTTTATCCCAAATATTGCCCTGTAATGAATAAGGGAATTCTGTTTTATTGCTCATTCCAACCAGATGGTGGAATTTATTTAGTATAACTAGATACTGGCTTTTCTTACATACAGCAAACAACAATATTCTAAAAAAATTTTTTTTTTTTTTCTCCCCCAAAAGCTGTAGGCCTATTCACAGATTTGGAGAATGCCTTTCAAAGTAAAATTGATGCTGCTTATTTTGAGACAAGCAAATACTTGTTGGATGTTCTGAACAAGAACTACAATCTTCTTGAGCACATGCAGGCCATGAGGCGGTATCTTTTGCTAGGACAGGGAGACTTTATACGACATTTGATGGATTTACTAAAGTAAGACTCTTTCCCATTATAAATGTAGAAAGTCTCTCTCGGTGCCAGTGAATTATGTTCTTTATAGCTCTTAAGCTGGGTACACACAGTACTGATAAAGCCCCAATACCATCAGATCTGTCAGTTTTGGGGCTTTATCAGTACTGTGTGAAATTTTCCCTCGGCCGAGGGAACACAAGAGTCCCAAGCATTCTCCCTATGTTGTGCATAGGGGGAGCGCTTGGGACTGTGTGTAGCTCGATTGTTTGAAAAATGACATACTGGATCTTGCATATCCTGTTTGTCATCTTTCAAAGATCTTTCAGGTGTGTACCTAGCTTTAGTTGCAGCAAACACAGATATAACTACTCTATCCAAAAAAAATGTGTAATATCGAAGCCTGGTTGCGCAGGTAACTTGAGCAGTTTAGCTAGAAACAATATATATAAATAGGGACAAAAAGCCTCTAATTAGAATCATGGATTCTACCTATTAAAATTGCGTTTCGACAAAAAGGCTTCCTCAGGATCATCTGTATTTTTGAATGTACTGACAGACTGAAATAAAATTGAGTCTGGTTTTACTATTTAAAGGGCATCTATAGTGGGAAAATTCCACCTAACACCCAGAGTTACTTTTTTCAGATTCCCTCTCTGTCCTGAGGTACACAAATTAGAAGAACATGTGATTGCATTCCTCTACTCCTACTTGTACTGTCAATCAAATCCCTGTGATGTGATCCTCTTCCCTGCTCAAGTCCCTCCCTCCTCCATGATCTGTAACAAACACATAGAGATAAGAGCATTAGCAGGGGGAGAGAGGTAGCTTTGATGGCAGAGATAAGGCTGCACTTGACCCCCCTTCTTGATAGCTTTCACTGTTTGATGAAGGGTCACAAAGAGAGAGAGAGATCTTATTACAGCAGGACTCTGAGAGATCCGTGTCTCCAGGACAGCTTGCTTTCTATTGGCCACTGTGCGTGGGTGTGTTTTTCAGAATGTTGAACTTTTAACTGCTGCACATGAGAAGCTGAATTTTAACTTAGCAATTGGCCAATAAGCCCTTTTTAGTCTGAATAATGATGGTGCTAATTTTCTGTTGGTGGCTAGTTTGGAACTTTAATTCAATTGTTTAAGTCAACTGTCCATCAGTACGTATACCAATGTTAAATGAAAAAAAATGTAAGGATTTTTTTTGTCAATTAAAAATTTTGTTTAAAAAGCCTTTTTAAACATTTGTTTACCATTTTAGACCAGAGCTGCTTCGCCCAGCCACAACTTTGTATCAACACAATCTTACTGGGATTCTTGAAACTGCGGTCAGAGCAACCAATGCACAGTTTGACAATCCAGAGATTCTCAAACGTCTGGATGTCAGACTCTTAGAGGTAATGTTTTAACCTTTAATATTTTGAGTTAAAATATTGTTCATTTTATACATTTTTTTTTTCATAGTTAAGGTTCAGTGATAATCATTTAACACTGTGTTTTATTATATACAGTAATGTGTAAAAGTATTGTCCCCCTTCATGGAATTTCTTTTGTTTGATGAATAGCATGCTGCTTTTTTGAGTCCTTTTAGAAAACTTGTTAAAGTGGTTGCTGGCGGAAATCAATCTTTAGTGCTACTAGTAACATTGGTTCATTGGTGGAATATGCAAAGATGGCTATATGTTAGGAAACTTACCTCTTGACTTTCCCGGTAAGACCACATTTCGGACTGATTATTTTGTTATCAACTTTTGATCACAAAATGAATGAACCAGATTTGTTAATGGAACTTCTAATCTAGTCTTATATCTAATAAATCTAAAGGCCAGTATAAGTGGACTATAGGCATATAGGTCTTGGGTAATTTTTTGTCCTCATAAATCTCATGCTAATTGTCCCTAATTTGAACATTTTCTGTTTATATAGGTTTGATTTTTGTATTATTATTTACATCAGAAATTGTATTAGTGTGTGTTTACCCCCAAACTAAAATTTGCAGTGCCTACTGAAAGTCCAGAAAAGTGAAAAATAGCATCTCTGTTTGTAATCAGGTGCCTGCCTTAGAGGGCTCTGGCGTGCACAATTAAAAATTTGGGGAAATTTTGGATTTGGGGGTTGAGATACCCTTTAAAGGGGAAGTTCAGTGCAAATACATATGCTTTTCAGAAAAAAGAGCAGTATTTTTTCATCCCAATGACCTTAATCTGCCAATTCAGTATTTTGTCTGTGTATAAATAAATGCAACCGAAATACTGACTTCCTGTTTGCAGGACCCCTAATAGAGACCGTTATGGTCTTGCCCTTGACCCAGCCCCTGGGTTGATTCAGTTGCTCAGTAGAGATCTGAGCATGTTTGACCCATCCTACAACCAATCAGTAGAAATTACTGTGGTGCATCCTAGGAAGAAGAAGGACCGTTGGAACCTGAAATGTCAGCTCACTAATGTCTGAACAGCAAAGGGTATGAAATCAACTGATTTTTCAAAATGGGAGAGAATATGTAGAATAACTAAGAAGACATTACACAAACTAACAATTTAACAAATATTGATAATTTCCACTGAACTGTCCCTTTAAGAATTAACAAAAATAGAAGAACATTACATACACAGCTGCCAGAACTATGTATATTTAGCTGAGGGGAAGAGTGGGGGATGGGGCTGTGTATTAGTTAAGGGGTCTTTCTGGTTATAATCGGTGCACTACTACATAGTAATGTGAAAATTATAAGGGTGTAGGGATCCATGGGAGGGGCAGATTATAAATTGTTAAACATTTTTTTAAAGTTGGTGAATGGTTGCTTACTGAATAATTTTATAAAGCTTTTTTTCCCCATTCTATTTATAGAACAATTAAAAGTAGAACAATTTTCACTGTAAACTGTCCATGTTTAGCTGAATTAAATGTATATCACTTGCCTTTAAATTCCTTGTTTTGCTTAAGATTCACAGTCTAATGAAAATGATCATGTGAAAGCAGTGAAGCTCCTTATTCTGTCCCACTCTCGTGGGTTAATACATACATCCAGCCTCTCTTCTGTTAATATTTTTGTCTATAGTGATTCGTGTGGAGAGGCATAGAATCTGAAGGTAGCACTAGAGTGAGGTTGCATATACGTACATGATAATCCACTGGGAGAGGTGGAAACCAGAGGTTTTAAATCTTTGATACGACATACCTCTGGAACTAGATTGAATCTAAATCAATGTGATGTGAAAGTTTGATGCTTTTAGTGTGGATTTAGTCATCTTATTTCCAATGTTTTTACATCATTAAAGGTGGGTACACACACTATTGATAAAGGGAAGAGGCCAGCGAAGTTCACTGTCAGCCTTGAGATCACTCGGAAATGCCCCAAAATTTCCCCCAGACGTGGTTGGCTCCCTGTACTTAAATTCAAGGGAGTTGTCAGCTGCCGAGGGAAATTTGCAGTACGGAGCATTCCCTTGCTTTACATCGGAAGAACGTCCAGGACTGTGTGTAGAGGGATCTTTGGAAAATCTTGAACATTCTGTCATTTTAAAAAATCTTTCATGGTGTACCACGCTTTAGTTTATGTATCTTGCTACAGTGTGGCATTTGTCAAATGATACACTAGATATTGCTACCCTTTCAGGCTATTTTTAATTACAGTTCACTTTGAAAGATTCTGCCAAGTTCATTAACTACACTAAACTGCCTTCTCTTGTTGCTTTTTATTTTTAATTTTTATATTACAGTACAGGGCATTGCTTTTCTATATACAGTATCAATGCTCAAAATGTCTCCAAATGACTTACTTTCTATCTGTGACATTCTTACTTGCCATGCCATTTGTAACTCTTTTCAGCACTTTAAAATATTTATAGTTTGTACCTTAATCACCTTTTGTGCTTCACAAAACATGTGCAAAAATACCTTGGGTGGGCGAAAATAAATTTTGCATTGCAATGTACATTTCCTTTCTCTGTGCATGCATAGAACAGTGAGATGTCACCTGCAGCAGAAGCAAATATTTTAGAGCTCACCTCTCTTAATAGAGACTACTCGGGGACATAGAAGTATGCTTTCATAAATCCCTGGAAAATGTATTTTGTAATGTGAAAAGATTTTATGTATGTTTAGTTCTATAACGTTTACATCTTTATTGAAACTTGTTGCATTTTATTTCTTGCTACACTAATTGCAAAGAGTACAGAAGCAATTGACTTTATATTTGGAGGCATAAATGATAATGGAAGTCATGTATTAAACGCTGTATGCAAATTTACTAGGCCACTACCTAAGCTGCTACATAGAAATGCTTAAATTCTGAAACCTTTGTGTTTAATTCAGCTCTTCTACCTAAAGTGCTGTGAGAACATCATATCCTCAGTTTTCTTCTGATGATTCAAATGTAGCCATTTACTACAAATAAGACATTAATTTTCAGCATTCATTTGTACTGTGAAAATCAAAATAAGAATCAAGGCCTCATCTTTAAAATAAATCTGAAGGTGCCTTTAAGCTAAAACTGAAGGTGCCTTTAAGCTAATAATTCAGACAGGCCTCATTTTCTATTTTGTGTACATGTAGTTTTTTTCCCTACACTATAATTGGTAGAATGTTTGGGCCTACCTTTTTAAAATCTTTTATGGTGTTAACCATAAGTGATCTGAAAATGTCATTAACGAGTCCTTGAAGTCAGTGTCCAATGTATTTCTAAAAGTAATAGTATTGTTTTACTCTCTTAACTAGCTGGTGATAATTTGAATTTAACTTATGTGACATCTATTGTGTATTGAAATTTGTATTTTGCAATTTTTTAAGATTGTATGATCTTAATCTCCCTGATACCATGGAATCATAGCATTAGGTGTTTTACCTGAATATCATTTGGAGTCCAAATTAGATTTGTATAGACGTTTTCCTGACAAACGGGGAGAACACCGCCCACATATAGAATGGTATACAGCAGTTTTGACAGCTATATAAATAATAATTCTGCCCCTATGTCCTCTCCTTAGCAGTTATGTTTAGTCCAATCAAAAGTATCTAGAACATGCCAATAGCACATGATCAGCATCTCTCCTCGTGCTTCTGACATCCTGGGATGTGCTGAATTCCAACGTGTTTGCTGTTACTCCTAATGGTGGTCATTGACTGCTTGATATTATCGGCCAAACGCAGCCAATAATATTAATCAGACGAAATTTCTGCCGATCACGATAACAAAACCAAGTCGAACCAATTGGCCTGATTTAATTGGTGGGCACCGTACATGGAGCAATAATTGTCTATTACCCATTGTTGTCCAATAATATTGCTATGTCTATGGCCACCGTAAGGCTCCATCCCTCCCCAGTTAATCCTACCCAGGACGAGGACTTAAACCTCGGGGCCTTACCTTAATCCTGCAAATGAGCCCCGATAACCTGTTACTTCGTAAAACATAAAGCCACTTGCTATTCCCCTGCTTTTTCCCAGACTTTGGCAAGGCTGATCAATGAGAAGAAGCAATCCTTGCAGAGTGTGCCTTTCCATTGATTAAATACAGAGGCATGTCCGGAGGCTGCTTTGGAGGCTTGTTTACAGCATTAAGGGAAGACCCAGGGGTGAGGACCAAGTCATTTAGGCAAAATTGCCCTTTATATTACAAACCTATTAAAGAGCAATAGTAACTAAGGCACAATTTCCTTAACCTCACAGTAGGTAAGCTAAATTCTTAAAGGCACATAAGGATAATAGAAAATAAATGTATACTTTTTATATAAGGTTGTGGATCCATCATTTGTCTATGCTTGCTAATGAACATGTTCTATGCAATATATAAGACATATGATGGAGCAAATACCCATTAATACAAAAACTTATTGTTCAGGGCTAATATTCTCTCTCTTCCTAACATTAGGTTTCGCCAGGAGACACTGGCTGGGATGTGTTTAGCTTAGACTATCATGTTGATGGACCCATTGCCACAGTAAGTCTTTGTTTTAATGGAAACCTTTTTTTTCTTAAATGTTGTTTTAAAACTGTATTTATGTGTTGAATTTGTGATGATTGCTTTTGATGGACATTTCTGCAGGAGGTACAGAATAATTTTTTTTCTTATAGAAAAATCTGTAGCTAGAAGAAACAGAGCTGTGGTCTAGGTTTAGAAAGTATTCACAGTGCATTGCTTTTTCCACATTTCGTTATTTTACACCCGTGTTCCAAAATGGATTAAATTAATTTTTCCCCTCATTATATTCAAAAAGACTTGAGGTTGTAGTTGACAAAGTATTCAGCTAAGGTAGTGAATACTTATGTACATGTGATTTCTCAGTTTTTTTTTATTTTTATTTAAATATTTGCCAAAACCTCAAGTAAACTTTTTCACTTTATCAATATGGGGTGTGTAGAATTCTGAGGTAAAAAATTTATTTAATCCATTTTATAATACTGCTTTGACATAACAAAATGTGGAAAAAGTAAAGCACTGTGAATACATTCTGGATGCGTTGTGTATAATGTAAGGCACAATGACTTTAAAGCATATCTGTAATGTAGGCCATCCCTGCCCACCCCAACCAGTTTATCAGATTGTTAAAAAAAAGAATTACATCGCTACTTACAGTCATTAGCTCCTGCAGTGCTCTGATCTGGCTCCCCGCTTGCTGGAACTAGTAAACAGGCCGGACCAGCAGCCTCATCTGTGATTAGCTTCCTCTAAGCCAATCACAGATGCGGCTGCTGGTCCGGCCCCTGTTTGTTAAGTTCCACACCAAGGATTTTGGGTGTGGAGGGCTCCCCTGCACATGTCGCATGTCACACTTCTTCCCGGGGGTTACAGAAGAGGCAGAAACCTTTTGGCTGGAAGACAGCTCATACTCTTCAGTTTCCTGGATTTTGGACAAGCACAGCAAGGGAATCATAAAGAGCAGAGATGTAAGGTAAGGATTTTTTTAAACTACACAGTGGGGCCAGTAGTGAGTTAAATTTTAGTTTGGGGTGTGGACATGCCTTTTAAAATGGTAGAGATTAAGTGGTCCCAAGATGCACAATAAGGATTTGGAGAATAAACATATACATTTTACTTGATGTTCAGGCATTTGGTCAAGAAATCAGTTTGTGCATGGTTTGTGCCCCCCTATGTCAACCAGTGATGGCCAGGAGAACCGTTTGTTCTTGACCTGAAAAGTACTGGCAGCATTAACCGTGTAAGACCTGATTACCAACTTTCTTTATTAGTATTAGTTGTCTGGCTTTCCTGCTGCTTGGAAATGAGTAAAGGTATTTTTTTAGAAAGATTATTACATTATGAATTTATGCTTTAGTTCTCCTAATTGGTTCTAAAAAGGAAAAAAAAAATATGTACAAACATTACTTACCATACAGTGCACTGTTAACTTTTCCCATGAAAAGTTTTGCGTTGGTCAACTGCTTGGGGCTATTAGGGACTACAGGCAACCAGATATGCATGGCTGGATCAACAAGACCCAGGACCCAATGCAGTTCAGATAGCAGTTCATATGACTGACCATAGTTTTTTTTCTTCCTCTGTGAAATACTAAACCCTTGACCAGTTGCCAAAGGCACTTATTTCAAGTGCCGGGAGGAGGTAAGGTTGGGTCTTCTTGGCTTTCAGCTGGATGTGTGAAAATTTTGATTAAGATCATTTTAATGGCTGCACTAAAGCCAAAATCATGAATTCATATTAAGCTCACATTTTTTTTTCCCACTTAAACCTTTCTTATATTTGTAGTAAATCATTATTCTTGGGATTTAAGTATTAAGTAAGAAAATGGTTCATTCATTTTCCTCCATTATTCATTGACTATCAACTAATTTGAAATAATTTGCAAGGAACAGAAAAATGTATTCAAGTACAATCCGATTTTTACTATTTAAAATAAAAATACGATGAAGCATTCATTAGATTTGATGAGAAAATAACTACTTTATTGTTCAATAGAGCTGTATTATACAACCTATATTTTTTCCTTAAAATAAGACCTAAAATACTCCTTGTGAAGGAAACTGCATTTTAAAATCCTTGAAGTGAAGTGCTGGTTAATTTGAATGCACATCTAGAAGTATATATTGACTTGAAAAAGTGGCTGAATGAAAGTAAAATGGGAGAGATGATAAGCAGATATTAGGAAAATTGAGTTGTATACTGTACATGTCTATAGTTTCTACACTGTTCATGTTTAAAACTGGATTCTTGACTATTGCAGTGAGTGTGCTTAGGTTATATGAATCTATGTGGGATCTCCTAGATTCAAATAAGTTTTTATGTAAAATAAACCATTTTATGGGAATCCATGTTATGGCTTGCAAACTTGAGCACAACTTTTCCTGGCCGAGACGCTAGTCATTCTCTTATTACTATCCTAGAGCTTTCCACTTTTTTTTTTTTTAACATTTTCAAAACAGATAAAAATGCTTTTGGGAGATTCAATAAAAGTGTTTTTCGTTAAAAATGGTGCTAATTTTGCCCCAACCAATTAGATGTTATTTGAAAGCGGACATCTGATTGGTTGGGGCAAAATTAGCACCATTTTAAACAACAAGAACTTTTATTAAATGTATATTTATAAGCATTAATTTTCTTTTATGCATTCTCATTGCCTATGTAGATAGATTTCTTTATTATTAAGGTAACAACTATTTATTCTAACTTTTATTGAATTTCCCTGAATGTATATTAGAGATTACTTACATTCTGTTTTTAAGTCAATAGTGTAGAGTATTGCCCATTTCTGTGGCTCATAGATACACACCTCCTGTCTGTTTATTGATGGCAGGTTTTTACCAGAGAGTGTATGAGTCATTACCTCAGGGTATTTAACTTCCTCTGGCGAGCAAAGCGGATGGAGTATATACTTACTGACATTTGGAAAGGACATATGTGCAATGCAAAATTACTGAAAAGTATGCCAGGTAAGTACAAAAAATAGTGTTGGTAATTACATTGTTATTTACATTTATACATTGACTGTGGTTTATCAGCATGACTTTTTCAGGATAATTGGTCATTTCAAATAATTGGGAATGCATATCAAACATACATTCTGCATGTTCAAATATCCGCCTGTAATTGTATTTCATTGCTAGATATATAGCTTAGTTAGATTTTTAATGATGGTATCAGTGGTGAATTAGCAATGTCCACTTATTATAGTTGTATAATATAGTTAAGAGAATGAGAGTCTTCCTTCCCTTTACCTCTTCTTACTGTATCCATAGCTTCAATTTGTTGCCCTCACTATAACAAAATCAAACAAGTGCTTCAGTAATATGTCTGGCCTGACAATTTATATCAACCGCTAAATCAGGTACCCATTGTAAGACTTAATCATGCATATAGAAAATCCTATGTTTGTTTAGGTATTAGAAAAAAAAAATTGGTATGTTTCCTCAATAATTACATTTCACCATTGTATTCTCAGTATCCATCGCCTAGTGATTACTTTAACTATTTTATTTTTGTGGAAAAAATGACATTTAAAAGATTTTCGTGTGCTAGAATCCAGTGATCCTAAATATAACTACCTACTGGGACTGCTTACAAAAAATAGTCAATTGTGTAAATTTACCCAGTATTAGGAGTATGTAGAGGCATTACTATATTTACATATGTGTTTATGGTTGCTAAGAGTTGTGAATTTCAAATTAACATAAACCTGGATATTTAAAAATATTTTACCATTTATAACACAGAGCTTTCAGGAGTGCTTCATCAGTGTCATGTACTGGCTTCAGAAATGGTACATTTTATTCATCAAATGCAGTATTACATCACATTTGAGGTAAATAAATGGTTGTACTTTACTAGTTTTCAGTGCTATTTTTTTTTTTGGTGTTGTACATGGTGGTTATCATTATATCATTGTACCATTATTTTACCTACTTCATAGGTGCTGGAGTGTTCGTGGGACGAGTTATGGACCAAGGTGCTACAGGCACAAGATTTGGATCACATTATTGCTGCACACGAGTTTTTCTTGGACACTATTATTTCACGTTGTCTCCTTGATAGTGAATCAAGAGTAAGTATTTTTCTAATCATTATTTATTGTTTATTGTGCTTGTATTGTCACTTGTAGCTTTTTTTGGTGTTGTCTTGTTTATTATCATTGGTAATTTGGATGTTTTGTATATATGTATAATTTTATTTATAAAACACCACTTGGGTACGCAGCGCTGTACATTACAAAATACAGATTATACAAACAAAGAGATAAGTGCAAGCAATTATACAGATAAATAAAAATTAAATACAATTCCATAGATAGGTTAAGAATACATATATATAAATTATGGATAAATTCAAATAAGGGCAGCATGCCTTGACACATTAGTAATGAGAGCCCTTCCCCGAAGAGCTTACAATCTAAGTGTTTTACTTTGTTTAGGACTTTAAAAAGTTATTGTTTAATTTAAATGCTTCTGTTCCCTAAATATTATTATACTGAAACTATAATTGTGGTTCAATATCTTTGACACAAAAATAAATGTAGTTAAATGTACCTGTTCACATCCATTTTTTTCTTTGCAGGATTTGCTAAATCAGCTTCGTGCAGTTTTTGATCAAATTATAGAGTTTCAGAATGCACAAGATGCACTGTACAGGGCCGCACTGGAGGAGTTACAGCAGAGGTTACAGTTTGAAGAAAGAAAAAAAGAAAGAGAGACAGAGGTATGACACAATATAACATTTATTAAACCTTGGTTTCAAAATTTGTCAAGAGGTAATGTGGCAATGCAGTTATCCTGATTGCTGTCCTTTCTGAATTGCTTTGGTGTGACTGAGAATTTTCAGTTACACCCTTGTTACCAGTTAACAACTTAAGCTTTGTGTGTTTAAAGGACAACTTCACCCTCATAAGAACATCTTTTAGAAAGAATGGCCTCTTTAAAATATGTTGATATATCATACTTTGTCCTATGAATTCATTACTGTATGCCTGCTATGCTTCTGGATGCCTCATGGAAACTGAGCAATTAAAAACCTGTACTCAGCCTGGGCATGCTCAGAAGAGGCAGACAGGGGATTAACCTTCAGTCTTTGGCTGTGATGTCAACTGTCAAATCTATAACTGACAGTTGCTAACTGGAAGAACCAGGAAGCAGAAACAGGGGAAACAGGACATTCTGCAGGATTTCAGGTTAGATTTATATATTTCACATTTTAAACTATTACCGTTTAGGGTTTTGGGGTCTAATTTACCTGTATGTAAGCTTTCATTTTGGGGCTGGACTTGCCCTTAAAAGGAGTATTCAGGTCGAAAACACCTTTTCCTTGACTAATCGCCCTGAAACAGGTGATTAAAATAAAACAATGTTTGCCTCTCTTGGTTAATTTTAACCCAAGATGTATGCAAAACAAAATATATGCAGGGAGATTCAATAAAAGTTCTTTTCGTTAAAAATGGTGCTAATTTTGCCCCAACCAATCAGATGTTATTTAACATTTGAAAGCTAACATCTGATTGGTTGGGGCAAAATTAGCACCATTTTTAACGATAAGAACCTTTATTGAATAACCCTGAAAGTATCAGTTTATCCCTCCATGAAGTGAAAGACAGGTTAAAGCGTGTTCTACCCCATAGTTCTCCTTTAAAACTATTTTAAAAACCACATTTTCTTCTGTATATTGTTATCAGTTCATTTTTATTACTGGTAAAACAATTCACCTAGTGACTAGTGGAGAACTAGTGTATTTCATCAAGCAGTTTTAAAAAGTTAAAGCAACAGCTGTCTGGGACCAATATGATCCATTCAAGCCATTTTAGTTTTCATTCTTTTTACACTAAATATTCCAAATACAGTAAATTAGAAGTTGCTTGGTCACAACAGAATGTGTACGGTATGGCTGTCAAACTTAAAAATGTATATCTGTATCACGGTAATACTACAATAGTAGTACTACAAAACCTTGCTCTAAAAATTATCACTTTACCTTGCTTAATCAATCTTTTGATTTAAATCAAATCAAACAGATTTGAAATTGTGCATAATTTAAACCGTGCCACCTCTTTAATGTTGTAAATATGTAAAGGCCCATTCATAGGCTATGACTAGACATTAGGCACATTGACCATTCTGTACCTGTCTGTTCCCAAAGACATTTACGGTAAATGCCTCATTAGCAAAACAAGTGCTCTGTCTCTGGTGTGGTCAGGCCTGACCATAAGATGTTCTATACCAAGAAACGTAACAAGAGGAGGATGTGAAAAAAAGTAATTTACATTGCCAATGTTCAAGTTAACTGTGTAAACTCAAAACGTCAAAATCTAATGTTTTATTTTAGGGTCAGTGGGGAGTTACAGCAGCTGAAGAAGAGGAAGAGAACAAAAGAATTCAAGAATTCCAAGATTCAATACCGAAGATGCGCTCTCAACTGAGAATTCTTACTCATTTTTATCAGGTATGGCAATTTTAATTTAACAGACAGACATGGTGTTGTACAGAGAGCTGCGATCACTCTCCTTTTCGCTCTTTATCCAATGTACCACCACAACAGTGACTCTCTGTACATGCCGCAACCTATTCACTAGCGGTTTTGTGTCTCTAAATTTTGGGACTATTTAATGCCAGTTAATAGTTAGTGTTAAACTATTGCATTTAGCCGCAAAGCTCTTCGTGAAAGCTGGGTACACACATGGACGAGAAAAAAACGAAATGCCCCATTCTCTGCAATGTGTGTACCCGCGGTCGATCCTCTGTACTAAAATGTATGGAGTCATCCTCGGTTGTGGGAAACATGTCAGTCTGTGTATAGGGGGAATGTTTGGGACTGTGTGTACCCTAATTTCTGGGAAATGACAGAATCTTGCAGATTCTGTCTGTCATTTTCCAGAGATTGGTAAAGGGAAATATACCCAAAGTTGCTGCAGCTCTAGGTAAATCTCTCGGATAGTGAGGAAATGTCTTTTTTGTTTTTGGATTACAATTGCACTTTTTATGACTTTTATGTGATTACCTTTGTTGTCACTACTATTTGTCCACAGAAAAGTTGCAAACATCAAGGTCTGGGTACACACCATAAGATCATTTCGGCCAGTCTACTGATAGTGACTTGTATTGGTTGGCCGGAGGTATCGCATGATGTGGGGCGGCACAGCTTGGTCCCCCATTCGTTTGATACTGTTGATAAATCACGGCCGATCGTGCGGTTCCCCATTCCCGCGACGGCAGTCATTTGTCCCCAGGCCGATCGCTCGCTAGTAGTAAACTCTCGGTCGGGACAAAAAGTACCCAGCCAAGACAACTCTGTTCATAGTGTGCAGAATTTCAAGTCTATTGCTTTCATGAAAGGCATTTTTATATTTTCATAAATTAATGTTTAAAATGACCATTGCTAAATAAATGTTTAAGTTAAAGGGGAACTGTGGTACAAAAATGACTTTAGGTTAATTGCTAGGAATTGCTCTCCTGAGAATTTTTGCAATTTATTTTCATTGCACTTCCTGCTTCCTGCTCTGAAACCATGTCAGTCAATCTGCCCTGTGTCTCCTCCTCCCCTTTGCAGACCCCCTGGTCCCTCCTACTCATGGCCCCCCTGGCCCATTCTCTTACAGCCCCATGAGGCCCGCCCACCTGTGGGTGTATAAGCTTCACCCACCCGTGGGTGCATAAGCCCCACCCACTCGTGGGTGCACAAGCCCAGCCCACTCACAGGTGTGGTGGGCCACTCAGACTCCCTTACCTACTCTGTCAGAACTTGACACAGCAGAGAGGAGGAGGGACTTCCTGTCTCCTTCACACACTGAGGGAGTCTGAGGCTGTGCTGGCCGGCACTGTGCAGGAGAAGCCTTAGGAATGTCACATGTCCGCCTCCCACCCATTAACTTTGTGGTCAGTCATTTCTTTATATCTTGGGCTGTGGAGCACGTAGAGAAGTGGTTGATGGCTTGTATTAAGGGTAGGAAACTGGCCTTTCAAACTCAACTTGTTTGGAGACCACAGTTCCCCTTTAATGGCCATTTAAAAGAAGCTTTTTCCCTTTCAAAACTTTAAATGCAAATCAAACTACTTTGAAAAACAGCACAGTAAAAACATTTAGATTTATTTATACACATGCATATCTTCATTTTATAGTTTTAACCCCACATTTTAGCAAAAAACTGTTCATGCACCCTTGCATTACATTCGAATTTAGCATTACTTTATTCTAGACTTTACAGCCATATTTGAATATTCTGATTTTGTAATATTTTAATGTGTTTTTTTTTCCCCAGGGTATTGTTCAACAGTTTTTAGTTTTGTTGACTACAAGTACAGATGAGAGCCTAAGGTTTCTGAGCTTTAGGTTGGACTTCAATGAACATTATAAAGCAAGAGAACCTAGGCTACGTGTGTCATTGGGAACCAGAGCAAGGCGTAGCTTACATGTATAATATTATATAAATAAATACTACAACCAAACCAAATAGCGTGCAACACTTTGCTTCTGTTATTTATTCAAACAAGAAACTTTTGGTGTGTAATAGTGCACAGTGGAGGGCAAATAAATTAAATTGGATCCTTTTTTTACATGTACTATAGCTTGAAAAAAAAACCTGAGAGAATCTGTTTACACTGTATATTTCAGTAATGTATATTTTTATGAAAAACAATTTTCTGTTTGTGATTTTTAAGCCTATGTTGTATGTAGTATCTGAATTCTAAATCTACATAGCCTCTTTCAACAAAATAATAATTTTAAATAGTTGCAAATCCTTGATTTCATTTTAACAGCCTATTTTGCTTCTTAAAGGAAAACGATGAGCTAAAATATTTTATCCTTATAGCCCTGAAACCACAAAGTAACTCAATGTATACTTTGTCTATCTATGTAGTCCAGCCGCCGCTTCCCCCCCCCCCCCCAAAAAAAAACAACTTTGTAGAATAAGTAAAATCTTCAGTTGTTTATACATTTCCCAGTGGGCATACATGCTCACTATGCTTCATCCAAGGGGAGAGTGAGGAGCTGTCCAATTAGCTAACCAAACTTCCTTGGCTAAGTTAGTTAACTGCAAAACTGTTATAGCGTAAGATTTTACTTATTTCACACAGGTGGAGATTTAATTAGGAAGAAAGAAAGGAAAGTTGTGTATTATATGTATTTGCTGTTTCTAGGCTGTTAGCATAAACTTGTTTTAGATCAAAACTTTCCCTCCTACACAAGTAAAGTTCTTGGGATGCCGCCCTTCATAGGGAACTTATGAATGTTAAAAACTACAACTTACCTACTGTATAAATTGTTGCAATCCAGTCTGTTCTTTTTTTTTTTTTTTTTTTTTTTGTGGGGGGTCATGTCTCAAGCATTCTCATAGATTTAAACCTGTAATGTCACTGATGAGGATATGGTAAACATGATTAAGCCGCTATGATCTTGTTGATTTACAGGTAAATAGTAGTATTTTGGTAGATAGAAGGAGACTGTTGCAGTCTGAGAACATAATGTTTATTAGGTAACCAACACTTTTCCAGACGAACAGGGATTGGGACTCTTGGTAAATCACATCTTAGAGCAACACTGAAAGTTCTCCTTCTTTCTACCAAGCTTATCTGTGTGCCTTTAGCACCCAGCAATATACCTGTGTTTATATATATTATTTATATATATATATATATATATATATATTGTGGAAATAAAGCAGTTTTAAAATGTTGTTTTATTTACTAGCAAAGTCATTGCTCTATTGCACAGACTAACCACATTTTCATTTGCTGTCCTTTAGCATTGCAACAAATTAAATCTATTTATGCACTTATTTTGTTTTTTTACTTGTCATCAATGTTTCTATTCACCCACACTAAATTGTCATCTCTGTGTTAATTGTAGGGGACTTCTAACACATAACTCAATATCTCTTTCATGATATTTAATACACCTTAAATTTACCGAAATAAAAATGTTTTCTTATTTGTGACATTTGTTTTTTGAAACCTAGAAACAAATACCATAGCTATCTGCATGTCCTACTTGTGCTCATTCCTGTCTTTAATAACTAGAAAGATTGGCCGTTTAACAATGATGAAGTAAATTTGTTATTTCTTCATCCTATTTAAAGTCACTTAAAAGAAAACTGGCAAGAGGTTTTCATGAAATGGTTTATGGATTGGTAATCTGGTTCTAACAGTCTGAAAGGGAAATGTGCTAAATGTTTATTTTGGCTTGTGTCTTCATAAGTTTTCTTAATGATATTTATCTGAAAGTGTTTTGGTTAGAGTCAATTTTGGGAAAAACTGTGAATTTAAAGGAAAACATTCACCCTGAAAAGGCTAAAAACAATATAATATACATAATTATTAATGCACAACTCTAAATGTAAATCACAATTTTGATATGGACAATTGCTCCAACTGGAGGTTTTTGTAGGCTCACTTCCTAGGTCAAACAAACATGCGTTATTAGGTCTGGGTGCTCAAGGTGCCCATACATTAATAGTCTACTACCCGGCGTACCTTAAAACTGCCCAGTTACTTTTTGAAAGACGGAGGTGAAAATTTCATTGCAATGCATTATCGTCTAGGAATGTTGCTAGGTAAGAAACTGGTGCTTGGACCCCCTTATGTTACTGTCGACTTTGAATCAAACGTCAAATCAAAGTAATATCCTGACAGTATGCTCAAAATAAAAGCACATTGATTTTTTAAACACAATCAGGGTTATTCAATAAAAGTTCTTATCGTTTAAAATTGTGCTAATTTTGCCCCAACCAATCAGATGTTAGCTTTCAAATGTTAAATAAGATCTGATTGGTTGGGGCTAAATTATCACCATTTTAAACGATAAGAACTTTTATTGAATCTCCCTGAATGTGTATTTTGATAGAGAATTTTTTGGCCAAATTGTTACATGAACCAACATGAAAAGATGCACTTTTAGATGTTATCTCTATAAATCCTGAATTATTCGCTAATATTGCTGTGGGTGTATATTTAGAGAATATTAATCATAAAATGGTTACCTTTGAGCTCATGTTGCATAGACATTATTAAAGTCTATTAAGCAAATATACATAACTGTTTCTTCCCCACAAATGTACCATTTCTTCCCCACAAAAAGTAAATAGAATAAGACAACCTGTAAAAGTAGAACAGACTCACCAAAGCATTTCATGCTTGTAGCTCTACTTGCTATTGCTGCCCAGGGTAATGGTATTCATGGCTCAGAATTCCTCATGTCTATGCTTGCATGGCTTAAATCCTACTCTTAAATATGTCACTTCTAAAGTTCCTGGACATGTTCAATTACTAACCATTGTAAGCCCTGCGGTGTAGCATTATGTTAAATAAGAAAATGTTTAGCGACAGTAGTTGGCTAATCTGTTGCTGCTTTGTCCCATGTGGCTGTTTTTATGTTAGACACATGTTCAATGAGACTTTCTTTAGCTTTACGTATTGTCATTCCAACATAGAGCTTATTACATGAGCATTTTGATACATAAATAACAGCTGGTCTGGCATTTGATATAATCATGTTTGACTCCAAACTTATCTGTTATAGTCTGTAGTGCAGATTTGCATATGAAGGAATGTCTGCATTTAAACAAGCCTATCGTTGAGAGTAATGTCTCTTTTTGTTCACTCGAAAATGGCTACGTACCCATTTATCCCTCAGGGTAGGTGCCCTCTTATATACAAATGTCGGGGCTGCAGTTATTTTTTCGGAGATCGATCTGTTACTTTGAAGGATTCTCCAGTTTTTACGAATAGACCTTTCTACCTCTTGATATTCAATATTAATTGATCTATTATAGGGACCTTGGGAGTAAGCAAAGTGTTCCTATAAGTCTTGAGGGCCCTTATGTTTGCTTTATTCACCTGATTGGATGAATATCCACCTTCACTGAATTGTTTCTTCAATTCCTTAGCTCTAATTGGAACTTTCAGGGAAGTTTCATCTGAGTCTCAGAAACTCACCAATTGGAATTAAGTGTTTAACATTGGGATGTTGAAAACTAGAGTGATGTAAAGTGCTAATAGTCTCCTTCCGATATAGGTCTGTCTGTAACACCCTACTCTCTTAAAGATAGTGATGTTTAGGAAGTCAACCTTACATTCATCCACATAAGATGTCAATTTAATATTCAGGCAATTATGATTGAGTTAACAAGAAGATATCTAGCTTATCTTGTGGACCATTCCACAAAATTAACAGGTCATCAATATATCTGAACCATAAGAAGATATGGTCATGGTACTTTTTTTTTTCTCTTTCCCATACATAACTTTATTTAAAAAATATGTATTGGCTGTCAATCCATGTTGGTGACAAATAGATGTGTATAATTCTACATCTGCTGTCCCCAATAGGGTGGTATCTGTTACTGGTAATTCATTGATTTAAGCCAAAACCTCCATGGTGTCTCTCACATATGAATTCGAGTTTGTTACATGATGTCTTAGTTTGTAGTCTAGAAATTTGCTAGCCTTTTCCCATACCTGACACTATACAGTAGGTCTCCCTGGAGGGACTTTCTTATTTTTGTGTACTTTAGGTAATAGGTATATTGTAATTGGTATTCTTAATCTGAAATCAGACTAATTTCATATGCTGTATTTACCAAATTATTGTATTCCCAAAGGAAAATCACAGTTGGATTGTTTTCGATATGTAGTTACATCAGACAATTGCTGTTGCATTTCCAACTTATTCATGTCAGTAGGCCAAAAAACTTAAGCCCCTTATCTGAGGGCTTAATAATAATATAATCCCAAAGTCCTATTTCTTGCATAGCTTTTAATTGTCAAGTACTTAGGTTGGATGTATGTATTTGTGTACCTGTAGACATTATCGCATTACTGACAGCATTGAAAAATGTTTGAACTGTTGGATATTGCAATAGTTCGGACTCCAGAAACAGTCCCGGGCGGTCTCTCCCCATAATGCGTTACTGTGGTACAATTTTCTGCTCTACTCTAGAGTGAAAGAATCGGCCTATCGGGGTCCACACCCTGGCATAGGCCCTGATTGGCTGCTTCTTTCACCCCAGAGCAGAGCAGCCAAGCAGACTACAGTAATACATTTAGGGGAGGGACTGCCCGGGCAGGGGGGCCAGCCAGAGCAGCTAGCAGTCCTGTGCACAGCTCAGCCTCAGTCCAAGTATTTAGGAGTTAGAAGCAAGCAAGCAATACTGAAATTACCAGAGGTAATATACAGTGGCTGTCGTCAATGCATTTAAGTTAAAACTTGCTTTCAATTTGTTGCTGAAAAGGGTTGGGGGGGTAATAGTGGCTGTAATAAAAACATTAAGTTGGTAAATTTGGTGACAGTTGAGCAAAATAAAAAATTGCTGGAAAGGTTTGAATTATATATACTATATAGAATTTCTATTCTATATATACTCTGGAGTTTTTTTGCCTTCCCTATTCAAAAAGTCACCCTACGCCTATGATTATCATCTAATTGCTGGTGGACAAACTGTAGGTATAAAAAGATTACAATAACAGTGGCTAAGCAGGACATTTTTTCCTTTTATCGTCTATTTACCAGCTCCAGTTTGTACAGTTTGGTTGGTGTTCCAAGTTGAGACATCCTGACTGGAAATATTTCTCCAGGCATGTGGGGGCATCAGAAATTCTAATTCCTAGTAATTATTATATAGTAATGCAGGACAATATTTTTTTATATATATTTTATATATATATATTTTTTTTTTTTTTTTATCATTCTGAGCAAATGCTCTGGATATTACCTGGCCAAAGTCACCTACTCTGAAGTTAGCACATGTGATGCCAACAAATGTTTGCACCCCTGTGATTTAAACCCACAGAACAGCAGTTTCCAGAATCCTATTCCTATTTAACAGCAGTGGGTTAGTTTCACTTAAAGGGAAATCGGGCTTTACCAGAGGTAATGCACTTCTTTCTACAAAGAACCTCTTTCACTTTAAATACCAAACCAAACCAAATGGACTCTTACTATGTCAGTAAGGACCAGGGACTTTAAGGGGAACTGTGGTCCAAAAATGACTTAGGGCTAGGCCACACTAGCGTGTTTTTCGCGCGTTTGCCCGCGCGTTTCGCGCTCGCGTTTGCGCCCGCGATTTTCCCTAAAATGGAAATCGCGGGAACGCAAATTTCCCGCGATTTCTGATGCGCATGCGATTGCGTGTGTGATAACGCTCGCGATTTTGTGCGCGATTCCTGTGTGTTGCAGTGTGGCCTCACCCTTAAGGTAAATTGATAGGAATTGCTCTACTGAGAATTTTTGAAGGGGGACATTCAGCCCCCCCAACAGAAAACTGTGTGAAAACAGCCCTTTTAGGCAGAGTGAGAACTCTGCCTGAAAAGGCTATTTTCACATAGTGGGAGGGTAGGGCTGTAGATTCCCTAACCTTCTCTGTGGGGATCTTCACACAGCAGGGGGGGGGGCACTTTCTGTCTCCTGTCCTTTGGGAGGTGGAGGAGCAGCCTTAGGAATGTCACATGTCCGCCTCACTTTTCAAAAAGTGGCTTAAAGGGCAAGTCCAGCCCCAAAATGAAAACTTACATACAGGTAAATCACCCCCCAAAACCCTAAATAATTTGAAATCTGAAATATATGTCTAACCTGAAATCCGCACAATGTCCTGTTTCCCCTGTTTCTGCTTCCTGGTTCTTCCAGTTAGCCACTTATGGATTTGACAGTTGACATCACAGCTAATGACTGAATGTTAATCCCCCGTCTGCCTCTTCTGAGCATGCCCAAGCTCCGTACAGGTTTATAAATTGCTCAGTTTCCATGAGGCATCCAGAAGCATAGCAGGCATACAGTAATGAATTCATAGGACAAACTATAATATATCAACATATTTTAAAGAGGCCATTCTTTCTAAAAGATGTTTTTATGAGGGTGGAGCTGTCCTTTAAAAAATGTTTAGAAGTCATGAGTTTGTTGAGTTTAAATGAACGGTCAGACACACTTAAATGTCAATAGAGGGTCTAGTATGAATAAAACAAATTTGGGTTTGGGCGGTTTCTTTTGGTAACTTTCTCTGGTTAGTTTCTTTGTGGTTCAAAGTTATTTTCAGAGACTGATGGAATATTTATGTTCTGCCAGTTGATGGCGCCATTCTCCACGATTTGAAAGCCACTTTTCTGCCGATTAAACAAAGTTGTGTGGATGAAACATTCTCTTATTTTTCTAGTTACTTTTTTCCTTTTATTTATGTATGTGTAAATGTGTGTAGGTATGTGCCTTTGTTTGTGTGTATGGATGCCTGTATGTGTGAGAGGCAGTGTATGCGTGTGAGAGAATGTGCCTGTGTATGTTTGTGTGAATGACGTGTGTAATTATATGAATGTGTGTGATGCAGAAAATGTACATGTGTGAGAGAGATATATAAATAGTCAGTGTGATAACTGTAATAAAGACATCCAGTGTTCTACATTGCGATAATATACACCATTCCTAGTGCTCTATCACTGGCGCAGTTAGGAAGAGCATCATTAAAGTGGCCTTGAATAACAGCGCTACCATTTAGCCCATCACTGGAGCTGATTACATAAGTGTTTTAGGGTGCTTTATACTGTACTAACCCTAGTTCTATCCTCCTATTGTTCAAGGCGATATAGCAGTTGCTATGGAGCCCGGAGCCAAATGGTCCCCATGAAACATAGGGACGTATTTATAAAGCCGCGTAAATCTACGATAACGAAATCGTAGATTTACAATCCTCATATAATACCATTGTGGTAGTAATTAACAAACGTTTGATCGTAAATGTACAATTGCAAATGTACATTTACGACCGCGATCGTAAATAAACAAACATGCGGTATTGCTAAAAAGCGGGTTTATAAATATGGCCCATAGTGTCTGGGCACATTACCTTGCTTTCCTGTTGCTTTGTTTCTCTCCAAAAGTCCTCTGCAGTTTTGTAAGTGTTGGCAGTAACATCCCAAACAGCAACAGGGGTTTCTTCTAGACAGTGAGACACACAGTGAGTTATTATACTATATATTACACTGTGTGTCTCCATGGTTGCCCAGTTAAGTAACCCAGCTTCTGCATTGTGTTGGCATGGGGGGAGAACCCCTGGCTGCTCTTTGCCATGTGACCTGCACTGTTGGGACCTGCTCGATTTTAAAACCTAGAGGGAAAATGGCCAGTGTGCCATGTGTCACAAGGAGGTAAGGTAGCATCAGAGTCAGCAGGAAAGAAAAGGGGGTGGATGGGATAGGGTAAGAATGAAATGGAGAAGAAAGGGAACAGAATGAAAAAGGTGGGGAATTGAATTGAGAATGAAATAAGTGGAGGAAAGATATCAGGAGAAGGAAATAATGCAGGATAAAAATGATAAAGGATGTACTGAAATGTCTTTTTTTGTTTAGGGGGCATGCACCCCCACCCAAAAGTTTGCAACGGGGCCCGTCATTTATAGCTACATCCCTGGAAACGACTCCTTTATAACAATCATAAATTACCGATTGCTATTGTAAATTATAGATGATCCATATTTTATGGTTGTGCTTTTATTTTTCAATGGTCAGACATAAAATAGCAATAGTGGATTGTTTCTTTTTCTATTATTCAATCATTTTTTCATGTTTCAGGCCAGTCTGGTATATACAAAATAATAATGCTGGTCGAAATAGATTTTCATTAATTTCTCAATGCAATCATTACAGGCCACTTTCTTCCAGTGTTGTGTTTGTCAAGAGATGACCAGAGGTGGTCACAACTCAGTCTGTACATTTGCACCCTATTGATGTCAGTGGACCAAGCTCCACAGTGGTGACAGTGGTGGTCACTCCCCTCAGACAGCACTTCCCCCAGAAAAACCTATTCTTCTCACCATAAATTACTTGAATAGAAACCTGAAGAAATAAAGGAGAACAAAAAGAGGAGCTAATATAACGGAAGCTGATATAGAAAACAATGGTAAATTTGTCCTTCATCAGAAAATCATAAATTGTAAAGTGCATGGTGAGTCTTTAAATAGCGAGAAGCAATCTAGTGGCAGACATCCATAAATGGGAGTCATAAAACATTTGTCTTTCACCTGTATTTATATACATATTTTTTTTTTATTTTAAAGTGGGTAATGTGTTACCTTAAAAGCAGTGATGGCGAACCTTTAAGAGATCGATTGCCCAAACTGTAACCCAAAACCCACTTATTTAGTGCATAGTGCCAACACTTGATTACTGAGGTTTTAGTTTAGAAACGAAACCAATGATGCCCAACCTGCGAGGCAAGGGGGAGAGGATGGGCATGTCAGGGGGCAGTGTATGAACGTTTCAGGGTGGTTTGGGGTCGGGGCTACAACCATGGACTTGTTGGGCACCCCTGCGATAGACATAGACACAGACAGTCACAGAAGAGATAAATTACTTACCAGACAGGAGTTTAAAGCATAACTGTAATCTCCACTGGTCCTCCTGATCTTCCTGGCCCTTCAAAATAGCATCAGATTTTGTCATCCAACAGGCGGGGAATATACTTGTCCCTCTGTCACACCCTTTACGGGTAATGACTAAACATATTTAGTTCTGGGTACTAAAAAATCCATGTTAAACCAGCATGGATTTAGGAGGAATAGATCTTGTCAAACTAACTTTCTTGGCTTTTATGAGGAAGTAAGTAGAAATTTAGACTCTGGCATAGCAGTAGATGTAGTTTACTTGGATTTTGCAAAGGCTTTTGATGCAGTCCCCCATAGGCGACTAATGTATAAGCTGAGGTCTGTTGGTCTGGAGAGTCACATTTGTACATGGATAGAAAATTGGTTAATGAATAGGATGCAGAGAGTAGTTGTAAATGGGGCTTCATCATTATGGACTAAAGTGCTAAGTGGGGTGCCATGGGGCTCTGTGTTGGGGCCGCTTCTATTTAATCTATTTATTAATGATTTGGAAGTGGGTATTGTCAGCAAGGTTTCTGTGTTTGCTGACGACACAAAACTTTGTCGACCATTAAAAACTTCAGAGGATGTGCAATCGTTGCAGGGGGATCTAGATAGATTGTCACATTGGGCTGCTAAGTGGCAGATGAGATTCAATGTTGATAAATGTAATGTGATGCCTTTTGAACTTAAAAATCCTTGTGCTACTTATACTATAAATGTGTTAAGTGAATCCCTGTTGGAAAGGGATCTTGGAGTTTTGGTGGATAACAAACTTAAAGGTAGCAAGCAGTGCTAGGCGGCAACAGCCAGAGCCAGCATGGTATTGTCTTCTATAAAGAGATATTCTCTCCCTTGATATATTCAAGGGAGGAAAATGTTATTCTCCCTCTTTACAAAGCATTGTTAAGGCCTCATTTGGAATATGCAGTGCAATTTTGGAATCCTGTGTACAAAAAGGACATCTTTGAAATGGAAAGGGTTCAGAGAAGGGCAACTAAATTAATAAGGGGATTGGGGGAGCTTGAATATGAAGAGAGACTGGAAAAGTTACAATTATGTATGCTGGAGAAAAGGCGCTTGCGTGGGGATATGATTACTGTGTATAAATACATTAACAGGCCATACAATAAACTACCTGGGGCATTGTTCACCAATAGAACATGTCAAAGGACACAAAGACATCCCTTAAGACTTGAAGAAAAAAGGTTTAGGCTTCAAGTTCGGAAAGGGTTTTTCACTGTGAGAACGGTAAAGCTATGGAACAGTCTTCCAGTGGAAGTTGTTATGACAGGTTCATTGGTCAGTTTCAAAAAAGAGCTGGACGTGTTTCTGCAAACAAGGAATGTTGCAAGTTACTGGTATTGATTCATAAAGTAGAGTTGATCCAGGGAAATTTCCGATTGCCAGGAAGGAATTTTTTCCCCCTTCATAAATTTGGTGGGTTTTTTTTGCCTTCCCCTGGATCAACAGTTAGGCAGGAAATGAGGATATTGCTAGATGGGTTGGACTGGATGGACATATGTCTTTATTCAACCTCAAATACTACTATACTATACGTAGAAAGGCTTATAATACTTTGATTTTAGCAGCAGTTTCTGAGCTGTACACACACTAATGCTTAGTTTCCACAAGGCATCAAGAGCATAGCAGGCATAAGCTGATGATTTCGAGGCACAAGGTAGGATATATCAATGTATTTAAAGGGGCCATTTTTTCTAAAATATATAATTATGAGGGTGGAGTTGCCCTATCAACAATTTCCCTGGTCTCATCAAATCAAATTTGTTGTATGATTTATGATTAAGGGTGCTCTTCTAAATCTATTGTCATGTTCACAGTCGTGAGAACAATAAACTCATCAAGGTTATACCAAACTTAATTCTGCTATTGTATAACGATTTACTGGAATTTCTGTATCCGATAAAATATGTTAGGATGGTTCCATAGAATCACATGTAAAATCTTAGCCAATGTATAGCACATAGATTCCTGTTTTATACTTATACTTAGTACTTATTATTAATTTGTCTTGACAAATTACTTTTTCTTTCTATTTCTTTTTTCCCCTTGTTGTCTTTTATTCTTTCTATTTTTGGACTGTATCTGCTCCCAGTTTTCAGTCTAAAGACAAATTTGGTACAGACATGTGGGATATATAGAAGATGTTTGCTATCTTTTAACTAAGGAATACTGAAAAGATTTTTGGTTTGGCAAATTTAAAGACTACACATAGATTAGAATAGACTTGTGTTGCAGGTTCAATCAATGCAGAACACCTGCCTTTGGATTGGACTCCCCTGTGAGCAATCTAATCAGTGCTGAAGAGGTTATTTTCCACACTGTGCAGTTCACATACTAACTGTGTCCTTTCAGTTTCATTAAAACTGCACCACAGAAGAGTTTTATAATACGGCACTTGATTGAAAACTGAAATGTAAAATGTTTTTAGACTGGATATTTAAAGAAAGGGGGCAGATAACAACAAAATGGTAACGCTGATGTTGGGAAGAATTTCCTGGAAGGAGCAATTAAAAAAAATCCCAATGTACAACATATCCTTAATCCTTTGAAAAGGACCCAGAAAAGTGTAGCCTATAACTTTTTCTGTGAGGTAATTTAAGAGACAGTTGCCAAGTTACATTTTAATATTCTATAGATCTGTCAGAAGAGCATTACATGGAAGAAATGCAGTTGCCAAGAAGTTTGAAATGTATGAGAACTTTTGCTAGGAAAGAGTAGCTCTCTGGGCAGGGTCCAAACAGAAATGTATGCGACTTTAAACCCATTTAATTGAGTCTGCATTTTTCAGTACACCTTACTATTGTTCACCCAAACATACAGTATATGAATTAGTAATATTACAACCAATCTATGCTTGTGAAGGTACTCATTCTCAGGTCATGGTATATCGGTTGTATTCGTTAGATCAACTGGACTTAAAGTTTAGTTCTTGAAGACGTTTCGTTAGTCATTTGACTGGCTTTTCTTAATTCATAATGACTTGTACAGAATCGTGTGGCAATATAAGTAACCTGGAAATGTCCAATTAGTATATAACAGTCAGGAGTTAAGGACCTTCTGAATCAATATTAGAAACTTGAGGACTTGTGATACAGTCTTAGGGCTCATTCACACTAGATGCATGTAGGCATTATTTGGGATTATTTATTATTTAAAAATGCGGCAATATTTATTATACATAGAAATCCATATAAATGTTCCCCCTAGTGTGTTCTGTTTACACTGCCACCGTGCATTTCTGTTCAGACAAACCTACCAAGTATTTTTTCTTGCACTTTTCAGTTTTTTTTAAAATTATTTTCATTAATTCACAGGACCACCAATGATAACATGGTCATACATAGTACATAGTAATTAAGGTTGAATAAAGACATAGGTCCATCAAGTCCAACCTATTCACACTCTTTTTTTTTTTTTACCCTCCCTAACTTTGATCCAGAGGAAGGCAAAAAAAACCAGCTAAAAAGGGGAAAAATTCCTTCCTGACTCCAAACGGCAATCAGAAAGTATCCCTGGATCAACCAGATCTATATGCATTAATACCAGTAATTCTCAATATTTTTAGTTTTAAACTTATCCACGCCTTTTTAAAGCTATTCAATGAACTTGCCATTACCACATCTGCTGGAAGACAGTTCCACAGTTTCACCGTTCTCACTGTAAAGAACCTTTCCTACCTGAAGATGAAACTTCCTACTTCCAGTCTTAAAGGATGTCCACAAGTCCTCGTTATGACCTATTAGTAAACTGTTTTTACATTGACAAATAAATTACATACTACTTTTTCTGTTACAATAAAATACATATTAACATAGTAATTGAGGTTAAATAAAGACATACGTCCATCTAGTCCAACCTTTTAAACCCTAACTAACAGTTGATCCAGAGGAAGGCAAAAAAACCCAGACCACCTGTGACCTGGCCCCTGGACCCCTGAGTTCAGGTTAAAGTGCCCTGAGCTATTTAGACAAGCATTCCACAAATAGTAAACTGTTCCCCACTAGAGGAAGGTTTTCCACCAGTCTGAAAGAGGCAATCATCAGACCACTACTCAATAAACCATCCTTAACACAGACGATCTAAACAACTACAGACCTGTCTCCAACCTCCCCTTTCTGGGGAAAGTTTTAAAAGGCTGCCTAATCCAACTTGAAGCCAGGCTCTCAGGAAAAAGCATCCTTGACCCTTTCCAATCTGGATTCAGAAAACTTCACAGCTGTGAAACAGCCCTCATCCAGATCTGCATGCTTGTATTATATTGTTAAAAAAAAAGGGAGGGGGGGAGAATTCATTCCGGACTTCAACTGGCAATCGGAAAGTATCCCAGGATCACCAGAACTACAGTATATGTATTAATACCATGTATATCATATTTTTTAGTTTTAGAAACTTATCTGGCCCACTTTTAAAGCTATTCAATGAACTTTTCATTATCACATCTGCTGGAAGACAGTTCCACAGTTTCACCATTCTCACTGTAAGAAAACCTTTCCTAACCTTAAGATGAAACTTCTTTTCTTCCAACCTTAAAGAATGTCCACGAGTCCTCTGATATGACCTATTAGTGACCAATGCACCAGAGAGTTTTTGTATGGCCCATTAATATATTTGTATAAGGTTACATATCCCCACAAAACGCCGCTTCTCTAATGTTAACAGCCCTAACTTGTCTACACTGCCTGCATAGTCAAGCCCATCCATACCTTTATTATTTAGTTGCCCTTCTCTGAACTGCTTCCATTTCCAAGATGTCCCTTTTGTATGTGGGATTCCAAAACTGCACACACATATTGCAAATGAGGCCTTACTGGTGCCTTGTAAAGAGGGAGAATAATATTTTTCTCTCTTGAATATATTGCCCTCTTTATACAGGACAATATCTTGCTAGCTCTATACGTTACTGACTGGCATTGTTTGCTACAGCTAGACTATTTTTACCAGAACCCCTAAATTATTTTCCATTAGAGATTCACTAACTCAGAGTTATTTATGTGTGTAATTGGCACAAGATTGTTTTACCCCAAATGCATCACCTTACATTTATCAACATTGAATCTCATCTGCCATTCTGCTGCCCGTTTTGAAAATCTGTCTAGGTCTGCTTGCAGCAAGTAAGTAAATTTCCCCTCCAGTGTACGTACCTGGGATCCTGGCCCTGGGATGGTAGTATGAACTAGCACCGCCTATCTTTGCTTCTGCAAACACCCAGTCCATCCCACACTGGTGAGTAAGATTACAACCCATTTCACCTGTGTATAAGTAAGTCCAGATTGGGATGACATTGTATGCCTATGAGTAGAAACGCGTCAGGCGTTTTTTAACTATTTGAGGGCTTTTGTATTGTCTATGAAGACATGCTGTAATAACTATTAAAGATTGGCAGTTTTTAACCATATCTCTGGCAAGATTCTGTATCTTCTTTGAGCCTGGACATGGAGACCTAGGAGCCCTAATACATACACTTGAGAGTAACTTCGGATTCACAAAGGGTCCGGGGCGGTCCGCACCTGGGCCACAGTACTGGAGCGGTGAGTGTCTAAATGGGAATTGTTATGTTATATGGGAATGCCCGATACATATATCGTAGAGGACAGCATGCTCAACTAAGAAGTGAAGGGTTCAGCATATAAGCACCTGAAGCAAACGGACGCTGTGTGAGTGTCCCATTTATTAATCAAATAATTAACAATTATTGTTACCATTAGGTTCTATGATAGCACAGAAAATTAACAAAAAGGACATCTTTGAAATGGAAAGGGTTCAGAGAAGGGCAACTAAATTAATAAGGGGATTGGGGGAGCTTGAATATGAAGAGAGACTGGAAAAGTTACGATTATGTATGCTGGAGAAAAGGCGCTTGCGTGGGGATATGATTACTGTGTATAAATACATTAACAGGCCATACAATAAACTACCTGGGGCATTGTTCACCAATAGAACATGTCAAAGGACACAAAGACATCCCTTAAGACTTGAAGAACAAAGGTTTAGGCTTCAAGTTCGGAAAGGGTTTTTCACTGTGAGAACGGTAAAGCTATGGAACAGTCTTCCAGTGGAAGTTGTTATGACAGGTTCATTGGTCAGTTTCAAAAAAGAGCTGGACGTGTTTCTGCAAACAAGGAATGTTGCAAGTTACTGGTATTGATTCATAAAGTAGAGTTGATCCAGGGAAATTTCCGATTGCCAGGAAGGAATTTTTTCCCCCTTCATAAATTTGGTGGGTTTTTTTTGCCTTCCCCTGGATCAACAGTTAGGCAGGAAATGAGGATATTGCTAGATGGGTTGGACTGGATGGACATATGTCTTTATTCAACCTCAAATACTATACTATACTATACGTAGAAAGGCTTATAATACTTTGATTTTAGCAGCAGTTTCTGAGCTGTACACACACTAATGCTTAGTTTCCACAAGGCATCAAGGAGCATAGCAGGCATAAGCTGATGATTTCAGAGCACAAGGTAGGATATATCAATGTATTTTAAAGGGGCCATTTTTTCTAAAATATATAATTATGAGGGTGGAGTTGCCCTATCAACAATTTCCCTGGTCTCATCAGAATCAAATTTGTTGTATGATTTATGATTAAGGGTGCTCTTCTAAAATCTATTGTCATGTTCACAGTCGTGAGAACAATAAACTCATCAAGGTTATACCAAACTTAATTCTGCTATTGTATAAACGATTTACTGGAATTTCTGTATCCAGATAAAATATGTTAGGATGGTTCCATAAGAATCACATGTAAAATCTTAGCCAATGTATAGCACATAAGATTCCTGTTTTATACTTATTACTTAGTACTTTATTATTAATTTGTCTTGACAAATTACTGTTCTTTCTATTTCTTTTTTCCCCCTTGTCTTTTATTCTTTCTATTTTTGAACTGTATCTGCTCCCAGTTTTCAGTCTAAAGACAAGAATTTGGTACAGACATGTGGGATATATAGAAGATGTTTGCTATCTTTTAACTAAGGAATACATGAAAAGATTTTTGGGTTTGGCAAATTTAAAGACATACACATAGATTAGAATAGACTTGTGTTGCAGGTTCAATCAATGCAGAACACCTGCCTTTGGATTGGACTCCCCTGTGAGCAGATCTAATCAGTGCTGAAGAGGTTATTTTCCACACTGTGCAGTTCACATACTAACTGTGTCCATTTCAGTTTCATTAAAACTGCACACAGCAGAAGAGTTTATGATAATACGGCACTTGATTGAAAACTGAAATGTAAAATGTTTTAGACTGGATATTTAAAGAAATAGGGGGCAGATAAACAACAAAATGGTACACTGATAGTTGGGAAGAATTTCCTGGAAGGAGCAATTAAAAAAAATCCCAATGTACAACATATCCTTAATCCTTTGAAAAGGACCCAGAAAAGTGTAGCCTATAAACTTTTTCTGTGAGGTAATTTAAGAGACAGTTGCCAAGTTACATTTTAATATTCCATAGATCTGATCAGAAGAGCATTACATGGAAGAAATGCAGTTGCCAAGAAGTTAGAAATGTATGAGAACTTTTGCTAGGAAAGAGTAGCTCTCTGGGCAGGGTCCAAACAGGAAATGTATTGCAGACTTTAAACCCACTTAATTGAGTCTGCAATTCTTCAGTACACCTTACTATTGTTCAACCAAACATACAGTATATGTATTAGTAATATTACAACCAATCTATGCTTGTGAAGGTACTCATTCATCTAGGTCATGGTATATCGGTTGTATTCAGTTAGATCAACTGGACTTAAAGTTTAGTTCTTGAAGACGTTTCGTTAGTCATTTGACTGGCTTTTCTTAATTCATAATGACTTGTACAAGAATCTGTTGGCAATATAAGTAACCTGGAAAGTCCCAATTAGTATATAACAGTCAGGAGTTAAGGACCTTCTGAATCAATATTAGAAACTTGGAGGACTTGTGATACAGTCTTAGGGCTCATTCACACTAGATGCATGTAGGCATTATTTGGGATTATTTATTATTTAAAAATGCGGCAATATTTATTATTACATAGAAATCCATATAAATGTTCCCCCTAGTGTGTTCTGTTTACACTGCACCGTGCATTTCTGTTCAGACAAACCTACCAAGTATTTTTTCTTGCACTTTTCAGTTTTTTTTTAAAAATTATTTTCATTAATTCACAGGACCACCAATGATAACATGGTCATACATAGTAACATAGTAATTAAGGTTGAATAAAGACATAGGTCCATCAAGTCCAACCTATTCACACTCTTTTTTTTTTTAACCCTACCTAACAGTTGATCCAGAGGAAGGCAAAAAAAACCAGCTAAAAAGGGGGAAAAAATTCCTTCCTGACTCCAAACGGCAATCAGAAAGTATCCCTGGATCAACCAGATCTATATGCATTAATACCAGTAATTCTCAATATTTTTTAGTTTTAGAAACGTATCCACGCCTTTTTAAAAGCTATTCAATGAACTTGCCATTACCACATCTGCTGGAAGACAGTTCCACAGTTTCACCGTTCTCACTGTAAAGAAACCTTTCCTAACCTGAAGATGAAACTTCCTACTTCCAGTCTTAAAGGATGTCCACAAGTCCTCTGATATGACCTATTAGTAAACATGTTTTTACATTGACAAATAAATTACATACTACTTTTTCTGTTACAATAAAATACATATTAACATAGTAATTGAGGTTAAATAAAGACATACGTCCATCTAGTCCAACCTTTTAAACCCTAACTAACAGTTGATCCAGAGGAAGGCAAAAAACCCAGACCACCTGTGACCTGGCCCCTGGACCCACTGAGTTCAGGTTAAAGTGCCCTGAGCTATTTAGACAAGCATTCCACAAAATAGTAAACTGTTCCCCACTAGAGGGAAGGTTTTCCACCAGTCTGAAAGAGGCAATCATCAGACCACTACTCAATAAACCATCCTTAGACACAGACGATCTAAACAACTACAGACCTGTCTCCAACCTCCCCTTTCTGGGGAAAGTTATTGAAAAGGCTGCCTATATCCAACTTGAAGCCAGGCTCTCAGGAAAACAGCATCCTTGACCCTTTCCAATCTGGATTCAGAAAACTTCACAGCTGTGAAACAGCCCTCATCCAGATCTGCATGCATTGTATTATATTGTTAAAAAAAAAGGGAGGGGGGGAGAATTCATTCCGGACTTCAACTGGCAATCAGAAAGTATCCCAGGATCAGCCAGAACTACAGTATATGTATTAATACCAGTAATAATCAATATTTTTTAGTTTTAGAAACTTATCTGGCCCACTTTTAAAGCTATTCAATGAACTTTTCATTATCACATCTGCTGGAAGACAGTTCCACAGTTTCACCATTCTCACTGTAAAGAAACCTTTCCTAACCTTAAGATGAAACTTCTTTTCTTCCAACCTTAAAGAATGTCCACGAGTCCTCTGATATGACCTATTAGTGACCAATGCACCAGAGAGTTTATTGTATGGCCCATTAATATATTTGTATAAGGTTATCATATCCCCACACAAACGCCGCTTCTCTAATGTTAACAGCCCTAACTTGTCTAATCTGCCTGCATAGTCAAGCCCATCCATAACCTTTATTATTTTAGTTGCCCTTCTCTGAACTGCTTCCATTTCCAAGATGTCCCTTTTGTATGTGGGATTCCAAAACTGCACCACATATTGCAAATGAGGCCTTACTGGTGCCTTGTAAAGAGGGAGAATAATATTTTTCTCTCTTGAATATATTGCCCTCTTTATACAGGACAATATCTTGCTAGCTCTATACGTTACTGACTGGCATTGTTTGCTACAGCTAAGACTATTATCTACCAGAACCCCTAAATATTTTTCCATTAGAGATTCACTTAACTCAGAGTTATTTATGGTGTAAGTGGCACAAGTATTGTTTTACCCCAAATGCATCACCTTACATTTATCAACATTGAATCTCATCTGCCATTCTGCTGCCCGTTTTGAAAATCTGTCTAGGTCTGCTTGCAGCAAGTAAAGTAAATTTCCTCTCAAGTGTACGTATCATGGGATCCTGGATCCTGGGAGCGGTAGTATGAACTAGCACCGCCTATCTTTGCTTCTGCAAACACCCAGGTCCATCCCACACTGGTGAGTAAGATTACACCCATTTCACCTGTGTATAAGTAAGTCCAGATTGGGATGACATTGTTATGCCTATGAGTAAGAACGCGTCAGGAGGGCTTTTGTATTGTCTATGAAGACATGCTGTAATAACTATTAAAGATTGGCAGTTTTTAACCATATCTCTGGCAAGATTCTGTATCTTCTTTGAGCCTGGACATGGAGACCTAGGAGCCCTAATACATACACTTGAGAGTAACTTCGGATTCAGCAAAGGGTCCGGGGCGGTCCGCACCTGGGCCACAGTACTGGAGCGGTGAGTGTCTAAATGGGAATTGTTATGTTATATGGGAATGCCCGATACATATATCGTTAGAGGACAGCATGCTCGAACTAAGAAGTGAAGGGTTCAGGGCATATGCACCTGAAGCAAACGGGACGCTGTGTGAGTGTCCCATTTATTAATCATTAATAATTAACAATTATTGTTACCATTAGGTTCTATGATAGACCGATATAGAGTTTGAATATTTAGGTAATACATGATATATAGGTTGCCTTTTTGTAAAGTAAAGTAAATTTGTCTGGCGTGATCTATTTCACATAAATCCATGCTGACTACTACTAACAAGATCAGTTCTGGAGACAAAATCAAAGATATGATCCTGTAACATATTTTCCAGCACCTTCCCCACCACTGATGTTAGGCTTACAGGTCTATAGTTACCAGGCTGGGAACGACTACCTTTTTTGAATATTAGTATTACGCTTTTTTCCAATTCAGCTGCACATCACCAGGCAAAAGTAAATCCGAAAAGATAAGAAACTAGTGGTCTAGATAAAATTGGACTACGCTCTCTTAAGATCTGAGGATGTTTTTCATCCGGTCCAGGGGCTTTATTGATATTAACCTTGGCTAATTGTTTCCGTACCATATCCTCTGTCAGGAGTGAATATTCCTCATTTATACCCTTCATATTATTACAGTCCCTGCTATAAGGACTAGGGGGCATATTTATAAAAAAGCGAAATTAGCGCAAAAAAATTACAGCCGCACATCGCGGCCGCGAAAATAGCGCTATCGCCGTATTTATAACGGCAAGCGCCATTGCCGCGATATGTATCGCGACCGCGATGTGTTGCGATAATTTAAGTCCCTTCCTGGCGATACTGTACAGTATCGCCGCGAAGGGACTTAAAATCCCTTCCTGACGCCTCTGCAAAGGGGGTGGGGCATATGCCTACCCCTCCCACAACCCCCCGCGGCGGCAGAGACCACCCGCCGCCGCTTCCCACGTTAATGTCAGGGAAAACGGCCGTGAAAACTTAACAAAGCTTTATAAATATGCCCCTAGGTTTCTCTATAGTGAATACAGATGGGGGAAAAAATGGTTTAGCACATTAGCATTTTTGTCATCCTCTATAACCATCTCAGCATTATTTAATGGTTCCACATTCTCAGTCCTCATCTGTTTACTATTGATATACTTTTTGATATAAAACATTTTGGTGTTGGACTTTGGGCTTTATTCTGCTATCCGTATTTCAGCAAGTTAAATCGCTTTCTTGCTTAAAATACCAACACTGCAGTAATAAAATTAAAATGTCTAATTTTCTACAGATAAGTGTATTACTCTTCTTTATAATACTGTTTCTCCAAACATCCCTCCACCCCCCGAAAATATACTTTCATTTTGTAGATAGACATCTAGAACTGCTTCTCCATACTGTATATGGATCAGAATACTGTTTACTGCTATAACAAGTGAGCTTTCAATTACAAACTCTTAAACCATTCCAATGACCATGCCTGCACATTTACTAGAATACACATATTGTATTGCAGACAAATAATTATATTTCTCCCTAAAAATACAGGACGTACAACATTTTATTCATCAAATAAAGAATATACTTCTACACTATAGGATCCACTCTATGCCACTCTACGTACCATTTTTATAAAGCACTCTACTTCCATTATCAGCTTATACCTACTGTACAATAGTTATTATAAAATCTACTAAGCATCATTTTTTTTATCAAAATTGAGGTCTGCATTTATAGTGAGAAATGTTATTGCTGTCAAATGTTAAATGGTCATTATGCAGAGAAGCATTTAATGGAACTCAATGTAGTTTACAGAACACATAACCCCCACATAATCTATGTCCATTCATATAAATATAAATGAAGAAGTCTTGGTTTTAATACACTAGTCTGCAATAAATTGCACATTAGAGTTACTTCTAATAAATATGCTCTATGTTCAGAGGTTTACATATAATAAAAAAGGTACAGTGCCTATTCCCATCACTGTACAGGTCATAAAAGAAAAGTACACAGTATCGGTAATTTCCAGTACCAAACAGTCTACCAATTCCAGAGTTATTTCATAAAACTGTGGTAAAATAATTTCATGCTCCTAAAAGCCATTGCAACCAGGGCTTTTACAAACACATTGCCATTTAATGACTGTATCATAAAACACAGCACTACAAAGGCACTTAGCACAGTATAGGTGTTGTGTGATGGGAGCAGTATTTTATGGCAGAGCAGCATTTTTTTGGTGAAATACCATCTTATAAATAAGCCCCTACAACTCCCAAAATCCCCAACCAGCTGAAGAGATAACCAGGCTGATGTACTGAGAGCTGCTGCTTGCCATTGCTCCCATTGTTACAATCTAATATTTTTATAGTTATATATATAACAATTTCAGCTTGTCTTTGCATTAGTTCAGCACCTGGGTATTTGCTGGTGTTATTAAAAAAATACACAGAACTCACACGATTCCTAATTTGTGCTGTAAAGACTTGTAAAGATCCAGATTACCTTTAGGTTTTATAGCTGTGTCTTTCAACGCTTTTTATCAACTAAGTTTTGTAGCTCTACATACACCTGGAGCAGCAAACTATCATTTAGTTTAGGACAAAAGGTTTGCAGTGTAAGGAGTGGTTGGTATACTTTTATCGGTTTCAGTGGGATGTACAATAAATACCACATTTCACTACTCTCCTTATGCCCCCGAGACACAAACATTTGTTGGATTGTGCCACAGCAAACCCCTTCTTAAAGTCTCACTAAACCATATTGCGTCTTGAGACTTTTGGTAGTTTACAGCTACCCCCATAGACTGTATATTAAGAGATAAAAATTTCAACTTTAATAAAAATCCAATTTAGCTGATGTAGCTTATGTCATTTTATATCTGTACAAAGACACTTTAAAGTCAATACTATCATTGATTCTACCTGCCTTGCAGTTTTCTAAAGTCTTCTGCAGCTGTCTAGGTGGATGGAGACCTGATCAATATTGTGCTTGAATTATCATTATTATTAGACTTTTGCTATTGGTGATTTATTATTAATATATTTTAAAATGTAAGAACTGTATAGAAATGGCTTTGTTATACAAAACAAAATTAATATGAAACATTAAAATGGACACAAAAAAAACCCAAAAAACATTTCAGTGAAATTTACTAGCACAATGGAATAAATTTGCATTTAATATTTCTGCTTTGGCTTAATGTCAAGTTGAAAATATTTTATCTTTAAAAGGCAAGTTCACACCCCGGCAAAAAAAAATTCTGTGTAGGTAAATCACCCCCCAAAACTGTATGTCAGCTAATCTCTATAAAAATACACAGATTATCACCAAATTGCATTTTGATACCATTCTTTATGCATAGCAGGGGTCATGGAGAGCAATGTGAGGCCACTCCCTTCGACAAGAATAAACCCCACACATGGGAACATTCACTCTTGGTTTAACCATAATTATTTCAACGTTGAAGCTACAAAAACTTTTGATGGTACTGACAAACATTTTTCAAATTCAACTTCGTAATTTTGCAATTTTGAAGGTCGAAATTTTGCATTTCTTCCACCATGGTTGGTTCCGTTTTACTTCCTGAAGAAATTCAGCCTGTCTTTGATGTCTTTCTTGGAAAGAAGTGGCTTCTTTGCTTCCCTTCTTGACACAAGAACATTTTCCAAAATTCTTTTCTCACTATGCATACAGATGTATTCACAGGATATGAAGACCTCATATTGCAGTAGGCAGGAATTTATGTGCAGTTCTGTTTAAATTGTTTTTAATGATCACTGGGATTGTGGAAATTTAGATTGTGGACTCTTATGGATTATGTTTCACCTTGATTGGGTGGAGCAAGGGAGAGTTTTTGATGATGTAATTTCCTGTTAAACTTGTTTTATTGAAATTCTATCTGTAAGGGTCACAATTGATGAAGGGTTTTCAACCCAACACATTTTGTGGTTTCGCTGATAATACAATGCCTGCAGCATATACTGTCTGAGCCGTGGTTCCTACCTCATCTACTATTAGTGTATTTTGAAATTTACTCTGCAACTGGATGGATGTGTAACATAATTGTGTGAAGAAGGTACTTATTATTTATTCTGTATTCATCTACCTGCTGCTGTAAATATTAAGAAAGTTCTGCACTGGTGGCAACACCATTCTGTAGCTGACACCGAATGGGGGGGAGACAGTCCAGGCACTTGCTTGATACTTTGGGACGTTCCCAAAACCTCCTTTGCAATTCACCTTAAAGTTTTTGTTGATCAGGCAAATGGTTCTTTGGGTTCAATATGCTTAGTAGCAATTTCCTAGCATGTGAAGCCATTTTGATGCAAAATGAGGATGGAGGCAGATGTTTCTTTGGAGGTAACCATTGCTAACACAAGGAGACAATGATTTCAAGTACATCTACCCCTTTTTTATAGCAATCAGCCTGTCCTTATAATTCAATCAGAAAGATAGAGAGTGATTCAGCTGTACTCATTCACACCTTCAGCTGTGCTGATGATATAACTATACTGAAATAAAGTTAACTGATCATTTTGTGTCAAGGCCGAAATACAGTTAGAATGTTTTTTTGTGTGAAAAGGTTAACCCTTTTATGCTAATAAATCTCTTTACAGTGAATGAATACGCATCTTTTTACCTCTACACAATAATCTAAAAAAAATGTAAATTGCCACCACAAAATCTGAAACTCTAAATTTTGCAAAACACATCTGTGTTACTGGTCATCACTGCACATGATTCTATATCCCATATAATAAAATAAACGTTTCCCTTTAACTTAATTTAGTGCACGCTAATTAATTAAACAAGTAAAATGTATTTTATTGTTTCATAAAGGGGAGTAGCAATATAAAAACAATTAAAATCATGGCAGCTAATGAACAAGTATGTACAAAGGTATATTATAAACTAGCAGTTGTACCCGGCGTTGCCCGTGTACTCTTGTGGGTAAAGTATTTTTTATGTGCAGGTATATGTTTGGCTTAGATGGTCCTTAAAAATGATTTCCGAGAATTAGGTGCCAAGTTAAAAGCAAGGACCTCAAGGGTAGTGATTTCAGAAATACTACCGCAGCCACGGGCTACGCTAGAGAGGCAACGGGAGCTCAGGAGTATAAATGCGTGGCTAAGGGAGTGGTGTAAGGAGATGGGGTTTGGGTTTTTAGAGAACTGGGCTGACTTTTCTGTTGGCTACAGGCTCTTTAGTAGAGACGGATTGCACTTCAATGGTGATGGTGCAGCTGTTTTGGGGGAGAAGATGGCTAGGGGGTTGGACGAGATTTTTAACTAGGTATGGGGGGAGGGTATGTTTAACTACACAGGGGTAGATAGAGAAGTTAGGGATCAGGGGGCTATTAACACAACGGAGGATGGAGAAGGGGGAGGGGGGAGCATAGAGGATAAGGAGGCATGTACGACCATGTATGGAAGTAAATCAATTGATAATCTAAAATGTATGTTTACAAATGCAAGAAGTCTGTCTGGAAAAACCGGGGAACTTGAAATAATAGCTTTAAAGGAAAGGTATGATGTGATTGGTATAGCAGAATCATGGCTTAATGATTCAAACGACAGTAAATATTGAAGGATACTCCTTATTTAGACATGACAGAGTTAATAAGAAAGGAGGAGGAGTATGTATGTATGTTAAACAGGAATTGAAGCCAAATTTAAAAGATGGAATAGATGGGGGAGTAAACGATACGGCAGAAACAACATGGGTGGAACTGTGTACAGAAAGCAAGAAGGTAGGGAAATTAATTGTTGGAGTGTGTTATAAGCCGCCAAATGCCGGGGAAGAGGTGGAAATGAATCTCCATATGCAGTTGGCGAAGGCTGCTGGTATGGGGCATGTTCTGGTTATGGGGGATTTTAACTACCCTGACATAGATTGGAGTAAGGGAACTGCCAGCACCTCAAAAGGTATAAAGTTCTTAAATTTCCTATATGAGCATTTTCTTTCACAGATGGTAGAAGTTCCTACTAGACAGAATGTGTTGTTGGATCTGGTGATATCTAATATCTCTGAGCTCATTTTGGAGATGAAGGTAATGGGAAGCTTAGGGAATAGTGACCATGATATAGTGTCATTTAATACAGGTTGCAAAAAACTGAGATATGGATACACTGCTGGGCACAGAGATATGGATACACTGCTGGCAGTGATATGGGTACACTGCTGGCACAGAGATATGGGTACACTGTTGGACACAGAGATACGGGTACACTGCTGGCACAGAGATATGGATACACTGCTGGGCACAGAGATATGGGTACACTGCTGGCACAGATATGGGTACACTGCTGGGCACAGAGATATGGGTACACTGCTGGCACAGAGAGATGGATACACTGCTGGGCACAGAGATATGGGTACACTGCTGGCACAGAGAGATGCACTGTAACTATGTCAGTGATGAACTTTCCCTGCACTTTGCACAGTTCTTGCAGAGCTTAGATCCCCACATCTCACTATAAACTGAACTGTTCCCAGCTGTACAGACAAGGAGATTGGGAGACACTGACCTGATCTATAACTTGCTGCACTAGGAACCAGGAAGGAGCAGAGTGCAGGGAGATCAGGTGACCTTTCAGCGCTGGTTTCTCTTCTATTCGCGCAACCGGTTTTAATGCTACTTACTGGTCACAGCCGGTACTGCACCTCTAACAAATGCAATGAGATTTTCAGGATGTAATGGCGCTAATGGCTATCCCGATCTACATCACGACAGCCTCCCAATCCACAATTCACCCATCTGTATATGAAATATGGGAAGAGAAGGAATTTGTGATAATGGGAAAAGCAAAGCTCAATCCTATTTGAATATTCTACTAATGCAACACAGACTTATCTCCATCTCCCCAAAAAATTGTGGAATTTTAGCAAAATGAATGACTATTTCTAGACTGCCCTTTGATTATATTACAATAGTAAAGTTGCAAACGCTTTAGAGTACCTGTCCTGCAATGTGCAAAATATTAGTAATTCGAACTCTCAAAAACTCTCTGCTGGAAAATACATTCGCTGTAACAAAAGTTTATATAACAATTAACCTACAATAAAACCTTTTACATATTACTCGATCTGTTCCTCCAATATCCTGCACTAACTGGTTCTGGGGATCTGATAACCAGCTGGGTTCCAGGGTAACACACAAATGTTTCCATTCCAACAGTTCACTATTTATTGTTATGTTAGGAACCATTCTAATAAGTATGTCAAAACACAGTGGATGTATCTCTGAAAGAAAAAGTTCATATGACAAGTCTTGCAATAATTCATTTTACAAATAAATCATTTGATTCATAACTAGGAGATCTAGCACCAACCAGTTTTATGAATTACACAACATACTTGCTTATTTGAAATTCCTTTAAATGTTAGGTTTTTAAACATCAGCTATATATTATCAAACCTGATAAAGAGGCCTAGGTTTTCAAATATTACCATAGTGATCTACACTAACTTGTATTTGGAATTTCCTAAACCTTTTGACTTTGAAGGTAAGGATACAATGTTTCAGCCCATCACTGCACGTACAAGGCAGCAGAAGACAGCCGAAGGAACAAGTGATTTCAGATTGGGTGGTGGACGTTCCCTTTAATCTTCATACACAGGTTACTATTCATACAACTAATGGCATATTTATAAAACTACTTATCCCCTATGTCCCCTATATCTCATTGCTCAGATTATGTTTTACCCGTGTCAGAAAACCTAAAAACTATGTAATATAACATATACTATAACTAGTTTCACCACTTAAAGAGAGAAGGATAATTGCATTCTGCATTATTTTCAGTTGTGGGAAATCACCTTGTTTACTTTCTACTTTTCCACTTATTAATTTGCTGACCCTATATAGCAAAGGAATGAACAGCGCTACCCACGGTGGTTAGTGTAAAGGTAAAAACAGTTCTTTATTCAGTACATCTTAAAAACATGGAGACATATCGATCAGTACTGCTCCACCCGCCTGACGTGTTTCGTGGGAGTGTCCCACTTCATCAGAAGACTCTGATGAAGTGTGACACTCCCACTTGCTTACCTGTACCTGGGAGGTATTTTTTTTGAGCGGAATGCACCATGTGAGGAGAATTTGGAGTGCCGCCACATATGTATCCATTTGTTGCTTTGCTAATTTGCTGACCCCTGTTTCCTTCTATGGAGGGCTTGGCAGTTGCAGTAGCTAGGGCTCTTTAAAGGGGAAGTTCAGTAAATACACATAAGAAAAGGAGCAGTATTTTTCCATCCTAACCTGCCCATTCAGCATGTGTCTGTGTATAAATACATTTTTCCGAAATGCTGACTTCCTGTTTGCAGAACCCCTAGTAGAAACCGTTTGTGCCCTTGACCCAGCACTTGGGTTGATTCAGTTGCTCAGGAGAGATCTGATCAATCCAACAGCCAATCAGTAGAAATGACTGTCAACAACAATCCACGTTAGTGTGCATCCTGGGAAGAAGAAAGGCCTTTACAGAAATGTCAGTTAAAATTGGTAGAGAATATGTAGAATAACTAGTTATGCATAATACAAACTAAGAATTTTAAAAAAAGATATTTTCCACTGAACTTTCTCTTTTAGGCCTGCTGCACACTGGTAGATATACTGACCCTCATTCTAAAGCTTCATACACACGTGCGATCATGCGGGCCGACCTGCAACGCACAATAATTGTGTGTATGGGAACTTTGTCAGGCAAAAAATGGCCGTTCGGTTGGTGATCGTTGCCTGTCTGGGCAGATCTTCATTTTGGCTGACAAAGTGCCCATACACGGCAAGATTATCGGGTGAAATAGCCGTACATACACATTGTGCGTCACGGATCGGCACCCACTATTGCATGTGTGTTGTGAACCTTAACTGGAAGATCCACCAATTAAAATCCTGATGTTCTTATCTATTTTTTCACTTTTATAAACACACACAATGTGGTTAACTGACATGTCTGATTAGGTCCCTTTAAGACACAAATACTTATGAAATCTACATGACTAAAAGTGGCCATACACTAGAAAGATTTTACTTAACCGACTGAGCAATCCCACAACATTAGAGTGATCCTGCCAGAACCGCCTTTCCCATTTTTCTTTGCGAACAGCATGCGATTGCAAAATGAATGGGATTTGCGATCACAAAGAAGAACGTGGAATTGCTCGGTCAGTTAAGTAAAATCTTTCTAGTCGGTGTCCACCTTAAAGGATGGTTAGCATTTTCAATGTGTGATGCAGACTGCAATGATTTCAGTGTAGCCATAAGCCATATGCACTTAGGGGCATATTTTTTTGGACTTTGCCAAATTTGGACAATTTATTGCTGTGGTAACCACTCAATTATATTTATAAAATGCCAATAAGAGTTCGACTATTTAAAATTGCCAAGTCTGAGGTGACAAAAATGCACAAGTTCCCATATATCTAGCCTGCCAGTGGGTCCTTGGAAAGTGTCAGTACATTGTGAGTGTTTCTCAATACTAATAAGGGTCTAGAGGGTTGTTAGACTATTTTCCAGCATTTACTGTAATGCATTTTCCGATTTCCAGGTTTAGCAAGATTGCTATTTTCTCTTGAAATATTGGGCTGGGTGTTCCATGCCTGCAAATAAACACATCTAATGAGTAACCACGAACACCTGTGAGACCAATTGTACCAAACATTATGGTGCCCTCTAATAAGGGGATGAAACAAAAGAAACATGCAGGTACTGGCGGGGGCCAGTAAACTGGAGGGTGGAGATGGGGCAGATAAGGTGGTAAAGGGAGATAGATTTGTTAGGGTCACCAAGGGAAGTAGGGGACGGAAGGATAGGGGAGCTTCTTCCCAGTTGGTCGATCCCAACAGATTTGCCATTTTAGGCGAAGATGTGGAGGACGATGGCTCAGAAGCAGCATGTATGGAGCGGGCCTTTCCCTTGAGCACCCAGGGGAAGGCCATCTCCAATACAAGGGAGGGAGAACTGGGGGCTAGGAAGGATAGGCAGGTGGTAGTGGTAGGGGACTCCATTATTAGAAGGGTAGATAGGGTAATCTGTCGCCAAGACCCTGCATGCCGAACAGTGTGTTGTCTGCCTGGTGCTAGGGTTCGACATGTGGTGGATCATGTAGACAGATTATTGGGTGGAGCTGAGAGTGACCTGGTGGTCTTGGTTCACATTGGTGCCAATGACAAAGTTAGAGGTGGAGGTGAGGTCCTTAAAAACGATTTCCGAGAATTAGGGGCCAAGTTAAAAGCAAGGACCTCAAGGGTAGGGATTTCAGAAATACTACCGCAGCCACGTGCTACACTAGGAAGGCAACGGGAGCTCAGGAGTATAAATGCGTGGCTAAGGGAGTGGTGTAAGGAGATGGGGTTTGGGTTTTTAGAGAACTGGGCTGACTTTTCTGTTGGCTACAGGCTCTTTAGTAGAGATGGATTGCATCTCAATGGTGATGGTGCAACTGTTTTGGGGGAGAAGATGGCTAGGGGGTTGGAGGAGATTTTAAACTAGGTATGGGGGGGAGGGTCTGTTGAACTACACATGGGTAGATAGAGAAGTTAGGGATCAGGGGGATATTAACACAACGGAGGATGGAGAAGGGGGAGGGGGGAGCATAGAGGATAAGGAGGCATGTACGACCATGTATGGAAGTAAATCAATTGATAATCTAAAATGTATGTTTACAAATGCAAGAAGTCTGGCTGGAAAAACCGGGGAACTTGAAATAATAGCTTTAAAGGAAAGGTATGATGTGATTGGTATAGCAGAATCATGGCTTAATGGTTCACATGACTGGACAGTAAATATTGAAGGATACTCCTTATTTAGACATGACAGAGTTAATAAGAAAGGAGGAGGAGTATGTATGTATGTTAAACAGGAATTGAAGCCAAATTTAAAAGATGGAATAGATGGGGGAGTAAACGATACGGCAGAAACAATATGGGTGGAACTGTGTACAGGAAGCAAGAAGGTAGGGAAATTAATTGTTGGAGTATGTTATAAGCGGCCAAATGCCAGGGAGGAGGTGGAAATGAATCTCCATATGCAGTTGGAGAAGGCTGCTGGTATGGGGCATGTTCTGGTTATGAAGGATTTTAACTACCCTGAGATAGATTGGAGTAAGGGAACTGCCAGCACCTCAAAAGGTATAAGGTTCTTAAATTTCCTATATGAGCATTTTCTTTCACAGATGGTAGAAGTTCCTACTAGACAGAATGCGTTGTTGGATCTGGTGATATCTAATAACCCTTAGCTCATTTTGGAGATGAAGGTAATGGGAAGCTTAGGGAATAGTGACCATGATATAGTGTCATTTAATATAGGTTGCAAAAAACTAAAGTGCACTGGGTTAACAAAAACTTTTAACTTTAGGAAAGCTAATTTTATACTGTTAAAGGAATCACTCCTGCTCATAGACTGGGGGGAATTGTTTCTAGGTAAAGATACAGAGCAGATGTGGACCACTTTTAAAGGGATATTAAACTATTACATTTCTAAATCGGTACCTTTAGGGAACAAGTGTAAAAAAATTAGGTCCTCTCCTGCATGGCTTAATGCTCAGGTAAAAAGGGAAATGGAAAAAAAGAAAAAGGCCTTTAAAATTTTGAAAACAGAGGGAACAGAACAGGCTTACAGGGAGTACAAAAGCTGTAATAAAGAGTGTAAGAAAGCAATTAAACTAGCTAAAATAGAAAATGAAATACGGATTGCCGAACAAAGCAAGTCCAACCCTAAAAGGTTTTTTAAGTATATAAATGGTAAAAAGATGAGGACTGAGAATGTGGGACCATTAAATAATGGGGCTGAGTTGGTTGTAGAGGATGCCGAAAAGGCTAATCTGCTAAACCGTTTTTTTACATCGGTTTTTACTGTTGAAAATTGGCTAACAGAGGATATGGTACGGAAACAATTAGACAAAGTTAATATCAATAAAGCCCCAGGACCAGATGATTTGCATCCTCGGATTTTAAAAGACCTTAGTTCAGTTCTATCTAGACCACTGTTTCTCATCTTTTCAGATTCGCTTTGGTCTGGGGATGTGCCGCTGGATTGGAAAATAGCCAATGTAATACCAATATTCAAAAAAGGTAGTCGTTCACAGCCTGGTAACTATAGACCTGTAAGCCTAACATCAGTGGTAGGGAAGGTGCTGGAAACTTTGTTAATTTGTCTCCAGAGATCATCTTATTAGTAGTAGTCAGCATGGATTTATGAGAAATAGATCATGCCAGACAAATTTAATTGGTTTTTATGAAAAAGCGAGTAAGAAGTTAGATTCAGGCACAGCAGTGGATGTGGTATATTTGGATTTTGCGAAAGCTTTTGATACTGTGCCACATAGGCGACTAATGTATAAACTGAGGACTGTTGGCCTTGAAGAAAACATTTGTTCATGGATAGAGAACTGGTTATTGGATCGCAAACAGAGAGTGGTGGTAAATAGAGCTACATCTATGTGGGCTAAAGTTCTAAGCGGAGTGCCTCAGGGTTCTGTACTGGGGCCGCTTCTGTTTAATCTGTTTATAAATGATTTAGAGGGGGGCATTGAGAGCAAGGTCTCAGTGTTTGCTGATGACACTAAACTATGCAGAGCTTTGGAAACTTCAAGTGATGTGCAAGTGCTGCAAGCAGACCTAGATAGATTATCAAAATGGGCAGCAGAATGACAGATGAGATTCAATGTTGATAAATGTAAGATGATGCATTTGGGATTTAATAATCCCTGTGCCACCTACACTATAAATAACTCTGTGTTAAGTGCATCTGTAATGGAAAAAGATTTGGGGGTTCTGGTTGATAACAGAATTAGCTATAGCAAACAATGCCAGGTAGCAACGGCTAGAGCTAGCAAGATATTGTCTTGTATAAAGAGAGGAATAGATTCAAGAGAGAAAAATATTATTCTCCCTCTTTACAAGGCACTGGTAAGGCCTCATTTGGAATATGTGGTGCAGTTTTGGAATCCCATATACAAAAGTGACATCTTGGAAACTGAGGCAGTTCAGAGAAGGGCAACTAAATTAATAAGGGGAATGGAGGGGCTCGAATATGCAGGCAGATTACACAAGTTAGGGCTGTTTTCATTGGAGAAGCGACGTTTGCGTGGTGACATGATAACCTTATACAAATATATTAATGGGCCATACAATGAACTCTTTGGTGCATTGTTTTCTAATAGGTCATATCAGAGGACTTGTGGACATCCTTCAAGGTTTTCTTTTTAAGAAAAGTAGTTTCATCTTCAGGTTAGGAAAGGTTTCTTTACAGTGAGAACGGTGAAACTGTAGAACTGTCTTCCAGCAGATGTGGTAATGGCAAGTTCATTGAATAGCTTTAAAAAAGGCCTGGATAAGTTTCTAAAACTAAAAAATATTGAGAATTACTGGTTTTAATGAATATAGATCTGGTTGATCCAGGGATACTTTCCGATTGCCGTTTGGAGTCAGGAAGGAATTTTTTTCCCCTTTTTAGCTGTTTTTTTTGCCTTCCTCTGGATCAACTGTTAGGTAGGGTTAATTGAAAAAAAAAAGAGGGTGAATAGGTTGGACTTGATGGACGTATGTCTTTATTCAACCTTAATTACTATGTTATGTATTGTGACGATCCCTCCCTCGTTTAAGCGGGGGGACCTGATCAATGACCATCCCACGAAGGTCAGAGACCTGATGCTTGGCTACACAAAAATGAGATGCTACAGGAGGATCATCCCCCCGAGAAGAGCCATTATTTAATTTAGACAGAGCAATCTTAATGTCACTCCTGTGACGTTGGAATCGGCGTTTGAATGGACCAGATGTCTTACCCACATAAACCAGTGAGCACGGACATTTCAACACGTATACACAAAAATCAGTGCTACAGTTGAAATATGAGGATATCTTATAAACACGCCCCGAATATGGATGGTTGAAAGTATCACCAACCATAAGTGCGTTGCAGGCATTACAGTTACAGCATTTGAAACACCCCGTCCGGGATGAGAAAACAAAGGGAGCTTTTTTATATTTTGCAATGGGTCAGCCTGTACCAATTTACTATACAGGGAGCGTCCCTTGGAATAGACACATCGTGGTTTTCACCATGTCTCAGTGCCCAGTGTTAAATCTCCCTCAATAGCAGGCCAGAATTTGTTCAGATTGCGTTGGATACTGGGGGAACCTGTTGTAAATTTTTGTACAAAAGGAACTCCTGGCACTTGTCTACTCACACTTTTGGGTACCATCATATCTTTTAGAACCCCGTTAAGCGTAGATTCTGAATATTGGCGTACTCTAAACTTCTTGACCATCCTCTCAGTCTGAATAGCACGTTCCTCAGGATCAGAACAAATCCTGTTGACACGTGCAAACTGGGACTTGGGCAAACCCTTAAAAATATGTGGCGGATGAAAACTCTTCCTATGAAGAAGAGTATTTCTGTCAGTGGGCTTCGTGAAGAGAGTCGTGTGTATATGGTTATCCTGTATCGAGACCTGAACATCTAGGTAGTGGATAGTCTCCTTCGAGATTTCCACAGTTAACCTAATGCGGTCATCTAACATGTTAAAGAATTGTATAAACTCATCGGCCTGCTCACGAGACCCAGACCAGATGATAAACAAATCATCTATGTACCGCCAAAATTTAATCACATTGGCCTCGAATAATGGGTGATGATACACACGACTCTCCTCGAAGAAACCCACGTACAGATTCGTATAGGACGGCGCCACCGGGCTGCCCATGGCCGTACCAATGGCTTGTAGGAAAAAATCACATTCAAACTTAAAGTAATTGTTACGTAAAATGAGATCTAAACAATCAGCAAGAAACTCACTAGGAGGGTTACCTGTGTGTTTCTTAACCAGAAAGTAGCGCACAGCACTGAGCCCCTTCTCATGTTTGATGTTGGTATAATTGTTTCTACTGTTTTTCTTGCATTCGAGCATATTTATTCTATTTTTTGCCTAATTACTTATTACTGTTTAAATATAGAGTTGGTGATTTTTAATATTTATTATCACTTTTATATCACAAGAAAGTTTTTTATTACTTGATTCCACATCAATATTTCAACATGCGCTAGCACTTTTAGTCAATTTATTGGCCACAGTAACTAGGCTATAGTATCCATCAGGGAGATTCAATAAACCTTCTTATCGTTTAAAATGCTGCTAAATTTGCCCCAACCAATCAGATCTTATTTAACATTTGAAATCTAACATCTGATTGGTTGGGGCAAATTTAGCACCATTTTAAACCATAAGAACTTTTATTGAATAACCCTGCATGTGTTATAGAAACAATGTATTGCTTGCTTGTTTGTTTTAACATGTTTTAATACGTGTTCATCACTAGATGGCAGGCTTTCACGTTTACTTCACCTATAAATAGCACTTTTGCACTTTATAATGTCTGATGAAGGTGTCGGGTAACACCGCAACGTTACACGTTTGTGTTGAATAAACACTTTTTGTTTGCTCACTAATAAGACTGGTGTGCGCTTCTATTTTATGGATATTCTAACTAAATGGCTAGTAAAGACACTTACTATACTCAGGACTCAAAATCCCAAGGCTCAACTGCCATAACCTCAAAAGATCCACTGTATGGAGAGCCAGTTGGCCATTACAAAACCACACCAATCTGAGTATATGAAAAGTGTACATATATCTTATTAACAAAAGTGCATAACAGTGCTACAATAAATACACATAAATACATATAACATCAATAAAAACAGGGCTTTATGGTAGGCCTCCCAGGAAAAAAATAATTAAGACACCTATACTTTATCTTGCCCACTATGTGCATGCAAAACACTAAAGTCCAGATAAAGAGTTCTAAAGTGAGACTGGAAGGATCTCATCCCCTTAGTTCCTCAGTTGGAGAAAGTAGAAGTGTGGCTATGGGTCTCTTTATCACATCACATTACTGGAGTGGAGTCCCATATAGCGTACACAACTTCTGAAGATTATCTCCGTTCCAGGTACCATTCGCCAGGCATGGGACCTGGGATCCTCAACACAGTTCTAATGGTCAACGGGTGTAAGATAAATCAATCACGGGAGGTATCTGTAGCAGTCCAATCTAAACAACCAACGGGCGTTTCAGGAACAACATTTCACTTCTTCCATTCGGTCAGCCCAAAATATCTGCTTGTGTGTACCTAGCCTGAGAGAATGGAGAAAGCATTATATACCAAGATCAATGGTTTCATTTGCTTAAGCCATTAAAGCAACTGAAAGCAAAACTCTTTTTGTACTAAAAAGTGCTAGTGCATGGATTGGCTCATATAAATATATAAAGCTGTGTACATATGTTCTTCTAGGCAAGCAGCCATGCTGTTTATTTTAATTTGTGTTTTTATTAGTGTTGACATGAAACCAGATAAACTGGTATCATTTGGTTTTAGTAGTATTTTAATGACAGCAAGTGGCAATATATATTTAATGATATGATTTAGTCTCTTCAGATAACCTGTTTTTATATTTATAATTTAATGTTACCCTAACAATGTAATCTATCTATCTAGTACATAGAGATGTCAACATTTATAATGTATGCTTAACTATGTCACCTGGCTTAAAATATTGGAATATTAAAATAGTGTGTTTCTATTTCCAGCTAACCAAGTTCCACAACTGGGGCCAACATATATACAGGGAGACGCAATATCCCACGCAAATGAGAAAATAGGTGGTAAAATCACGCTAACCCCTGTACTAACGTGTTAGCGAAGGTTGGGGGATAAAATACTAACTTTTTTGATGAATGGTCAAAATGAGTTTTTTTTACTTTAGTTACCCTTTACGTATGGCTGCCATAGTAATGGATAAGTAGATCAGTAGGTGTGTGTACCTGTGTCGGGTTGCGAGTTTAAAAAAAGTATGGCTGCAACAGTAATGGAGGGGTAGGTCAGTAGCTGTGTATACCTGTATCCCGTTGGGGGTTAAAAAAAAGTTTTTTGATTATTGATCAAAATTTGCTTTTTTGACTTTAGTTACCCTTTAAAGTATGGCTTCCACAGTAATGGATAAGTAGATCACAGTAGGTGTGTGTACCTGGGTCTGGTTGAGGGGTATGTATCTTTTTTGTGTTTACAACCATAAAACTATTTTTTATTGAGGATAAATCTAAATTATTTTTTTTACTTTAGTTACCCTTTAAGTATAGCTGCCACTGTAATGGATAAGTAGATCAGTATGTGTGTGTACCTGGGTCTGGTTGAGGGGGTATGTCTTTTTTGTGTTTACAACCATAAAACTATTTTTTATTGAGGATAAATCTAAATTTGTTTTTTTTACTTTAGTTTCCCTTTAAGTATGGCTGCCACAGTAATGGATAAGTAGATTAGTAGGTGTGTGTACCTGGGTCTGGTTGAGGGGGTATGTCTTTTTTTGTGTTTATAACCATAAAACTATCTTTTATTGAGGATAAATCTAAATTAGTTTTTTTGACTTTAGTTACCCTTTAAATATGGCTTCCATGGGAATGAAAAGGTAGGTCAGTAGGTGGGTGTACCTGGGTCTGTATGGGGGGTTGGGGGTATCACCATTTGTATTTATGACCATGAAAAAAACTTTTGAAATATCCACATTTGAGGATTGTTACCATTATGGTCTATGGGAAAAAATGTCCGGAAAAATCGGCCGATAATGCCGATAACTTCCGCGGACTCCTTAGCTAGAAGATAGCACACTTCTCCTATATGCCCCGCACGTCTGTACCGAATTTCATGTCTCTAGCTCAAAAACTGTGGGAGGAGATACGGTCCAAAAAAGCGGAAGAATAACACGGAAGAAGAAAAAGAAGAAGAAGAAGAAATAGAAAGAACAGTAATTTGGCTTTTTCAAGCCAAATTAATAACTGCATGGCTGCTGCTTGCCTAGAAGCAAATACCCTTCCATACATATTTTCTTTTATATGGTTTATTTTATGAAGAATGCATGAAACTGGCATTAGACAATAGCTGCACACAGCTGCAGATTTGTAGATGGCAAACATATTCATTTAGAAGCAGTCTTCATTGGATACCAAAATGCATACACACATTCACGATATGATCTCCCTGTGGAAGATGGCGACCAAACAGCAGCTTCTGTTGTCCTTTTTGAGATACTACTATTGGCCGTTGGATTGGACAATAAGAGGGGATTTGCCTTTTATGCATGCACCCAGCTAAGTTAAATATAGATCCTGTGTTGATGAAGGAACAGTACCAAATATTGTAGTATTGGCTATTACCTAATAACCCGGTTCTGAACTGGATTTCAGGGATCTGCCAGAACTTGCGGATTTCTGACTATTTTGGATTTTTCAGAACCGCAGAACTGTCGAACGATCGATAACTTTCATATTTATAAATTTCACATTTAAAAATCATCAGTTTCTTAAAATTTCTAGAAATATCGAAAATACCTTAGGGAATGCCAAAACAGGAAGTGCATGAAGTTTCTGGTACTGGGTGGTATTTATTTTGGGCATTGATATGTGTCCCCCAGGTCCCTGAGCCATTTACAGTAAGTTACCATTGCTATTTATACTCTCATTTTCGGCATAACTTTCAGATTTTTTAACTCCCATTGACTTCAATGAGTCTGTAGATTTGTGGATTTTCGAAAAAATCTGAGAATTTGCAAATCTGCAATCCGAATGGATTTTAGTCATCTCTACTCACATATAAATCTACTCTTACTCTGCTAAATTATGCAATATTAAGCAGGGTCTGTGTATTTTTTTTTTTTTGTGGATATGACTTTAATTGGGGGGGGGGGGGTAGTTTCTACTTTAACCCCATAATAATTTAAATAAAAATATCAAAAGTTTTCATCTTCATTAAAACAGTGTTCTAATTTCTGAAAATAGTCAATCCTTGCCATTGTTAACACTAGATTTCATTGAATTCACAGTCAAATAATGAATTCTATGAGAAGTCCCTTGTACTGAGAGGGTGGAACCTGATGGCAAAGTAAACATGTTCTTCTATAAAAAGACCAACTTGACATACATTATGAGTCAGTCAGGGTGATTTAATCTACATTTTGTTTGTTTGTTTTTCTTGACAAAGGACGTTATTTAATTCATGAATCTATGCCATGCCTGCAGGTCAAGGATTTTTATTTCCTCGATCTTAGTTTTGTTTGTAAAGTCAAAATTTGATTTACAGAAATATACAGCTTTAATATAATATCTAGAAACCACTATTAAACAGTATTAACTACTTTAAACAAAATATAACTAGTTTAGAAGTTTCAAAAAGTGTTTCATAACTGCAACAATATGTCTCTGATAAAACTCTGGTGCAACTAATAAACATTTGAATCAATAACCCTCGAATTTAGATCTCCATAACCCTAGAATGTGGCATTCAGTACATTTGAGAGTTCTTGCCGAATTCGAGGTTTTCAGAATGCTAAATTTGAGGGTTATCGCAAATTCCAGGGTTACCGAATGCAAAATTCGGGGTTTTTCACAAATTCAAGGGTTACCGCAATTTGATGGTTACCAATAATCCTCTGTAACCCTCGAATTTTGAAATATCCCTCGAATTCGGCAACCATCAAATTTGCGATAACCCTCGAATGTATAATTCGGAACCCTTCAAATTGGCAATAACCCTCTAATGTAGCATGCGGAAACCCAACAATTGCCCGATTGTGGGGAAAGGTAGTGTTTAAACAAGCTTTGGTGATATGTACGTGTTCCCCAGACCATTTCCCAGGTGTGAGAGCCCTTTAAAGTAAGTTATCATTGCTATTTTTACTGTATTTTATTAGAACTTTGGAACTTTTACTGAAGTGCTATAGTTCGGAAACTAACCAAACTTTAGGAAGTTTAGTCATTTCTAATGGAGTCATATAAATTACTTCCTGATTTCAAATGGCAACAGGAAAGGACACCTGGACAGTACTAATTGGATTAGTAGTTTTTCAATAAAAGTAATTTTCAATATTTTTACATTTTAGAAACTTATCCAGCCCACTCTTGAAGCTATACATTGAACTTGCCAATAACACATCTTACAGCTGTCTGCATAGGAATCCGTTTCATTTATCTTATTTATTTAGCTCTTCTCTGAACTTATTTCAAAAATGTCCCTTTTATATATGGGATTAAAAAAATGCACTGCATATTCGTAATCAGGCCTTACAGCCTGAATTTACTTCAGGATAATTTTCTCTCACAGGTGGTTGAAGTTCCTACTAGAAAAGGAGTTCTGTTGTATCTGTTAATATCTAACATTGAGGATCATATTATAGATATAAAGTTAACTGGAGTCTTAGGAAATAGTGACCATGAAATAATGTTCTTAAGTGTATGTTATCAAAAGAAAAAGTGCACTGGGTTAACAAACACTTTTAATTTCATGAAAGCAAATTTTCCAAGGTTAAAAGATGCTTTTCAGCAGGTCAACTGGGATAAGGTATTATCAGGTAAAGGTACTGAACAGAAGTGGACTGTTTTTAAAGGAATAGTTCATTCCCAAAGTGAACCATTCCTTTAATGTATTGATTGAAGCTCGGGAGGTTAAGAAGCTATTAGGGGAGGTCTGGGTCTTTTTAGCCTGTGGGGCAAATACAACCAAATGGTACTTTCACAGTTGAACGCAAAATGTTTGACCAAGTCCACTTTGCTCCGGTCACACACACTTTGTTTAAGTTACGCCCATTTTTAAGACTACTTTTCCCATTTTCCATGGTTGCCTGCAACATTTTCACGTTTATGATGTGGTTAAGATAATTAACAGGCTAATAAACTGGAGGGCTGATTAACACTTACTAACAATGATCTGGAGAGCTGATAACACTGGCTAAGGATCTGGAGGGCTGACTCATAATCTGGAGGGCTGATTAACACTGGCTAATGAACTTGAGGACTTACAACACTGGGTAATGAACTGAAGGGCTGACAACACTGGCTAAGGATCTGGAGGGCTGACTAACACTGGCTAATAAACTGAAGGGCTGACTAATAAGAAATGTGATTATATACCTGAGACCCACCATATATCGCTCTGTTCTCAGTTTTCTTGTGCTGTCCGGACCATCAGTAAGTGATCTGCTAAACCTTAGACACTGCTGTGCTGCTTCTATTAATCTGACAGTCTGGAAAGTAGTAACTTACTAATAGCTTCTGTGGCAGCCCAAATTTTTCATTTGAGACCATCTCCCGGGACATTTGCCCCTCAGCTTACTGGGCCACTCCACCCCTGGGAGCTATGCCTAACCTCCCGTTCTTCAATCAATTGCTCAGGATCAGGGAACAAAGATTCAAGAAACTTACCTTTTGTGCGATCCACCGCGGCCACAGTGAAATCCCCGTCCACTCCTTGTTCTGTCTAACTACAGCGCACGCATAATCACTCATGCGTACTATAGCTGTACATAACCAGGAAGGAGTCTAGACCTGTCACTGTGGCTGCAGTGGACCGCGCAAAAGGTACGTTTCTTGAATCTTCATTCCCAGACCCTGAACTATTGATTGAAGAATGGGAGATTAGGCATAGCTCCTTAACCTCCTGGGCTTCAATCAATACATTAAAAGAATAATTCACCTTCAGAGGGAACTATTCATTTAAGAGGATCTTAAGCCATTTCACATCTAAATGAATACCCTTGGGAAATGTAAAAAAATTAGTCCACACCCATGTGGCTTAATTCTGATGTAAAGAGGGAAATGAAAAGTAAGTCAGAGGGAATGGAAAGGGCCTTTAGGAATTATAAAAACTGTAATAAGGATTGTAAGAAAGCAATTAAGCTAGATAAAATTAATAATGAAATTAGTATGGCTGAACAAAGCATCACTAACCCTAAACAATGTTCTAAGTATATTAATAGTAAGAAGATGAAAAATGAAAATGTGCCACCATTTATTTATGGGGATCAGTTAGTTATGTAAGATGGTGACAAAGCAAATGTCTTTAACATTCCCCCTCCCCTCTGTATACACTATAGAAAATCCAATTGCCAAATAGTGGCAATAATAGTGTAAAACATGCAGGTGCACTTTGGTTAACCGAAGATGTAGTGCAGAAATAACTAAGAAAAGAGATGATCAATGCACATTCCTGGGCCCCATATATCATAATATCTATACTAGTGCAAACAGTAAAAACATGGGGGGTTTTAGTTACAATTTTATGCATAAAAGTGAAAAGCCTTCCAACCACATCAAGGTAACCCCAGTATGGAAGGTCCTAACAATTTACCTACGTGGTTGGAAGGCTTTTCACTTTTATGCATAAAATTGTAACTAAACCCCCCCCATGTTTTTACTGTTTGCACTAGCATAGATATTATGATATATGGGACCCAGGAGTGTGCATTGATCATCTTATTTCTTGTTTGTTCTAATGTTTTGGTCAGATCAGTAGCACTTCCACTATTTGTTAATTAGTAATTTTGCCACAGGAGCGCTCCCACATCCCCCCTTTTGTGTGCAGAAATAACTAAACAAGGTTAATATTAATAAACCCCCTGGACTGGATAAAATACATCCTCGGGTCCTTAGGGAACTAAGTTCAGTTTTATCTAGGCCATTGTTTCTTATTTTTGCAGATTCCCTTGTGTCTGGATGTGTGCCTCTGGATTGGAAGTAATTCCAATATTTTAAAAGGGTATTTGTTCATTGCTGGGTTACTACAGGCCTGTAAGTTTAACTTCAGTGGTGGGAAAGATACAGGAAAGTTTGTTACAGGAACAAATTATAGAGTATGTTTCAAGGACTGACCTTATAGGAAATAATTAACATGGATTTAGGAGGAATATATCTTGTCAAACTAATTTTCTTGGCTTTTGTGCAGTAGTGAGTAGGAATTTAGACTTTAGCAGTAGATGTAGTATACTTGGATTTTGCTAAGGCTTTTGATACAGTCCCCCATAGGCAACTAATATATAAGCCAGTGGGGTGCCACAGGGTTCTGTGTTGGGGCACTTTTATTTAATCTGTTTATTAATGATTTGCAAGTGGGTATTGTCAGCAAGGTTTCTGTGTGTGCTGTCAACACAAAACTTTGTCGACCATTAAAAACTTCAGAGGATGTGCAATCATTGCAGGTAGATCTAGATAGATTGTCACATTGGGCTGCTAAGTGGCAGATGTTCACCAAAAGGTCATGTCAGAGGACATGCAGACATCCTTTAAGACTTGAAGAAAAGAAGTTTAGTCTTTAAGTTTGAAAATGTTTTTTCACTGTGAGAATAGTAAAACTATGGGACTGTCTTCCATTGGACATTGTGATGGCATGTTCATTGTATAGTTTCCAAAGAAAGCTGGATTAGTTTCTGAAAACAAGGTATGTTGCATGTTACTGGTATTGATACATAAAGTAGAGTTGATCCAGGGTTATTTCCGATTGCCACTTGTCAGGAGTCAGGAAGGAATTTTTTCCCCTTCTTAAATTAATATGGATTTCTTTTTGCCTTTCTCTGGATCAACAGAGGGTTATAAGTTGGACTTGATGAGCATATGTCTTTATTCAACCTCAATTACTATGTTACTATGTTACATTACAGGAAATGTAGGTTTTGCTGAGTAGGCTGCACTGGATGGGCGTATGTCTTTATTTAACCTCAAATACTATACTATTCTATATACTATACTATACTATACCTGTGGTCCATTATAAAGATGGCAGTTAGTGTAGAGCAGGAAAAAAAATTGTGGGTACAGAAACTTATTTACCAATCACTGTGGCAAACTTATGTACCAATCACTGTGGCAAACTTATGTACCAATTACTGTGGGAAACTTTTGTAGCAATCACTGTGGGAAATATGTACCTATCCTTGTAGGTCACCAATGTTAAGTCAGCCCTCTAGTTCACCAGTCATTGTTAGAGGGCATGTCCACCCGCAAAACTAAAATTTGCCCCAGTGCTGGCCCCACTACGTAGTTTAAAAAAATCCTTACCTTACATCACTGCTCCTTATGGTTCTCCTGTACTTCTTGTCCAAAGTCTAGGAAACTGATTAGTAGGAGCTGTCTTACTCTTCAAAATGTTTCTGCCTCCTCCTTGTCCTCTGAGAGGACAGTGGCATGTGCAGGGGAGCCCTTTCCCCTCCCTCCCACCCTCCAGATCCCTGTAATGCTGCCCTTTTGGTATATAGTAACACTCCCTTGTCCACCCCCAACCGCCGAGTTAGATCTAAAGAAAAAAACGCTTCAGACTCATACTTACAGGCTGTCTGCACAGCCGCGTCTGTTTTTGGCTGACCCCTCTCTGCTGTTTCCGGTTAGCAGAGAGCCGGAGAAGATAGCCGTGGGAGCAAAGGGCTCTAAGAATGATTCTAAACCTTTTTTTTTAGACCTAACTCGGTGGTTGGGGGTGGGCAAGGGAGAGGCACCATTTATTAAAAGTTGTCATTTAGGGTGGACATGCCCTTTAAGTTATTCCTCCAGTTCACCAGTCAGTCCGCCCACCACATGCCACACTCAGCTCTGTAAGCCACATCCACTTTCCCTAACAAAATTTGCGTCCACTTTATCCCTTCACGCACCACTGCCACTGTCTATAGGCAGCATTCAAAAGTTGTTTCAGGTGCCAATAACCCTAGGAACACCCCTGCTTACCAGTTCTTTGCAAAGAGGGAGGATAATAATCTATTCCCTTCTTTATCTATAACAATAACTTGCTAGCTCTAGTTCTTGCTGTCTGGCACTGTTTGCTACAGTCTGTTATCTACTAGAACCCCCAAATATTTTTCCAACATCTACTTAGCAAAGAGTTATTTATGGTAAAGTCAGCACAAGGATTGTAAAAACACAAATGCATCACCTTGCATTTATCAATATTCAATTTCATCTGCCACTCTGCTGCCTATTTTGATACTCTATACAGGTCTGTTGCAGCAATTGCACATCATTTGAAATTTGCAATGCTCTGCATAGTTTAGCGTCACACTAGAGGTATTGTCTTAAAGTGTTTTTGTATTTTGGGATACAAAAAAGGTAGGAACCATATTACTGTGATTTGAAGATGATGAGAGCCACACTCAAAATTTATTCAAATAACTTATAATACATATATTGTATTATTAACCAGGTATTTAAATATAATTATTGTTTCTCTTCTGGCAGTAAGCTAGCTTCTCCCTCCATGTAGTCAACTGTGACTGCTGACTTCATAACCAATGTACTCATGGCATTGTTTAAAAACAGCTGGTCACTGCAAAGATCGTGGAGGGAGGAGGGGGTTATGGGCCTGGCCTCCTATCTCGTGGGGGGGGTGGCAGGCCCCTTCAGGTATGCCCCTGACAATTCTGGCTAACATGTGAATATGGCATTTAGGGTTAGGGGGGTGGTCCCTACAACCTGGGCATTTTTTTAATGTTTAAGTTTAATGGCAGAGCGATTGATCCAGAGGGAGGGGGGGAAGAGTGCCCTATAGCAAATGCCAAAGTTCTTTTAGAGGACAAGAAGAAGGTACAGACCTTTTTGCGCAGACAGGCTCCTGCTCTTCAGTTTCCTGTACTTTCACAAGGCACTGTAGGAGAACCATAAGAAGCAGAGATGTAAGGATTCTTTTACACTGTGGGGCCAACATTGGGGGAAATTTTAGTTTTGGCTGTGGACATGCCCTTTAAGCTCTGACCATATATCAGATTGTTTCTTGATACACCTTAGATAATTATGTAGGCAATCTGAGCTCAGACCCTAAAAAAGGTTGTAAAATTGTTTGCGCACAGAGATTTTTCTGTAACACAAATGGTTAAGCACTTATATCCATTAGAGACTGAAGTGTTAACCTACACTAAATTATTTACTTTATGTATACTGATATGAAAAATAGCAACAGAAATATGGGCATTACAACATGCTGTTTTAACTACGTGACAGAATGCTTGTCATTGTGACACTTAATCGGTTAAACTAGCTGTGAAGGCAGTGAATTATATAATGGCATGAGGAAGTTTATGTTGCAACAAGTCTGATTCAGCTACACGTATCTTACTGGTATCACCTTTTTGTTTTACAAGAATAAAGAGAAACCTTGTGTATCAGACAAAAAGGAAATAGTGACATAGTCACTGATGTCGTGTTTGTCTGTCATGTTGGCATTCAGTCAATGCAGCACTAATACACCATGAATACTTAGGTTTTTAAGATTTAATAATAATGCCTACTTAAAGTCTACCTAATGAAACGCCCTTTTTTGTGTCAGCATTTACTTATATTTATTGATTTATTTGCGTACCTATATCTGCTCCACTTTAACTGATGTTCTATGCATAGTAATTCTATTTTAAAATATTTATATATAATTAAACCTCCTGCTGTTAAGTGATAATGTATTTTGAAAGAACATAAATAGTTATTTCACACAATTAAATATCCCTTAGGGCTATAACTGATAGGATACGGAACAGTGCAATACTCACGGACAGGAGTGTGTTAAAAACAGTCAAGGTGGAAGTACTGAGTGAATATGTCTCCGTGTTCTTATCTAATGATTGAATAAAAGACTGTTTTTAACACACTCCTGTCCGGGAGTATTGCACTGTTCCGTATCCTATCAGTTATACTTACCTAAACCCGGACCTGGGGGGAGTTACCCTGTTGGAACATTGTTGCACCGGACAGGTGGGCCACACAGAGTGCTACAGCAACATATCCCATGTTTCTATATGTATCCCTTAGGGCTAGGCCACTCTGGCGCATTTCTCTCGCCCTTTTTTTCAGAATCACATGCTAGTGTATAACAATGTGGGTGTCCCACACTGTGTGCGCTGTGATCCATTTTCAGAGTGTACGGGTTCCCCAATTTTTATACAAATCACATGTGCTCTGGTAGCGGATTATTGGTGAAAACGCAGAGCAACTGTACAGTAGTGCACGAGAAACTTGCTTTCTTGCGATTGCGCATTTTACATGTGTTACTGTGCTCAGTCAGTGTGGCTGCAGCCTTATAGTACAGATGAGGCTTCTTGAATACAGCCAAGCTTGTATGGGAATTCTAAGATAAAGCCCCTTTAAGACAAACATCTAATGTGTGTACAGGGCCTTAAATGGATAGTTCACACAAAAAGTACTTAGAACTATTCCTAAAGTAGTAATTGAAGTCCGGGGGTAAAGGACCTATTCCTTACCTTCCTTTCTTCAATCACACGACCAGGAGCCAGGAAAGAAGGTTAGTATGCAAATCACGCACAATCCACCGCCATCTCAGTTGACAAGTCCTGACCGCTTCCTGGTTTAGTGTAACTATAGCGCACATGCGTGATAATGCGCTCTATAGTTAAACTATAGCGTACTTTTACCCAGGGCCCCACCTTAACCAGCCTTGTTCGAGGGTTTTTAAATTTCAAGGATTCACAAAATCATTATTAACTGGATAAAAATGCTTTCGTCCCAATAAAGAAAAATTTTGTACATTTGTTGGCCAATCGTCAATACAAGGGCCCAAACTCGTATGACCCCTAAATGTAGTGTTTATGGCCACCATACGGACTAGGCCACGCTGACACATTTCACAAACTACAGTAACAGATCACAGTGCAGTGCACCTCAATGTGTGTGGCCAAATTAATCGGTGGAAGGTAATGGCAGATGTAGCATTTCTCGAAATCAGGGGCACTTCTAGTTTTGCTGCCTGAGCCAAACTTTTGAATGCTGCCCTTCGTGTGTTGCTGCTCTAAAGTGGGCATGGCTTTGTCCATGGGCGAGATTTTGCCGATAGCCATGGCTTCGCTGGTGGGGCATGGGTAAAATTTTACGATTTTGAACTTTCTATCACATAGGTATTTAACAGTTCCTCAGACAGTCAATTACCAATAATGTAAATTACTAGAAACAGATATTACATTCCTTTTCTCAAACAGCTTGTGTTGCCACTACCATATTGCAGGTTTTGGTTGATCAGAATAAGTAATTTTATAACCTGTGCTGTATTTGTTGGCTCAACTTACAATAAACTAGAAATGCCATACTTTCTTAGTATAAAAGAGTTTAAACAAAAATTTGTAAGCCTGTCACGATGTCAAGGTAGACTCTTTCAGCAGGGCCCTAACTAGCATAACTAGACTAACCTAGCCTAACAAATTAAAGCTAACCTAACCATATACTGTAAAATCCCTTTAACAACATCATATCTGTTACTAGGGAAAATTCAATAAGAGTCATTTAGTTACAGTTTATTGGTGTTCTTGGGGGGGATGCTTTCAGACAATGGAGTATAACAATTGCAGTTTAGTCCCTCTTCAAACTTATAACATTCTGTGCATCTAATAGAGGTAAAGACAGCAAGTAGGTAGTCATCATGGGGCAATATTTCGGACTGATCAATTGATCGAAGCATTTCACTGTCAAAATAGCATCTCAGGTGTATGTGGTTTAAAGGGCATGTCCACCCCCCAAACTATAATTTAACCCACTACTGTCCTTACTATACAGTTTGAAAAAATCCTTACCTTACATCCGTGCTCCTTATGGTGGCCCTGCACTGCTTGTCCAAAGTCCAGGAAACTGAAGGGTAGTGGCTGTCTTCCTGCTTAAATGTCTCTACTTTCTGTGTTGCCTCCGGGGGAATAATGACATGCGCTGTGGAGCCCTTTTCCCCCCTCCCTCCCACCATCCGGATCCATCCTTCTTGAGCTTTGCACTTAGCGTAAAATCCTTTTTAGGTATGATAGCTCCCCCTGCCCAGCTCTAACTGCCATATTATTTCATTTAAAATGCATTTGGATTGGTACTAAGAGCCGTTCGTTCCTGTGCCGCTTTCAGTGACATCAGCCGCGTCTGTGATTGGCTGCGTCTCAGCCAATCAGAGATGCAGCTGACGGACCCGGCCCCTGGGCCCTGCTTGCAAGTCCCGGCAAGCAGGGAGCTGGAACAAAGTAACTTGGGAGTGAAGGGTTGTAAGTATCGATTTAATGCCTTTTAAATGAGATAATATGGTGGATGGGGGTGGCCAGAGGGGAACTTTCATATAATGAAAATTTTTTTTTTTTTTTTGGTGGACATGCCCTTTAAGTGCCAACTAGAGTGTTGGCTCTTACCTCCCTTACATAAAATGTTATTAAAGGGCATTAAAACACTTATATAAATCTCACAGCAATATTGCACTACATATTCCAAATGAGGCCTTAACAATGCTTTGTAAATAGGGAGAATAACATTTTCCTCCCTTGGATAGGTTGGACTTGATGGACGTATGTCTTTATTCAACCTTAACTTAACTACTATGTAAGAGACAGGCGGAAAAAGAAGTGCACAGTTGGTAATGTACGTCATGTATTTAATATAATGAGTTGAGGAGGTGGCATTGCTTGAGGGACGTATAACACGTGTTTATTGCAACGTTATCAGTTTTTCCACTTGCAGCGTAAATATACAAATGTTGTGGTGAACCTACTCATGAACATGATACATGGAATTTGCCGTTGGGAAAACTTGTTGATTGCAACTGAATATCCCAGCACTTGAGTGACTGATGGGCGCCAGTGTCTCTGATCATGTGACGTGCGGCTCTTTGTCTGTGTTGTTAAAGTCGGGCTTCATTCTGTTGCGCTGTCTGAGTGTTGTGTATTTTTATTAAGCGTGCTCAATTTTGTTAGCAGTATGTCACCTTGTTTGCACTTTAACACTTTATCCTTGCACAAGGACCACTTTATATTGACTATTAGATCCCAATCAATAGAGTTACTTTCTGGTCCAAATTGAAAGTGCCATAATGTCTTTGTTCTTTTAGTTGTAACTGTCTGAAGTGTGTGACATGTGGGCAGTGTGTGTCTGTTTCTTAAGTCCAGGTAATTCCTGTGTAGTCCATACCCCCCAACCGTCCTGGTTTGAATAGGTGGATGGGGTATGTCTGCGATGTTGCGGTGGGTGGGGGCACGGCATTCTAGGGTGTGGACAATCTGGTTCGTGTCTGTGATGTTGTGATGTCCAGGAGGCTTGGACATGACATTCGGTGGTCGCGATATTTGGGGGCATGGCCACGCTGTTTCAAAGCATGGGTGTGCCATTTAGGGGCGTGGGTGTGATGTTTGGGGGCATGGACAGGATGTTTGTGTATGTGGGTGTGATTTGTGCACAGACCTGGGATGTTTGGAGGTGTGGCCATGATGTATGGGGGTGGACTATAATGTTTTGGGGTTTTTTGGGGGGGTGACCCCAATATCTGGTAGTGTGGTACATTTGAGGTCATAGTTGCAATGCATGTCAGTTATCTTTGGGGGCGTGGCCTTGATGGTTGGGGTATGAGCATGACTGTGATGTTTGGGGGTGTGGGGCGTGTCCTTGATGTTTGGGGTATGAGCGTGACCGTGATGTTTGGGTGTGTGGCCATGACAGCAATATCTGGGGGAATAATGGTCACATTGCAGGAGGCTCTGCTTTAAATTTCTTAGCATGACAATAATCATATCACCAATAGTAATCGTAACAGTCTTTCCAGGTTTCATATTTTAAAACCTTCCAGGGGCAAATTGTAATGTGTTACAGACCTTAAAGGGGAAGTTCAGTGCAAATACATATGCTTTTCAGAAAAAAGAGCAGTATTTTTTTCATCCCAATGACCTAGGACGGTTGGGGGGTATGGACTACACAGAATTACCTGGACTTAAGAAACAGACCACACTGCCCACATGTCACACACTTCAGACAGTTTACACTAAAAGAACAAAGAACATTATGGCCTTTCAATTTGGACCAGAAAGTAACTCTATTGATTGGGATCTAATAGTCAATTAAAGTGGTCCTTGTGCAAGGATAAAGTGTTAAAGTGCAAACAAGGTGACATACTGCTAACAAATTGAGCACGCTTAATAAAATACACAACACTCAACAGCGCAACAGAATGAAGCCCGACTTATACCCACAGACAAAGAGCCGCACGTCACATGATCAGAGACACTGGCCCCATCAGTCACTCAAGTGCTGGGATATTCAGTTGCAATCAACAAGTTTTCCCAACGGCCCAATTCCCATGTATCATGAAATTCCTTCCTGACTCCAACGGCAATCAGAAAGTATCCCTGGATCAACCAGATCTATATTTATTATACCAGTAATTCTCAATATTATTAGTTTAGGAACTTATCCAGGCTTTTTTTAAAGCTATCAATGAACTTGCCATTACCACATCTGCTGAAGACAGTTCCACAGTTTCACACGTTCCACTGTAAAGAAATCTTTCCTAACCTGAAGATGAAACTTCTTTTCTTCCAACCTTAAAGGATGTCCACGGTCCTCTGATATGACCTATTAGTAAACAATGCACCAAAAGAGTTCATTGTATACCCATTAATATATTTGTATAAGGTTATCATGTCCCCACGCAAACGTCATTTCTCCAATGTAAACAGCCCTAACTTGTCTAATCTGTCGGCAATTCAAGCCCCTCCATTCCTCTTATTATTTTAGTTGCCCTTCTCTGAACTGCCTCAATTTCCAAGATGTCCCTTTGTATATGGGATTCCAAACTGCACCGCATATTCCAAATGAGGCCTTACCAGTGCCTTGTAAAGAGGGAAAGAATATTTTTCTCTCTTGAATCTATTCCTCTCTTATACACAGACAATATCTTGCTAGCTCTAGCCGCTGCTACCTGGCAACCTGGCTACCTGGTTCTGTAATCAACCAAACCACCAAATCTTTTTCATTACAGATGCACTCAACACAGAGTTTTTATGTGTAGGTGGCACAGGGATTATTAAATCCCAAATGCATCACCTTACATTTATCAACATTGAATCTCATCTGCCATCCTGCTGCCCATTTTGATAATCTATCTAGGTCTGCTTGCAGCACTTACACATCACTTGAAGTTTCCAAAGCTCTGCATAGTTTAGTGTCATCAGCAAACATGAGACCTTTCTCTCAATGCCCCCTTCTAAGTCATTTATAACAGATTAAAGTGAAGTGGCCCCAGTACAGAACCCTGAGGCACTCCGCTTAGAACTTAGCCCACTAGATGTAGCTCCATTTACCACCTCTCCTGTTTGCGATCCATAACCAGTTCTCTATCCATGAACAAATGTTTTTTCAAGGCCAACAGTCCTCAGTTTATACATTAGTCGCCTATGTGGCACAGTACAAAAGCTTTCGCAAATCCAAATTACCACATCCACTGCTGTGCCTGAATCTAACTTCTTACTTGCTTCTTCATAAAAACAATTAAATTTGTCTGGCATGATCTATTTCTCATAAATCCATGCTGACTACTACTAATAAGATGAGCTTAAGGATATGAACCCGTAACAAAGTTTCCAGCACCTTCCCTACCACTGTATTAGGCTTACAGGTCTATAGTTACCAGGCTGTGAACGACTACCTTTTTTGAATATTGGTATTACATTGGCTTTTTTCCAATCCAGCGGCACATCCCCAGACCAAAGCGACTCTGAAAAGATGAGAAACAGTGGTCTAGATAGAACTGAACTAAGCTCTTTTAAAATCCGAGAATGCAATTCATCTGGTCCTGGGCTTTATTGATATTAACTTTGTCTAATTGTTTCCGTACCATATCCTCTGTTAGCCAATGTAAATTCTCTTCATTTCTTCTCCCTGCATTTTTATTACAATCCCTACTGTAAGGACAAGGATTTTCAACAGTAAAAACCGATGTAAAAAAACGGTTTAGCAGATTAGCCTTTTCGGCATCCTCCACAACCACCTCAGCCCCATTATTTAATGGTCCCACATTCCCAGTCCTCATCTTTTTACCATTTATATACTTAAAAAACATTTTGGGGTTGGACTTGCTTTGTTCGGCAATCCGTATTTCATTTTCTATTTTAGCTAGTTTAATTGCTTTCTTGCACTCCTTATCACAGCTTTGTACTCACTGTAAGCCTGTTCTGTTCCCTCTGTTTTCAAATTTTTAAAAGCCTTTTCTTTTTTTTCCATTTCCCTTTTTACCTGAGCATTAAGCCATGCAGGAGAGGACCTAATTTTTTTACACTTGTTCCCTAAAGTCCCGATTTAGAAATGTATAGTTTTTAATATCCCTTTAAAAGTGGTCCACATCTGCTCTGTTCTTTACCTAGAAACAATTCCCCCTAGTCTATGAGCAGGATGTGATTCCTTTAACAGATAAAATTAGCTTTCCTAAATTTAAAAGTTTTTGTTAACCCAGTGCACTTTAGTTTTTTGCAACCTGTATTAAATGACACTAATCATGGTCACTATTCCCTAAGCTTCCCATTACCTTCATCTCCAAAATGAGCTCAGAGTATTAGATATCACCAGATCCAACAACACATCTTGTCTAGTAGGAACTTCTACTCTGTTAAGAAAATGCTCATATAGGAAATTAAGAACTTTATACCTTTTGAGGTGCTGGCATTTCCCTTACTCCAATCTATGTCAGGGTAGTTAAAATCCCCCATAACCAGAACATGCCCCATACCAGCAGCCTTCGCCAACTGCATATGTAGATTCATTTCCACCTCCTCCCCGGCATTTGGCGGCTTATAACACTCCACAATTAATTTCCCTACCTTCTTGCTTTCTGTACACAGTTCCACCCATGTTGTTTCTGCCGTATCGTTTACTCCCCCATCTATTCCATCTTTTAAATTTGGCTTCAATTCCTGTTTAACATACATACATACTCCTCCTCCTTTCTTATTAACTCTGTCATGTCTAAATAAGGGTATCCTTCATATTTACTGTCGTTTGAATCATTAAGCCATGATCTGCTATACCAATCACATCATACCTTTCCTTTAAAGCTATTATTTCAAGTTCCCCCGTTTTTCCAGACAGACTCTTGCATTTGTAAACATACATTTTAGATTATCAATTGATTTACTTCCATACATGGTCGTACATGCCTCCTTATCCTCTATGCTCCCCCTCCCCCTTCTCCATCCTCCTGTTGTTTAATAGCCCCCGGATCCCTAACTTCTCTATCTACCCCTGTGTAGTTAAACATACCCTCCCCCCATACCTGTTAAAAATCTCGTCCAACCCCCTAGCCATCTTCTCCCCCAAACACAGCTGCACCATCACCATTGAAGTGCAATCCGTCTCACTAAAGAGCCTGTACCAACAGAAAAGTCAGCCCATTTCTCTAAAAACCCAAACCCCATCTCCTTACAACACTCCCTTAGCCACGCATTTATACTCCTGAGCTCCCTTTGCCTCTCTACTAGCGTAGCCGTGGCTGCGTAGTATTTCTGAAATCACTACCCTTGAGGTCCTTGCTTTTAACTTGGCCCCTAATTCTCGAAATCATTTTTAAGGACCATCTAAGCCAAACATACACCTGCACATAAAAATACTTTACCCACAAGAGTACACGGGCAACGCCGGGTACAACCTGCTAGTTTTATAATATACCTTTGTACATACTTGTTCATTAGCTGCCATGATTTTAATTGTTTTTTATATTGCTACTCTACCCCTTTATGAAACAATAAATACATTTTACTTGTTTAATTAATTAGCGTGCACTAAATTAAGTTAAAGGGAAACTTTATTTTATTATATGGGATATAGAATCATGTGCAGTGATGACCAGTAACACAGATGTGTTTTGCAAAATTTAGAGTTTCAGATTTTGTGGTGGCAATTTACATTTTTTTAGATTATTGTGTAGAGGTAAAAAGATGCGTATTCATTCACTGTAAAGAGATTTATTAGCATAAAAGGGTTAACCTTTTCACACAAAAAAACATTCTAACTGTATTTCGGCCTTGACACAAAATGATCAGTTAACTTTATTTCAGTAGTTATATCATCAGCACAGCTGAAGGTGTGAATGAGTACAGCTGAATCACTCCTATCTTTCTGATTGAATTATAAGGACAGGCTGATTGCTATAAAAAAGGGGTAGATGTACTTGAAATCATTGTCTCCTTGTGTTAGCAATGGTTACCTCCAAAGAAACATCTGCCTCCATCCTCATTTTGCACAAAATGGCTTCACATGCTAGGAAATTGCTACTAAGCATATTGAACCCAAGACACCATTGGCCTGATCAACAAAAACTTAAGGTGAATTCAAGGAGGTTGTTTGGGAACGTCCCAAAGTATCAAGCAAGTGCCTGACTGTCTCCCCCCCATTCGGTGTCAGCTACAGAATGGTGTTGCCACCAGTGCAGAACTTTCTTAATTTTACAGCAGCAGGTAGATGAATACAGAATAATAATAAGTACCTTCTTCACACAATTAGGTTACACATCCACGCCATCCTTGCAGATAATTTCAAAATAAACTAATAGTAGATGAGGTAGGAACCACGGCTCAGACAGTAAATGCTGCAGCCATTGTATTATCAGCGAAACCACAAAATGTGTTGGGTTGAAAACCCTTCATCAATTGTGACCCTTACAATAGAATTCAATAAAACAAGTTTAACAGGAAATTACATCATCAAAAACTCTCCCTTGCTCCCCCAATCAAGGTGAACCATAATCCATAAGAGTCCACAATCTAAATTTCCACAATCCAGTGATCATTAAAAACAATTTTAAAACAGAACTGCACATAAATTCCTGCCTACTGCAATATGAGGTCTTCAATCCTGTGAATACATCTTTATGCATAGTGAGAAAAGAATTTTGGAAAAATGTTTCTTGTGTCAAGAAGGGAAGCAAAGAAGCCACTTCTTTCCAAGAAGACATCAAAGACAGGCTGAATTTCTTCAGGAAGTAAAACGGAACCAACCATGGGTGAAGAAATGCAAAATTTCGACATCAAAATTGCAAAATTACGAAGTTGAATTTGAAAAATGTTGTCAGTACCTCTCAATGTTTTTGTAGCTTCAAACGTTGAAATAATTATGGTTAAACCAAGAGTGATGTTCCCATGTGTGGGGTTTATTCTTGTCGAAGGGAGTGGCCTCACATTGCTCTCCATACCCCTGCTATGCATAAAGATGGTACAAAATGCAATTTGGTTGATCTGTTGTATTTTTTATAGAGATTAGCTGACATACAGTTTTGGGGGGTGATTTACCTACACAGAATTTTTTTTTTGCTGGGTGAACTTGCCTTTTAAAGATAAATTTTCAACTTGACATTAACCAAAGCAGAAATATTAAATGCAAATTTATTCCATGTGCTAGTAAATTTCACTGAAATGTTTTTTGGGTTTTTTTTGTGTCATTTTAATGTTTCATATTATTTTGTTTTGTATAACAAAGCCATTTCTATAACAGTTTCTTACATTTTAAAATATATTAATAATAATCACCAATAGCAAAAGTCTATAATAATATAATTCAAGCACAATATTGATCAGGTCCCCATCCACCTAGACAGCTGCAGAAGACTTTAAAAACTGCAAGGCAGGTAGAACAATGAATATATTGACTTTAAAGTGTCTTTGTACAGATATAAAATGACATAAGCTACATCGCTAAATTGGATTTTTATTAATTGAAATTTTTATCTCTTAATATACAGTCTATGGGGGTAGCTGTACAACTAACTACCAAAGTCTCAAGACGCAATACGGTTTAGTGAGACTTTAAGAAGGGGTTTGCTGTGGCACAATCCCACAATGTTTGTGTCTCGGGGGTATAAGGAGAGTAGTGAAATGTGTATTTTATTGTACATCCCACTGAAACCGATAAAAGTATACCAACCACTCCTTACACTGCAAACCTTTGTCCTAAACTAAATGATAGTTTGCTGCCCAGTGTATGGTAGAGCTACAAAACTTAGTTGATAAAAAGCGTTGAAAAGACCACAGCTATAAAACCTAAAGGTAATCTGGATCTTTAAAGTCTTTACAGCACAAATTAGGAATCGTGTGAGTTCTGTGTATTTTTTTAATAACACCAGCAAATACCCAGGTGCTGAACTAATGCAAAGACAAGCTGAAATTGTTATATATATAACTATAAAATATTAGATTGTACCAATGGGAGCAATGGCAAGCAGCAGCTCTCAGTACACACCTGGTTATCTCTCAGCTGGTTGGGGATTTTGGGAGTTGTAGGGGCTTATTATAGATGGTATTCACCAAAAAAATGCTGCTCTGCCATAAATACGGCTCCATCACACAACAAACCTATACTGTGCTAAGTGCTTTGTAGTCTGTGTTTTTATGATACAGTCATTAAATGCAAATGTGTTTGTAAAGCCCTGGTTGCAATGGCTTTTAGGAGCATGAAATTATTTTACCACAGTTTTATTAAATAACTCTGGAATTGGTAGACTGTTTGGTACTGGAATTACCGATCTGTGTACTTTTCTTTATGACCTGTACAGTGATGGGAATAGGCACTGTACGCTTTTTTATTATATGTAAACCTCTGAACATAGAGCATATTTATTAGAAGTAACTCTAATGTGCAATTTATTGCAGACTAGTGTATTAAAACCAAGACTTCTTCATTTATATTTATATGAAGGGACATAGATTATGTGGGGGTTATGTGTTCTGTAAACTACATTAGTTCCATTAAATGCTTCTCTGCATAATGACCATTTAACATTTGACAGCAATAACATTTCTCACTATAAATGCAGACCTCAATTTTGATAAAAAAATGATGCTTAGTTATTTTATAATAACTATTGTACAGTAGGTATAAGCTGATAATGGAAGTAGAGTGCTTTATAAAAATGGTACGTGAGTGGCATAGAGTGGATCCTATAGTGTAGAAGTTATTCTTTATTTGATGAATAAAGTTGTACATCCTGTATTTTAGGAGAAATATAATTATTTGTCTGCAATACAATAGGTTGTATTCTAGTAAATGTGCAGGCATGGTCATTGGAATGGTTTAAAGTTTTGTAATTGAAAGCTCACTTGTTATAGCAGTAACAGTATTCTGATCCATATACAGTATGGAGAAGCAGTTCTAGATGTCTATCTACAAAATGAAAGTATATTTTCGGGGGGTGGAGGGATGTTTGGAGAAACAGTATTATAAAGAAAGTAATACACTTATCTGTAGAAAATTAGACATTTTAATTTTATTACTGCAGTGTTGGTATTTAAGCAAGAAAGCGTTTAACTTGCTGAAATACGGATAGCAATAAAGCCCAAAGTCCAACACCAAAATGTTTTATATCAAAAAAGTAATCAATAGTAAACAGATGAGGACTGAGAATGTGGAACCATTAAATAATGCTGAGATGGTTATAGAGGATGACAAAATGCTAATGTGCTAAACCATTTTTTCCCCCATCTGTATTCACTATAGAGAAACCTAGGGGCATATTTATAAAGCTTTTGTTAAGTTTTCACGGCCGTTTTCCCGACTTAACGTGAAAGCGGCGGCGGTGGTCTCTGCCGCCGCGGGGGTTGTTGTGGAGGGGTAGGCATATGCCCCACCCCCCTTTGGCAGAGGCGTCAGGAAGGGATTTTTAAGTCCCTTCGCGGCGATACTGTACAGTATCGCCAGAAGGGACTTAATTATCGCAACACATCGCGGTCGCGATACATATCGCGGCAATGGCTCTTGCGTTATAAATACGGCGATAGCGCTATTTTCGCGGCGCGATGTGCGCTGTAATTTTTTTGCGCTAATTTCGCTTTTTTATAAATATGCCCCTAGTCCTTATGCAGGGACTGAATAATATGAAGGGTATAATGAGGAATATTCACTCCTGACAGAGGATATGGTACGGAAACAATTAGCCAAGTTAATATCAAATAAAGCCCCTGGACCGGATGAAAAACATCCTCAGATCTTAAGAGAGCGTAGTCCAATTTTATCTAGAACCACTAGTTTCTTATCTTTCGGATTTACTTTTGCCTGGTGATGTGCAGCTGAATTGGAAAAAAGCGTAATCTAATATTCAAAAAGGTAGTCTTTCCCAGCCTGGTAACTATAGCCTGTAAGCCTAACACTCATGGTTGGGGAAGGTGCTGGAAAATATGTTAAGGATCATATCTTTGATTTTGTCTCCAGAACTGATCTTGTTAGTAGTATCAGCATGGATTTATGTGAAATAGATCACGCCAGACAAATTTACTTTACTTTACAAAAAGGCAACCTATATATCATGTATTACCTAAATATTCAAACTCTATATCGGTCTATCATAGAACCTAATGGTAACATAATTGTTAATTATTAATGATTAATAATGGGACACTCACACAGCGTCCCGTTTGCTTCAGGTGCATATGCCCTGAACCCTTCACTTCTTAGTTCGAGCATGCTGCCCTCTAACGATATATGTATCGGCATTCCCATATAACATAACAATTCCCATTTAGACACTCACCGCTCCAGTACTGTGGCCCAGGTGGCGGACCGCCCCGACCCTTTGCTGAATCCGAAGTTACTCTCAGTGATGTATTAGGGCTCCTAGGTCTCCATGTCCAGCTCAAAGAATACAGAATCTTGCCAGAGATATGGTTCAAAACTGCCAATCTTTAATAGTTATTACAGCATGTCTTCATAGACAATACAAAAGCCCATCCTGACCGCGTTCTTACTCATAGGCATAACAATGTCATCCCAATCCGGACTTACTTATACACAGGTGAAATGGGTGTAATCTTACTCACCAGTGTGGGTGACCGGGTGTTTGCAGAAGCAAAGATAGTCGGTGCTAGTTCATACTACCACTACCGCTCCCAGGATCCAGGATCCCATGATACGTACACTTGAGAGGAAATTTACTTTACTTGCTGCAAGCATACCTAGACAGATTTTCAAAACGGGCAGCAGAATGGCAGATAGAGATTCAATGTTGATAAATGTAAGGTGATGCATTTGGGTAAAACAATACTTGTGGCCACTTACACATAAATAACTCTGAGTTAAAGTGAATCTCTAATGAAAAAATATTTAGGGGTTCTGGTAAATAATAGTCTTAGCTGTAGCAAACAATGCCAGTCAGTAACTGTATAGAGCTAGCAGATATTGTCCTGTATAAAGAGGGCAATATATTCAAGAGAGAAAAATATTATTCTCCCTCTTTACAAGGCACCAGTAAGGCCTCATTTGCAATATGTGGTGCCAGTTTTGGAATCCCACATACAAAAAGGGACATCTTGAAATGGAAGCAGTTCAAGAAGGGCATACTAAAATAATAAAGGTATGGATGGCTTGACTATGCAGGCAGATTAGACAATTTAGGGCTGTAAAATAGGAAGCGGCGTTTGGGCGGGGATATGAATAACCTTATACAATATATAATGGGCCATACATAAACTCTCTGGTGGCATTGGTCACTAATAGGTCATATCAGAGGACCGTGTGACATTCTTTAAGGTTGGAAGAAAGAAGTTTCATCTAAGTTAGGAAGGTTTTCTTTACAGTGAGAAGGGTGAAACTGTGAACTGTCTTCCAGCAGATTGTGATAATGAAAAGTTCATTGAATACTTTAAAAGTGGCCATATAAGTTTCTAAACTAAAAATATTGATTTAACTGGTATTAATACATATACTGTAGTTCTGGCTGTCCTGGGATACTTTCTGATTGCCAGTTGAAGTCCGGAATGAATTCTCCCCCCCTCCCTTTTTTTTTAACATATAATACAATGCATGCAGATCTGAGATGAGGGCTGTTTCACAGCTGTTGAAGTTTTCTGAAGCCAAGATTGGAAGGTCAAGGATGCTGTTTTCCTGAGAGCCTGCTTCAAGTTTGGAGATAGCAGCCTTTTCAATAACTTTCCCCAGAAAGGGGATTGGAGACAGGTCTGTAGTTGTTTAATCGTCTGTGTCTAAGGATGTTTATTGAGTATGTGGTCTGATGATTGCCTCTTTCAGACTGGTGGAAAACCTTCCCTCTAGTGGGGACCAGTTTACTATTTGTGGAATGCTGGTCTAAATAGCTCAGGGCATTTTACCTACTCAGTGGGTCCAGGGCCAGGTCACAGGTGGTCTGGTTTTTTGCCTTCCTCTGGATCAACTGTTAGTAGGGTGTTAAAAGGTTGGACTGATGGACGTATGTCTTTATTTAACCTCAATTACTATGTTATATAGTATTTGTATTGTACAGAAAAAGTAGTATGTAATTTATTTGTCATGTAAAAACATGTTTACTAATAGGTCTATCAGAGGACTTGTGACAAATCCTTTAAGACTGGAAGTAGGAAGTTTCATCTTCAGGTTTAGGAAGGTTCTCTTTACAGTGAAACGGTAAAACATGTGGAACTGTCTCCACAGATGTGGTAAATGGCAAGTTCATTGAATAGCTTTTAAAAGAAGCGTGGATACGTTTCTAAAACTAAAAATATTGAGAATTACTGGTATTAATGCATATGATCTGGTTGATCCAGGGATACTTCTGATTGCCGTTTTGGAGTCAGGAAGGAATTTTTCCCCCTTTTTACTGGTTTTTTTTGCCTTCCTCTGGATCAACTGTTAGGTAGGGTTAAAAAAAAAAGAGTGTGAATAGGTTGGCTTGATGGACCTATTCTTATTATTCAACCTTAATTACTATGTTACTATGTATGAACATGTTTATCATTGGTGGTCCTGTGACATTATGAAAATAATTTTTAAAAAAAAACTGAAAAGTGCAGAAAAAATACTTGGTAGGTTTGTCTGAACAGAAATGCACGGTGCAGTGTAAACAAGACCACACTAGGAGACATTTATATGGATTTCTATGTAATAATAAATATTGCCGCATTTTTAAATAATAAATAATCCCAAATAATGCCTACATGCATCTAGTTTGAATGAGCCCTAAGACTGTATCACAAGTCCCTCCAAGTTTCTAATATTGATTCAGAACGGTTCCTTAACTCTGACTGTTATATACTATTGGGGACTTTCCAGGTACTTTATTGCCAACAGATTCTTGTACAAGTCTTTATAATTAAGAAAAGACTATTTCTGGACTTGGGACTAACTTCTTTTCGCTCTCCGTCAATCCTCATCTAGTAGATACACTGTTGTCCAGGCCTCAAATACGTTTTCACTAGCCAAGGTTGATCTTAGATCCGATGCACACAACCGATATACGATGTACGCGTGACCTAGAAATTGTAAATCCACTTGTGTCTCCAAAGCATAGATTGGGTTTGTATTTACTTTATCTGTGTGACTTATCAACATTTATTGTTTTGTCATATCTAAGAAACTAAAGTAGTAATTGTGTGTGTCTCGTAGATACCACCTATTATGCAGACATCATAACTTTAAATTGCGCGCGCTCGGTTTTCAATATTCTGCTAAGTCACCACTCATCTCCTGCATTTGGACGCCGTGCCCCACGTGTCTATGCCCCTTACTTCATCCTCACGAGCAAATCATGACAGTTTCGGGCATCCCATCCTTATCTATACTTGCTTTGGCGCATGCATTGTTCTTTTGACTCTCACTATTGCAATTGGCTTCTGCATCATTACTTATACTGGGGACATTCACTTTTAAGTGTTATAGAAATTAACATTGGCAATCATTCTCCTTATACTTACTGCGTGCTCAACAATGTACGTTTTATTTAGGTACTACTCCGGAACTCCTTTCCTTAGTGGAATCGCTATTACACACGGCGAGTGTTACATAGGTGCATAAGGTCAGGCAGCTAACAGGTGGTGTGAGCGGAGGGGCTGAAGGGGCGGGGCGGGGGGGAGGACGCACGGCCAGAAAGGGCGGGCCCGTAAACGAGCAGGGGTACAAGCCAGGGAGGGGGATGGGGAAGTCCGGAGCACAGGGCCCATATTACGCTAGGAGAATAGCCAAGCGGACACGACGCCGGCGACAAGGCGTTACAATAGTCGGTGCACATACGTGTAAATCGTGGCCGTACCGGGATGGTCACACTATACTGATCCGGACGCGGTGCGGGGAGCTCAAGGGAACTGGAACGGTGGACAAGGGGGTGGACACAAGCGGTCGAACACACTAGACAACGTCAGCAGGGTGGAATCTGTAGACCGCATATCGCACCCGTGGAGGTCATAAGGACGGCATCACTAGGTGTGGGATACCCATTACGACCAAGAGGGTCAAAACGCGCAAAAGGAGGGGGGAGCGGACGGGGAGAGAGGAAATCCCCCACGGCCAACAATGTGAACATGACACACATACAATGGATTGGCACAATTTCAGGTGCATAAGTATCAATGAGAGGGAAGAAGAGCACGCATTCAAAGTAACTTTGGCCACTCACCGAAGCTCGTCAAAAGTGGTCCGGGTGGCTTCATGCCCCAAGCAACACCAGCTTCCGGAAATAATGCCGCTGTGTCCTCCGTCACAAGTCAACACACTTTTTGAGCGTGCCCCGGAAGGACTGCATTCCCGTACTCATATAGCGCGGGCGCAGGGGCACCAACCCCAAGCCCGGGGCGCTAAGGGGGGGCAATTCCGGAAGGAAACGGCGCGTGCACACTGAACGACCAACTCCCATCCGATAGTGAAATTGAACCACCTTTTATTTGTCACATCGGTGCCCGGACAAAAGTTGGTCACCTGGCGCGGTTTGCGTGGTGCCTTTCTGCACTAAACTTAGGGGGGCACAATTTGCGCTCCGGGGGTGGGCTGGAATGTAGGGACGCCTACACTGAAGGGCGAGAAAGAGGGGGAGGGGGAGAAGAAAGAAGCGGAAGCGGAAGGGGGAACAGAGCAAGGGGAGGCGGGAGCGAAGGAAGGAGTAGAGGAGGGGCAGAGAGCAGAAGAGGACGAGGACTGAGAAGAAAGAGGGAAAGGAGGAAGGAGATCGAGTCGACAAGGGTAGAGAAGGGGGGCGAGGCAAACCTCTGCCTACTACCGGTCGGTTTAGATCGGGAAAACGCGGTGGGAGCCGATACAGTTTCAAGCCCTTTTTTTCCCCCCTCATTTCCCCTATCCCCCCTCGCTTCCTCCTCTTCACGTCCTCCTTGCCTCCTTCACCCCCTTCCTCTGTTTTGCTCTCCCTTTCTACTCTTTTTCCCTATTTCTTCCTATTGTCCCCTTGCCTTCCTTTCTTAGGAAACCGATCCTAACGTTGGTAGTACCCCCTATACTGGATTTCCCAGCTTTTTCAAAAAGCTTCGCTGTTCTCCTAAGTTCTCGGTTCGTTTATACCATCGATGCCATGAGAATTTTGCCATGTGGGAGTTTCTTTGAGGCTCTACGTATGTTTGCACCTGCTGTAGATTGACAGTTTTTAATTTTATTTGTTAAAATGTTAGTTTGTGTAATGCCTTCTTAGTTATTCTACATTTTCTCTCCCATTTTGAAAATCAGTTGATTCAACCCCTGCTTTTCCTGCTGTTGACATTAATGAGCTGACATTTCAGGTTCTAACGGTCCTCTTTCCCGAGGATGCACCACTAACTTGGAATGTTCCTCACAGTAATTTCTACTGATTGGCTGTTAGATGGGTCAACATGCTCAGATCTCACTGAGCAACTGAATCAACCCAGGCGCTGGGTCAAGGGCAAGACCATAACGGTCTCTATTAGGGGTCCTGCAACAGGAAGTTAGTATTTCGGTTGTATTTATTTATACACAGACACAAAATGCTGAATTGGCAGATCTAAAGGTCATCGGTTTGAATAGGTGGATGGGGTATGTCTGCGATGTTGCGGTGGGTGGGGGCACGGCATTCTAGGGTGTGGACAATCTGGTTCGTGTCTGTGATGTTGTGATGTCCAGGAGGCTTGGACATGACATTCGGTGGTCGCGATATTTGGGGGCATGGCCACGCTGTTTCAAAGCATGGGTGTGCCATTTAGGGGCGTGGGTGTGATGTTTGGGGGCATGGACAGGATGTTTGTGTATGTGGGTGTGATTTGTGCACAGACCTGGGATGTTTGGAGGTGTGGCCATGATGTATGGGGGTGGACTATAATGTTTTGGGGTTTTTTGGGGGGGTGACCCCAATATCTGGTAGTGTGGTACATTTGAGGTCATAGTTGCAATGCATGTCAGTTATCTTTGGGGGCGTGGCCTTGATGGTTGGGGTATGAGCATGACTGTGATGTTTGGGGGTGTGGGGCGTGTCCTTGATGTTTGGGGTATGAGCGTGACCGTGATGTTTGGGTGTGTGGCCATGACAGCAATATCTGGGGGAATAATGGTCACATTGCAGGAGGCTCTGCTTTAAATTTCTTAGCATGACAATAATCATATCACCAATAGTAATCGTAACAGTCTTTCCAGGTTTCATATTTTAAAACCTTCCAGGGGCAAATTGTAATGTGTTACAGACCTTAAAGGGGAAGTTCAGTGCAAATACATATGCTTTTCAGAAAAAAGAGCAGTATTTTTTCATCCCAATGACCTTAATCTGCCAATTCAGCATTTTGTCTGTGTATAAATAAATACAACCGAAATACTAACTTCCTGTTTGCAGGACCCCTAATAGAGACCGTTATGGTCTTGCCCTTGACCCAGCGCCTGGGTTGATTCAGTTGCTCAGTAGAGATCTGAGCATGTTTGACCCATCCAACAGCCAATCAGTAGAAATTACTGTGAGGAACATTCCAAGTTAGTGGTGCATCCTCGGAAGAAGAAGGACCGTTAGAACCTGAAATGTCAGCTCATTAATGTCAACAGCAAGGAACAGCAAGGGGTATGAAATCAACTGATTTTTCAAAATGGGAGAGAATATGTAGAATAACTAAGAAGGCATTACACAAACTAACAATTTAACAAATATTGATCATTTCCACTGAACTGTGCCTTTAAGGGAAATGTCTGGTTCCCTCTGTTATAGAAGCTGTTGTTCTGTGTGTGCAGCTCTCTGAGTTGTGTAGCCGTATATTACGCTGTTGTTGTTTCACTTAAGTGGACTCTGTGTCTGTGTTGTTGAAGTCGGGCAGCACTCAGAGCCCAGGCCCTTCATCTGAGTTACTGAATTGGGGAATCACATTGTGCAGGCTTTTTATTGGTCAAACTGGACTTCATGGGCGTCGGCCCTTTCAGAGGGCATCGCCTTTATGTTGAGTCATTCAGGGGTGTGGCTGTGTGGTGAGCACATACATACAAGATTTCTGTTTTATATAGTAGATAAATGTACTTTAATGCATGTATTTGTAAACAAGAAATAATCGTCCTCCACACAACCAATAGCAAAAGAGCTAGACTTTATTTGCCTCAGACTTCATAGTGTCATGCAGTATGTCATGCTGTATATTATACATGTGTATCACAATAAGATCTTTAGGCACTAAGGGCTCATTCACAATAGCAACTGACAAATGCACAGCATGCATTTCTGTCAGTCTCTGTCTGTTTTTTGTATGCATTTGTGTCCCTGCAGTGAGTCATTGGGTGCCTGCAACAGTATTTCCCTTACCTCAACAAGGATTGTTGATCCCCCCTCTGGATCCATCCTCTGCAGCCGTGGCACCTAGTGAGAAACCCTTTTAGCATAAGGTAGATACCCCCTGCCCAACCCCAACCGCCAAAATATTTCTTTAAAAAAATGATTAGATCGATACTTACAGTCCCTTCTCTCCATTAAAAGCAGCCGTGTCTGTGATTGGCTGCCTCCCAGCCAATCACAGACGTGACTGCCAGTCCGGCCCCTGTTTGTGACTTCAGGGAGCTGGGAGGAGACCCCGTGGGAGTGTAATGGCTGTAAGTATTGATGATTGATCTAAAATTTTTTTGGAAATATATCAGCGGTTGGACAGGGGGTACCTACCTACCTTATGTTAAAAGTTAATTTTCAGGGTGGACATGCCCTTTAAAGGGTATCTCCATAAGGATTTTTTCTTTTTTCCAGTTTAACTGAAGAACAGGATATAAATGCGCTATGGCTTACCTCCTGTCCTTCAGTAAAACATAAAGGAGAGCAGAAGAAACTTACCCGCGTATCGCTCCAGCGCCGGCTTCACTGACAGTCTCCGCCGCGTCCACCCTCCCTTGCACTGTGTGCGCACACACACACAATGCAAAGGACTGTGGATCCATTGGGGAATGTCAGTGTAGTCGGAGGTTGTCAGCAGCTTTGGAGCGATATATGGCTATGTTTCTCCTGCTCTCCTGTAAGTTTTACTGAAGAACAGGAGGTAAGACATAGCGCATTTACCTCCTGTTCTTCAGTTAAACTGGAAAAAATAAAGTTAAAATCCTGGTGGAGATACTCTTTAAAATGAATTATTATTTTTACCCCCAAACCCCAGAGAGGTACTATGTTTGGCAACCTAGCACTGATTTCATGGTTGTCACAAAGACACTGGTACTATGCTTGGCAACCTGGCATTGGTAATATGTTTGGTAATATGTTTGGTAACCTGGCATTGGTAACATGGTTGAGGCACAGATACTGATACTATTCTTGGTATTCTGGTACTGTAACATGGCTGAAACAGACACTGGTACTATGCTTGGCATTCTGGCACTAATAACATGGTTGGAACAGACATTGGAACTATGCTTGGCATCTTGGCACTGGTAGCATGGTTGGAACTTAAATAATTAAATGTGAATTGTTAAAACAAATATTATATCACTAGACATTAAGCCCGTTACAATAACGGCGCTAGAAGCCCAGAGCGCCCCCTTAGTGTCCCAAGACCATAGCCCCCTCCTCCATGTCCTAAGGCCATAGCCCCCCTCCTCCATGTCCCAAGGCCATAGCCCCCTCCTCCATGTCCCAAGGCCATAGCCCCCCTCCTCCATGTCCCAAGGCCAGAGTCCCCTCTTAGTGTCTCAAGTCCAGAGTCCCCCTGCAGTGTCCCAAGGCCAGAGTCCATCCTCTGTCCCAAATCTAGAGACCTCCTCTGTCCCAAATCTATAGTCCCCCCTCTGTCCCAAATCTAGAGTCCCCCCTCTGTCCCAAATCCAGAGTCCCCCACTGTCCCAGATGTGGTGTCTCCCCTCTGTCCCAAATCCAGGGTCCCCCCCTCTGTCCCAAATCCAGCCCCTCCCTCTGTCCCAAATCCAGCCCCCCTCTGTCCCAAATCCAGGGTCCCTCCTCTGTCCCAAATCCAGGGCCCCCCTGTCCCAAATCCAGGGTCCCTCCTCTGTCCCACATTCAGGCCCCCCTCTGTCCCAAATGAAAACCAGACAGGGGGGCCGACTGTCCGGGTGAAAACCAGATGGCTGGCAAGCCTAGATAATAGTATACATTACAGTGATCACATAAATGAATAGCCTTCCAGCCACGTCAAGGTAACCCCAGTATGGAAGGTCCTAACTTCTAAACCTTTTTATTTTAATTATGATTAGCAAACTTTTGCATTCCTCATATTTGTGCACTGGATCAATATAGCAATACAGCAGTATTCTCACTTTCCCCCAGCACATTGGCTTTTTAAAATAGCTGAAGATGCCATCCATCCAGTGCTTATATGAAAGGGCATGTCCACCCTTTTTAAAAACTTTTGCCACCATGGAGGGGATACCCTCCCACCCCCAACCGCTATATTCACAACTTCAAAATAGCTTCCCTTTTTTACTTACACCTTCTCGATCCTGCGCTGATCTGGTCTGGTCCCCTGACCGTCGGAACTGCAAGCAAGTGGCCGAACCGCAGCCGCGGCTGTGATTGACTGAGAGGCAGCCAATAACAGCCACGGCTGCCATTAATGAAAACGGTGCTGGAACGAGGAGGTGTAAGTAAAGAAGTGAAGCGATTCTGAAGTTATGAATATAGCGGTTGGGGGTGGGAGGGTATCCCCTGCATGGTGGCACAAGCTTTTAAAGCTACATAACTCCCAGCCACAGAGGGAATGGGAAGGAGGGAGGGAGAGGGGGGAAAGGGCTCTACTGAGCATGCCTCATACCTTGATGAGGTTAGGCAAGCTACAGGCACAGGATGAGGCACTGACAGCTCCTACCCAGCAGTTTCCTGCACTTTGAAGAGGCAGAACAGGAGAACCACAAGGAGCAGAGATGTAAGGTAAGGATATTTTTTTTTACAGTGGGGCCAGTAGTTGGTAAAATTTTAGTTTGGGGGGTGGACATGCCCTTTAAAGACATAGTCCAATTGAATTCAATTAAAGGGGTGTGTTGGGGGTGCTATTACCACCTAGAAGCTTGACCATGCTTCCTAATAAAACATACAATAGAAGGACTGTGGAAGCACTTCTTAGGCTAATTTAAAATTACATCATAAACAAAAGGGTTTTAGAATACATTACAGTGATCACATCAATGTATAGACTTCCAACCATGTCAAGGTAACCCTAGTATGGAAGGTCCTAACTTCTAAACCTTTTAATTTTAATTACGATTAGCAAAGTTTTGCATTCCTCATACTTCTGCACTGGATCAATATAGCAATATAGCAATATTCTCACTTCTCCCCAGCACATTGGCTTTTTAAAATAAGGGAAGAGACCGTCCATTACTGTGATCACATGAATTAAAAAGCCATTTCTATGAATTAGTCCGCACTATATGCTTCTCTAGTATTCTATTAATTGTCATTATCTGCTAAGCCAGTGCCCTGTGATCTGTGTTATTTAGCCTTTAACATCTGTGTACTGTATATTCTAAGAAGATTGAATTACTGTAGGAAAATGTTATCCAAAACTCCTTCTAATTGTTTTGGGCCTGTCAATTACAAAAAAATAATAATTTTATGCATCTTTTTCAGAAACTGCTGCTCATATCATATCTGAAGCAAATACTATTGATACTCATACCCATTAAAAGAACTTACTTTATTTTGCAATGCATTTTAATGTAGTCAAGAGATAAACAAGCAAAAAAGATGATCAATGCCCATTCCAGGGCCCAATATAATTTTAAAGTATCTGCGCTAATGCATATAGTAAAAACTTTGGGGTTTTAGAATCCTGTTTATGATTACAAAACAAAAATACCTTCCAACCTCATCAATGTAACATCAGTAAGGAAAGCCCTAACTATGTCTTCTGATTTTCTGGAAACCTTTTTACTTGATTGTTACTACCACATGGAATTACAATTACATAAAGTAGAAGTTCTATTGCTCTGTCCATGTTAGTATATAATTTACCACAATTGCTCTGTAGCAAGATACATTGCGATGCACCAAAGTGCGCACCACTCCTCTTTTGGAATTTAATTCAGGCTAACCAATGTTATATCGGCTAGCATGACTGAAACTCCTTCCTTGCGGCGTGGTGGAATAGCAAAACAGCTGATAGCGATGCACCGAGAGACTCTATAGGCATATAGAATCGCTGGGCTGTTTGCACCGGGTTGCTGATAGCGTCGCTCTTTGCATCACCCTGATAGTATATCCCAACATTAAAGGGACTGTCCACCCCAATCTAGAAAAACCTGTCTATTGTAGATTACCCCCCAAAAGCAGGAGATCGTTTTATAGAAAATGTTTAAATCGGCTCCCAACCAGAGTTATTATACTTACAAGCTCCTCTATCTTCCGCCGCTTCCTGTTTCCTCACTCAGTCTCCACTGCGGCTGCTGTGTTCTTTTTTTGTTCTTGAGAAGCCGCAGTGGAGACTGCTCCGGGAATGGCAGTCAGTGATTGGCTGTGACGTCACTGTCACAGCCGACACTGACTGCCTTACCCGGAAGTGCAGAGCCACGGAGGAGGGTGAAGGAGGAGCATGTAAGTATAATAACTCTGTCTGGGAGCCGATTTAAACATTTTCTATAAAACGATCTCCTGCTTTTGGGGGGTAATCTACAATACATAAATTTTTATAGAGAGTGGTGGACATTCCTGTTCCTCACTTCCTGTACCTCAGTAATTTTGTGAAAAGGTCATAAACCAACCAATGAATTAAATTATTTGATTAGGAACAAGTTCTGAAACCAATTAACAGACAAGAAGGGTGGTGTCAGAACACAGATACTGAAACAAGAAGGTTAAATACGTTGATTGAATCCATTGCAGACAATGTGACTATTTTTTATAAAGGCTACAATATTTAATTGTTTTGTTGAGATTTGTCCTTGCTTACAAAGTTGTTAAATATGTTTTAGCTATGTTGGCTATCTTATATAATATCTTCAATTAAATAAAAAGGCATATGAGTAAGGGGAGATCTAATGCCTTATACTCTCCCTATTTTATTTAATATCTTAATGAATTAAGAGGTGCACAGTGTAAGTAAAAATGTTAAGCCCTTCCCCTCCCATCCCGATCCCTGTTTGCTGCCCTGTGCCCTAGCATTAAATGCTTTTTCTGTAGTGTAGTGGGCCTTTTCCCACCCCAAACAGCCATATTTGTTTTTTTTTACAAACAAATATGGTGGTTGGGGGTGGGATAGGGTCCCCTACACCACAAAAAAAGTTTTTGTGAGAGGGGGAGCACAATGTTTCCTCAAGTTAATAAGGTGCACAGGTGTGTCAGCTGTATGTACCTCTTTATAAACTGAAGATGTCTTACACATACAGAGGACTGTCTGTACCTGATTCTTTTGGCTTTTAGTCACACACAGTGTTCATGGTTAAAAACATTCTTTTGTTAATATTTTGTATAATGTATACATTGACATAAAGGTTCCCCGCTTGTAATTTGCTAATTTTATGTCTTGTGATTATGTCTTGTGACCTTTAAAGGGAATGTTGAGGCTAAACTTTCCTCCCTAACTTGTGACCCAGAAACTACTGAGCAAAATGAGCAATGGATTGCTTTTCCTTAAGAAAGATATAACTGTGTGAAATAAGTAAAATATTTTGCTACAGCAATCACTATAGTTAATTTTTCCTGTTTTCTTTGTAAAGTGAGGTACAAAGTGCTGTAACTCACTGGACTACATTATCACCCCCAGGCGTGACCATGCCCAAGCCAATACATTGGAAAAGAGCAGGAGCTAGAAGAAAGGGATTGACTTTCCAAGGAATATGCCTGATTAGGAATAATTTAGAGCGGTAAGTGATATTTAGTTTAATTAGTGTATTTAAAGTTATAAATCCAGAAAATGTGTTAGTCTAAATCAAGGCCTTTGAGTAATAATTCACAGCTTGGGTTAAAAGACATTTGTCATAAGATTGTCTGTACACCAGTTCAGTTTACTTAATGCCGTTTATATTTGCTGTGTGTGGTATTTCAGACTGCACCATTTTACTGTAAATATGCCCCATTCTGTTTGTTTAATGCTGTGGAATGTAATGAGTCAAATGATGGTAAGAGAGGGCAGAGAAATTGCAGATAAATATCACCTTATGGAAGAAACGTTAGATTTGATAGGACAGTACCCACTCTTCTGCAGACCATACACTGACCCAACATTAGGCAGATTTGTTGGATGTGTGGAGTGGAGTGTGTATCTATATCCACAGAATATTTTCATTATTTTATTTTTAACATAACAAAATATAAACAATAATGATCATATTTTATATAAAAAAAATACTTTGGGAAAGCATCTTTAAAATGTTTTTTTCCTATAAAAAACCCAAACCAATTAAAATAAAAAATTATAATTAAAAAAGAGAAAAAAATACACAAAAGGAAAAAAAATACAAATAGTATTAACAAAAATGTTCTTGCATTTATTAAACTCCCCCCTTTTTAACAAGCAGTTGGATTTCTTTGTTAATCTCTTCTCTGAGAATATGGTAAAGAAAGGGTTTAAAGCTAAGTGGCTGCACTCTGTATAGTTTTCTGCAAGCTTTCTATTCATGGCTTCTTTGACAAGCGGGAATGCAGAGCTCCTGAGCTGTGTTTTGTGGGAATAGGCTCTTTCAGTACTGGTTTATTACATGGCTAATTAAACAAGGTCACCGAGCTGCTTTGTTGATAGAGTCATCAGTGGTACATCCACCCTAATATTGTTTACCTTGAGTACATGGATTTAGCGCATCTGAAATTAGTTTCTGATTCTGATTAGTTTCCAGGATGGGAAATTCTTAATGTGTAAAAAAACAGATTTATTTTTGTTAATATTTCATATTGTCTTGTCTTGCGATATGCTGGTTACATATTTTACTATTTATCTTAAAAATATTTAGAACTTTTATATGTGACAATATTTTTGTACAAAAAGTGATGTTTTCTGTAGGGTGAAATGATCTCAGGTGCCATAAGTGTAATATATAAGGGATAATGTGCCATTATAGTATAATATATAAGGGATAATGCACCCCTTACAGTGTAATATATAAGGGATAATGTGCCATTATAGTGTAATATATAAGGGATAAGCTCCCTTACAGTTAATAATAAGGGATAATGCACCCCTTAAAGTGTAATATATAAAGGGATAATGCTCCCCTACAGTGTAAGATATAAGTGATAAGCATCCCCTTAAAGTGTAATTATATAGGGATAATGCCCCTTAAGTATAAATATAGGATAATGGCCATTATAGTATAATATATAAGGTAAATGCACCCCTTATGTATATATAGGGGGAAATGCACCCCTTACAGGTGTAACATATAAGGGATAATGTGCCCCTTACAGTGTAATATATAAGGGATATATGCACGCCTTACGTGTAAATAATAAGGGATATGCATTATAGTAAATAATATAAGGGATAATGCAAAACCCCTTACAGTGTAAATAAGGGAATGCCCCCTTACAGTTAATATATGAGGGATAATGTGCCCTTTACAGTGTAATATAAAGGGATCATGTGCCATTATATTTAATATATAAGGGATAATGCAACCCCTTACAGTGTAAATTAAAAGGGATAATGTGCCCTTTATAGTACTAATATATAAGGGATAATGCACCCTTATGAAATATTAGGGAATGCACCCCTTACAGTGTAATATAAAGGAATAATGCCCCCTTACAGTGTAATTATATAAAGGATAATGCGCCGCCCTTATAGTATAATATAAAGGGATAATGCAACCCTTACAAGTGTAATATATAAAAGATAATGCGCCCCTTATAGATAATATAAAGGATAATGCCCCCCTTATAGTACATATATTAGGGATAATGCACCCCTTACAGTGTAATATATAAGGGATAATGCCACCACTTACAGTGTAAGGGTTGCTTACAGTATAGGGTGTGTAAAAAATAATATTACGCCATGACAGGTCCAGGTCACTTATATATTTTTATTCTAGCTTTAAGGGCTTATTATTTGTTATAATACACAAATTTTTATTACTTTTTAATTATTAATTATTTTTTTAATACAGTGTGTGTATTCTTAAAAAAGTTTTCTTTTTGATTCAAGTAATATTGTTTTACCTTGAGTACATGGATTTAGCGCATCTGAAATTAGTTTCTGATTCTTACCAGGATAGAAAATTCTTAATGTGTAAAAAAACTATTTTTTTTGTTAATATTTCATATTGTCTTGTCTTGCGATATGCTGGTTACATATTTTTTACTATTTTATCTTAAAAATATTTAGAACTTTTATATGTGACAATTTTTGTACAAACGGTGATGTTTTTCTGTAGGGTGAAAGGAGTCTCAGGTGCCATAAGTATAATATATAAGGGATAATGTGCCATTATAGTATAATATAATAAGGATAATGTGCCCCTTACAGTGTAATTCTAAGGGATAATGCACCCCTTACAGTGTAATATAGAAGGGATAATGCACCCCTTACAGTGTAATATATAAGGGAAATGCACCCCTTACAGTGTAATATATAATGTATAAGTCTCCCCTTACATGTAATAATCTAGGGATATGCACGCCATTATAGTAATAATATATAAGGGATAATGCACCCCTTTACAGTGTATATATAGGGGAAATGCACCCTCTACAATGTAAAATATATAAGGTATAATGTGCCCCTTACAGTGTAATATAAAAGGGATAATGTGCCATTATAAGTATAATTATAAGGGATATGCACCCCTTAATCTGTAATATATAAGGATAAATGCACCCCTTACAGTGTTAATATAATAAGGGATAATGCACCCCTTACAGTGTAATATATAAGGATAATTCACCCCTTACAGTGTATATATAAGGGATAATGCTCCCCTTACAGTGTATAATAGGGATAATGTGCCATTATAGTATAATATATAAGGGATAATGCGCCCCTTCAGTGTAATATATAGGGGAAAATGCAACCCTTACAGTGTAATATATAAGGGATATGCGCCCCTTACAAGTGTAATATATAGGGGAAAATGCACCCCTTACAGTGTAATATATAAGGGATAATGTGCCCCTTACAGTGTAATATAAAGGGTAATTGCCATTATAGTGTAATATAAAAGGGATAATGCACCCCTTACAGTGTAATATATAAGGGATAATTGCCCCTAACAGTGTAATATAAAGGGATAATGTGCCATTAGTAGTGTATATGAATATATGGAGTGGGAGGGAGGGGGGTTCTCCCGTTACATTGCCAGTGAGCCTTGGCTCACAGCAGTCAGTTTTGGATTAGGGTGAAGGGGTAGGTTATAATGGATATTGTACCCCCTACTGTTAAATTATATGGATATCCAAAGTCACCTCGGTTGTCCGTGTCGGTATAAAAGGTCACCGAACTCCTCGGTGACTTATAATATCCTTATAATTTACAGTGAGGGGGGGTACATTATCCACTAATATAAACCACCCCATAGGGATTGCTATGGGAGGAACTGTAAGATTATAGCTTATAATCTTACAGTCCAGGAGGAGGAAACCAGAAGCCACAAAGGGTAGGTTATAATAAATAATGCACCCCCAACTGTAAATAAAGGGATATAGAGTCACCTTGAGTTTCGTGCCCTGTATAAAGTACTCGGCCTGCAGCCCCGTGCTTTTAAATGGTCATGGAACTCCTAGTGACTTCTAATATCGTTTATAATTATATTATGCATTATCCACCATATTGAGGTGAATAAACGATATTACAAAACAAATATATATGTAATTCTATCCTATCTTTTTAATGCTACCTCTAACACTCCACTAGTTGGGACACTGAGAAGCACATTGAGCAGCAGGAAGGCTAATAAAGAAACCAACATAGCACTCGTGCAGTGCATTCTTCTTAGGTCCAATTTCCAAACATGTGCATGAGCCTGACGGCAAACTCTGGGTCACTACTAATACCGTTGCCACAGCAGGTGTAAATTCAATCATGTAAAGTTCATAAGTAGGCACACGCAATAAGTCTCAAGAAATATGTCATTATTCTAAGTGCTGAAAAACAAAAACGCAAACATACACACAACGTTTGGGGGGGTTAGCCCCTTCTCAGGCATTCTTATAGTGTACCTATCTAAAGGGGAATATGAGAACATATATTTTCTTTTAATTACATTGTGCCCAAATTTTATTACGTTGATTATTTTTAGGAAATGGTACCTAAGGATGAGCTAATGACCATGTGATGGGGGGGTCCTCTCATTCTAATTTTGGATTTCTCAAAGTTTATTTCTGGGTGTTGCTGGCCCACCATGGCTTAGTGGTGCTTTCACAAGGCCATAATAAAGTCCATCAGCGTACCGTCTTGATTCAAATAATGTGTTTTATCACACGTAAGGTTTTGATGCTTTCATAGCACCTTCATCAGACAATATCAAATTAATTTTTTTTGTTCATCTTATTAGGTAATAACCATGTAGTAGATGGGAGGGGACAAAAAGCAAAACAACATAAATCAGAATATCCAGTGAACTACTTCTGCTCCACTGGTCTAGATACCAGCTTTAACGCTGAGATGATTTTCCTTATAGATTGGTAGATACTTATGCGTTTAATTCTTATTGTAATACGTATGTGCACTTATCTGTTGTATTCAATTAGATTCAACTGGACTTGAAGTTTAGTTCTTGAAGACGTTTCGCTAGTCATCGACTGGCTTCTCAATCAGAATGACTGAATCTGTGGCAATTAGTACCCTGGAAAATCCCAATTAGCATATCACAGCCAAGTGTTAAGGGCGTTGATTGGATAGTGGCTAAGAGGTGTTATAGGAACGCCCAGGGTAAGGTGTTCAAAACAGCATTGTACATGGCAGACAGTGGTGTCGAAACCCCCCACCTCTATTTAGGCTTGGTTTCTTTATTTTAACATTAAATGGCCTCCTTAACACCTCTCTTGAACAGTCACGTTCCTTCGCCAATATGGTTAACATACAATCTTCAAAGGTGTGTCCTTTATCCTTAAAGGGTATCTCCACTGAGGAAAAAAGCATTTTTTTTTTTTGGTGTATTTTAAAGTACACCATCCCCCAACCCTCTCCCTGCCTTTTCCCCCAGAATTCCTTTCGTTTGAATGCAGGCAGCATGGGAAAGTTGTGCAGGTTCCTGGGGGGTGTCTTCACCTGTACTCGAGAGTGCTGTCACTCAAGTAGCAGACACACCCACTTGGCTGTAGTAAGAAATCCTTTCCTCCCTGACTCTCTAAGTTCATTTTTAAGCTGATCATGCATAGAGATGCGGAGAAAAAGTTAAAACCCTCTTCCCACACTACTGTAAGTAGGGGGAACTTTGTGTTTTTTTAATAAAGAGTTTTTTGTGTCTAACTCTGACAGGGAGGTTGAAAAATTGATCAATGATGATTCATAGAGGTGCTGGGAATATGAGGCAATTGGTATGGGAGGGAGTGGGAGAGGAAAAAGATAGTACCTGATACTCCATAATTAGTGAAGTCAGCGAAGCTGCTGTGATGGTCATGTGATATTCCTCCATTAATCATGTGAACTCAGTAGCTTGAAGTGAAGGGTGTGTGTGTGTGTAGAATCGACCAACCAGTGCAGATCACACAAGACAGCAGTCCCGACGGATCCTTTTACTTTGCGCATGCCACTAAAGGAAAAATGCGCGTCGGACATTTCACATGAAAGTGGGCGGGACCTGCACCATCCACAGCGTTCTGGGGGAAACTCATGGATTTCTTCTAAACTATGCTCAAAGACACAGGATACTGCAGGTACATATCCACCTTACACTATCTATCCTTACAACCCAGGTGACTTTTATCAGTGGAGATACCCTTTAAGATGCAGGACACAGCGAGTCCTGACCGAGGAATGGCTCTTCTGTGCTGGGCATACGTTGATGCAGCAAGCATATGTGCACTTATTAATGGTTTAAACGTGATATTTGTTTTAATGGAAAATGTTTAATTATTAAAGGGCATGTCCACCCCCAAAACTGAAAATTTAACCCCATTCTGGCTCACCTGTAGTTAAAAAAATCCGTTACCTTATATCTGCTCCCTAAATGGTTCTTCTGAATGCCTTTTCTAGTCCTGGAAAACTGCAGAGTAGAAAGCTGACGTGAGTCATCCGGTGCGTTCTTGCCTCATCCTCATCAAGGTCTGAGGCATGCGCAGGGGATCCATCCTCTGAGGCCATGACACTAGAGTGAAATCCTCTTTGCGCAAAGTAACAGCTGCCCAACCTTAACCGCCATAATATTTCTTTAAAAAAATGCCCGATGGTTATTATGGACCCTTCTCTCCCGCGGCATCTTTGATGATGTCAGCGCGTTTTACAATCACAGATGCGGATGGCGGACCAGGCCCGTCTTGAAAACTTCCGCAAGCAGGGAGCAGGGATAGAGATGTTGTGGGAGAGAAGGGTCTGTAAGTAAAGATTGGGATCTTTTAGAAGTTTTATTGGCTGCAGTTGGGGGGTGGGCAGCTGCACCTACCTTATATAAAAAGTTAATTTACAGGGTGGACATGCCCTTAAATTGATGTCATTTAGCAAACAAGTCCCTGGACTTTGTATATGCATTCTTTACCCACAGTCATAGGAAGCAATGTCAAAGATCACCTAAATATAGGGGTTGAAACCAATTATCTATTTAGTCATTATCGGGCACATGAAGAGCTAAACATTTAACACGTTTGATAACTACTATTACAGTAATCACATCAGTATATAAATAAGATATACGCTACCTACAGGTCTAAGGATATTAAGCACGAGGATCCATGACTTACATTATGAACCGAAGGAAGTAATCATATTAACTGAGGTAGCGTATCCTATATATATACTGATGTGCTCATGAAATATATTATCAAAATTTAAAGTTTTAGTCTCATGTACCGTAAGTGAATATAGATTAATGTTCAACCATATTTAGGGATTACATCACCAAAAAAAATAACCCTGCCCTACTACCACTGTTCCCCTTCCTGTATTAGTTCATTAATAGGAAATCCCTGTTTAATGTATAAATAGTTAATTACCGTTCCTGTTAAAAGAGGAAAGAAGGATCGAACATTGTCTGTCAAGAATAAACAGGGATTCCTATATAAATGAAAAATGCAGAGGGGGAGGGGGTGAGTAGAATACAGGAAGTCACTCAGTGCATCACTGAGTGATTGTAATATAGATTTCGTACTGCACCTTCCCATTGAAAATGCCTAGCCTTATGTATTATAAATTTACTTTCAATATTTTCAATTACATTTTATTTGTATTTCTTACATAAAATATATTCAAAAAAAGCAGGTATTCTTTTGGTATTGATGCTAATCACAATTCGAAGGTGTGTGACCTTGCTAAATTCCCAGTTTTTACCTTAATAATAAGAACATCTATCTACGTAGGCAATGAAAATGCTATAAATATACAGGTTATTAATAAAAGTTCTATCGTTTAAAATATGCGTAATTTTGCCCCAACCATCAGGTGTTAGCTTCAAATATTAAATAAGATTTGAGTGGTGGGGCAAAATTAGCACCATGTAAACGCTAAGAACTTTTATGAAATCTCCCTGATAATTTTTAAAAATTATTTACATAATTAATGTTTCCCTTTGTTATTATATTAGCTGATGTGGCCAGCAGTTTCAGTATGCAGTTAGAGTAATTGGTAGCAATTTTGCTTCCAACTGTTGAAAGAGATGAATTTCTGTTGCTGAAAAAATCAAGAAAAGAATGTAAGTACTTATATAGTAGGTATAATTGTTTCTATTGTCATTAGTGCATGTAAAATGATCTGAATGGAAACAAAGCATAAAAAAAAAAAACTTGTATTGTTGGCCCCTAATTTTAGTTTGGTTGGTATTTGTGTTCATTTTTTCATTAATTACATAGGCCTTTACCAACTACTAAAATATTAACACAAACTAATCCGTGTGTATAACCAGTGTCTCCTTGCACTTGTTATGCCTAAGAAATAAAAGCATCTGATTTTTTTTAATTAATGATTGTTTGGTTGGAACTTATTTTTAACAGGCACTTTTGCTCTGTAAACCCTTGTAATGTGATGGCCATAGGAATTGTGGGTGTTGGTGCATTGCGAAACAGACTTTAAAGGGGAACTGTGGTTCTCCCAACAAGTTAATGAAAGGCCAGTTTCTACCTTTTAAAAGAGCCATCAACCACCCTCTCTACGTGCTCCACAGCCCAAGATATAAAAATGACTGACCAGAAAGTTAATGGGTGGGAGGCTGACATGTGAACATTCCTAAGGCTTCCCCTGATGCCGGTGAGCACAGCCTCAGACTCCCTCAGTTTGTGAGGGAGACAGGAAGTCCTCCTCCTCTCTGCTGTGTGAAGGACCTGCAGCTGTCAGAGAAGGTAAGGGAATCTACAGCCCTCTCTCTCACTATGTGAAAACAGCCTTTCAGGCAGAGTTCTCACTCGTTCTTACTCTGCCTGAAAAGGCTGTTTCCACAAAGTTTTCTGGAGGGACCATGGGGTCCATGATGGGAGGGACCAGGGCGGGCTGCCAAAGGGGAGGAGAGACAGGGCAGATGTGACTGACATGTCAGAGCAGGAAGCAGGAAGTGCAGGGGACCGTGTGATGCTGTGCTGCCATATCACAACACAAAATTTTAAATATCTTCAAAATATGCAAAATAAACAATGGAAATAAATTGCAAAAACTCTCAGGGAGGCAATTCCTATCAATCTTTAATCTTACTTTGGACCACAGTTTCTCTTTTACTAACAAGGCTATTGCTGGCATTAAAAAAAGTCAATAGCTGTTGTCAAAGTTGTTACATGCAGGACTTTGTGCGTACCACCACACTTATCCGTTTTAAAGTCACACTTGCTACGTCACCGCAAAACGGGTCAGTGTGATGTAGCTTGTGTTTTAGTGTTATGTATATATCTTTTTTTGATTTGTAACATCAACTATCCCTGTTATTCCTACTGTATCTTGTAATCTGTTACTCCTGCAATAAAGCTCTAAATCAGTGGCTGACGGCTACTCTCATCTTGATTTTTACATATTCGCGTCACGCAGTGTCCATGACTCTATTGTAGAAACTGTGGTGGGCAAGTGTGATGCAGAAGCTGGAGAGTACGCAGAAGCAGCTCAACACTCTTATAGTGGAAAAAAAGTAAAAACCGTCCTTTATTTAATACATGAATTCATTCTAACACGGGGACATGCTAAAAACAATTAAAAAAAGGAGTGACCCCTCTCAGGTATATAGATGACATGTAATAAAAGTCTCAACAATACAGGTTAACAGATAAAGTCACAAAAGTTAAAAATGTTGAGCATACTAGTACCAGTTCGGTCGTTAGTAGAGAAAGGGGAGAGGGTCCAAGACGGGGTGTATACCCCATGAACGCGTTTCGCTCTAACGCAAGTGCAACGGAGCTTCCTCTGCGTATCTTTTAGAGCTACCCGCCGGTTAAAAGGATTTAGTAGTCTGGCAAATGGTCACTACACAGAAGGTGTTAGCTGAAACAATAATTGTGGAAGTTAGTGTTCGCTTTACTTCTTAAAACAGATATTATATATAATATATAGATAAATGCATATTATTATTTATCATTATTAATGTTCTTTTCTCCTCATAAATGTAACGATTCTTTTAGTCCTATGACCCCTAATGGTTTCTACATTGTCTTTGTTGTTTGCACCTATGAAGAATTCTGAGTTGCAAGCTAAATTGAATTTGTTCAGAATTTTCTGCTTTATTTTTTTTAACTGGCCATACATATGTGACAATAGACAGCTCCAGTTATATTCAATTGTGATTTCTAGTTATTGGTCAGTCTATGCTTTTAAAACCAACAATCCAGGTCATTAGCTCTTTGAGTAGAGGTGGATTGGCGAGTATATCTGCAAATCATTTCATATTACCAACAAATTTCAATAGAGTATGCTGTGTAATTTACAAAGTGGTGTCACAGTGTATGCTTAGTTTATGTATTTTCTTTTTTGACAGTTGTGAGACAGAGGAGAGAAGCGGATGGAGCTCTGTTTTCGGAACTTCACAGAAAGCTTCAGTCGCAGGATAGTTATGCCAAAGGAACATTTACTGTTTCCCATCACTTATTGTTCTGGATCAGATTGTATTATACCAGTTACTACCATTAAAATTTTGGGGGTCACTTGAAATGTCCTTGTTTTTGAAAGAAAATTAAGCTTTGTCCAATAAAATTAACATCAAATTGATCACAAATACAGTTGTAAATATTATTTTTTAAGAAAAACTACAAAGCCACTAGTTAAAGGCAATCCAGCCCCCAAAATGAAAACTTTATATACAGGTAAATCCCCCCCCCCCCCAAAACTAGGTAATAGTTTGAAATGTGAAATATATGAAGTCTAACCTGAAATCCTGACACATGTCCTGTTCCCTGTTTCTTCCTGGTTCTTCCAGTTAGTAACTGTCAGTTATGGGATTTGACGTTGACAATCACAGCCAATGGCTGGAATGTAATCCTCTATCTGCCTCTTCTGAGCATGCCAGGCTCAGTACAGGTTCTAAATTGCTCAGTTCCATGAGGCATCCAGAAGCATAGCGGCATACAGTTAAGGATCATAGGACAAACTATGATATATCAAATATTTAAAGAGGCCATTCTTTCTAAAAGAGTTATTATGAGGGTGGAGTGTCTTTAAGGTTAATAGAGGCCCATTATCAGCAAACTAAAATCTGTGTTTCAGTGGAATATTGTGATTGCAAAGAGAAAAATACGGTGGCCACATACAGTCATGTTATAGATATTATTTCTGTGATAGGAAGCTGCAAGTTGGGGTTCTGAGGTTTTCTCAAACAGATGCACCAGATACTCATCACATTTAGAGAATCCACACTCTTAAAAAGGTATGGCCAAAGCACACAATAAAAAGGTATGGCCACCCCAAACTTACTTGTAGATTGAGATATCTTCACATTTTTCGCAACCCCACTCCTCCGTGCTCTCGAACACCTCCGGGTTTACTTCATGACTTCAGACATGATTGATTATTAACAGTAGCTTGTGAGGGTGCACGAAAGCTCTAGGCTTTCACAGTGCACAGGACAGGAGTGGTGGGCAAAGAAACAGGATGGATAGCTCAGTCTACAAATAAGTATGAGAAAAGTGAGCATAGTGTTTTTACAGGGGGTCTGATACCTGCAGGGCAATTTTTATTTTGGGGGTGGATATACCCTTTAATGGGTAAGTCCAGACCTCAAATGAAAGATTATATACTGGTAAATCACCCCCTAACCCCAAAATTGCAGAGAAAGCTGAAATGTAAAAGACTTACCTGAAATGCTGCACAAGTCCTGTTTTTGCTTCCAGATTTCTTCCTGTTATCAACTGTCATTGACATCACAGCCAATGACTGAATGCAATCCCTAACTGCCCTCCTCTGAGCATGTACAATCTCATGACCAGCCCTCATACATTGCTGAATGGGGCGCGTGAACAAATATAATGTTAACACACACCACACACACACACTAACATTAGTAAAAGATGTTATTATGTGGGTGGAGGATAACCTTTTCTGACTCCTGATTGGGGAGTGTCCAATTATTTGTACTTGGCCATCAGGAGGCATATGCTTTTGTGGTATGTGGTCATCGACCTCAATGGTGTACTTCCTATCAGACCGAGCCTCAGCCAATCACCTACTTGGCTGCCAGTCTTGCCCCTTCAGCTTCCGTGCACGGAAGCAGCAGATGAAGGCTGGTAAGTATATTTAGGAGCCCATATGAGACATTTTAACCTACCAAAAAATAGGTATAGGGAGATTCCATGCAGCATCATAATTTTTGACACTTGAAAGTCAGCTGGAGGAAGGGGGGGGGGGGGACTCCACTGCGCATGCCAGAAGCCTCAGAGGCACAGTTAGAGAAGAAATGGATTACACCAAGAAAAGGTTTTTCAGTTACCTGTACTGTATTTTATCATGCAGAACAAATGCAGCAGAGGAAAGGGTTCATTTAACGCTACACATTTGCTCAGCATGAATTTCAGTTGGGGGAGGGGTGGACATGTCCTTAACATTCTTAGTTTGACTTATATAGACCATGTACACTACATGCACCTACATTCAGGATTCCCATGAAATAACTGCATGTAAAATTAATTTGCAGAATTCAAACTGCAGCAACCTATGTCAGGTAATTAGCTTGCCATTGTGTTTGTGAATTTCAACCATGACTGCTAAGATAACATACTTGGCACATTATTATTGAACAATAGCAATTGTTTCATACTTTATATACTTCATTTGTTTCATACTTTGTTACAACTTTCATTGCAATTTTTAGATTTATTTTCTTACCTATTTAATGCAGTAATTTGTCTCTTTCAGAATGCAGGTTTCTAGGTAGCTAGGAGCTAGGTTTTTTCCATAAAAAAATATTTTTGTGTCGTTGCAAAATGCCAACCACTGCCATTGTGAGTCATAAATTGTACTCTTCTTGCCATGCCAAGCTAGTAGAAAATATGCACTCACGCTTGCTGCCTTTGTTTTAGTCCTAAGTTTTATATGATAAAATCAGATAACATCCGGTTGGTGGTAGCAGAGAAAACTGGCTAAGGTACTAGAGTGGTTGCTATACGAGTCAAGAGATCATGAAGGTTTCTTGTAAATGCAGCAATTTTGCAATGTGGGTTGCAGTCTCAGATTTCAATTAACCTTTAGGAGAGAAGGGGCTTGTAAGTATCAATCTAAACATTTTTTTAAAGAAATGTTTTGGCGGTTGGGGGTGGGCAGGGGTGGTACCTACCTTGTGCTAAAAGCTTTTCACGTTAGTTTGCCATGGCTGCAGAGGATGGATCCGAGGTGAGGGGGTGTGTTTGGGGGGGGGGGGGTTTCCCTGCGCATGCCTAGTTCTTGTGAGGGTATGAAGAGAAACCGGGCACTGGATGACTCACTGACAGCTTTACTCTTCACTTTTCTGGACTTTAAAAAGGCACAGCAGGAGAAACCATTTGGAGAGAGATGTAAGGTAAAGATTTTTGAACACTACACAGTGGGGCAGTGTGGTATTAAATTTATTTTTGGGGGTGGATATGTCCTTTTAAAAGCATGCTGATTGGTAGTCTGGATTTACTGATATATACAATTGCTTGACTAAATTATTGTGCCTATGAATTGAGTCCGATATTTTGCCCCAAACAACCAAAAAAATAGACAGTTGATTGGACATGAAATATCAGACCATGTCGCTAACCCTTAAAGGGTATCTCCACTCGTATTATTGAAGATTTGGGAATCCAGTTCTATTGAAGAACGGGGGTAAAGGAGCTGGCCTTACCTTCCGTTTTCAATAGAAAAAAAAGGAGCCAGGAGAGAAGGTAAAAACTGCTCGCTCGCTCCCCGCGCTTAGCTGACAGGTCCCGACGGACTTGTCTTCTAGCGCAAGATCGCGCATGTGCATAGAAGACAAGGTTCGTCGGGACCTGTCAGACTACACGCCGGGGAGCGAGCGAGCGGAGCGGGTAAGTTCTTCCTTCTCTACTGGCCTCCTGCGTTCTATTGAAGAAGGAAGGTAAGGCACAGCTCCTTTACCTCCCGTTCTTCAATAGAACTGGATTCCCAAATCTTTAAAATACGAGTGGAGATACCCTTAAAGGACTTATCCTTTAAAATTTAACTTGGACTTTAGCTGTCCTTTGACAGTTGCACTTTTGTCAGTGTTGTAAATTAATATAATCCAAGTATCTTTCCAGTTCTTTTATTGCACCTATAATTTGTATTGTATATTTTTTGCTTCGTAAAGATATTGATTACTCCTGAAACAAATTGCTCACCAGCTACTGTAAAAGCCCTTGAGATTTAAATAATTTAATGTCTCACGTATTTCAGCAATAGCTTTAATTTTAAAAGGCTTCAATCTTTATTTCTCAGTAGGTCTCTGATTGGTTAATGTGCCTTAATGCATTGTGACCTGTCATCCATGCCATGATAAGCCTAATGGCCTTTCTTCCAAGACACAGGAAGGACATTTCAACTGTTACAGGAGCTGTAGTTTTTGTTCCTTCATCTTAAAATCCTTTATCCTCTGTTCAAGGAAAACCTCTTGAAGTAATAGATTTTCTTTTTGTTTATTTTTAAAATGGAACAAAAACCTATGTAGTCTGTATATTTTTAGTGATATCTTCTATTATGTGACTGATTTTGATTGATCTAAAAACCTTTCACTTTTGAGATTTTTCTGCTGCTGCTTTGTAGCCAGCTGACGTCAAAGTCCTTATTGCTTTGAATAAAATCCTAAAGAAAGGAGTAGTTGATCATATTGAACATTGTGATTTGAACAAAAATAATAATTAGTTGTCAACAACCATTTGTTTATTAAGCTAATACTGAACATGTGAGTGATGTTGTCATTCAAAATCTTTTCGTTTTGGTTACCATATGTCACATTCAAACTGCTAGTACAGTCAATCAGAATGTTGTCCTATGGAGATGGAACGGGTGCCAGAGAAGAACAAAGGCATCAGAGGCTGACACATGTTTAATAGTCTGGCAAAGTGGATCTCTACACACGAAAGTTGTAGGCTGAAACAATATTGCAGTAGTGTTGGTTTATGCTTAAAACAGATAATATTCTTTCTTCTTTTTTTTTTTAACTTCATGTTTATATCAGTAATTTGATATACAATAGGACAGTATTTAAGATTGTACATGACCGTCCCAAACATATAAATATTGTTGCAATATAATGTTGTGTATCTTTTATGGTATAAACAGTATTAATTTAATTGTGAAAGTACATGCTCTTTAGATTTCTTAACCTTCTACAGCTTCTTTTCTTCTCCTCTTATTCTTTGGACTGTATCTCCTCCCACAGTTTTTAATAAGACATGAAATTTTTTTAGACGTGCAGGATACATAGGGAGAAGAAACATTGGAAGGGCTGTTTAACTGCCGCAAGCAATTTAACACTGGCATTTGCGCCATTTTTAGACTGTCTATTTAACACACAACTAATAGCTGGATTAAAGTAGCACAGTGTTAAATCCCATTCTGTATTTGTTCACAGACTCAAAGTGGAATTTAAATAGTGGCATTGAGATCCCCTCAGAGCAATTGCAGTTGGGTAAATGTGAGTGGGTTGTCCACATATTGATAATATAATTGTTCATCTTTCTGTATAGGAGGGTCCATCTTCCTCTTGTTCAAGCCTGGTTTAGACAGTTAGGGATAACAGGAAATGTGTCAAACTAATCAATAATTAAAATCAATGTTGTGCATTGTCTTAAGGACAACTGTACTGTCCAAGCTCACTTCAGTCTGGATTTATACATTGGAAAGAATTGCATCTTACAGAGCGTGTCTTTCCATTGGTTGGCCCGGAGCCAACACTAGAGATGCTTCAATCTCTACCAAAAAAAAGTCTCCCTTAAAGAACCGATTAAAAGACTGCACAAAATGATTCTCAATTTGCTTTTCTTCACATTGAGTTTTTTTGACACATTTCAGTACCATTTTCTTACCTGTTTTCCGTATAATATTAAAATATTTAAGGGCCAAGAAAAGGCCACTAAGATCAGGGGTATGAAGTAGGATTAACAGGCCTCAAGGCTCCCACAGTAGAGCTTTGAAGCTTAACATAGTTCCAGTAGTTTGGGGCATTCCAATTTTAAAAATATTAATATACAGATCCACTCCCATCCAAAAAGGGTAGGACCAAAATCTCAAAGTCTTACCTGCCATCCTTAATGCTGAAGTTCCCATCACCAGTCCAGTTTACCGTGCTTCCCGCTTATGTCTGTTTTTTTTAATAAATAAGAGGATGAAAACATGCATGTTATCTAAGGTAAGCCCATGGTGATGACCTAGCAGTTTAAATCCTCACCCTAATATATCTTTTCTCTTTTTTCTTCTTAACTAGTCTACTTTATTTTTTCATTTTTGCTGCTAGTGCCGGGCACTATAAAGATATTTGATAGATTCAACAATTGAACATCTAATGCCTAGAATGAGTTTGTTGGTCTGTTAGTCTTACCTTCCGCCAGACCAGGTTATTTTTTGCAAACAAATAAGGCCAAGCAGTTCTATGGATGTTGCAGAACTTGTTGTAGTGTATGGGGGCACCTTAAGTGCCTTTTTTTGGATCCTTGTCTTTCTTCTGATTTTAAATAGATCTAATGTCTTTAGAGAGTTTGTGGCGGCAGTTCTTACCATCCAAAGTTCCCAACTTGCCCATTTGTTTTCTGCAAATCAATTAGGCCAGGCAGTTTTTGGACGTCACGGAATGACACTTATAGTGCAACTTAAGTGTCCTTTTGCATCCTCTTCCTCCTCTTTAGCCTTTATACACACAAACAAAGCAGAATGTTTGTAAATATCCAATTTGAATGTTTACATCTCATATTCCCTTTTATTGCTGTGATTTTAGCCAGTCTAATAGAATAAAAGCAAGTGATTTTTAAATAATTGTTACATCGAGCAATAAAATGAACAAAAACTGTAGTTCACAATAGGCATTTTAATACTCTTTGGTGAACACTTTTAAAAGCATGATATTTTTATTCATTAGAAAATGATCATGGATATTTCACCCATTGTAAAATTAACAGTGCAACCATTTTAAAAGACACCAGATATCTTGTTGGACAATTCCACTATAGTAAAAATAATAGAATAGCGGTCCAAATATTGGTAAAGGTGTAGAATGTATAATAAAAACTACCTCACCCCATCACAAGAAAAAAATGCAATAAAAAATTTGGACCTAGACACTAGCCAGTTCTATAAATATTAGCAGTTGATAAGAGAACAATGGCTACCATAGTATTTATAACAAATAATCAAATAAACTAAATATTTTATTACTATTTAAAGGACATGTCCACCCCCACAAAACTATAATCCCCCCCCCCCCCCCCACTACTGGCCCTATCATGTAGTGTAGTTAATCCTTACCTTACTTCCCAGCTCCATCTGGTTCTCCTGTAGTCCCCCCCCAAGTCCCCAAAACTGCCCCAGAAGGATAGCAGAGTCATATATAGGACTCTGCCCTACCTGGCCTCCGGGAGAAGTTTGGCATGCGTAATGCAGCCCTTTCCTCCCTCTCCTCCCAATTAGGATCCTCCCCTAGTGTAAATCCCTTACATATGTCATTCCCCTGTCCCCCCAGCCCCAAACGCTTATTTTATTAGAAAGTGCACCAAACTTTACTTACTCCCTCTTTCTCCGCCGCATTGAACTCCCGGCAGCCGCTTCCATGATTGGCTGCGCTCAGCCAATCACAGACGCAACTGCGGTCCCGCCTCTGCTTGCATTCTCACAAGCAGAGGGCCTGGAGCGGGCGAGGAAAGAGGGGAGGTAAGTAAAGTTTGGGGCATTTTCTAATAAATAAATAGAGCGGTTGGGGCTGGGGGGACAGGGGGAGGAATGACATAAAAAAAAAATTCAAGGGTGGACATACCCTTTAATAGTTACTCCTTCAAGCAAGCTATTTTGAGTTTCCGCAAAACCATAACCCCCGAAAGTTGCCTTGTATTTCTGTAACTCTCGAATGTAGCTCCGTATTTCTATAACCCTTGAAATTACATTAGATTATCAAAATACAGAAAGTTCCAACTGGCATACCATCACCCAACAGGCCCCCACAAGATCACAAAAATTTATCACCAATTGATCTCCTTCAAATCCCAACAAGAAACTCCCATGCAGGTCAAATTGGGAAACCTGGCTCAACGATAGATCACAATCACAAGACAAATGGTCCACGATAGGATCAAATCTTAACAAGAGCAACAACAATACAATAATACAAGAAAAAGCGTTCAAAATCCTACACGCTGGTACGTTCACCAATGCATATCCATGCTATACCATATATCTGCGCTGTAGCCCGCTCATTAATTGCCTCTCCTGGAAATCCCCAGCGCTCCTATATTCTGTTGGTCTCCAAAACCTGGACTGTGCACTTCAATGAAAAACCAGTATATGTGTCAGAAATAAGCTTAATAATTTCGACAAAACTTGGATGCATGGATAATGGCTATGATCCTCCCAACCAGAGCCCCCAAACCTGGATGGATGGGATCGGGTGTGGGAGCGGGAGGAAACACTTGGTTGGTCGGCCTGAAGACGCCTGGGGTGACCATACCCCCCCCCCCCCTTTCTTCAGAGAGGGGACAAAAAGCCTCCTTAAGAGAAATGAAACCTTAAGAGTAAACACATGAACAGTGGATATTTCCACTCGAGCTCACCAACACAGAACTTCAGAAACAAGTAAGATAAATAACCTTTCTTTCCCTCCTTTAGAAATTCTCTAACGTTACTTCAAGAAAAAACACTATTCCTTCTTCTGCAGTTTGCTTAAGTTAATGTTAAGTTACTGGCATAGACCATTTTGCCAACGGTAGCAACAACCAGCTTCGATTGCTATACCATAAGGTATAAACGTTTCCATACAAACATCCCCCCCCCCCATCTATTCCCCCCTATATCTCACCACACACCCCTCCCTCTCCCCCCTACAACACTCCCCCCCCCCCCCCCAATCCTGAGGTTGATGCATTAAAATGGTATACCACCATAAAACTCTTAAGACTTACCATGTACAAAAAAAATCTGTAATTACTATCTTAGTGAGAATTCACACACTGTATGTTGTCTCTGTATTCCTAACAACCTCATTAAAAAACAAAAAACCTTTATGAGAAAAAAAAAATACAGAAAGTTCCAAGATCTGAAATCTCTTAACGGTTCTTACCAAACTTTGGAACCAGGTGTGAATAAGACCCGTATTCCATCCCCATTCTATTCCCAGAGCAATAACTAAAATAATTTTACTTACCTCCTAATTCCTGCAGTAATCATTAATTACAATGTTTACATCTTCAGGCTACCAAGCTGTTTGTAAATCATTGTATATCCAGTAAAGATTATCTCCTGGACACTTATTTAAAGGGGAACTTCTCCTGACAACATTGTCCCAATAGACAGAGCACATTCACAAACATACAACAAGCTGTGTCTCACCTTTCCCTTTGCTATGGCCATTGGTGGATTTATGAAAATAACCTGTGAGTACTAGGGGTCAGCTCCCACAATCCACCTCAGCTGTGTAAACCCCCAGCTAAGTGTCTGCGTACAGGCACATGCTCTGTAGAGCTCAACAGATCAAAACAAGTTGCAGCCTTGCTTCCTAGAAGCTGACAGCCAATCATATTACAGCACAGAGATCCTCCCTCTCCCTAACACATAACAGGGATTTCAGTTTTTTGTTTTCAAACATATTTGAAATATATAATCATTTACTTTTCATACATGTATAATATTGTACTAGGAACATAATGGAAACAAAAAATAAAGGTAAGTTTGGGGATTCAAACTTGTTACCTTCTGAACCTTCTAAACTTGGCGTCTTACGTGGTGAGCCACCACTGAATAAGCTGAAAACCTATGTACATTTAGAACTTATTGTTAAAAATGGTGCTAATTTCGCCCCAACCAATCAGATGTTAGCTTTCAAATGTTAAAGGGCATGTCCACCCCCAAAACTATTCCCGCTCCATCTGGTTCTCCTGTAGTCCCCCCCCAATCCCCAAAACTGCCCACCAGGAGGTAGCAGAGTCCATATAGGACTCTGCCTCCACTGGCCTCCGGGAGAAGTTGGCATGCGTACTGCAGCCCTTCTCCCCCTCCCTCTCCCCCAATTAGGATCCCTCCCCTAGTGTAAATCCCTTTACATATGTCATTCCCCCTGTCCCCCCAGCCCCAACCGCATTTATTTTATTAGAAAGTGCACCAAACTTTACTTACCTCCCCTCTTTCCTCCGCCGCATTGAACTCCCGGCAGCCGCTTCCATGATTGGCTGCCGCTCAGCCAATCACAGACGCAACTGCCGGTCCCGCCCCTCTGCTTGCATTTTCTCACAAGCAGAGGGCCTGGAGCACGCGGAGGAAAGAGGGGAGGTAAGTAAAGTTTGGGGCATTTTCTAATAAAATAAATAGAGCGGTTGGGGCTGGGGGACAGGGGGAATGACATATAAAAAATTTTCAAGGGTGGACATACCCTTTAATAGTTACTCCTTTACAAGCAAGCTATTTTCGAGTTTCCGCAAAACCATAACCCTCGAAAGTTGCCTTGTATTTCTGTAACTCTCGAATGGTAGCTCCGTATTTCTATAACCCTTGAAATTTACATTAGATAATTATCAAAAATACAGAAAGTTCCAACTGGCATACCATCACCCAACAGGCCCCCACAAGATCACAAAAATTTATCACCATTGATCTCCTTCAAATCCCAACAGAAACTCCCAATGCGGTCAAATGGGAAACCTGGCTCAACGCTAGATCACAATCACAAGACAAATGGTCCACGATAGGATCAAATCTAACAAGAGCACCAACAATACAATAATACAAGAAAAAGCGTTCAAAATCCTACACACTGGTACTGTTCACCAATGCATATCCATGCTATACCATATTATCTGCGCTGTAGCCCGCTCATTAATTGCCTCTTCCTGGAAATCCCCAGCGCTCCCTATATCTCTGTTGGTCTCCAAAACCTGGACTGTGCACTTCAATGAAAACCAGTATATGTTTGTTAAAGGGCATGTCCACCCCCAAAACTAAAATGTAACCCCTTACTGGCCACATCAAGTAGTTTAAAACAATCCTTACCTTACATTCCTGCTCAAAATAGTTCCCCTGCTGTGCCCCTCCAAAGTCCAGGAAAGGATTGGAGTAGTTTTCTTGTTTCTTTGAGAAGTGGGAGGTAATTGGTTGGAAATAGTGAGGTGAAATTTGGAGTATTCCTAAATATTTAATCGAGTCATATTTCCAGGAGTATGGAAATTGTTCTGTTAGTATTTGTAGAGTTGTTGGTGGTATGTTAATGGGTAATGCTTCCGTTTTGGTTTGGTTAAGTTTGTATCCGGATAGTGTGCTGTAAGTGTCTATTTCCTTGTGGAGGTTTGGCAGGGATATAAGTGGGTTTGTGATTGTAAGAAGTACGTCGTCTGTGAATAAAGAGATGAGGTAGGTGGATTTTTTTAATTGAAGCCCTGATATGTCAGGGTTCGTTCTGATATGACATGCGAAAGGTTCAATGCAGATAGCGTAGAGAAGGGGGGACAGAGGACATCCCTGTCTTGTCCCCTGTTAGTCTTTTATGTTGGTTGGGGTGGCTTGGATTCTTCGGTTTTTCAGCAGGTTAGCTATAGTTGTGTGTGAGCTTTGTTCCCTAGTTCATAAAATGAGCGTTTAGCCCATCTGAGTTTTTTGTCTGTTTCCGAGAGGTGGTGGTCTCTTAGAGCTGCTCTGATTGATATTAAATTCCGGGGTTTAGTGATGGATGGGTAAGAGTATAGGGATTTCTCCTCTTCTTGTAGTTTTTTAGTGAGTGTTTTGTATTTGTGATTGTGGTCTTTCTTTAGATGAGAGGCTAGTTGACTGCAATGGCCTCTAATGACTGCCTTGTGTGCCTCCCATATTATCATAGGGGAGGGGAAAGATCCATTGTTGTCATTGAAATATGTTTTTAATGTTTTGCTGATGTATTGGGTGTTTGAGATGTGTTTCATTTAGCCTCCATAGGTATTGTTTAGGAGGTCTTTTTGTGAGGGTGAAGTCCGCTGTGGCTATGCCGTGGTCAGACCATGTGGGAGATTCCAAGGCAGTGTTTAATAGTGATATACCTGGATGTGTAGTGAATATGTAGTCAATTCTTGTGTGGGTTGGTGAACAGAGGAGTAATAAGAGAAAGCTTTGGAGGTGGGGTTGTCTATTCTCCATGTATCATAGAGTTTGTGTTGTCTGATTAACTTTCTAAATCTTTGTTTCCCGGGTTAGTGTTTTGTTTCCGATAGCCAGTCGGTCTTGGG